>CM060926.1:275732028-276351135 GCA_030737875.1 Allium sativum | reverse complement strand
AATGATGGAAAAGAGAGCGGCTGCTGTGCATTTCGAATTTCAGCTCTAAAACTCAGAAAAAAGATAATATATACCATGGGTTTAATTTTGGTTTGGGCCCAAATATCATTATGTGCCCAATTACTCAATTTTCAACTGTTTTCTTCAGTTCAAAAATTCTTATAAATACATGCTGATTTCAAAATTAATAAAATTTTAAACATAATTATTTCAGGTCATTACGAACCCAACGAACCTGATTTCATAATTTTCCGATTCTGTATGAATTTATTATAAATTTCCGAATTCTGAAAATAGGCTGTATTTCCACTGTAAAAATTATACAGGCCACAAAATAATTCCAAAAATTATAAATTTTAGAATTTAACCTTAATTTAATATTCTGAATCCATAGAAACTGGTTTCGTCGAATTCGGAGTTCGTTTGCAAAAATTCTATTTTTCAGGTGTATATTTTAATATTTAAAAATACCAAAAATAGTGGAATTTTTGCGAAACTCAAAAATATAAGTTCTTATAGTCATTTTTATATGTAAACAACATTCTAAAACCAATGGAGATGGTTTCGGGTCCTAATTCCTTATTCTGCAAAATTTAGCATTTTGGCCCTTATAAATTTCATAGCGACCTTTCTAAATATTGAATTGGCCA
The DNA here is from genome assembly GCA_030737875.1 of Allium sativum. NCBI lineage: Eukaryota > Viridiplantae > Streptophyta > Magnoliopsida > Asparagales > Amaryllidaceae > Allium > Allium sativum. The sequence continues at coordinate 276,350,485 of CM060926.1, read as the reverse complement.
TAACTTTTGATTCCCGTTATGAAATTTCGATTTTTCGGATTCGTTGGAAAGATATTTTTAAATAGATTCTAATATTTTTGGTTTCACTAAAATCCGTTAAATTTTGCATCCTGTACGGTCAGTCAAAGTTCAAGTTTGACTTTTCAAACTACCGCGTTATTTCTAACTCTTTTTATAATAATAATTAAATCATTCATTCTACTTCGATTTAAATCAAATTTGTGATCATTATTATTTAAATAAATTATTTTATATTGTCAAAATTCATTAAAATTTTCTAAAATAAAATTTTTAAATTGGTCCCAAAATTCCGGGTTGTTACAACTTCAAACTGTTTAGTAAGCGGGGTGTTTTCCATGTTAGTGGCATTATCGACATTTTCGACACTTTTACTTGTAGCTTTCTTCGATGGTCTACCTGGCTTACCCATGGTTTTAGAGGTAAGTATCTCAATTCGGACAACTTAGATAATCGGAGTGTACTCAAAATTCCAATGCAGGACCTTCTACCTTGTGAGAGAGCGAGAAATGGATTGGCAATCTTGGCCTCCTGGTGGGCGCCTAGTGTTTTCCCCAAAATTGGGCCTAACACCAAAAATGTGAATAAAAAGTCTCACAAAAAATGAAATGTGAAGCCATACAATGATTGAAATGCAAGTAGAAGACACAAGGATTTATAGTGGTTCGATCCGATGAGGATCGACGTCCACACTCATAAGGAATTTTATTATAAATATGAAGATTACAAGATTAACTTCTCCCTTACAACATTTTCACTACTCTTATGCTCATGAATCACACTTAGATCTACTAAAAATGACAGAGAAGTGAATTAATCAGTGGAGATACGATGTAGATGTGATAGAATTAGAAGAATTCCTTCTTGTTCATAAGCTCGTTTCATCAATCTTCAACTCTTGAATCATTTGGATGAATTTGACAAAGATCACGATCCATGGATTAATCTTCAATTTATGATGTTGGATAAGTGTTGGGATTGTTGTAGAAGATTTTCGGCAGCACTTCATGGTCTCCAGACTCGATCCCCCTTAATAAAGAAGTGAGGGGGTATTTATAGGAGATTTCCAGACCAGACGGCAGTTTCGTAATTATGCAGGGGAACGCCATGACTCATGTCGCCACCTACATGACTTGGACTCCCGCTATAAATCATGTCGCCAACGACATGACTCATATCGTATGGCGGGTCAGCCTTTGGCGCCTTGAGCTTGCGACATGACATAACCCTCCTCGGCATGGTTTATTTTGTTCGGATGATAGCTATCGACAACCTGGTAATGGCTGGATGCGGCATGAGTTGGTCACGACATGGATTGAGATCGACATGAAAAACAGATGAGATAACGACTTGCGACATGTCTTGAGGTCAACCCGGTTTCCACGGAGCGACATGGCGAGGTATGGCTTGTCTGGTTACGACATAATGTTAATCTCACTTCAACATCATATTTCCTTCCACGACTTGTACATCATGTCGTTGAACAACATGGATAGCAGTAGTATAAATTCATGTCGCTGACCGACATGAACTTCAACCTTACTTTACGTCATTATTAAAGCGGCCTATCTGTTGAACGCTTTAGCTTCCTCTTAAAGCCATATAGCAGGTACGACATAACTTTGAAACGATTTAACCTTCTAGGTTCACCTTAACGAACTACGACATGATGGAGGTATATGACCTAGCTTTATGATTTGATACGGACTACGATGACCTGACTGATACGTCATAGCTAGAGACGACATGGTTCCTATCTTTCCCTACGACATGGCTTAAGAACGACTTGGCATTCACGTATCGAGCCCTACGACTTAACAAATAACGACATGACTTTGACGACATATTGAACTCGTATTTCTATGGGTTAATAGGTATCGAAGAAGTGCGCTCGATAGGAGTATGACCACACTTGGTCCGTGCGTAGCTCCTGTTTTAGCCACATCAAGCTGACTCAAGGTAGTCAGGGTCTCATAATTAATATGAAATAGAAAATAGAGTCGTTTTCCAAATCATCCCCTTCATTCTGGAACTCCACCGCGTACACAGTTGTTAAAGTGTTTTCGGTATTGGCAGAGAGTATGACAATAGCCGTTCCTGGTCTCTTTAACAACCAAACGTTTACATTTTTCACACCATGGCCATGTTTTATAAATCACTTATAAAATAGTTTATACGAAATCTCATATTCGAATTTGATATGAAATTTAAATATCTAACTTCGATATTTTCAATTTTTAAAACGTCTCAAGAGAATCACTCAAATCAAATCGATTAAGAAAACAATATCATAAAGATCTCGAATATAGAATAAAATAATACTGTAACATATAAGTTCGATTATAATTTCCAAAAGTATTCACATAACGAATTCCAAATCCAAAAATCGACTTATATTTAAGTTGTACGTTAAATATCTCAATTTCCATTTAAATCGATACCAAACCATTTAACTTTGATAATAATTTGGTTTGGTTTATAGTCGCAAAAATTCAAGTTCAAAACAATTCAAATAATTCAATTTCTACCTTTATAAGGAATGTTTCAAATCGATTCATATGAATTCAACATTTTGATTCAAATTCAAAATGTATAATTCAAGTAAAAAACTTACATTTCAATTTTAAACAACACATATCATGGTTTGCAACTCAAGTCATGAAATTTGTAATAACCCGTAAATCTTAGCCAATTTAAAATTTTTATTTTGGCAATTTTAGTGAATTTTGAATATTTAAAATAAATTATTTTAAATAATGACGATGAGAAATTTATTATGAATAGAATTAGAAGTATATATTTATTTGAATCATCATTTGAATATAAATATTTATTTTAAATTATAAAAGGAACTGAAAATGGCGCGGTAGTTCGAAATTTCAATTTCGAATTTCAAATGAATGTACAGGATTCAAAATAAACCGAATTTTAGCGAAACCAAAAACACTAGAATCTAATTGAAAATATCTTTCCAAGAATCCGAAAAATCAAAATTTCATAGCGGGAATCAAAAGATACGTCTAGTTGAAAATGCAGAATTGCCGCTATGGAATTCTTGCCCTTAAAAATGGAAATTTTGCAAATGACCTCTGTTTTCGACGAAACCACTTTTGTTGGATCCGAGATGTCAAGTTATTGCTAGATTCCAAAATTCATAATTTTCTAAATCAATATGTGAGCGTGGCATAGGAAAACGTGTTTTGACAGTTTTGCTAGGACCGTATCGTCAATACGAAGCTAGAAAATATTTTTCAGGAATTTTTAGAGATTGTATGTGGCCTCGGTAAATTGAAATGTGCGTTCAAATTCAATATATAGAGTTATATTTCGATTTTGACGAAAACTGGTCGAAACAGCCGAACCGGCTTATGGTACATATCCCATTATGTTCGAAGTGGGGGTAATTAGCTAGGGAAGATAGTCGGTGGGTTCGATTTTGGGATCGAGATAAAAATTTACTTTTAGAACTTAAATAATTAAATATAATATAATTTTATATAAAAGTCCCTAGCCCCATTCTCCATCGTTCAAACCCGAAGTTAAAAAAAAAAAGAGGAAGGAGGAGCCCTATCGGTCCTTCGATTAGAGCGCCACCACACCCTCGGGTGCGTCGCCACCAGGCGCGGCTGCCCCACGACCGTCGCACCCCCTACCCTTATCCTCCTTGTAACAACCCGGAAAATCTGAACCAGTTTAAAAATTTTAAATCGGCTATTTTAATGAATTTTAAGTATTTAAAATAAATATTTTAAATAATAACGATGAAGTGTATGTTTGAATCGATGTTGAAAATGAATATAATTAATTTGAATAATAAACAAGGCCTGAAATGGCGCGGCAGTTTCGAAATTTCAATTCAAATTTTGACGGACTGTACCGGGTGCAAAATAAAACGGATTTTAGTGAAACCAAAAATATTTAAATCTGTTAGTGAATATCTTACTAACGAATCTGGAAAATCGAAGTTTCGTACCGGGAGTCAAAAGTTATGGCCAAATGAATTTTCAGAAAGGTCGCTATAGAATTTATATAGCCCGTGAAAATAGACATTTTGCAAACGACCTCGGAATTCGACGAAACCACGTTTGTTGGATCCGGGATGTGAAGCTATTGTTAGGTTTCAAATTTCATAATTTTGAAGCTAGTATGTGAGCGTGGCAATGGAAAATGTGTTTTGGTCAATTATAGTTAAATTGGATCAGCCAGAAAAGGGCCATTTTTCAAACGGTCTCAGAATTCGACGAAACTAGTTTTTTTTGGACCGTATCGTCAAAACATAGGGATTTATTTTTCTGGAATTTTTCGAATTAGTTTGTGGCCCTGGCAAATTGAAATTTACGTTCAAATTGAATATTAAATGTTTTATACATTAATTTGAAAAATAACTGACTGTAACAATCTATTTGGCCTACGAAACATTTCCCATTGTGTTCGGAATGGGGGTATTTAGCTGGGGGCGACAGTCATTGGGTTTGAATTGGAGTTCGTGGCTATAACCAAGCATTTTTAGAATTAAATAAATTAAATAATATAAAAATTTAACATAAATATCCCGCACCCCTTGTTCTAAACCCTAGCCACCTCTAACAGAACCAACGCCCGATATTGCTCTAGGAAAGAAGCCCTCCGATCTCCCTCGATTCACAATTAAATTCGAAGCCACCAAAACAAAAATGAAGTGCTAGTGTAACACCCCACGTCCATTAATGTCACTCACAAAGGGAATGCATTAACTTCTATGGAGGTTATAAGTGAATATAGAACAGAAAATAATAACAAGACAGATAATAAATAGTACTTGGAAATCTAAAACTTCATTTTATTGCAGCGGAAATTAAACATGTTTGTTACATCATAAAACCATAGATCATAACCAAGTACAATATCCCTCTTCATAAAAACAAAATACATAATCCCATTACATAAATAGTCATTAAAAAGATAACAAGCTGGACTTTACTTCAACGGTCCAAGCTTTCCAAAGAGAGATGAAGCAATTCAATCAAACTCCACTAGAGCCGGGCCCAACCTGAGGACCTGGAGGGGGAAAAAGGATAGAAATAGAGGGGGTCAGACATAAAGTCTGGCGAGTATGATAATTCTAACAATACTATTATCAAAATAACTAGACTAAGGCATAAGCTGGAAGACAAGTAAATGTCTATGAACTCTTAGGAAGATAAAGATAGCGTTTAAGATAACGTTAAAGATAACGTTAAAGGCACACCTAATTACTAACGAATGATTACTACACTGCACCGCACATTACTACACTGCACCACACCAGTCACCCTATTGTTTGATCCCACTTGCTTCACATAGAAACTTTATAAATAGCCTTACGTACCCCTAGCTGACTACATAGGTGCCGTCTGCCCCTATCTCCACTAGGTGTACCCCACTACCCACTTTCGATCGGCTCCCTACTCGTAGATACCCGTGCTGGCCCCACAGTGGGGTGTATCACTCCCCTAAAGTGGCAGCCCGATACAACTTGAGAATGCATGGCTTATACCTACACGATGCAACAACGTCTTACCTACCAGCCCGGGTCCACACACGCATACGAAACCCGTTGGACTTGCGTTGCCACCGCTCCCCGTTTTGGCCTCTTACAGCCGAACCCGGCATGCGTGTCCCGTCCTCGACTTGTGTCGAGCCCACAAAGATACGTTCGGGGTACTGGTCGAAATGGGCCCCCACAAGCTACCCACCAAAGGTTGTCACTAGTATATCCCACTTAACCCTCTTAGTCATGTTCATTTACATGTGTGTTTGGTTAAGTCTTACTAATCGTATTTCACATGCCACTAAGGGCACCCCCTAGATTCCTCATGCCACCCAAGGCACCTACTTAACCCCCATGTCCCACCTTACATGTTTATCTGGTTAAGTATTTCTTAATTCATTCAGGCCATAACCTCATAAGACCTCTCACATTATACTGGCATTTATGGCAGCTGGATTTGCCGGGCGGTTCCGGGCAGTCTTACACCATAAAAGAGTCTAACCTCGTGTCTTTACAACCGTTATGCTTTAGTTTAGGCCTAGGACCTCTCACATTGGGCTGACATTTGTGACCACTGGATTTGCCGGGCGGGTCCGGGCAGGTTTTCGTCACAAACGAGTCCAACCTCGTGTCCTAAGCATTGATTAACACTTAAAATCTTTTACCCCAATTTTAATAATTCCCTATTCAAATTATTAATTAAGTCAACTTTTAATGATGTCCATAGTTGACTCAATTATGGCCATCCACTTATGGCATGCAAAATCATATCAATTGCACCCCAACTTTTTTATTATTAAATCCTTAATATTACCCCTACCCCGCGTTTATACGTTCGCTTATTCAACGCATAATATAGGCTAGACTTGTATAGTCTAACACCTAGCACAAAGATAAATTATCACATCATATAGACAATTAAAATAAATCTAATCATAATAGGGGTGAAACTAGCATAAACTACACATATTAAGGATCAAAAGGTGTCAACTTGTTAAATGTCTCAAATTACATGATATGATCATAGCCCAAATCTATACATAAACTTGCATATGGGGTTTTTAGGCAACATAATGATGGTGTGAACTAGCATAGGATATCACATATGTCATAGCATAATTCTAGATGTCATAATAGATGTCTTGGTATATGTTCATAACTTTTCTAATCAATCTAACTTGCATATGTGACTTGTCATATAGATCAACATAACCCAAACATGATGATTTAATTAATATGAACTAACTAGCATAGATGGTAACATCATGGCCTTTTTAACATGTATGATTCATCACAACTTAGCATAGAAACTTTCAACATACATAACATCATCATAGCATGATTTACAACATATAAGATATCATCATCACATAACATTGGATTTACAATATACATGATAGAAAAAGGGGTTTACAACAACATATATGATAATTAACATCATCTACTCATAATCCATTCCTAACTCAACCTAACTAAAATGATAATAATCTTGTTAAGATCATCATACTCACTATTTAGAGAAGAAAAGAGAGAGTTTTGCTTTGCTTTAGGGTTGAGAGAATTAGAATTGAATTTGCTTTTCTTCTTTCTTAGTTGGCAGCGGCTCCATTGATTTCTATGGCGATGGTATGACGGTAACTATTATATTTTAATTAGGTTTAGGGTTAGCATTAGGATGTATTTATAGGTGTAGGAAGTTATTTAGGACCATTAGATTAACCCTGAACCATGAGAACCAATCAAATGCAAAATCTGCATTTGAGCGAATCGGCCCACGGGTTGACAGCCAAACACCCTGGATTAACCCCTAGTCGACCCAGCGCGGCTCGGGTCGACATCAAAAATGGGCCGGTTCGGTTATTCCCCCTCCCAATTCGCTGTTTTGAACTTTTTCGCATATTTATTTATTTATTTTTTAATTTATATATATATATCAATATATATATATATATATTTCTCTGCGCAACCCATTTCACTTAATTCTTTTCTAAAAGTTAAGTATACTTTAATTTGTGAATTTTAATGTTATAAAATTACGGGGTGTTACATTCTCCCCTTCTTAAAGGATTTCGTCCCCGAAATCTCCAAGTCAAGAAGAATGTATATCCTACCATCTAATCGTCCATCTACTCAACCATCAAACACCAGCATCCATTGTCCTTAAAAGACTTCTAATGCTTTAATGTTTATATGCATAGTGTGTGTATATGTCCATATCTAATGCAAAATTAGGCGGTCTACTGATTCAGTCGACCTCCTTAGTGCAATTCATGATAGTGCCATGCGTCCAATATGTATGCAAAAGATTCCTAATGATACATATTAATTCTATATGCGTGCACAACCATCCACCCGAATGCAGCAACTATATGATAATACAACCATTATACATCCATTTTACTAAATACATCCATATATATGCAATATGCAATATGAAGTGACTGAGCCGATCTGGTACCTAATAGTGTGTGTATATGCATCCACGAGCAACCATTAGCAAACACTTGCATCCACTTTGCATCCACCATACATAACATGTCTCAAACACATGTTTCAACCATAGGATTATCCTAACTAAAGGTCAAAGATACTAGCGAGAGGATATACTAAAGATAAGATAAGTACAAGCTAAGCGATAAAGGAGAAATTAAAAGACATACCCTAAAAAAGAAAAGGGTATCGTGAACGCATCTTCTCTTCTGTCTCCCAAGTAGCGTTGTTCTCATCATCTCCCCATTGCACTTTGACTAGTCTGACCTCTCGATTCCTCAACCTCTTCATCTCCGACCCAAGAATGCGCATAGGAGCTCGTCGAATTGTCGCATCACGCTCTATCTCCACCTCTCTAAGAATGCTCGGCTCTACCACTTCCGCGGTCTCATGCAAGCACTTCCTCAAATGTGACACATGGAATACGTCGTGTACACCACTAAGTCTCTCGAGAAACTCCACTCTATACGCGATCCGTCCAATCCTCTCCTTAATAGGAAACGGCCCTACAAACCTTGGTGCTAATTTCCCAATGGACCCAAAGCGAACAACGTTTCGTAATGGAGACACTTTGACAAAGACCATGTCCCCAACTTCAAACTCGAGATCTGTCCTCCTCTTATCCGCATAAGATTTCTGCCTATCTTGCGCTGCTTTCATCCTCCTTCGAATCAAGTCGATCTTCTCCGAAGTCTCCCTAATCATATCGGGCCCAAGTAAGATCTTATCCGTAGATTCCCACCAACATATAGGTGAACGACAAGGTCGTCCATAAAGAGCTTCGAATGGTGCCATACCAATACTGGACTGAAAGCTGTTATTATATGCGAACTCCACCAATGGAAGATGCTCTTCCCATGTAACCCCAAAGTCTAGGATACATAGCCTCAACAGATCCTCTAGAATGCGATTCACCCTCTCGGTCTGGCCGTCCGTCTGAGGATGATATGCGGTGCCAAAACATAACTGAGTCCCTACCGCCTCTTGTAAGCTTCTCCAAAATTCGCTAGTGAAAATAGGATCGCGGTCGCTCACTATGCTAGAAGGAACACCGTGCAAACGAACTATTTCTCGAACGTATATGGAGGCTAACCATGGAGCAGTCCTCTTACTCTTTTCGGGAATGAAATGGGCGCTTTTAGTAAGTCTATCTACTATAACCCAAATTCCCGTATTACCCTTCCTTGTTCACGGTAACCCATCCACAAAATCCATCGAGACACTTTCCCACTTCCATAGTGGAACCTCCAATGGGTGAAGCAACCAACCGGGTTTCTTTTGCTCCGCTTTTACTTGTTGGCACACCAAGCATCTAGCGACATACTCGGCCACATCTTTCTTCATGCCGGCCCAAAAGTAAACTTTCTTCATGTCTTTGTACATCTTGTCCCCACCGGGATGAATGGTCATCTTCGAACGATGTGCTTCGTCAAGAATAGTCTTCCTTAGGTCATCGTCTTTTGGTACACAAAGTCTACCATCCCTACATAACCAACCCTTATCATCTAGGGTATACCTACGGAGATAGCTTGATTACTCCCCTCCTTTGAGCTTTTCTACCAACTCAACTAACTGTGGGTCGTCTCGCTGTGCCTCGCCAATCCATCCCAAAATCGTAGGTCTGACCTCCAAGGATGCTAGCAAACCGGGTATGAAGTCAACGGAAGGTCTAAAGTCAAACATCGAAATGAATTCTAAACTTTGCCGCTTAACAAACAAAGGACTTAAGGATAATCTTTTTCTACTTAAGGCATCAGCCACCACGTTACCCTTGCCAGGGGTATATGCTATCTCAAAGTCGTAGGACGCTAAGAACTCCATCCACCTTTGCTGCCTTAAGTTCAAGTCCTTTTGAGAGAATAGGTATTTTAAAGATTTATGGTCAGTGAATAGTTCGAATTTCTCGCCAAGAAGATAATGACGCGAAGACTTAAGCGCGAAAACAATAGCGGCCAATTCTAGATCATGTGCAGGATAATTTTTCTCATGCGCTCTCAACTACCTTCCACCATAGGCTATTACCCTACCCTCTTGCATTAATACTACGCCTAGTCCTGTCCCACAAGCATCAGTATAAACGGTAAACGGCTTACTCCCGTCTGGAAATACTAATACTGGGGCTGAAGTCAAAGCTCTCTTCAAACGTTGGAACGCATCATCACAATCTATGTCCCATGTGAAAACTAGGTTCTTCTTCGTCAAGCGTGTCAATGGAGCTGATATCTTTGCGAAGTCTTTGATAAACTTCCTATAGTAGCCAGCCAACCCCAAGAAACTTCTCACTTCGGTAGCATTTTTAGGGACCTTCCAATCTTGGATGGCCACCACCTTCGCGGGATCCACGGCTATCCCTTCTTTGGAAACCACGTGCCCCAAGAACCGTACTTCCTTCCTCCAGAAGTGACACTTAGAAAATTTAGCCTTAAGGCTATGCGCTCGTAGGGTCTCCAACACTTCCCTAAGATGTAGGGCATGCTCTTCTTCATCCTTAGAAAAGATCGAGATGTCATCTACAAAGACTACCACGAATTTGTTAAGGTACTCCCTAAACACCCTACTCATCAAATCAACAAAATTTGCTGGGGCGTTTGTCAAACCGAAGGGCATCACTAGCCATTCATAGAAACCGTCCGGAGTCCTAAAGGCAGTCTTGTCTATGCTATCCTCAGCCACTCTCAACTGATGGAACCCAGTGGCTAAGTCCAACTGCAAAAACACTGAGGCGCCAACTAACTGATCGAAGAGATCGTCAATCCTCGGCAGCGGGTGTCTGTTCTTCTTAGTAAGTTTATTAAGTTCTCTATAGTCCACACACAGTCTAAGGGACCCATCCGCCTTCGTGGCAAATACTACTGGAGCACCCCACTTCGATATACTTCGTCTTGTGGACCCCTTCTCAAGCAACTCCTTCACTTGCTTATCGAGTTCCCTCCTTTCACGTGGAGCCATGTGGCGTACTGGCAAAGACACTGGTTTCGCATTATCCACAAGATATATTCGAAAATCTATCTCCCGCTTCGGAGGCAAGCCCTGCACCTCCTCAAACACATCCGAATATTCTCAGACCACTCTAACAGATCGTAGATTTTCCTCAGACGCGTCAAGCGATTCTAGATAACTTAGCATAACCGAATTTATGGGATTACAGAAGATTTCGAGAGTGTTGCCAAGGCGAGTCACGAGCCTAACTACTCTCCTTTCACAATCAAGAACGACCCCATTTCTGGATAACCAATCCATTCCTAAAATTAGCCCATATCCCGAGAAGCCCAACACATAAGCATCACATCTAAATTCAACGCTAAGTATGGAAATTTTCAAATCCAAACACATCATGGACAAATAAGCTGAGCCCCTTATTGGATTTGAAACAACTAAGGGATCCTCTACTAAGCTGGTGTTTAAGTGCAGTGATTCAACTAATGATGTAGAGATAAACGAATGTGATGCGCTCGAATCGAATAAGGTACGGACAGGATGATCAAACAGAAAAACTAAGCTTACAACAGAAATGGTTCTACCTCGTTCTTGCAGCGGTGGGACCGCGAGAGCCTAAACTTGTCCCCTAGCCTGCCCTGGTGCCATAAGAGCCTGCACCTGTCCTCCCGAGGTAGCTCCTGCCCTCTGCCCCTTCTTTGGGCAGTCCTTCACTAAATGTCCCGCATCGCCACAATGAAAACAACCTGTCTTCTTTTTCTTTCGGCAATCCTTGCTGAGATGGCCTGGTATCCCACAGTTAAAACATTTCTTCTTTCCCTTGCCATTATTGTCTTTACCACCCTTCTTGTTTTGCTATTGTGGTTTCTTCTGATCCCCCTTCTTCTCGGGTGCCTTATCAGCTTTAGCACTTTTCTCCTCATGCATAAGCACCATTTCTACTAACTTCTCAAAGGTGGCCCCCATCGGGATGTGGGTCATAGCCAACCCTTGCAATGGTTCATTCAAGCCATTCACGAACCTTAGAGCCTTCTTCTCCGGCGTGTTTACTAAGTCCAAGCCAAACCTTGCTAACTGATTAAATTTATTGACATATTCTTTCACTGATAAGCTTCCTTGCTTCAATGTCAAGAACCTTTCCATATATAGATTTTCTTCCGCCCTTGAGAGAAACTTCGCCTCGAACCTACGTCTGAAATCCACCCAAGAGTCAACAGGACGCTCCCCGTTAATGACCTCCCACCAAAACGAGGCCTCTCCCTTCATCAACCAAGCTGCTAAACGAACTCTCCTCCCTTCTTCTACTTCAAAGATTTCTAGCAATTCTTCCACCTCCTTAAGCCAATCTCTAGCTTCCACAAACGTTTCTGACCCTTTAAATGGTTTTCCACCCATATCCTTGAATTCCTTGCACGTCTTTGCAAAAGTATCTACGCGAGGAGGAGGAGGAGGAACAGGTGCAACTGGTGGTGGAGGAACATTGGCAGGACCTGCAGCGGCCCTAGCCTCCAATAGCCTCCTATACCATCCTGGTATCGTTACACCATCGGGTAGATTAAGATCTTCAGCCATGCTGAAACGAAAAAGGAAAGATTCAAAATGGATAATTCGAATGATAAAGATATGGGCTATAGGGGATTATGTTTTTTTTTTAAATTTTCTCTTTAAATTTCTCATAAAAACATGTTTTTGAAAACACTTCTTCCAAAAATAACTATTTTTCTAAAGTATTTTTATATGTCTGGTAACCTTAAGCTCTGATACCACGTGTTACACCCCACGTCCATTAATGTCACTCACAAAGGGAATGCATTAACTTCCATGGAGGTTATAAGTGAATATAGAACAGAAAAATGACAACAAGACAAATAATAAATAGTACTTGGAAATCTAAAACTTCATTTTATTGCAGCGGAAATTAAACATGTTTGTTACATCATAAAACCATAGATCATAACCATGTACAATATCCATCTTCATAAAAACAAAATACATAAACCCATTACATAAATAGCCATTAAAAAGATAACAAGCTGGACTTTACTTCAACGGTCCAAGCTTTCCAAAGAGAGATGAAGCAATTCAATCAAACTCCACTAGAGCCGGGCCCAACCTGAGGACCTGGAGGGGGAAAAAGGATAGAAATAGAGGGGGTCAGACATAAAGTCTGGCGAGTATGATAATTCTAACAATACTATTATCAAAATAACTAGACTAAGGCATAAGCTGGAAGACAAGTAAATGTCTATGAACTCTTAGGAAGATAAAGATAGCGTTTAAGATAACGTTAAAGATAACGGTAAAGGCACACCTAATTACTAACGAATGATTACTACACTGCACCGCACATTACTACACTGCACCACACCAGTCACCCTATTGTTTGATCCCACTTGCTTCACACAGAAACTTTATAAATAGCCTTACGTACCCCTAGCTGACTACATAGGTGCCATCTGCCCCTATCTCCACTAGGTGTACCCCACTACCCACTTTCGATCGGCTCCCTACTCGTAGATACCCGTGCTGGCCCCACAGTGGGGTGTATCACTCCCCTAAAGTGGCAACCCGATACAACTTGAGAATGCATGGCTTATACCTACACGATGCAACAACGTCTTACCTACCAGCCCGGGTCCACACACGCATACGAAACCCGTTGGACTTGCGTAGCCACCGCTCCCCGTTTTGGCCTCTTACAGTCGAACCCAGCATGCGTGTCCCGTCCTCGACTTGGGTCGAGCCCACAAAGATACGTTTGGGATACTGGTCGAAACGGGCCCCCACAAGCTACCCACCTAAGGTTGTCACTAGTATATCCCACTTAACCCTCTTAGTCATGTTCATTTACATGTGTGTTTGGTTAAGTCTTACTAATCGTATTTCACATGCCACTAAGGGCACCCCCTAGATTCCTCATGCCACCCAAGGCACCTACTTAACCCCCATCTCCCACCTTACATGTTTATCTGGTTAAGTATTTCTTAATTCATTCAGGCCATAACCTCATAAAGACCTCTCACATTAGACTGGCATTTATGGCAGCAGGATTTGCCGGGCGGGTCCGGGCAGTCCTACACCATAAAAGAGTCTAACCTCATGTCTTTACAACCGTTATGCTTTAGTTTAGGCCTAGGACCTCTCACATTGGGCTGACATTTGTGACCACTGGATTTGCCGGGCGGGTCCGGGCAGGTTTTCGTCACAAACGAGTCCAACCTCGTGTCCTAAGCATTGATTAACACTTAAAATCTTTTACCCCAGTTTTAATAATTCCCAATTCAAATTATTAATTAAGTCAACTTTTAATGATGTCCATAATTGACTCAATTATGGCCATCCACTTATGGCATGCAAAATCGTATCAATTGCACCCCAACTTTTTAATATTAAATCCTTAATATTACCCCTACCCCGCGTTTATACGTTCGCTTATTCAACGCATAATATAGGCTAGACTTGTATAGTCTAACACCTAGCACAAAGATAAATTATCACAACATATAGACAATTAAAATAAATCTAATCATAATAGGGATGAAACTTGCATAAACTACACATGTTAAGGATCAAAAGGTGTCAACTTGTTAAATGTCTCAATTTACATGATATGATCATAGCCCAAATCTATACATAAACTTGCATATGGGGTTTTTAGGCAACATAATGATGGTGTGAACTAGCATAGGATATCACATATGTCATAGCATAATTCTAGATGTCATAATAGATGTCTTGGTATATGTTCATAACTTTTCTAATCAATCTAACTTGCATATATGACTTGTCATATAGATCAACATAACCCAAACATGATGATTTAATTAATATGAACTAACTAGCATAGATGGTAACATCATGGCCTTTTTAACATGTATGATTCATCACAACTTAGCATAGAAACTTTCAACATACATAACATCATCATAACATGATTTACAACATATAAGATATCATCATCACATAACATTGGATTTACAATATACATGATAGCAAAAGGGGTTTACAACAACATATATGATAATTCACATCATCTACTCATAATCCATTCATAACTCAACCTAATTAAAATGATAATAATCTTGTTAAGATCATCATACTCACTATTTAAAGAAGAAAAGAGAGAGTTTTGCTTTGCTTTAGGGTTGAGAGAATTAGAATTGAATTTTCTTTTCTTCATTCTTAGTTGGTGGCGGCTCCATTGATTTCCATGGCTATGGTATGACGGTAACTATTCTATTTTAATTAGGTTTAGGGTTAGCATTAGGATGTATTTATAGGTGTAGGAAGTTATTTAGGACCATTAGATTAACCCTGAACCATGAGAACCAATCAAATGCAAAATCTGCATTTGAGCGAATCGGCCCACGGGTTGACAGCCAAACACCCTGGATTAACTCCTAGTCGACCCAACACAGCTCGGGTCGACCTCAAAAATGGGTAGG
The DNA here is from genome assembly GCA_030737875.1 of Allium sativum. Taxonomy (NCBI): domain Eukaryota; kingdom Viridiplantae; phylum Streptophyta; class Magnoliopsida; order Asparagales; family Amaryllidaceae; genus Allium; species Allium sativum. The sequence continues at coordinate 276,335,086 of CM060926.1, read as the reverse complement.
TTCGGTTATTCCCCCTCCCAATTCGCTGTTTTGAACTTTTTCGCATATTTATTTATTTAATTTTTAATTTTTTTATATATATATATCAATATATGTATATTTCTCTGCGTAACCCATTTCGCTTAATTCTTTTCTAAAAATTAAGTATACTTTAATTTGTGAATTTTAATGTTATAAAATTACGGGGTGTTACAGCTAGGCGAGACCTTTCCATCCATACCCACGTGATCGATTCTGGTGAAGTGGAGCGCCGCTATTCTTGTCGAGAACACGCCGCCGTCGATCGAGTTTTGGGGGCCAAGGGGAGGTTCGAGTTCATCAACTCGGGGCGGCGCAGGTAGCTGCTGCGGTGGCGCAGCTCGTGGTGACCTTCGATCAACGTGAAATGGACGGTGGCGATTGCAAATCTAAACCCTAGATTTGAACGACGGTTTCCAGAGGGGGGTTTTTAATTTGGAAAAGGCAGCGTTTCTAATCGCTATAAATTTAATTAATTACGTTTTTAAATTGTTTGATGTTTAAAATTACATATCTTTTTCATTTGTTGACGAAATCCAGTGAAACAAGAGACAGTGGACTTGTGTGGACGTCTTCTACATTCTAGAAGAGACCGCATATTTTTCTGAGCCTTCTGCAATTTTTGGTGGAGTTGAACCCAATGTGAGCTTTCTAATTTATAAATGATATGGAAAACAATGATGTATAAATTATGTAGTCGATGTATGAGTTATATAAGAGTTGTACACCTCATGTATAAGCGTTGTATAAGTTGTATGTTCGATGTATAAGTTATATATGCGTTGTAAAAATTATATGTACATTGAAATGAATTGAAGTGAATTGATATATATTTATATACGAATATATATATATATACACACACACTCCCCTCGTCCACAGACCATGGACGATATAAATTGGTTGTGATATTGTTTGGATTATTTGGTTGATGTGAAATTTGGTGAATAATGCGAATGGTTGTTATAAATTGTTTGTGGTTGATAATGATTGACTATGGTTGAAAAATACCCATTTGTGGATGAAACAAATTAGAATAGGATTGTGGAAATGAAAATAAAACATGTCGCCTGCGTGCGAACTAGATGCATGAATCCCCGTTGTCAAAAACCGCAAGATTTTAAGGTAGAGCGAGGAGCCATACTTCGATACAGTCCCGGTTTTAACTACCCTACTGTTATGCTGCCGAAATTTTCAATAATATTCATGTGTTAGAATTATTTTCATGTGTTGAAACTATATTCATGTGTCGAATAGAAATTCATGTGTTGAACGACATTCATGTTTTGAAATAAATTGTTTTATAATAAAAATCATATTTTTTATCATCTATATGAACTATATAAAATAGTCGTGTTTTGAAATAAATTGTTTTATAATAAAAATCACATTTTTATTATATACATGAATTGTTAAAAATAGTGAAGTGTTGAAATAAATGTCTGTTAGATAAAAATATCATTTTTATCAAATATATAAAGTGGAAATAGTTTTGAAATCGAAGAAAGAATTATATTTATATATATTTATATAAATATAATTAAAATATAGTGAATAACGATGTTGTAGTTCGTATTTTGAAATCATGATTTCAAACGATTAGTGCGGGAGATCTGACCATCGGATTTTCCCGAAACCACAACCATTGGGTTCGCCTTGGGAATATCTTTCCAACGACACCAACTTTGTAAAGATCCAACGGTTGGATTGTCTGGAATGTTTAATTCAAATCTGAAGAAAAACAGCGCCAGAATCGATTATATTTATATATGTATATAAATATAATTAAATTAAATCGAATAGTGACGCTGCAGTTCGTATTTTGAAATCGTAACTTCAAATGATTAGTGCGGGAGATCCAACCGTCGGATTTTTCCGAAACTAAAACCGTTGGATTCATTTCGAAAAGATCTTTCTAATGATATAAAATTTGGGAAGATCCAACGGTTAGATTATAAGATATGTGTAAATCAAATCTGAAGAAAAGCAGCGCCACGGCCACGTTATGGCCTGAAGCGTTGTTTTGATTGAATGGGCTATTTTTAAATAAATAAAAATAGCGATAAATCGTGATAAAATATTATAAACGATTTAGAATGGAAATAAACTGAATTTGCTCGATTTAGGTGATATTTGATGGTTGAATGTGTATGGCGTGAAAATTACATCAAAGAACCGAATTAGTGATATCGAATAATTTGACCATTGAAATGAATTGATTTGAAATTCTAAATATACGTGAATTATTTGAAAAGGCCGAGTTAATTCTCATTTCAAATAATTGATCGACAAGTGAAAGTCGAAGATATGAAGACGATGCAAGACCGATGATCTTCACGTCGAATGGATGGGTGCTACTGATGCTCATGATGGGAGTAGCTACCTTGACGGGACTAAAGTAGTAGCCACACGGTCGTACTTGTTGATTGTACGGATATGCGAGGTATTGAGTGCCTCCGGTTTCGTTCAGACCCAGAACGAACGTGTAAATGGACTGTGTGTTTGACATTGGATTTTGTTCTGTGCTGATTGATCTCTATTAAATATATATCTATTTGGCAGTGGAGAATTTATTCGCTTGCTTAACACCCTTCTCTGAGACGTATGAGCTCAGAGGTTATATATCGATAGAAATCAATCGCATGGAGTGAATTGCCTGTGTGGCATGCCTAAGTGGCAGAGGATCAAGGCTTCTGTTGAAAACCAAAGTCTTGTGGTTGATGATCAAAGCACAGCCTGTGTGGCACAGCTTTGTGTATAACATGAATTCGCGAGCCTCACACCCCGGTATGGACCAGAAACGGGAGAAGGATCCAGGGAGGACATGCATTTCCTTCTAGCTAGGGTGGTGTCAGTGACCTTCCAGCCCTGACATTTATATTATTTTCACCTGTGTGGTTGTTGCTATTGCGAGGCGCCTCGGATATATCGGTCGATCCAGGACCGATGGAGTCATTGGGCTCATTTACGCCCCAAAGGGTGGGGAAACACAATGTTCAGGCATTTTAATCCACATCGGTGGACCGGCCCTGTGGCTCCAAAGGGTCGACGCGTTCTGATCCTGAGACATGGGCTAGATTGTCTCGAATTCGGTAAGGACTATCGTTTGCCTTGTTTTATGACGGAAATCCAATTTCCAAATACTATACTGTGCGGTTTTGATTGTATACCTATATATGGCGACAAAGTGGTATGGGGCATTAATGCCGTCTATGATTGATACTTATGATTTGAAATTGTTTTTGAAACATATAAACACAAGTAATAATATACAATGCTTTTATTTTATTCATATCAAGCATATTTTGGCAATTATAAGGTAAAACTCTATCCTCCGGTTTGTGTTGCATTGTGTGATGGGAACTGAGTCTTATAACGACTTCATTTTTATAAAAAGCATTGCGATGTTTAAAAGAATTATTTGTTTTAAAGCACTGACAATCCAATGGAGTATACCCATTCTGCGAAAGTGGCGTGGCTTTGTGATTAGCCATATTTGAAAATGTGTTAAGTAGATTTCTCATACCAGTCCCATGACTGACTCGTTGTTTGTTTCACTTGCAAACTTGGGTGCCCCTTTTTCTACACGGGCAGCCTTGTATTTAGGTTTTAGCAGGCTCTTTCTGGATAGCTGGAGCTGAAGATGGATTCTATCATTTATCTCTTTTTATGTTGTTCAGCTCCTGTTGTACATATTATGTTTTGTTTTCCGCTGTAGACATTTTATGTATAGCTGAACTGTATTTTGTACTAAGTATGATCCTATATACTATGTAACTCAGATGATTATATTTATCCATTGTATTCTATTGTACATTATCTGGTGTATTTAATTATTTATTTTCTGTTGTTATCTGTTTATGTGTTATATTCCAAAGATTACCCTTGCACCGTCTTATCGGAGTTTGGGGTTATCACAAACGTGGTATCAGAGCTTTGGTTAAGCTTAGTTCTAGAATATAACATATTAACGAACTCGTCAGAAATAGAACCAGTAGTGTTCTAGGGCGAGTAACTCATTACAGATAGGATCAGTAATATCCTGGTATGATTATAGCAGAATAAAATACACTTCGATAGACACATTTACATACAAGTATATGTATCTATGTTTCAAAATTACCTTTTCTATTGGCCTAACACTTTGTCTGCTATTTGCAGACATAGAAAATGAGTGGCAGAAGCAGAAGAAATAATCCTATGGTTCAACAAATTAATGAGCCAGTTGTACTCCCTCAGCCAGGATCGGGTATAGAAGCTCTATTGAAAAGATATCGAAATCTGGGTGGAGTACCATTCTCGAGCAATGAATATATTATCCAAACTCAGGCTTGGATGAGTTCTGGTGAAAGAATTTTTGGAAGTTTCCAGCTGAGAGATGACCATAAAAGATTAGTGGCATCTTGGTCACTCAAAGAAGAAGATTTAATCTGGTGGGAAACAATCATTAAAGATAATCCAGAAGGTGATATCACCTGGGATATGTTCAAACAACTTTTCAGTAAAAGATTTATTCCTCCAGAAGTAATTGAGCGGTTATGTGATGAATTTTACTATTTGATACAAGGAGATATGAATATCCCAGAATGTCATAAGAAATTCAATGAACTTTCTCAATTCGCCACTCATCTAATACAAGATCCAAAGAGGAAGAATCTAAGATTTATTAATGGTCTTCAAAGGAAATACAAGAATAGTGTGATGGGCCATGTGAAGCTTCCTTTTTCTAAAATGATATACATGGCATACTTCTTGAAGATAGGCATACTTCATCATATACCACATAAGCATTTGGATCTTGTGTGACGAGGTTGAAGATTTACCATACGAGCAAGAGGCTTGTATGGCGATGACTATATATTACAGGTTGAACTGATGACTGATATGGACCATATGAAATATAACGGTAAATTGCCAGATTTATAAAAAACCCACACGGGTCTAGAGTTGACAATAATCACGTCTCTCTAGTTATTAGATACGGCACATGGTTTTTTTATTTCCCACACGGGACGACGTGACGAGAATTTATTCTCTGGAGTGATTAAAAATACACACTCCCACGGGCTTAGATAGGGTGACGAGAATTTATTCTCTGGAGTTATTATCTATACACGCTCCCCTGTGAACACTAGAATATATCACTATAAATATGTGTATGCTATATTGGATTTATTGGGTACCTAATACGACCCAATAAATTTCCAAACCCCTCCCCGTACAAAGGAGGTTATGGCGAAAATTTAGGGTGTTAGCCAAATTTTTGAAGAATTTGAAAATTTTCAGAAACTAAAAAGTTGGAGAATGGAAGCCAGATTGAAAGTAGAGTTGGTTAATCAAACCACTTTCGACTTTGTTCCTTTTTGGGGACGAAAAGTTTTAAGTGGGGGAGATTGTAACAACCCGGAAAATCTGAACCAGTTTAAAAATTTATATTGGCTATTTTAGTGAATTTTAAGTATTTAAAATAAATATTTTAAATAATAACGATGAAATGTATGTTTGAATCGATGTAGAAAATGAATATAATTAATTTGAATTATAAACAAGGCCTGAAATGGCGCAGCAGTTTCGAAATTTCAATTCAAACTTTGACGGACCGTACTGGGTGCAAAATAAAACGGATTTTAGTGAAACCAAATTTTTTTTAAATCTGTTAGTGAATATCTTTCTAAGATTCTGAAAAATCGAAGTTTCGTAGCGGGAGTCAAAAGTTATGGCCAAATGAATTTTCAGAAAGGTCGCTATAGAATTTATATAGCCCGTGAAAATAGACATTTTGCAAACGACCTCGGAATTCGACGAAACCACTTTTGTTGGATCCAGGATGTGAAGTTATTGCTAGGTTTCAAATTTCATAATTTTTGAAGCTGGTATGTGAGCGTGGCAAGGGAAAATGTGTTTTGGTCAATTATAGTTAAATTGGATCGGCCAGAAAAGGGCCATTTTTCAAACGGTCTCAGAATTCGATGAAACTTGTTTTGTTCGGACCATATCATCAAAACATAGCTGGATTTATTTTTCTGGAATTTTTCAAATCAATTTATGGCCCTGGCAAATTGAAATGTTCGTTCAAATTGAATATTAAATGTTTTATACTTTAAATTGAAAATTAACTAACCGTAACTATCGAAGTGGCCTACGAAACATATCCCATTATGTTTGTAATGGGGGTATTTAGCTAAGGGCGACAGTCGTTGGGTTTGAATTGGAGTTCGTGGCTATAACCAAGCATTTTTAGGATTAAATAAATTAAATAATATAAAAATTTAACATAAATTTCCCGCCCTGCCTCGTTCTAAACCCTAGCCACCGCTAGCGGAACCAACGCCCGATATTGCTCTAGGAAAGAAGCCCTCTGATCTCCCTCGATTCACAATTAAATTCGAAGCCCCAAAACTAAAATGAAGTGCTAGGCTAGACCTTTCCATCCATACGCACGTGATCGATTCTGGTGAAGTGGAGCGCTGCCATTCCTGTCGAGAACACACTGCCATCGATCGAGTTTTGGGGGCTAAGGGCAGGTTCGAGTTCATCAACCCGGGGCGGCGCTGGTTACTGCTGCGGTGGCGCAGCTCGTGGTGGCCTCTGATCAACGTGAAACGGACGGTGGCGATCGCAAATATAAACCCTAGATTTGAAAGGGGGGTTTTTAATTTGGAAAAGGTAGCGTTTCTAAGCGCTATAAATTTAATTAATTATTTTAAAATGTTTGATGTTTAAAATTACATATCTTTTTCATTTTTGATGAAATCCAGTGAAACAAGAGACAGTGGACTCGTGTGGACGTCTTCTACATTCTAGAAGAGACCGCATATTTTTCTGAGCCTTCTGCAATTTTTGGTGGAGTGGAACCCAGTGTGAGATTTCTAATTTATAAACGATATGGAAAACAACGATGTATAAATTATATAGTCGATATATGAGTTGTATAAGCGTTGTACACCTCATGTATAAGCATTGTATAAGTTGTATGTTCGATGTATAAGTTATATATGCGTTGTAAAAATTATATGTGCGTTGAAATGAATTGAAGTGAATTGAAATATATTTATATACAAATATATATACACACACACTCCCCTCGTCCACAGACCATGGACGATATTTATTGGTTGTGATATTGTTTGGATTATTTGGTTGATGTGAAATTTGGTGAATAATGTGAATGGTTGTTATAAATTGTTTGTGGTTGAGAATGACTGACTGTGGTTGAAAAATACCCATTTGTGTTTGAAACATTTAAGAATAGGATTGTGGAAATGAAAATAAAATATGCCGCCTGCGTGCGAACTAGATGCATGAATTCCCATTGTCAAAAACCGCAAGGTTTTAAGGTAGAGCGAGGAGTCGTTCTTCGATACGGTCCCGGTTTTAACTACCCTGTCGTTATGCTGCCGAAATTTTCAATAATATTCATGTGTTAGAATTATTTTCATGTGTTGAAACTATATTCATGTGTCGAATAGAAATTCATGTGTTGAATAAAAATTCATGTGTTGAACTACATTAATGTTTTGAAATAAATTGTTTTATAATAAGAATCATATTTTTATCATCTATATGAATTATATAAAATAGTCATGTTTTGAAATAAATTGTTTTACAATAAAAATCACATTTTTATTATATACATGAATTGTTAAAAATAGTGAAGTGTTGAAATAAATGTCTGTTAGATAAAAATATCATTTTTATCAAATATATTAAGTGGAAATAGTTTTGAAATCGAAGAAAGAATTATATTTATATATGTTTACATAAATATAATTAAAATATAGTGAATAACGACGCTGCAGTTCGTATTTTGAAATCATGATTTCAAATGATTAGTGCGGGAGATCCGACCATCAGATTTTCCTGAAACCACAACCGTTGGGTTCGCCTTGGGAATATCTTTCCAACGGCACCAACTTTGTAAAGATCCGACGATTGGATTGTCTGGAATGTTTAATTTAAATCTGAAGAAAAACAGTGCTAAAATCGATTATATATATATATAATTAAATTAAATCGAATAGCGACGCTGTAGTTCGTATTTTGAAATCGTAACTTCAAACGATTAGTGCGGGAGATCCGACCGTCGGATTTTCCCAAAACTGTAACTGTTGGATTCGTTTTGAAAAGATCTTTCTAATGATATAAAATTTGTGAAGATCCAATGGTTAGATTGTCAGATATTTGTAAATCAAATCTGAAGAAAAGTAGCGCCACGGCCGCGTTATTGCCTGAAGCGTTGTTTTGATTGAACTGACTATTTTAAATAAATAAAAATAAGTGATAAAATATTATAAACGATGTGGAATGGAGATAAACTGAATTTGCTCGATTTAGGTGATATTTGATGGTTGAATGTGTTTGGTGTGAAAATTACATCAAAGAACCGAATTAGTGATATCGACTAATTTAACCATTGAAATGAATTGATTTGAAATTCTAAATATATGTGAATTATTTGAAAAGGCCGGGTTAATTCTCATTTCAAATAATTGATCGACAAGTGAAACTCGAGGATATGAAGACGGTGCAAGACCGATGATCTTCACGTCGAATGGTAGGGTGCTACTGATGCTCATGATGGGGGTAGCTACCTTGACGGCGCTGATGTAGTAGCCACCCGGACGTACTTGTTGATTGTACGGATATGCGAGGTATTGAGTGCCTCCAGTTTCGTTCAGACCCAGAACAAATGTGTAAATGGACTATGTGTCTGACATTGGATTTTGTTTTGTGCTGATTGATCTCTATTAAATATATATCTGTTTGGCAGCTGAGAATTTATTCTCTTGCTTAACGCCCTTCTCTAAGACGTATGAGCTCAGAGGTTATATATCGATAGAAATCAATCGCATGGAGTGAATTGACTATGTGGCATGCCTAAGTGGCATGCCTAAGTGGCAGAGGATCAAGGCTTCTATTGAAAAGCAAAGTCTTGTGGTTGATGATCAAAGCAAAGCCTGTGTGGCATAGCTTTGTGTATAACGTGAATTCGCGAGCCTCATACCCCGGTATGGACTAGAAACGGGAGAAGTATTCAGGGAGGACATGCGTTTCCTTCTAGCTAGGGTGGTGTCAGTGACCTTACAGCCCTGACATTTATGTTATTTTCACCTGTGTGGTTGTTGCTGTTGTGAGGCGCCTCGGATATATCGGTCGATCCGGGACCGATGGAGTCATTGGGCCTATTTACGCCCCAAAGGGCGGGGAAACGCAGTGTTCAGGCATTTTAGTCCACATCGGTGGACCGGCCCTGTGGCTCCAAAGGGTCGACGCGTTCTGATCCTGAGACATGGGCTATATTGTCTCGAATTCGGTAAGGACTATCTTTTGCCTTGGTTCATGACGGAAATCGAATTTCCAAATACGATACTGTGCGGTTTTGATTGTATACCTGTATATGGCGAAATAGTGTTATGGGGCATTGATGCCGTCTATGATTGATACTTATGATTTGAATTTGTTGTTGAAACATATAAACACTAGTAATAATATCCAATGCTTTTGTTTTATTCGTATCATGCATATTTTGGTCATTATAAGGTAAAACTCTATCCTTCGGTTTGTGTTGCATTGTTTGATGGGAACTGAGTTTTATAATGACTTCATTTTTATAAAAAGCATTGCGATGTTTAAAAGAATTATTTGTTTTAAAGCACTGGCAATCCAATGGAGTAAACCCGTTCCGCGAAAGTGGCGTGGTCCTGTGATTAGCCATATTTGAAAATGTGTTAAGTAGATTTCTCATACCAGTCCCATGACTAACTCGTAGTTTGTTTCACTTGCAAACTCGGGTGCCCCTTTTTCTATGCGGGCAGCCTTTTATTTAGGTTTTAGCAGGCTCTTTCTCGATAGCTGGAGCTGAAGATGGATTCTATCAATTATCTCTTTTTATGCTGTTCAGCTCCTGTTGTATATATTATGTTTTGTTTTCCGCTGTAGACATTTTATGTATAGCTGAACTATATTTTGTACTAAGTATGATCCTATATACTGTGTAACTCTGATGATTATATTTATCCAGTGTATTCTATTGTACATTATCTGGTGTATTTAATTATTTCTGTTATGTTATTATCTGTTTATGTGTTATATTCCAAAGATTACCCTTGCACCGTCTTATCGGAGTTTAGGATCGTCACACTCCTCCTCTCTCACTCGACTATTCTCTCTCCCCATGCCCAAATCAGATCGGAAACCGTCGTTCCCCCCTACGCCGCTGCCTAGCCTCCTCCGTGACCCCCTAGACCTCCGACGCCTCCACCCCTGCTTCCTCCCTCTCTCTCCTCGCCCCAACCGCTAACCCTAGCCCCAAAACCCACAAAACCGCCGCAATCTCCGCCACAGCCCCGCCGCTGGCCAACGTACCACCCGTACCTCCTCAGCAACCCCCTGCGCCTATCCTCCAGCCGTAGCTCCGACGTGAACCTCCTCCGCCATCAAAGATGCGATTTTTACGAAATGTGAGTTTTATACTTATTTTCATTTATTCATGCATATAAAAATATGATCTACATATATATGATAGCATATTGAGGATATGGTTTTTAATTGTGCAAAAGTTTTGATTTTTATGTATATGAAGAGTAGATAAAAATTCAATTTTTATATATTTGAAATAGAAATAAAAGTATGATTTTTATAGGATGTAGATAATAAAAATATAATTTTTATATAGCTAATGAAATAAAAATACGATTTTTAACTATGTGAAGATATGATTTTTATCTAGGTGGAGTTGAACAAAAAATATAGTCTTCATATATATAGTAGCATTTTAAAAATATGATTTTTATATACTAGAGAATATAAAAATGTGATTTTTATGTATGTAGTGGATACGGACAATGAAAGTGACAAAATGCGAGCACGACGAAGATTTCCTACATATGAAGAGTCGTGGCGTTTGGTTTAGCTAATCTGTGAGAGCTCCTCACTTTTATTTTTATTTCTATTTTGAAATATATACTAGGATGCAGATGGTGCTTAGCAGCACCCGCCACCCGTCGTCCACATACCATGGATGACTTGTTTGTTTAATTGATGTGTTGTGAAAATTGATTGTGTCATGCAGAATAAAATATTTTATAGTTAAAAATATAATTTTTAACGTGTATATAAAATAAAGATTTATAAACAAATCGGGCAGTTTGTCTATGTACACCCATTTGACTGATATTGATTGGGACGATTAATTTTACACATTGCCCAGCTGCACAAATAAAAATCTGTGTTTGTTGATTTGAAACCCAACATGGGTGTTGGGATGATATTTGGCTTACACTAATCCCAATTATTTAGCGGTATGTCGATCGATTAGTTGACAGACTGTGTAAGCGTTAACTATTTATATTTAATGCTTATGCAGTTGTGTTGTGCACTCTGGATGATGGTTGATTATTTATCGTTGCTATAATATACATGTGTTGTAAGGAATCCATATAATTAACATTATGTGGTAACTGATTGGGCCTCATTCCAATTTGAAAAATAAAGAATATTATAAAATATATATTCATGTGTTGAATAAATATAAGTTCATGTGTTGAATAAAATATATATTCATGTGTTGAATAATAGAAAATTCAGGTGTTGAATAAAATATATATTCATGCGTTGAATAAAAGAAAATTCATGTGTTGAAGAAAATATTCATTTGTTGAACAGAATAATTAAGTTATTGAAATATATAAAGCCGTGTTGATTAGATATGCGCCATTTTGACATGAACGATATCTATATTGATTTTATTCACTTTTACAATGAATATAAAAAAGGAATTGATTCCAAAATATAAAATTTTGAAAATACTATCATTTATATATCGATGATATGGAATATTCAATTTTGATTTGAAATTGACTATGAAGTTGAAATCGTTTTGAAAACGAATTTAAAAAAATTTATAAAGTTTTGAAAGGAAATCAATGAAATATATATATATATATATATATATATATATATATATATATATATAATGGCCTGAATAGAATGCGCCGCGCTGCGGCAGTTCGCGAATTTCGACCATTGACTTCGAATGGACATTACGGGAGATCCGACGTCGGATTCTCCTAAAACCGGACCTTGGGTTCGTATCGAAAAGAGATTTCTAACGAATATTTGAGATTTGAAATCTAACGGCTGGATTTGGAATTATGTCCAAATCAAATTTGGTAAAGGTCGCTGTAAGTGAAGTTCGATGGCCGTTGATGGAAATCGACTGTACGGACCTTGATAAAATTATTAAAAATAGTAATAATTTGTGTAAAATCATAAGAAATGATTTGGAATGATTTCAGATGAAAAATTCCATATTTGAAAAGATAAAAATATATTTTTATCGAAATGAACTAGTTTTGTACTAGAATTATAATCCATTTATTTTTAAAAATAAATAAATTGGATCTGAAAGGGTTTTAAAAGTAACCAGAATTTCCAATAAATCGGAATGGAATGGATTTCGATTTGGTAATAATCGAAGTGAATTTCTATGGAGGATGGAAACTAATATATCTGGAATTTAAAAGGCTTTGCCATTATTCCATTTATATTATTAGTCGGATATGGAAGTTTATATCAATTATATATATATATCGATTTGCTTTCCATGAAAATTCCATTGTAAATGGAGTGTGATTTTAGGTTGTCATGAACGTTATCTTTAATAATATTGTTCTTAGACCCAGTGGAGCTAAGAAAATCAGAAGCTAACTGAAGATTAGTTAAGTTGAATTGTTTCTTAGGTATTGATATGATGTTGGTTTCGGCCTTCGGGTTTAATACTTAAGGAATTTTTCACTTGCTAATTTACGGTTAAAGGCCAATGGAACTGAATGTGATTTTGGGTTTATCGTGAACTGTGAACCGTGTTTTAAATGACATTGGTCATTTAACCCAGTTAAAGACAGGATTTGGTTTCCCAAGTTAAACAATCATTAATATTGATTTTTAGGAAGATTAAAACCAATTCTAGTTTTAATGAATCTTTAATTAGATTGAAATGATCGAGAATGGAGTATCTCTAGTTTTGCTCCAGGCGATAGTTAAATCTTTAATTAGATTTGAACGTGAAATGGTAATTGAATTTACCAATAACACCATGGTGTTAGATATGAAGTATTACCAGTTTTACTTCATGGGATGAATAGGTTGGGATTGAGAAATTAAAACAAATGATTACTTCGGTAAGGTTCATTAATCCCGACTAGTTTGGATAAACCATGATTTGGTCTGAATTGATATTCAGAAGAAGATTAAAGAATAAATTTAAAGAATATATCTTTGATAAAATTAATGGGAACCTTTCCAAAAGTATAAGAATATTTGAATAAAAGAATATTATAAATGGGAATGAGGCTTATGTTGTGTTTGTGTAACAGTTGTTTATTATATATGCGAGTTATTCAGAAAGACCGGGTTTATCACATTCTGAATGACTGATTCGACGATGTGCCGAGGATAAAGACGGTGGTCAAAGACCGGAGGTCTTCACATCGTTTGGACAATTACTGATGATCTTGATTGGGTTGTACACCCAAGAGGAGGGAATTAGTTGCTGATTGTCCAGACGTACTTGGAGATCGATGGATATGCAAGGTACAAGGTGCCTCCGGTTTCGTTCACACCCAGAGTGAACTTGTAAATGGACTGTGTGTCTGACATTGGATTTTATTCTGTGTGATTGATTTCTATTAAATATATATCTATTTGGCGGCGGAGAATTTATTCTCTTGCTTAATGCCCTTCTCTGAGACGTACGAGCTCAGAGGTTATATATTGATGGATATCAATCGCATGGAGTGAATTGCCTGTGCGGCATGCCTAAGTGGAAAATGGTCAAGGCTTTTGCTGAAAAGCAAAGTCTTGTGGTTGATGATCAAAGCACGGCCTGTGTGGCATAGCTTTGTGTATGGCGTTAATTCGCGAGCCTCATACCCCGGTATGAACCAGAAACGGGAGAGGATCCAAGGAGAACATGCGTCTCTTTCTACTTAGAGGTGGTAAGTGACCTAACAGCCCTGACATTTTTATACTTTTCACCTGTGTGGTTGTTGAAATGCGAGGCGCCTCAGATATGAGGTCATTTGGCTCATTTACGCCCCATAGGGCGGGGAGACGTATTGTTCAGGGTTTCATTTTAATTCACTACGTGTGGACCAGCCCTGTGGTTCGTCGGTGCAGTTGCGGCTATAGCCTGAGACATGGGCTAGATTGTCTTGAATCGGTAGAGGACTATCTTTTGCCTCGGTTCATAGATGGGAATCCAACTTCCAATATGTGACTTTGCGATTTTAATTGTAGAACTAGTATGGCGACATGATATATGGTACCCATGCCGTCTAGGATTGATACATTTATATTTGAACTTGTTTTATACACTATGCACTTATAATAGTATTAAATGATTTGTTTTTAACGTACCAAGCATGTTTGGCTATTATAAGGGAAAACCCTATCCTCCGGCTTGTGTTGCATTATGTGATGGGACCTGGGTCTTATTATAGCTTCATTTTTCCAAAAAGCATTGCGCTGTTTTGTTATACGCACTGGTATTCTTGGGAGGAAAACCCGTTCCGTGTTATACGGCGTGGTCCCTTAATATATCGGATTTAAAGTAAAGCTTTAAATAACTGATTTATTTCTCACACCAGTCACATGACTGACCTGGAGTTTATTATTTTAACCTAAACTCTAGGTGCCCTTATTTTGACATGGGCAGTTAGTAGTTTTGGTTTTGCAGATTTATACTCACATGATCCTGATTTACAGCTGGAACGATATCCGAAAAGCTCTGTATCCATATATCTATTTCAGTTGTGTATTGTATTAATTTTCCGCTGCAGTAATGTAATTAAATCTCTGATATTTCTCTGATGTATAATATTTATTCATACTCTGTGTATTCTTGTATTCTGATGGAATTGTCGTAATAAACAATGAAATGTTCTTTTGTTTGCGTTCCGATTTGTCGTGTTCTCAAAACAATTAGGGGTTTCGAACGGTCTTGGTCAGTTTAGCGATCGATTCGGATCGAGCGAAATTCCTTATCATTTCAAAATTTGAAATCATTATTTAAAAATTCAAATAATTCATATAATTCAGTTTACCCTTATAAGAATTCGTTTAAGTCAATTCCAAAATCCAATACTTAAGTTTATAATTCAGTTAATATAATTCGAATCAAATCTTACATTTCAATTTCACAAATATTCTAATTCAAACCATAGGATTACAAAATCGATTCCATATATTCACATTCGGCTACTTAAACTTGAATTCATTCCATAGCAATTATGAATTCAAATACATTTTCTTATAAATTTGAAAGATTCAAATTTAGAATCAATTTCACAATTCAAATTTATCTCTAATAAGTTCAAACCAATTCGAATTTAAATTCATTTCATATTTTTACCCAACTCATCTCTACTAAAAGTTCGTATCAATTCGAATTCATAACTTAATATGAGTTTATTCATTATTCAAATATCGTTATATAAATTTACAACTTTAAACTTTGAATTTATATCGCGAAATCTAAATTATCCATCTTGAGTTTATCATTAAAGTTTTAAAAAAATATAAGAAAATTTATTTTAAAATATATATATATATAAGTTTATAAAATTAGAATATAAATTAAAAATGTATATAAGATTAAAATAATATAGAAAATAAGTTTAAAGTAATTATTCATAATAATATAAAAGTTTATAATACCTATATGATTAAATTATACAGTTTGAAATGTATAAAATTATAAGTAAAATCTTAAATAAGTATTTAAATCTATATTTACTTATAAAAATCATTTTAAAAACATATAATTTAAAATTTTAATTTAAATTCAAGCTCCAAATCATTTTACTTTGAAAACACGACTAACGGTGTCCGTATATAGTTTTCTACCCTATGGTCAAATGATACAGATATTTATAATTTCAATCCGCAATTTATAAAATTTCTACGGGTCTATTATTTCAACCCGCGATCCCAAATTCAGTAATAATCATTCAGGTCTATCCTTTCAACCCATAATGATTTTTTTCCTATTCTAATGTCCATTCGGGTATGTATCATTTCAACCCTTTGTGATTTTCCTAAACTAGGGGTATCAACAATCGCAAACAACAATCACATAGCAACAATCACAGAATATAAAATCAATGCACCTATGTGTCATATAAATATCGTGTCACATATGAAAGTGTACATATTACACAAACAATTTCTACTAGCCATTTCCTAACTATTCAAATAGTTGATCTAGCATCCATGAAATAAATGTGAGTCGGGTGTGAGATAAACTCACCTTTTGGGATCTTGAACGGAGGGGTAAATGAATGGACACGGATGAAACAGATACAGCATAAACAAGCTACAGCGAGGCAAGCACGAAAATGTTCATGATTGGGAACGTCAAATCAAATCAACGAACCAATCCATGATCAAACAACCGATTCAATTTTTTTTATGAGAATAACACGAAGAAGATCAACAAAACTTAGCCCACTGCTTAGATAAGTCACGCCAAACAAGATCCAGAGCAACCATGATTATTTTTCATAGTTGAACGAGAAAGCAAAAATATCAGAAAATCCCAACTCAGTCGTAAAACATAGCGCAACACTAACACTGAAATTATTCCTTTTCCATAGATTATCTCTGTTATTTATGATGACTGCATTTCAAGGTAGAAGCATGCGTAGGAAACTAGTAGAAGGATGCTCGTTTCTCCATGGCGGCATAAAAGATAATGGAAAAGAAATGAAATGGCTTGCATGGCTATAGGTTTGTTGTGAGGTTTGAAAGAAAACAAGTTATACATTCATTTTCTGTCGTGCGCATAGTTTCAGGATGGAATCATCTCGTTGCAATTTATCTTCATCATCTTTTTTTTGTGAGATGCTTGAGTGAGAAGAGAGGAGAGGAGAGAAGCATGGAAGGGGGGAAATGTAAACGAAGCGGATGGGAAGGGGAAAATAATGTGAAGGAATGGAGAGAGGAAATGTTGCTGGACTTTATTTTGCTCTAATTTAGTGCATGAACCGGTGAAAAACAGAACCATTCAATTCGATGAAATTTAATATTCACGTATTCAACAACATTTGGGAATATAATAGTGACGTTGCTTTTCGGTAAAAGAGAAATGGCATTGGAGAGAGAAAAGCAATGTTTGGGAAAGAAAAAAAGGCATAGAAAAAGAAGAATTGGCATTGAAATGACCGTGCACATGGTAGTTGCATGAAAATGGAAACGCGAACACTAAACATTGTATTGAAATATGTCCACTTGTTCATTATTTTATTATATCTTATGAATCGGTTTGAGAAAAAAAAGGAAAAAAATGTGGAAGGGCAAAATGAAACCAACGCACACATGCTTTCCAAAGGAAAGAATATGTGTGTCCACCTATAAAGCCTTAAAAAAAACGAATGGTTTAGTAAAATAGAAGAACTAATTTTGCAGACCGAAAATGACCAGAAAAATATGCGGGATCAAAATATGGACACTTCGAACTCAAATGGCTATGTTTCAAAAATAAAAGGTACAAGCCTTTTCACAATTACAGCACGAACCGAGCACTGAAATAGAAAAATGAATATATTGTAGTAATCAGCACGAGGAGATGGACACAATGGTATATAATTTGCAGTGTCAGGATACTTCGTTCGAAAATGCATTACGGACCCCTTTTAACGTAAAAATGCGAACATAAAAAAAATTTAACGGAGGACAAAGCATCCGATTTTCACGAAACGAATTTCGCCGTTGGATTACCGACAATGAATAAAATATTTTTCATGTTGGTCCGAACTGGATTTGGAGGGACTATAAAATTGTTAAAATTTGAACTATTATGCACAGTTTGCACTGAAAAAACCCGATCGACAAACATTCAAATTTTCCAACGAAATTTTTGCTACTGCTATATCTCACTGTACGTATTTCAAATTTCAAATTCCAAATTTCTATTATGAGAAAATATAGAATATTGTCAAAAATTAAATATCGATTTAAATATAAATTTAAATCGTTAGAAGTAGCGGGTTGTTAAATTCTCCCCCACTAAAAACTTTTCGTCCCCGAAAAGGAACGAGATAGGGAATTAGTAATTAAATAATATATTTAAATTAATGATTCATCTCTATTCTCATATGTATATATATATATATAATTTGAAATAAAAATATATAAAATAAAAGTTAAAATATTTTCAAATATTTTGAAATAATTTTAAGTATTCACTCGACGTCTCGATTAACGATATATAGTCATCCCACTTTCGAAACCAAAAAATAGATATCGATGATGCTGCAGTCATCATCAGAATATTTTCAAGCGACTAGATAGTGACTCTATATCTATCTAACACATATAGGATTTAGCATATACGTTGATCAGACATATATCCAAATCACTAGGTATTCGATAGGCCAATTTTGACGTCAGGTAAATAATCAAAACATCTTTTTTTTATTTACACAGAATATTAATCAAATTTTCAAATCATATATTATAAATAATATATTTCAAATCATTAAAATTTTAAGTATGGAAAAATAATATCTCTCCCCACACATTTATTTATTAAAATTGAACTTCAAATCTTAATAAATATACAATAATATTATTATTAAATCAAACTCATAACAATATTTTTATTATTAAATCAAATAGATAACAATATAATTTTATACTATTCCCGAATATTTTCAAACCCAAATTATCTATATTTAAACTTATAAAACTTATTTAATACCATATAGGCTTAACATATATATACATCAAAAATTAAAAACTTTATAAATCATTTCAAATTTAACAAAATCCTATATATACACTTATAAACTATACCAATATGGATTTCAACCAAGGTAAAATCATTTCTAATAAAATCTACATCTTTAAATCTTATTCAAAATAAATAGTTTATAAATTATAAAATCTTAAGGCATAAACATAGAATCTTAAAGTATAAAAATTAAATCTTTCAAAATATTGATTTTACCAAACCAAAATGTTATTTCAAATATACATCTTCCAAAAAAAATCAGAATTTAAATAATATAACAAGGGAATTATTATACCTATTTCGAACCAATAGTTTGATAGGAATGAACACGCTGGAAGACTTAGATTCCTCTTCTATTTCTTACCTTGTTATGGACAAGAATAAGTTATAGAATTCGAGTTAAAAGCTAAACGAACAAAATAACCTAATCAAAGAGAACCTACGAAGGAAGATGGATTCGAATGGAAAGGAAATTCCAGAAAAAATTTAGATATTAAACAAAATTTTAGA
Source organism: Allium sativum (assembly GCA_030737875.1). Lineage (NCBI taxonomy): Eukaryota > Viridiplantae > Streptophyta > Magnoliopsida > Asparagales > Amaryllidaceae > Allium > Allium sativum. Next base: position 276,315,765 of record CM060926.1, on the reverse strand, counting down.
TTTGAAAATATTTGTTTTAAAACACTTAAAACCATTAAAAAAATTATACTTTAAAAGTATGCTCTCTCAAGAAGGATTCTGCAACTGAATCCACTCATTATAGGGTATCACTACCCTATCTCTAATTAGCTTTTACCCCATAGGCTAAAGCTTTGAAAAAAGAACCAAAGCTCTGATACCTCTTGTATGGACCCGCCATTTGACCGTGCCATATCGACAAAACATGTCAACTCGAAACGTTCAAACAATAGATTATTTTTAGCTTCTGAGGTAAATAGAATAAATCAAAGAATCAAAAACACAGATATAGAGCAATATAATATCTCGCAGTGGAAGATTAAAAAAAATACAATAATAGTTCACGAAGTTACTAAATAAAATTTTACAACAGAGTTTACATAAATAATGCAGCGGAAGTCTAATAAATGATAACAGTTTGAAATAAAACAACAATATTAGCCGACACTGGAACAACTGATCAAAGAGTAGATACAGGTGAGCAAATCAAATATAAGCTCCAACTCCAAGGATAAATCTTGAAACTGGAATACTCGATCTGACCCGAGCAATAATGCAAAACAAAACAACTCGGATCAGGACTAACATTCTCATAGAAGAAAATGAACTCAAATGTAATATTCGATGAAATGCAGTCAATAACTTAAAGGGTGTTTGGGATCACCATCCTATAAGGATCCGTCAAACTAATACAATATAGTATAATATGCTATACACAATAGTGTCTATCAATAAAGTAAAAATATCTAAATAGCGTAAGCGGGATTACCATGATTACCCTTACACCGTTTATATATTCCCATAGTATATACAGTACCGTAATTCCTCCGTAAACTGGAGGGCTATCAGAGGGCACTCCATATAAAACAGTACAAAACAAAATTGTAGTGGGCTCGTATAAGGCATGTGACAAGGCACGTAAGGAAAGCCAGGGTGGATTCACCATTTGCAGAGTCGAACCGGTGGTAACGCATAACATCTACTATCGCCCACCTCGAGACACGCTCCCATATCAAATCTGAGGGTGGCCACCAAAACACATCACAAAAGTAATAGTATGGTATCGAAGAAGTTCACTTGATAGGAGGTATGACCTCATTTGGTCCATGCGTAGCTCCTGTTTTAGCCACATCAAGCTGACTCAAGGTAGTCAGGGTCTCGTTATTAATATGAAATAGAAAATAGAGTCATTCGCCAAATCATCCCCTTCATTCTGGAACTCCACCGCGTACACAGTTGTTAAAGTGGTTTTCGGTATTGGCAGAGAGTATGACAATAGCCGATCCTGGTCTCTTTAACAACCAAACGTTCACATTTTTCACACCATGGCCATTTTTTATAAATCACTTATAAAATAGTTTATACGAAATCTCATATTCAAATTTGATATGAAATTTAAATATCTAACTTCGATATTTTCAAATTTTAAAACGTCTAAAGAGAATCACTCAAATCAAATCGATTTAGAAAACAATATCATAAAGATCTCAAATATAGTATAAAATAATACTGTAACATATAAGTTTGATTATAATTTCCTAAAGTATTCACATAACGAATTCCAAATCCAAAAATCGACTTATATTTAAGTTGAACGTTAAATATCTCAATTTCCATTTAAATCGATACCAAACCATTTAACTTTGATAATAATTTGGTCTGGTTTATATTCGCAAAAATTCAAGTTCAAAACAATTCAAATAATTCAATTTCTACCTTTATAAGGAATGTTTCAAATCGATTCATATGAATTCAACATTTTGGTTCGAATTCAAAATGTATAATTCAAGTAAAAAACTTACATTTCAATTTTAAACAAAACTTGTCGTGATTTGCAACTCAAGTCATGAAATTTGAAATCGTTATTTAAAAATTCAAATAATTCATATAATTCAGTTTACCTTTATAAGAATTCGTTTAAGTCAATTCCAAAATCCAATACTTAAGTTCAAATTTAGTTAATATAATTCGAATAAAATCGTACATTTCAATTTCACAAATATTCTAATTCAAACCATACGATTACAAAATCGATTCCATATATTCACATTCGGCTACTAAAACTTGAATTCATTCCATATCAATTATAAATTCAAACACATTTTCTTATAAATTTGAAAGATTCAAATTTAGAATCAATTTCACAGTTCAAATTTATCTCTAATATGTTCAAATCAATTCTAATTTAAATTCATTTCATATTTTTACCCAACTCATCTCTTTCCGTATCAATTCGAATCCATAACTTAATATGAGTTCATTCGTTATTCAAATATCGTTATATAAATTTACATCATTAAACTTTGATTTTATATCGCGATATCTAACTTATCCATCTTGAGTTTATCATTAAAGTTTTTAAAAAAAATATAAGAAAATTTATTTTAATATATATATATATATATATATGTTTATAAAATTAGAATATAAATTAAAAACGTATATAAGATTAAAATAATATAGAAAATAAGTTTAAAATAATTTATTATAACAATATAAAAGTTTAAAATACCTATACGATTAAATTATACAGTTTGAAATGTATAAAATTATAAGTAAAATCTTAAATAAGTATTTAAATCTATATTTACTTAAAAAAATCATTTTAAAAACATATCATTTAAAATTTTAATTTAAATTCAAATTCCAAATCATTTTACTTTGAAAACATGACCAACGGTATCCGTATATAGTTGTCTACCCTATGGTCAAGTGATACGGATATTTATCATTTCAATCCGCAATTTATAAAATTTCTACGGGTCTATCATTTCAACCTGCGATCCCAAATTCAATAAAAATCGTTCAGGTCTATCATTTCAACGCATAACATTTTTTTTTCATATTCTAATGTCTGTTCGGGTATGTATCATTTCAACCCTTAGTGATTTTCCTAAACTAGGGGTATCAACAATCGCAAACAACAATCAAATAGCAGCAATTACAGAATATAAAATCAATGCACCAACGAGTCATATAAATATCGTGTCACATATGAATGTGTACATATTAAACAAACAATTTCCACTAGCAGCCCGATACATTTCCTAACAGTTCAAATAGTTGATCTAACATCCATGAAATAAATGTGATTCGGGTGTGAGGTAAACTCACCTTTTGGGATCTTGAACGGAGACGGTAAATGAATGGACATGGACGAAACAGATACAACACAGATGTAATAACCTGGAAAATCCGAACCAATCTAAAAATTTTATTTTGGCAATTTTAATGAATTTTGAATATTTAAATGATTTATTTTAATTAATAACGATGAGAAATTTATTTTAAATAGAATTATAACGTATATATTTATTTGAATTGACGTTAGAATATAATTATTTATTTTTAATTATAAAAGGAATTGGAAATGGTGCAGTAGTCTGAAAATTCGATTTCAAATTTCAAATGAACGCACAGGATTCAAAATAAACCAAATTTTGGCAAAACCAAAAATTTTAGAATATATTTGAGAATATCTTTCCAATGAATCCGAAAAATTGAAATTTCATAGCGGGATTAAAAAGTTATGCCCTGTTGAAATTTCAGAATAGTCGCTATGGAATTTTGGCCCTTAAAAATGGAAATTTCGCAAACGATCTCCGTTTTCGACGAAACCACTTTTGTTGGATCCGGGATGTCAAGTTATTGCTAGATTCCAAAGTACATAATTTTATGAACAAATGTGTGAGTGTGGAAAAAGAAAAAATATTTTGACTGTTTTAGTCAATTTGGATCGACCAGAAAATGGCCATTTTTCAAACGGTCTCCAAATTTGTTGAAATTAGTTTTGTTAGAACTGTATCATTGATGGGAAGCTAGAAAATATTTTTCTGGAATTTTTAGAGTCCGTATGTGGCCCCAGTAAATTGAATCATGCGTTCAAGTTCAATATATAGATTTATATTTTGATTTTGACAAAAACTGATCGAAACGATCGAATCATCTTACGATACATATCCCATTGTGTTCGAAATGGAGGTAATTAGTTGGGGACGACAATCGGTGGGCTCGATTTCGAGCTCGAAATAAAAAGTTGCTTTTGAAATTTAAAAATAATATAATATATAAATATTTATATAACAAACCCCCTCCTTTCTCTTCTGCCAAGTCAACCCCCCCAAACCGTTCAAAATCAAAATCGAAAAAGAGAAAAAAAAGGAAAAAAATGACGGGGGAGGGGGAGGAACCGCCGTCGCGCGGCTCCAGCGGCAGCGCCACCAACGACGCACCCCTCTCGAGTCCTCCTTCCTCCTCTCCTCCTCCTTCTTCCTCTCCTCCTCTACTCCTTACCGCACCCCCTAAACCCCCAATCCAGAAGAGAACTGGCGCCATCGCACCTGAGGGCCACCGCCGCTGGCCACTAAGGCCTCCCTTTTGGCCTGCAGACGCCAGCACCCCCCCATTCCTCCAGTCAACGAGAGCACCCCTCCAATCGATTTCAGTAAATTTTTTAATTTATTTATTTTAATATATCATTTTAAAAATCTGAATTTTATATAAATGTATTGTTTGAAAAATACGATTTTTATGGTAGGAAAAATACGATTTTCAAGAAAGCATGAGAAAGTTGAGATTTTCAATTAGAGAAAGCTAGGATTTTTATTTTTATTAGAGAAAGATTCAATTTTTAAAAGTTTTGATTTTTATTTCTATAAAGCTACGATTTTTCGTAAGTGGAAGTTGTGATTTTTATCGTGAAAAAATACGATTTTTAAAATGAAATGACATTGTAAAAATATGGTTTTTAAATATAAAAAGATTAGATTTTTATAATTGCAAAAATTTGATTTATAGCAATAATAAAAATATGATTTTTATATTATAGAAATAATAAAAATATGATTTTTATCGGATAGATAGTATAAAGATGTGATTTTTACATATGTAGTAGAAATATAAAAGTACGATCATTATAGATAAAATATGATTTTTATTTATTGGGATGAAGCGATAAAAATATGATTTTTTATATATGAACAGCGGGAAAAGGTCACATTGGAATTTTGGGCGTGTCTGAACCGTTCAGAAATAAGGAATGGAGGAGTGGAAACCCAAGGTGAGAACTTCTCACTTTATTTTATTTTCTTGTTAAAATATATACTAGGATGCAGACAGTGCTTAGCAGCACCCGACACCCGTCGTCCAAAGACCAAAGACGGCTTGTTTGTTTGGTTGATTATGTTGTGATAGTTGATTGTGTGATATAGAATGGAATAAAATACTTTATAGTTAAAAATATAATTTTTAACATGTATATGAATGAAATAAATATTTATAAACAAATCAGACGACTTGTTTATGTAGACACCTTTGACTAATATTGATTGGGACGATAAATTTTACACTTCGCCCAACTGTACAAATAAACATGTGTTTGATTGTTTGAAAACCCCACATGGGTATTGGGATGAAATTGGACATACACTAATCCTAATATTTAGTTGTATGTCGATCGATTGATTGACAGTCTGTTATAAGCGTTGAATATTTATATTTGATGCTTATGCAGTGTAGAATACACTTTGGATGATGGTTGACAGTGTTTGATTGTTGTTATATGCATGTGTGTATGAAATCCATATAAATCAAATTATATGGTAATTGACTGTGTTTGATTCCAGTTCAGAAAGAATAAACATTGTAACACCCTACCTCCGCTAGGGTCACTCACAAAGGGAATGCACTAGCTTTGGTGGAGTATTATCTAGGTAAACATGAACAGAAATATTACAAGACAGAACATATAAAACAACGGAAGAAAACATGATTTTATTACTTTATAAAAGTAGTAAGGTCTAAAACCTTTTACATCAAAGTGCCATTAAATTATTTACATCGAAACCTGTCTTGCAATAATAAAGAAGCATAAAACCATAGTCATAAATTATTCCCCAAGTAAAGCAGTAAAATAGCCATAGCCAAGAAAAGATCCAAGCCATACATGATGACCTTGAAGTAGAAGAAGTCTGTGTTAAATAATAGTATTTCCTCCCTGAAAACCTGGGGGGAGGGGGGAACGGAAGACAAAGAGGCGAAAGAAACGGGGTCAGTCATAAAGACTGGTAAGTCCTATCTACTTCCAGCATAAAAACAGGTAAAGGTAATGTGACATGCATAAACTGAAAGTAAACATAAGGATGATGACAAGATAGACAAGATAAACTAAGGTAACAGGATGAACTACTGTATAGAGATAAACTACGGTCATTATGCATCAAGTATAACATCCCAAGGTTCTATCGAGTATAACATCCCAAGGTTCTATCGAGTAATACACCCAAGGTTCTATCGAGTATAACCTCCCAAGGTTCTATCGAGTAATACATCCAAGGTTCTATCGAGTATAAAATCCCAAGGTTCTATCGAGTAATACACCCAAGGTTCTATCAAGTATATTTGTCCTGCACCTTCCGTACTAGTATCCCAACCCGTGTCATGTGTTAGCTACTAAATGCCCCTTGCCCAATGTCATGAAATGGTCCATGTCAACCTAATGTAGATTTTCCCAACTCGCATGTTTCTTCCCATGTATATGTTTAGTCCTTTGCCGTAAATCCTACGGGCTTCCTCACGTAGTTGTATACTACTTCAACGTAGTTCCATTATCCTTGAAATCGTTCGGACTGTCACCCTTGATCTAACTGTATTTTCTTATCATGAATTATCACGTGTTCATCTAGGATTTACGCCACCTAGGACCACTAGGGATTATGCTACCTTTTGGACGTTTTTTAGATTCGACCAGGGTTTATGCCACCTAGGACCACTAGGGATTATGCTACCTATCGAACAACGCCCTTTTTCCACGTAACGATCTAATCGATCGGCTCCCTTCAAGTCCTAAGTCGTCGTGTGTTGGTGTCATACGGCTCAATCACGAGTGTAGCTACTCTGTGCTAGGTCCACCCTAGGGTGTATCATGCCTTAGGGTGTCAACCACTGACACCATTTCCAAGCACGCACAGTGTACAACTACTGGTGCCCACGCCTGCTTTTTCAACTCCGGACTACGTGCACGACCATAGTCCGCCTGAACCTACAATGGCGCACCTAACGCAGCCGTTGTTTTGGTCGCTTACAATCAGCCCAGTAATCGTGCCCCACCCTAGCCTAGTCCCTAGTGTATCGTGATACATCCAAGAGGGTTACTGCTAAAAAGGACCGCGTAACTAGGGTTTTCGTCCAGCAGGTTAAGTGTTGTCATCTAAATTCAAGATTTAACCCCTGTCAATCTAGCATGTCAAGTTGGTTAAGTGTGGTCATTCAAGTTCATGACTTAACCCGTCTACATGTCATGTCAAGATGGCTAAGTGTTGTCATTCACGTTCATGGCTTAGCCCTACGAATCATGTGTCAAGTTGGTTAAGCGTATTCCAGCGGTTCATGACTTAACCCCATCAAATTACCAGGTCGGGTTGGTTAAGTATATTCAAGCTTAACCCCATCAAATTACCGTGTCGGATTGGTTAAGTATATTCAAGCTTAACCCCATCAAATTACCGTGTTAGATTGGTTAATTATATTCAAGTGACTCATGACTTAACCCCATCAAGTTATCATGTTAGATTGGTTAAGTATATTCAAGCGATTCATGACTTAACCTCATCAAGTTATCATGTTAGATTGGTTAAGTATATTCAAGCGATTCATGACTTAACCCCATCAAGTTATCATGTTGGATTGGTTAAGTATAGGTTATCTTAACCGCATCAAATCATCGAGTAAAATTGGTTATGTGTAGGTTAACTTAACCCCATTAAATTATCGAGTCGGATTGGTTAAGTGTAGGTTAACTTAACCCCATCCACTAGTCGTATTTATAATGGTTAAGTGTCTTAAGTAATCAAGTCCGGTCTTACTTAACCTACCCATTCATGTCATATCAGTTAAGTGCCATTAGTCAAACTAACTTAACCTTATCATGTGGCATTAAGTAAATTAATGCACCCTAACCTCTCACATTAGACTTTGTTGTGGTTACTGGTTACGCCGGGCGGGTCCGGGCAGCTTTACACCAACCTCGGGTTTTGAGCGCGATATGACCAACTTCTCACATTGGGTCCTATTGTCTGTAGCTACTGGATTTGCCGGTCAGTTTCGGGCAGATTTATGCTACAAACTCAACCCAACCTCGAGTTGGCCACTTTCATGTTTTCCTACTTATCACGTTCATGTCAAATTTAGGCTACGACAAAGTCCACGTTTTACACTTATGCCCATTGTCCCACTACTTAATTCATTTTGAATTTCATAGCCCATCTCACGTTTGCCTAAACTACCCAAGGCGTATTCCCAACGCAAGTGAAGGCAAGTCAACATAGTTGGAATAATATGACAACATATTGGCCTCAAATCATGTATGATTGCATAAAGGGGTTGGCCTCAAACATGTATGATAGCATAAAAGGATTGGCCTCAAGCATGTATGATAGCATAAAAGGATTGGCCTCAAGCATGTATGATAGCATAACACTAGGTTCATCATCATAGGCATGTAAATGGTCATGAGGGGTTTAGGTTCTTTTACATGCATAAGCCCCAAGTCAAGTTCATATGAATATTCCACAAGCCAAATTGTTCTAAGGCTTCATGCCAACATTTCCACAAGTCAAGATTAGATCTTGCATGATAAACTAAGTCAAACACAACATGAGTGGCATGATTTAATCATTAAGAAATAGCCCAAAGTCATAGGTTCAAGAGAGAGGCAAGACTAGATTCACATAGACTAGCATACTTAGGTTTAATCTCATTTTATCCCATGTCAACATTAGAACTACCGTTTAGATCTAAAAGTAGCTAGAACTTACAAAGCGTGGCTAGTAAATTAGGAGCAAGAATCGTCATAGAATCGTTGTAGAAGCTCTAGGAATGATGTAGCAACACTAGAAGCCTTGAGAATATAAGTAGCTCCTTTGATTTGATGTAGAAAGCTTGCTCCTTTGACATGGATCTAGTTTGAATGCTCAAGCCATTGAAGTTGGAGATGGAGGCCATGATCAAGAGAGATTTGGGCAGCACTTAGTTGTTAGGATGGTTTTTAGTGAATTAGGCTAGGTCTTAGGGTGTTTTTATAGGAGTTAGGACTAGTTTAGGCCATAGGATCAACCCTAGAATAGATCTGAGACACTGAAAATCGTCATAGGCCAACCAACCAGACCACACAAGCAAGCAGGTGCACCAGGCTAACCTGGCCCGACCAGGGAGGTCGACCTCCAGGTCGACACCCAGGTCGACTGGGCAGTCGACCTGGTCCTGGGGAGGCCGACTACCCAGTCGACCTGGGCCCTGGGCGGGAAATTTTCCCGCCCAGTCTGTTTGGGGCTAAATTCGAAATTCGAATTCGAATTTGAACTGTTTTCATTTTATGATTTTTCGTGAAACTTCTAGAGGCCATATCTCGGTCATATGGACTCCGATTTACGAAATTTCGGACTCGTTACCAACCAGAATTCCGAGACGAACGCAACGGAGCAACCGTTTCGCTTGATTCTTAATTTATAATTTAATTCTGCCCTGATTTCTTGTTTTAACATGTTATAAAATTCGGGTTGTTACATTCTCCCCACCTTAAAGGATTTCGTCCCCGAAATCTCTAAGTTAGGAAGAACGTATCCTACCATCCATCATCCATCTACTCAAAGGATCATCCACGGGCAACCATTGTCCTTAAAAGATTTCTAATGCTGTATGAACATATGCAGAAAGTGTGTGTAAATGATCCTTATCTAATGCAAATGATCAGGCCTGATTGATCTTCTAAATGCAAAATATGTTTAGTGCCATGAATCCACATGTATGCAAATAGTCCTAGTCACATAAACACTATATGTGTGCACAAACATTCATCCATATGCAATATCCACATGCTAACACATTCAATTTCATCCATAAACAAGTATAAACACTCATGCATATGCAACATGAAAATGTGTCTGAGCCGATCTAGTGCCTAATGTGTATTCATGCATCCACGAGCAACCACTTGCGACCACTTGCAACCATTTCGCAAACATTAATCATAACATGTTTCAAATACATGTTTGCATCCATAGGGTTCTACCTAAGGTCCTCAAGATAGGATCGAGAAAATAAGCAAGATAAACTCCTTTTCGGATTACAAGAAATCCCTTTCTAAACCCAACCCATATCCTATAAAGCCCAAAAGGTTTAGTCAACCTAACAGACATCTTCAAATCCTGACATGTATTATTAACCGATGAGTCATACCCCCTATGGAGTTTGCAACAGAAATAAGATTGAGAATAGGACCGAGAGGATATGCATAAAGGATAGCATGCGGGTAAGCTCTACAGGAAAACAGGGATCAAGAATATACTCTTAAAAAGAGATATGATGCGCGTATCTTGTCTTCAATCTTCTAAGTCGCATTTCCTTGAGCTTAATTCCATTGTGCTTTGACCATCTTTAACCTCATGATTTCGTGGCCTCTTAACTCCTATTTCCAAATATGAGCTGGGACTCACTTCATTGTCGCCCCTCGTTCCACTTTTACTTATTCTCCCTCTAGTATACTTGGCTCAACCATATCCGTGTACTCTTGGTTTTCATGCAAGCTCTCCAAAATTCACTAGTGTACTCTGGATCTCGTTTACTCACTATACGGCATTCCACGCAGAAGAACTATCTCTTGGAAACAAACAGATGCCAACCATGTTACCAAGTGTACTCACTAGAGTGATTTCCATAACTCATGCACAAGCAAAACGAACCATCCGCCTTAGTGGCGAACTCTACTCGAACGGATTACCAACAAATGCATCAAGAGATTCTAGGTAACCAATCATGACATAACCCTGAAGGTTACACGAGACTTCGAGGGTATTACCGAGGCAAGTCAAGAGTCTAACTACCCTCCTTTCCGACCCGAGAATGGCACCCTTACGGGATGACCACTTCATTCCTAGAATCAACCCATGGCTCAAAAACATAAGCATTATTCCCAAAAGTCATAGATGTCCTCAAATCCAAACAAGTCATGAGTAAATGGGACGATCCCCCGACAGGATTTGAGACAAAACGGGACCCTCTATTGTGCTAGTACTAAGGTGCAGAGACTCATCTATCGAAGCAAGATTTAAAAAGGATGTGATGTACAAAACAAAGTCCTAACGGGATGATAGAAAGGAAAAGCTAAACTTTTACCAGAAATGTTACCACCCCTCTCTGGCACACTAGTAGTGAGAGCAAACAATTGCCCTCTCAACGATCTTGTTCTTTGCCCATGTCCTTGTCCTATAGTACTCAACTACCTTCTTGTGCTGAGCCTTATTCGCCTTAACCACTCCTATCCTTTATTGTATAACACGGTAACGGGTCTCTTGAGAACTTCGTCCATCACACGGAAAACATTTACGTAGCTAGAAAAGGATTAGTCACAGTTAAAACTACTGTGACTACAGGTGGAGGAAAGAAAGGAAAAGATATTCGATCACATGATAGTGCTAATGGCTTTTTGGGGAATAGCCTTTTTCTTAAAACTTTTCTTGGAAAATGCTTCTTTGTAAAATGGCTTTGAAAATAGTTTTCAAAAGGTTTTAAAAACTTTTGCCCAGTCTGGTAACCTTCTGCTCTGATACCAAATGTAACACCCCACCTCCGCTAGGGTCACTCACAAAGGGAATGCACTAGCTTTGGTGGAGTATTATCTAGGTAAACATGAACAGAAATATTACAAGACAGAACATATAAAACAGCGGAAGAAAACATGATTTTATTACTTTATAAAAGTAGTAAGGTCTAAAACCTTTTACATCAAAGTGCCATTAAATTATTTACATCGAAACCTGTCTTGCAATAATAAAGAAGCATAAAACCATAGTCATAAATTATTCCCCAAGTAAAGCAGTAAAATAGCCATAGCCAAGAAAAGATCCAAGCCATACATGATGACCTTGAAGCAGAAGAAGTCCGAGCTAAATAATAGTATTTCCTCCCTGAAAACCGGGGGGGGGGGGGGGGGGGAACGGAAGACAAAGAGGCGAAAGAAACGGGGTCAGTCATAAAGACTGGTAAGTCCTATCTACTTCCAGCATAAAAACAGGTAAAGGTAACGTGACATGCATAAACTGAAAGTAAACATAAGGATGATAACAAGATAGACAAGCTAAACTAAGGTAACAGGATGAACTACTGTATAGAGATAAACTACGGTCACTATACATCAAGTATAACATCCCAAGGTTCTATCGAGTATAACATCCCAAGGTTCTATCGAGTAATACACCCAAAGTTCTATCGAGTATAACCTCCCAAGGTTCTATCAATTAATACACCCAAGGTTCTATTGAGTATAACATCCCAAGGTTTCATCGAGTAATACACCTAAGGTTCTATCAAGTATATTTGCCCTGCACCTTTCGTACTAGTATCCCAACCCGTGTCATATGTTAGCTACTAAATGTCCCTTGCCCAATGTCATGAAATGGTCCATGTCAACCTAATGTAGATTTTCCCAACTCGCATGTTTCTTCCCATGTATATGTTTAGTCCTTTGCCATAAATCCTACGGGCTTCCTCACGTAGTTCTATACTACTTCAATGTAGTTCCATTATCCTTGAAATCGTTTGGACTGTCACCCTTGATCTAGCTGTATTTTCTTATCATGAATTATCGCGTGTTCATCTAGGATTTACGCCACCTAGGACCACTAGGGATTATGCTACCTTTTGGACGTTTTCTAGATTCGACCTGGGTTTATGCCACCTAGGACCACTAGGGATTATGTTACCTATCGAACAACGCCCTTTTTCCACGTAACGATCTAATCGATCGGCTCCCTACAAGTCCTAACTCGTCGTGTGTCGGTGTCATACGGCCCAATCACGAATGTAGCTACTCTGTGCTAGGTCCACCCTAGGGTGTATCAAGCCCTAGGGTGTCAACCACTGACACCATTTCCAAGCACGCACAGTGTACAACTACTGGTGCCCACGCCTGCTTTTTCAACTCCGGACTACGTGCACGACCATAGTCCGCCTGAACCTACAATGGCGCACCAAACTCAGCCGTCGTTTTGGTCGCTTACAATCAGCCCAGTAATCGTGCCCCACCCTAGCCTAGTCCCTAGGGTATCGTGATACATCCAAGAGGGTTACTGCTGAAAAGGACCGCGTAACTAGGGATTCCGTCCAGCAGGTTAAGTGTTTTCATCTAAATTCAAGACTTAACCCCTATCAGTCTAGCATGTCAAGTTGGTTAAGTGTGGTCATTCAAGTTCGTGACTTAACCCGTCTACATGTCATGTCAAGATGGCTAAGTGTTTTCATTCACGTTCATGGCTTAGCCCTACGAATCACGTGTCAAGTTGGTTAAGCGTATTCCAGCGGTTCATGACTTAACCATATCCAAATCATCGTGTCAAATTGGTTAAGTATATTTAAGCTTAACCCCATTAAATTACCGGGTCGGACTGGTTAAGTATATTCAAGCTTAACCCCATCAAATTACCGTGTTGGATTGGTTAAGTATATTCAAGCTTAACCCCATCAAATTACCGTGTTAGATTGGTTAAGTATATTCAAGTGACTCATGACTTAACCCCATCAAGTTATCATGTTAGATTGGTTAAGTATATTCAAGCGATTCATGACTTAACCCCATCAAGTTATCATGTTAGATTGGTTAAGTATATTCTAGCGATTCATGACTTAACCCCATCAAGTTATCATGTTGGATTGGTTAAGTACTGGTTATCTTAACCTCATCAAATCATTGAGTAAAATTGGTTAAGTGTAGGTTAACTTAACCCCATTAAATTATCGAGTCGGATTGGTTAAGTGTAGATTAACTTAACCCCATCCACTAGTCGTATTTATAATGGTTAAGTGTCTTAAGTTATCAAGTCCGTTCTTACTTAACCTACCCATTCATGTCATATCGGTTAAGTGCCATTAGTCAAACTAACTTAATCTTATCATGTGGCATTAAGTAAATTAATGCACCCCAACCTCTCACATTAGACTTTGTTGTGGTTACTGGTTACGCCAGGCGGATCCGGGTAGCTTTACACCACAACCTAGTCTAACCTCGGGTTTTGAGCGTGATATGACCAACTTTTCACATTGGGTCCTATTGTCTGTAGCTACTGGATTTGCCGGTCGGTTCCGGGTAGATTTATGCTACAAACTCAACCCAACCTCGAGTTGGCCACGTTCATGTTTTCCTACTTATCATGTTCATGTCAAATTTAGGCTAAGACAAATTCCACGTTTTACACTTATGCCCATTGTCCCACTACTTAATTCATGTTGAATTTCATAGCCCATCTCATGTTTGCCTAAACTACCCAAGGCATATTCCCAACGCAAGTGAAAGCGAGTCAACATAGTGGGAATAATATGACAACATATTAGCCTCAAATAATGTATGATAGCATAAAGGGATTGGCCTCAAACATGTATGATAGCATAAAAGGATTGGCCTCAAGCATGTATGATAGCATAAAAGGATTGGCCTCAAGCATGTATGATAGCATAAAAGGATTGGCCTCAAGCATGTATGATAGCATAAAAGGATTGGCCTCAAGCATGTACGATAGCATAACACTAGGCTCATCATCATAGGCATGTAAATGGTCATGAGGGGTTTAGGTTCTTTTACATGCATAAGCCCCAAGTCAAGTTCATATGAATATTCCACAAGCCAAATTGTTCTAAGGATTCATGCCAACATTTACACAAATCAAGATTAGATCTTGCATGATAAACTAAGTCAAACACAACATGAGTGACATGATTTAATCATTAAGAAATAGCCCAAAGTCATAGGTTCAAGAGAGAGGCAGGACTAGATTCACATAGACTAGCATACATAGGTTTCATCTCATTTTATCCCATGTCAACATTAGAACTACCGTTTAGATCTAAAAGTAGCTAGAACTTACAAAGCGTGGCTAGTGAATTAGGAGCAAGAATCGTCATAGAATCGTTGTAGAAGCTCTAGGAATGACGTAGCAACACTACAAGCCTTGAGAATATAAGTATCTCCTTAGATTTGATGTAGAAAGCTTGCTCCTTTGACATGGATCTAGTTTGAATGCTCAAGCCTTTGAAGTTGGAGATGGAGGCCATGTTCAAGAGAGATTTGGGTAGCACTTAGTTGTTAGGATGGTTTTTAGTGAATTAGGCTAGGTCTTAGGATGTTTTTATAGGAGTTAGGACTAGTTTAGGCCATAGGATAAACCCTAGAATAGATCTGAGCCACTGAAAATCGTCACAGGGCAACCAACCAGACCACACAAGCAAGCAGGTGCACCAGGCTAACCTGGCCTGACCAGGGAGGTCGACACCCAGGTCGACTGGGCAGTTGACCTGGTCCTGGGGAGGTCGACTACCCAGTCGACTCCCTAGTCGACCTGGGCCCTGGGCGGGAAATTTTCCCGCCCAGTCTGTTTGGGGCTAAATTCGAAATTCGAATTCGAACTGTTTTCATTTTTTGTTTTTTCGTGAAACTTTTAGAGGCCATATCTCGGTCATACGGACTCCGATTTACGAAATTTCGGACTCGTTTCCAACCAGAATTCCGAGACGAACGCAACGGCACAACCTGTTTCGCTTGATTCTTAATTTATAATTTAATTCTGCCCTGATTTCTTGTTTTAACATGTTATAAAATTCGGGTTGTTACAAACATTTTAAAATAATGAATATTTTAAATAATATTCAGTAAAAGATCAAAATATAATTTTTATGTTCGATTTGGAATGGACACGAAAATAGTTAAATATATGTAGCCGTGTTGATTAGATTGATTCCATTTTGATGTGAACGGTATTTATATCGATTTTATTCATTTTATAATGAATATCCAAAAGAAATTGATTTCAAAATATAACGTTTTGAAAATATTATCATTTATATATTGATGATATGGAATATTCAATTTTGATTTGAAATTGAATATGAAGTTGAAATCGTTTTGAAAACGAATTTAAACGATTTATAAAATACGTTTTAAAAAGGAAATCGACGAAATATATATAATATATATATATATTATATACACAATGGCCTGAATAGAATGCGCAGCGCCGCGGCAATTCATGAATTTCGACCATTGACTTCGAACGGACATTACAAGAGATCCGACCATCGGATTTTCCTAAAACCGGAACCGTTGGGTTCGTATCGAAAAGAGCTTTCTAACGAATAAAAGAAATTACAAATATAACGGTTGGTTTTGGAATTATGTCCAAATAAAATTTGGAAAACGTCGCTGTAAGTGCAGTTCGATGGCCGTTTATGGAAATCGACTGTACGGGCATTGATAAAATTATTAAAAATTTGTGTAAAATCATAATAAATGGTTTGGAAAGAATTGGGATGAAAAGTTCCATATTTGAAAAGATAAAAATGTATTTTTATTAAAATGAACTAGTTTTGAACTAGAATTATAAAGCCAATATTTTTGAAATAAATAAATTGGATTTGAAATGGTTTTAAAAATAACCAGAATTTCCAATATATGAATTGGAATGGATTTGAATTGAAATTATCATCGAAATATTTCGATGTTGGATTCGGGAATATGTGGACATTTTTATTGAAATTTGGAAGATATATTTTATATCGTTATTTCCAATATGATATTTGTTGGTTTCAGAATTTGTTATTGAATGTAAGCCGATATATTTTCTATTCAAAGCTTTGTATTTAATATCAAATGGGATTTGGGTTTGTCGTTAATGGTGTCTTCATTAACACTGTTCTTAAACCCAGTTGAGCAAAGATTAAATCTTTTTATATAGATTTAATGAAGTATACCAATTAATTAATATTTAATTGGAATTGAATTGAAATTTGTTTTTGGGTTTATCGTGAACTGTGTTTTTAACGACATTTGTTCTTTAACCCGATAAATAAATGGAATGTGAATTAGGTTTATTATGAAATACATTTTTAATGATGTTCGTTCTTTAATCCGATTTACAGTGAAATGTGATTTGAAGTGTATAAATCTTTTTATTAATATTTAACGGGACTTATCCAAAGTAAAATTTTCCAATTTAATATATTAAATTGGAATTGAATGGAATTCGATTTGATAATAATCGAAATGAAATTCTGTGGAGGAAGACTGTTAATACATATGGAATTTAAAAGGCTTTGCCGTTATTCCATTTATATTATTAGTCGGATACGAAAATTGTTATTGATTATATATTGATTTGTTTTTCCGTGAAAATTCCATAATTAATGGAATGTGATTTGGGTTTGTCGTGAACTGTGTCTTAAATGACATTGGTTCTTTAACCCAGTAAAAAGAAGGATTACATGTCGGTCGTTGTATTTCGAACTATACAGTTGATCTCTGCTAAATATATGTCTGTTTGGCAGCGGAGAATTTATTTTCTTGCTTAACGCCCTTCTCTGAGATGTACGAGCTCAGAGGTTATATATCGACAGAAATCAATAGTACGGTGTAGATTGTCGATGCGACATGTTTGTGTTTCCAAAGTTAAATAATCACTAATATTGATTTTTAGAAAGATTCAAACTAAGTGGAGTTTTAATCAATCTTTAATTAGATTGAAATATGAATTGATAATTTAAATTATCTAATTTGGGAAACGATCAAGAATGGAGTATCGCCGGTTTTTCTCCGAGCGATAGTTAAATCTTTAATTAGATTTGAACGGGAAATGGTAATTAAATTTACCGATAACACCTTGGTGTTAGTTATGGGATAATAACAGTTTTGATCCATGGGATGAATAGGTTGGGATTGGAAAATAAAATAAATAATTACTTTGGTGTGGTTCGCTAATCCCGACTACTTTGGAAAACCATAATATGGTTTGAAATGTTATAAAAAGGAAGATTAAAGAATAAATTTTAAAGAATTTATCTTTGATAAAATTAATGGGAACAAATCCCTAAAGATGTGAATATTTAAATAAAGGACAAATTTTCAAAATAGCCTTGTTTTAAAAACTAATAGTGGATTTAGGCTAGTTTTGAAACTATTTGCAGAAATAGGCTTGTTTTGTCCACCTCAGCGCTGAGGTGGCCAATTGTTTAAAAAAAAAATACACGTGGATGCACTTGTGAAATGCGCCCCTTATAAAAATATAAGGAACAAATTTTCAAAATAAGCTTGTTTTTAAAACTAATCGCAGATTTAGGCTAGTTTTGAAACTATTTGCAGAAATAGGCTTGTTTTTGAACAACTATTGCAAAAAATAAGCTTATTTCTGCAAATAGTTTCAAAACTAGCCTAAATATGCTATTAGTTTTAAAAACAAGATTATTTTGAAAATTTGTCCTTAAATAAAAGAATATTTAGAATTGGAATGAGACGTATGTTGTGTTTTTATAACACTTGTTTATTATATACGCAAGTTATTCAGAAAAGCCGGGTTTATACCCATTCTGGATAACTGATTCGATGATATGTCAACGATGAAGATGGTGGTTGAAGACCGGAGGCCTTCACATCGTTTGGATAATTACTGATGATCTTGATTGGGTTGTACACCCAAGGGGAGGGAATCAGTTGGTGATCATCCAGACGTACTTGGAGATCGATGGATATGCGAGGAATAAGGTGCCTCCAGTTTCGTTCAGGCCCAGAACGGACTTGTAAATGGATTGTGTGTCTGACATTGGATTTTATTCCGTGTTGATTGATTTCTATTAAATATATATCTGTTTGGCAACGGAGAATTTATTCTCTTGCTTAACGCCCTTCTCTGAGACGTACGAGCTCAAAGGTTATATATCGATAGATATAAGTCGCATGGCATGAATTTCCTATGTGGCATGCTGAGATGCAAATGATCAAGGCTTCTATTGAAAAATAGAGTCTTGTGGTTGATGATCAAAGCACGGCTTTAATACAGCGTATCTTTGTGTATAGCGTTAATTCGCGAGCCTCACACCTCGGTATGAGTCAAAAACCGGATAAGAACTACAGGGAGTGCACGATGTTTCATTCTAGCTATGGGCGGTGTCAGCGTTTTACTAGCCTTGACATTGTTAATTATTATACCTTTGTGGATGTTGTAATGCTAGACGCCTCGGATATATCGGTCTCTACGGAACCGATAGATATGTCTGGTAGGACTGGGAAACGTGTGTTCAGGAATTGCCAATCCACTAACGTAAGTGTGGACCATCCCTGAACATCCAAGGGCTACCCAGAGTGTGTAGTCCTGGGGCATTTGCTAGAGTGTCCCGAAGCAGTGAGGAGCTTGCCCCTTGCCTCGACCCATGACGAAAATCCAATTTCCAATACATGACATTTCAGTTTTAGTTGTAATCCTATATATAGCGACATAGTGGGATGGGACGCTCATGCCATATATGATTGATACTTATGATTGAAATTGTTTTGACACTATACACTTATAGTAATAATAAAAGATTAAATTTCGCATACCAAGCATTTTTGGCTATTATAAGGTAAAACCCTGTCCATCGGCTTGCGTTGCATTTTGTGATGGGACCTGGGTCTTATAATAACTTCATTGTTCTTTATTTAGCATTGCGTTGTTTGTTTTATGCACTGGTATTCTTGGGAGGAAACCCGTTCTGTGTTATACGGCGTGGTCCCTTGATTTACCAAACTTTAAATTAAAGATTAATAACTGTTTTAGTTTTCACACCAGTCACATGACTGACCTGGAGTTTATTGTTTTGACCTAAACTCTGGGTGCCCCTATTTCCACACGCGCAGCTAGTAGTTTTGGTTTGGCAGATTTATATTCACAGGAACCTGGTTTACATCTGGAATGATATCCGGAAAGCTCTGTATCCATATATTCTTTTTAGTTGTGTTTTGTATTATTTTTCCGCTGCTATGTAATGTAATTTAAATCTGTGATATTTTTTTGTTGTATAATATTTATTCATACACTGTATATTCTTGTATTCTGATGGAATTGTTGTAATTAACAATGAAATGTTCTTCTGTTTGTGTTCAGATTTGGCTTGTCCTCAACTCAATCCGTGCTTTCCTTCTCGGGGAAGTTCGGGTCGTGTGAACAAACAAGCTACGGCGAGGCAAACACAAAAATGTTCATGACTGGGAACGTCAAATCAAATCAATGAACCAATCCCTGATCAAACAACCGATTCAATTTTTTTATGAGAATAACACAAAGAAGTTCAGAAAAACATAGCCCACTACTTAGACAAGTCACGCCAAACAAGATCCACAACAACCTTGATTATTTTTCGTAGTTGAATGAGAAAGCAAAAATATCAGAAAATCCCAACTCAGTCGTAAAACATAGCGCAACACTAACACTGAAATTCTTCCTTTTCCATGGATTATCTCTGTTATTTATGATGACTACATTTCACGGTAGAAGCATGCGTATAAAACTAGTAGAAGGATGCTCGTTTCTCCATGGTGGCATAAAAGATAATGGAAAAGAAATGAAATGGCTTGCATGGCTATAGGCTTGTTGTGAGGTTTGAAAGAAAACAAGTTATACGTTCATTTTCTGTCATGCGCATGGTTTCAGGATGGAATCATCTCGTTGCAATTTATCCTCATCATCGTTTTTTTGTGAGATGCTTGTGTGAGAAGAGAGGAGAGGAGAGAAGCATGGAAGGGGGGATATGTAAACGAAGCGAATGGGAAGGGAAAAAGAATGTGAAGGAATGGAGAGAGGAAATGTTGCTGGACTTTATTTTGCTCCGATTTAGTGCATGAACCGGTGAAAAACAGAACCATTCAATTCTATGAAATTTAGGTTTCATGTGTTCAACAACATTTAGGAATATAGTAGTGACGTTGCTTTTCGGAAAAAGAGAAATGGCATTCGAGAGAGAAAGGCAACGTTTGGGAAAGACAAAAAAACAACTGGCAAAAGAAGCATTACCATTGAAATGACTGTGCGCATGGTAGTTGCATGAAAATGGAAACGTGAACACTAAACATTGCATTGAAATATGTTTATTTGTTCATTCTTTTATTATATCTTATGAATTGGTTTGAGAAAAAAAGAGAAAAAAAATGTGGAAGGAAAAAATGAAACCAACGCATGCATGCTTTGCCAAAGGAAAGAATATATGTGTGTCCGCCTACAAAGCCTTGAAAAACAAAAAAGCAAAACGAATGGTTTAGTAAAATAAAAGAACTGATTTTGCAGACCCAAAATGACCAGAAAAATATGTGAGATCAAAATATGGATACTTCGAACTCAAAAGGCTATGTTTCAAAAATGAACTGTACAAGCCTTTTCGTAATTACAGCACGAACCGAGAAATGAAATTGACAAATGAATACACTATAGTAATCAGCACGAGGAGACGAACACAACGGTATATAATTTGCTGTGTCAGGATACTCCGTTCAAAAATGCATTACGACCCCTTTTAACGTAAAAATGCGAATGGAAAACAATTAAACGGAGGACAAAACATCCGATTTTCACAAAACGAATTTCGCCGTTGGATTACTGACAATGAATAAAATATTTTTCATGTTAGTCCGAATTGGATTCGGAGGGATTATAAAATTGTTAAAATTTGAATTGTTATCCACAATTACTGAAAATACGCGATCGACAAACATTCAATTTTTCCAACGAAATTTTTACTGCTGCTATATCTCACTGTACATATTTCAAATTCCAAATTTTTGTTACGAGAAAACATAGAATATTTTCAAAAATTAAATATCGATTTAAATTGGAATTTAAATCATTAAAAGTAGTGGGTTGTTACATTGATTTTTGGGAAGATAAAAACTAGGTGGAGTTTTAAAGAATCTTTAATTAGATTGAAATGTGAATTGATAATTTAAATTATCAAATTTGGGAAATGATCGAGAGTGGAGTATCACCAGTTTTGCTCCAAGCGATAGTTAAATCTTTAATTAGATTTGAACGAGAAATGGTAATTAAATTTACCGATAACACCGTGGCGTTACTTATGGGGTAATACCAGTTTTGCTCCATGGGATGAATAGTTTGGGATTAGGAAATTAAATAAATGGTTACTTCGGTAAGGTGCGTTAATCCCGACTAGTTTGGAAAACCATAATATGGTTTGAAATGATATCCAAAGGAAGATTAAAGAATAAATTTTAAAGAATTTATCTTTGATAAAAATAGTGGGAAAAATCCCTAAGAATGTGAATATTTGATAAAAGAATATTCAGAATTGGAATGAGGCATATGTTGTTTTTTTATAACACTTGTTTATTATATACGCGAGTTATTCGGAAAGGCCGGGTTTATACCCATTCTGAATAACCGATTCGACGATAAGTCGACGACAAAGACGGTGGTTGAAGACTGGAGGTCTTCACATCGTTTGGATGATTACTGATGTCTTGATTGGGCTGTACATGCAAGACGATTTAATAAGTGGTGATCGTCCATACGTACTTGGAGATGACCAGATATGCGAGGACCTCTCTCCTTTATTGGACATATGGGATGCGGAATATGTTGCCTCCGGTTTCGTTCAGACCCAGAACGAACTTGTAAATGGATTGTGTGTCTGTCATTGGATATTATTTTTTTGATTGATTTTTATTAAATATATATCTGTTTGACAGTGGAGAATTTATTCTCTTGCTTAACGCCCTTCTCTAAGACATACAAGCTCAGAGGTTATATATCAATAGTATCAATCGCATGGCATGAATTGCATATATGGCATGCTGAGATGCAAATGATCAAGGCTCCTGTTGAAAAGTAGAGTCTTGTGGTTGATGATCAAAGCACGGCCTGTGTGGCATAGCTTTGTGTATAGCGTTAATTCGCGAGCCTCATACCTCGGTATGAGTCAAAAACGAGATAACGACTGTTGGGAGAACACGACGTTTCAGTCTAGCTGTGGGTGGTGTCAGCATTTTACAAGCTCTGACATTTATATTATTTTTTACCTATGTGGTTGTTTGAATGTGAGGCGCCTCGGATATATCGGTCTCTACGGAGCCAATGGATGGGTCCAACAGGACTGAGAAACGTGTGTTCAGGAATAACTAATCCTCAAATGTAAGGGAGGATCGGCCCAACCGATTCCAAGGATTATCTACGGTAGATCTTGAGGCATTTGCTAGAGTGTCTCGAAGCCGCCGAGGAGTATATCCCTTTCTCTGATGGAATCCAATTTCCAATACGCGACATTCGGTTTTATTTGTAGAGCCTAGTATGTCGACATAGTGGGATAGGGCATACGCCGTCTATGATTGATACATTTATATTTGAAGTTGTTTTCATACACTTTACACTATAATAGTATCAAAATGATTTGTTTTAAACGTACCAAGCATGTTTGGCTATTATAAGGTAAAACTCTATCATCCGGCTTGCGTTGCATTATGTGATGGGACCTGAGTCTTATAATAGCTTCATTTTTCCAAAAAGCATTGTGTTGTTTATTCTATGCACTAGTATTCTTGGGAGGAATCCCGTTCCGTGTTATACGGTGTGGTCCCTTGAATTACTCTCTTTTAAAGTAGAATTTTAAATAACTGTTTTAGTTCTCACACCAGTCACATGACTGACCTGGAATTTTGTAACGATCCAGAAACCCGCACCTTTTAAATCGACAAAAATCCACACATGTCTAACTCAAAACTGTACGTATTTACAGATTGTTAAATGACGATCCACAACATTAACCATTATAGTCAAAAATATAGATAATGAAGGGGATTAATTTAGAATTAGAAAGAAAGAAGAAAACAAGCACAGAATCTCGCAATGGAATGAACAAAATACAATAATCAAATAACAGTTCATGAAGCTGTTTAAAATAAACATTTGATCATTTTACAACATTTATCAGAGTTATACATTTATATACATAGCTAATAATACAGAGTAATGCAACAGAATAGTAGTGGAATACGATAGTAATAATAGTATACCACCTTCGTCTTCATCCTTCAGAAGATATCCTTTGAAACTGGAATGCTCAAGTCTGACCCGAGCGTAATAGCATGAAAATAAAACAAGCTCGGATCAGGCAAAAATATTCTCATCTAAGTCAAATTGACATCATATGAACATGTACACACATGACTCAAGAGATGTTACGGGAAATTCCATCTCCTAAGGATCTGTCAAACTAGATACTATATAATATAATTTCGCTATTATAATTGTGTCTATTCATAAAAAATTGTCAGAAAAATAGCGTAAGTGGGGTTACATTGATTACCCTTACACAGTTTATAAGCACATGGTCTATGCAGGTCCTGTAACACAACCGGTAGAACGTTGGTAGCCAGTGAGTCCACTATAGACCTATGCCAATATCAAAATCATAGTTGTCTCGCATAAGGATAAACATATGACAAGGCCCATGAGGCAATACCCAAAGTAGTATGCTACCAGTTTGCCTGATCCAGACTGGTGGTTACCCCTAACGGCCCACCGTAGACATCCGCCCCATATCGAATCAAAGGGAATACCTCCCATCGAGGGTGCGCACCAAAAAAACAACAACAACTGAATAGTAATAGTATGCACCCGAGGCCCAGGAAAATCGAAGAGCAGATGTCCACTAAGAGGTAGTCAAGCCTCATTCGGTCTAGCACAGCTCCTATTTTAGTCATTTCAAATCGACACAAGTGTCGAGGTCATCCATTATCGTTCACTTTCTTCAAATCTAGTAATCGACTCCAAATTCATCCTACTTCATTTTTGGAACTCCACCGCGTACACAATTGTTAAAGTGGTTCCAACATTGACAGAGAGTATGTCAATAAAAGGCCCCGGTCTCTTTAACAACAAAACGTCATGTTACACACCGATTGGTACTTCTATATTTCAAAAGTGAATCATTATGATATCAAAATATCATATTCACCTAAACAAATTTCACTTTAAAATATCATATTATTTTATATCACAATAATATTTACTTTTACAATTCATATTTTACTTTGAGATAAATTTCAAATTAAATAATTGGTTATAACTTCAATTAACCACATTTCCTTCGAATCATTCAATTTACCTCAAAAATAGTTTTGAATTCATTTATGATTTTAACATCAAAATAATCATGTTTACTTTTAAATCAGAGATTTAAATGTGAATAATTCCACTTCTAAAACAGTTTATAAGTTTGAAATAGTTTTGGGGTTTAAATAAATTTTGAATAGTTGTAAATAATTGGGAGATTTGGAATAGCTTGGAAATCAAAACTGCTTGAGTATTGGAAATGGTTATTTATATAGAGAAAGAATAGGTTTTTGAAAAACAAATTATATAAAATACCTCATATATAAAAATGAATAAATTTCATAAAATAGTTTATATATAAATTTGTTTATATAGAAATAATTCCAAATCAACTGTTTCTTTCCATTTCCAATAAATCTGAACCTAAGTTCAAATCTCAAAAAAAACCAAATCGATTTCCAATATCCAATCCAAATTGATTCCAAAATCAAATACATTTGAGAACAATCCATTTTAAAGGATAACTTCCAATTTCAAAATATTATTTGAATCTATTCGATTCAAATTAAATCCGAGTTCAAGTTCAAATTCACAATATTTATTTAAGCCATTTAATTTGAATTTAATTTCAAAGTTTAAATAAAGATTTAAACCTTTGAAAAAAAATCAATTTCAACATTTCAAATTCAAATTCCAATGTATAATTCAATTTAAATAATTTCAATTTATTTTCTTTACATAGAATCACTTATTTAAATCGGTTTCACAAATTCTAAAATTTATAGATTTAACCAATCCGGTGTCCATATGGTAATTCTCTATCCTATGGCCAAGTGATAAGTTATTTCAAATATTATATTTTAATTTCAGGGAATGGATATATATCATTTCAATCCAAAGGTCAGATGTCATAGGTATATATCATTTCAACCTATTTCTTAATTTATTCGAAATGACAGTTTATGATGATGCCCGTAACATCCAAGGTGATAACATTGATTAAAAAATATAGACAACATCCATACAGTTCAATATATCCATAAATAAACACTCATCACAACCATCATCCAAAACATTTCAATTTGCAGTAATTAACTGATTATATGTGTCGGGGTTTAACTAGCAATTTAATTCAAAAATAAACTACCTGTCAAGTTAAAGTCTAACAGTTTAAATTAGATGTCCATTTAAAATAGCAACCAACAAACAAATAATGCAATCAATCAATGATTTCAATTTCACATAAATGTGAATATTTTTGCAGGTGTGAGAAAACTCACATTTCGAGACACGGAAAGAGACAATGATACAGATGGATACAAGATAAGTGACACAATCCGAGCTCGCTCAATATCGAATCAAATCAGCGAGAACTGGTTGAAATTAGTCAACGCTACAAGAATGTAAACAAAATTTCGAGAAATGTTCTCGCGTCTTATAAAAGATTTTTTTTATTATTATTATGAACATGAACTATCTTTCTTTTTTTTTTTCCAACCCAACCCTTGAAAGGCCATAACCAAATATACATGTTTTGACAATAAGGCTATTTTGTTTACTTTGATCTATATAAATATATTTTGTCTACCCTGACAAAGAAGAAAATAAACGAAGCATAACCATGCTTCATACACCAACCTAGCAACCCATATATTTTCCTAAATTCTATACCCCCAAAACACACTAAAATACTCAGGTTAAATACATTGAAATACTCATGTTAAATACACCAAGGAATTTTATTTATTGAAAAATAACAATTATTCACAAGTTACAACATCTCAACATATAGCAGAAGACCATAAAACATCATATTTGAAAATGTTTCCTGCATTCAGATTCATTGGGTTTTTTTTTTTTAAAAATAAAATAACTTTTTATCTACTGTTACATTTTTTTATATATTGTACACATAATTCAAGTCTGGCAGTTTGACTCATTCCTCTTAATCCACTTTGGTTGGATCCATTGTTGAGTTAGATCTCATATCTTAGACTTATAAAAAGAATCTGCAAAAATTTACATACTAAACTATTCTAAGACTAATCATGGAAATATTATCTACCCTTTTTCTTATTTCAATTTTTTTTATTCCTAGAGACTCAACCGCATGCGACATATGCTACTGCAAAGATGCATGCACTATATGCAGCATGTTACAACCTGGACAACATGCTACAGGGAACGCATGGGAAAGAAATGCATGCTACCCTTAACACAAAAACTTCATAAGTAACAGATCTTAAATGCAAACTACAAGCGATCCCAAAACGATTTTTATTCTTTTATAACTTTTTTTAAAAGAAAAGGGACACAAAAGGTTACCAGCAAAAAAATCTCCATGGCAAACTAGAAGGAGCTCGGCTGTTGAGAACTGCGTCGGAGCTGGAGGTGGTCAAACGGTCTTCCATGCAGGCAGCGCTCTGTTCTCGGACAGATCTGTACGAAGAGTTAGGCTAGAAGGACGGAAGGAGGCTGACGGATGTCCGGTGAAGACGGACGTTAGGTAATAGCTGGGAACAATGGCGATTTTGTGATGGAGCGGCAGTTAGGACGGATCAAGCAGGCGATTTTGGCGATTGGGTAGTGGAGATAAACGAACGGAAGCTTCCTGCTTTTGAGCAATGTTTTGTTTATTTATTATTTATTTTTATTTTTATTAGAGATTGAGAGAATGATGGTTTTAAAAGAGAGCAGATTTTTTTTTCCAGCAGAAATGAAAGTGAAGAGATGCTAACATCATGCATCTGCGATTGACTGTATACACAGCGAAAATTAAGTGGCTTTTGAATAAGTAAAACGTACCATAAATTTAATAATTAAACGTAAGTATATGTTAGGACGTGGGGTAAAAGGACAAGTATGACGTGAATAGTGAATGGGGACGTGCAAATGAAAATGCCAGAAAAATGGTGCTAGCCTGTATAGACACGTCAGTTTTGTTTCATCCCCCTTTTTTTCCTTTCTACTAATGCATGAAGTTTATACAAGGGAAGAGGGAAGAAGAAGGCTATGTGCGTGGATGTTGAGAAGCCTAAAGGGAAGGTTAAATGGAAGAGGAAGGGTGTTGTGAAAGTGAGAGGGAAAAGAAATAACGTGCTAAAATTTGTGGATCTTGAACATACATAAATGTATTATGTGGCACATGTTCATTTACTTGTATGCATTGATATATGACAAAAGGGTCCAAACTAAGCTTTGGAAGAAACAAAATAAATTTATGGATAGTTTAGTAAAATAAAAAGTCAGGTTTTGCAGACCAAAAATGTTTAGAAAGATATTTAAGATCGTAAAAGGGACACATCGAACTCAAATGGCTCTGTTTTAAAAATGAACTGTGCAAGCTTTTTCACAATTTCAACGCAAACCGAACACCGAAACTGACAAATGAATATATTTCGGTAATCATCATGAGGAGACGGACACAACGGTATATAATTTGCAGTGTTTGCATGCTCCGCTCAAAAACGCGTTACGGACCCCTTTAACGTAGAAATGCGGATGGGAAACGGAGGTCAAAACATCCGATTTTTGTGAAACGAATTTCGCCCTTGGATTACTGACGACGAATAGAATACTTTTCGTGTTTGTCCGAACTGGTTCCGAAGAGGTTTTAAAATTGCTAAAATTTGAACTGTTATGCGCAGCACGCACTGAAAATTTGCGCGATCGACTAGATTCAAATTTTCTGACGAAGGTTTCACAGCTGCTACATTTCACTATACGTATTTCAAATATCAAATTCCCATTATGAAAACCATAGAATTTTTTTTTTCTTTTTTCTTTTTTTTTTAAATAAAAATACAATTTAAATCAAAATTTAATTCGTTAAAATTAGCGGGTTGTTACAATCTCCCACACTTAAAACTTTTCGTCCCCGAAAAGGAACGAAGCACGGTAGTAAGTACATATATATACTTACTGCAAAGTAATTAAAAAAACAAAATTTGTACGTTTCGAATTTCAAAGCCTCCAAAAAAAATTCTAACGCCCGAAATCATAGAAAAATTTCGGTAGCACTTCCTTTGTACATAGGGACTTTGGCAATATGCCGGTAGAGATGAAAACATATGCATTGGATCACATGACCGGAAAACACAATATATCAATTATATACACATCTTATTTATTACTTTTTTGTAGGCATACCATTATATATATATATATATATATATATATATATATATATATATATGCGAGTTTGCTTATAGTATGCAAGCAAAAGCAATATATTACGCGCACGCAAGCTATACAGCGAAGCAATGATCTCCGCACCTAAATTCTCAAAACTGGATGAGAATTAAGTATATATAATGATAGAGTAACATACATAGAATACATGACATATAACACTAAATTTAATTTCAAAATCAAAGTATCAAATCGGGACAACAGTAAAATCCAATTTTTTTTCAACTATTATTGAACGTTTCCAATTTTTCAATTACACTGGTTTTATCATTTCAAGTTCTAACCCACCCAAATTTATTCGATCTAATATATATATAATCACTTTTGTATTGTTCATGGTACATTGATTTTCCATTCAATTGTTATATTCAATTGGTTGCATGCGCATATTCATGTTTAATAAATTCACATTCTATAGAATCCATTTGTTAGAAACTCAATTATTCGCAATTATCCAATTTCATAATTATCTGTTAATGTTTAATTTTCCTTTATTCATAACTAACCAAATTTTGTAATTTATTGCTAATTCACATTATTTCATAGCTTATAGACTTTAGTTCCTTTATTATTTACGTTACTTTATAAATTTATTACTATGAAATGACTTGTTACATAATTTCTTAAGTTTATACATTACTTAAGACTCGTTTCCTTTTGGATACAATTCTATTCCAGTTTTCAATTATCTCAGAACGTTACAATTTTAGTTATTACCAATCTTTTGCAAATTTCGTTATATTTTTCAATAATATACAAAGATATGGTCCGATTAAAACAAATTCTTTCTATTGCATATGCTTAAATACTTGTCCTCTATTAATATTCCCTTTTTATTTTATTAATCGTTTTTAGAATATTAACAAATTTGTATCATATTATAACATCTTGACTCCTATTTATAACATTTCCATGATTCAAATTTCACTTTGAAACGTTTTCATTACTTAAGTTACATTTGTATTTTCATCATATTTATATACATTCAACTTTTAAACATTTTTCTTTTTTGTAAGTTATATATATGTTATCAATGCAATTTAGTATCACAGAGTTTTTTTTAAAGATTTTTTCACAACTAAACAATAAGATTGTTTCCTAATTTAAATATGTTCAATTTCCATTACAATTTGTTTGCACAAATTTTTTTATATATAAAGTTATTGGATGCCACTAAGTATTTCATACTTTAATCCGATTCAATTTAATCAAATAAGAACATTCAACAATTTCAATATGGTTTTAATTCATATTACGTTCTTTTTTTCTTTTTTTTTCCGAGAGTTACTATTTGGATTCATGTTCTTTTAAACATTAGATTTCGTTTCTCATTTCATATATTTAAAAGTTAAGATATCCAAGTTTATACAAAGACTTCAGAATTTTGAATACCTAGTTTCTTTCAAATCATTTGAAATGCTATATACCATATATATTTTGTGTAACAGAACATACTTAAGATTTTAATTTAGAATTATTTTCAAGCAAATATGTAGCAAAGCTACAAAGGGTTCTCCCCCACTTAGAGACTCAAAAATGAAAGTCGATGATGTGGCCACACTCATCGAAATTTATCTTCTAGCGACCGAAGTGGAGTACTGAACCAATTTCACTTTAAAATTACTTTTAAAATGAAATCTATGGAAAATACTTCTAAATACTACCACTATATTTTTTTAAAGTCTCGAAAATCATTTAAAACCAATTGGATTTAAATATCTCAAATTCTCCATTTAAATTTATTTGGTTTACAGTTAATTATAAATCATATATAAAAGATCGATTTATTTTTATAGTCAATAGGTTAAAAGTATTAACTAATTTACCATCAAATTTCAAAATTATCTATCTTACATATATAAAATATACATGAAAACAATATTGTGTTAGAATGCCTTCTTCAAGTGTTTAGAAATCCTATTAGGTAACGCTTGCAACACGCATCGACTGGAACTCCGAACTCAACTCAATAAGCCAACCAACACAATATAAAACCATTTTTATATCAAAAGTACAAGTACGCTCTCTCATATATATATACACACACTCAGAACTCATTCTAGGGTGTTACTAACCCTATCTCTAATGAGTAAATCCCAATAGAGCCAAGGTTTACGGCTAAACCAAAAGCTCTAATACCAAATGTAACGACCCGGAAACCCGCAACTTTTGAATCGACAATAATCCACACATGTCCAACTCAAAACTGTACGTATTTACAGATTGTTAAATGAAGATCCACAACTTTAACCATTATAGTCAAAAATGTAGATAATCAAGGGGATTAATTTAGAATTAGAAAGAAAGAAGAAAACAAGCACATAATCTCGCAACGGAATGAACAAAATATAATAATCAAATAACAGTTCATGAAGCTATTTAAAATAAACATTTGACCATTTTACAACATTTACCAGAGTTATACATTTATATACATAACTAATAATATAGAGTAATGAAACAGAATAGTAGTGGAATACGACAGTAATAATAGTATACCGCCTTCGTCTTCATCCTTCAGAACATAACCTTTGAAACTGGAATGCTCAAGTCTGACCCGAGCGTAATAGCGTGAAAATAAAACAAGCTCGGATCAGGCAAAAATATTCTCATCTAAGTCAAATTGACATTGTAGGAACATGCACACACATAACTCAAGAGATGTTACGGGAAATTCCATCTCCTAAGGATCCATCAAACTAAATACTATATAATATAATTTCGATATTATAATAGTGTCTATTCACAAATACTTGTCGGAAAAATAGCGTAAGCGGGGTTACAGTGATTACCCTTACACAGTTTATAAGCACATGGTTTATGCAGGTCCTGTAACACAACCAGTAGAACGTTGGTAGCCAGTGAGTCCCCTATAGACCTATGCCAATATCAAAATCATAGTTGTCTCGCATAAGGATAAACGTATGACAAGGCACATGAGGCAATACCCAAGGTAGTATGCTACCAGTTTTCTTGATCCAGACTGGTGGTTACCCCTAATGGCCCACCGTAGACATCCGCCCCATATCGAATCAAAGGGAAATACCTCCCATCGAGGGTGCGCACCAACAAAACAACAACAACTGAATAGTAATAGTATGGACCCAAGGCCCAGGAAAATCAAAGAGCAGATGTTCACTAAGAAGTAGTCAAGCCTCATTTGGTCTAGCACGACTCCTTTTTCAGTCATTTCAAATCGACACAAGTGTCGGAGTCATCCATTATCTTTCACTTTCTTCAAATCCAGTAATCGCCTCCAAATTCATCCTACTTCAATTTTGGAACTCCACCGCGTACACAATTGTTAAAGTGGTTCCAACATTGACAGAGAGTATGTCAACAAGAGTCCCCGGTCTCTTTAACAACAAAACGTCATGTTACACACCGATTGGTACTTTTATATTTCAAAAGTGAATCATTATGATATCAAAATATCGTATTCACCTAAACAAATTTCACTTTAAAATATCATATTATTTTATATCACAATAATATTTACTTTCACAATTCATATTTTACTTTGAGATAAATTTCAAATTAAATAATGGGCTATAACTTCAATTAACCACATTTCCTTCGAATCATTCAATTTACTTCAAATATAGTTTTGAATTCATTTATGATTTTAACATCAAAATAATCATGGTTACTTTTAAATCAGAGATTTAAATGTAAACAATTCCACTTCTAAAACAATTTATAAGTTTGAAATAGTTTTGGGGTTTAAATAAATTTTGAATAGTTGTAAATAATTGGGAGATTTGGAATAGCTTGGAAATCAAAATTGCTTGAGTATTGGAAATGGTTTTGTGTATATTAAAATACTTTATAAAATAAACTACTTATATATAGAGAAAGAATAGGTTTTTGAAAAACAAATTATATAAAGTACCTCATATATCAAAGGAATAAATTTCATAAAATAGTTTATATATAAATTTGTTTATATAGAAATAATTCCAAATCAACTGTTTCTTTCCATTTCCAATAAATCTGAACCTAAGTTCAAATCTCAGAATAAACCAAATCGATTTCCAATATCCAATCCAAATTGATTCCAAAATCAAATACATTTGAGAACAATCCATTTTAAAGGATAACTTCCAATTTCAAAATATTATTTGAATCTATTCGATTCAAATCAAATCCAAGTTCAAGTTCAAATTCACAATATTTATTTAAGCCATTTAATTCGAATTTAATTTCAAAGTTTAAATAAAGATTTAAACCTTTGAAAAAAAATCAATTTCAACATTTCAACTTCAAATTCCAATGTATAACTCAATTTAAATAATTTCAATTTATTTTCTTTACACAGAATCACTTATTTAAATCGGTTTCACAAATTCAAAAATTTATAGATTTAACCAATCCGGTGTCCGTATGATAATCCTCTATCCTATAGCCAAGTGATAAGTTATTTCAACTTTTAAATTTTAATTTCAGGGAATGGATATATATCATTTCAATCCAAAGGTCAGATGTCGTAGGTATATATCATTTCAACCTATTTCTTAATTTATTCAAAATGACAGTTTATGATGATGCCCGTGACATCCAAGGTGATAACATTGATATAAAAATATAGACAGCATCCATACAGTTCAATGTATCCATAAATAAACACTCATCACAACCATCATCCAAAACAGTTCAACTTGCAATAATTAACTGATTATATGTGTCGGGGTTTAACTATCAATTCAATTCAAAAATAATCTACCTGTCAAGTTAAAGTCTAACAGTTTAAATTAGATGTCCATTTAAAATAGCAACCAACAAACAAATAATCAAATCAATCAATGATTTCAATTTCACATAAATGTGAATATTTTTGCAGGTGTGAGAAAACTCACCTTTCGAGACATGGAAAGAGACGATGATACAGATGGATACAAGATAAGTGATAGAATCCGAGCTCGCTCAATATCGAATCAAATTGGCGAGAACTGGTTCAAATTAGTCAAAGCTACAAGAATGTAAACAAAATTTAGAGAAATGTTCTCGCGTCTTATAAAGGATTTTTTTTATTTATGAACATGAACTATCTTTTTTTTTCCAACCCAACCCTTGAAAGGCCATAACCAAATATACATGTTTTGACAATAAGGCTATTTGGTTTACTTTGATCTATATAAATATATTTCGTCTACTCTGACAAAGAAGAAAACAAACGAAGCATAACCATGCTTCATACACCAACCTAGTAACCCATATATTTTCCTAAATTCTATACCCCCAAAACACACTAAAATACTCAGGTTAAATACATTGAAATACTCATGTTAAATACACCAAGGAATTTTATTTATTGAAAAATAACAATTTTTCACAAGTTACAACATTTCAACATGTAGCATAAGACCATAAAACATCATATTTGAAAATGTTTCCTGCATTTAGATTCGTTGGGTTTTTTTTAAAAAATAACTTTTTATCTACTGTTACATTTTTTTATATATTGTACACAGAATTCAAGTCTGGCTGTTTGACTCATTCCTCTTAACCCACTTTGGTTGGATCCATTGTTGAGTTGGATCTCATATCTTTGACTTATAAAAAGAATCTGCAAAATTTACGTACTAAACTATCCCAAGACTAATTAAGGAAACATTATCTACCCTTTTTTCTTATTTCATTTTTTTTATTCCTAGAGACTCAACCGCATGCGACATATGCTACTGGAAAGATGCATGCACTATATGCAGCATGTTACAACCTGGGCAACATGCTACAGGGAACGCATGGGAAAGAAATGCATGCTACCCTTAACACAAAAACTTCATAAGTAACAGATCTTAAATGCAAACTCCAAGCCATCCCAAACGATTTTTAATCTTATATAACTTTTTTTAAAGAAAAGGGACACAAAAGGTTACAAGAAAAACAAATCTCCACGGCAAACTAGAAGGAGCTCGGCTGTTGAGAACTGCGCCAGAGCTGGAGGTGGTCAGACGGTCTTCCATGCAGGAAGCGCTCTGTTCTCGGACAGATCTGGACGAAGAGTTGGGCTAGCAGGACTGAAGGAGGCTGACGGCTATCCGGTGAAGACGGACGTTAGGTAATAGCTGGGAATAATGGCGATGTTGTGATGGAGCGGCGGTTAGGGCGGATCTAGCAGGCGATTTTGGCGATTGGGTAGTGGAGATAAACGAACGGAAGCTTCCTGCTTTTGAGCATCGTTTTTTTTTTAAATTAAGTGGCTTTTGAATTAGTAGAACGTACCCTAAATTTAATAATTAAACGTAGGTATATGTTAGGACATGGGGTAAAAGGACAAGTATGAAGTGAATAGTGAATTGGGACGTGCAAATGAAAATGCCAGAAAAATGGTGCTTGCCTTTATAGACACGTCAGTTTTGTTTCATCCCCTTTTTTTCCTTTCTACTAATGCATGAAGTTTATACAAGGGAAGAGGGAAGAAGAAGGCTATGTGCGTGGATGTTGAGAAGTCTAAAGGGAAGGTTAAATGGAAGAGGAAGGGTGTTGTGAAAGTGAGAGGGAAAAGAAATAACGTGCTAAAATTTGTTGATCTTGAACATACATAAATGTATTATGTGGCACATGTTCATTTACTTGTATGCATTGATATATGACAAAAGGGTCCAAACCAAGCTTTGGAAGAAACAAAATAAGTTTATGGATAGTTTAGTAAAATAAAAAGACAGGTTTTCCAGACCCAAAATATTTAGAAAGATATTTAAGATCGTAAAAGGGACACATCGAACTCAAATGGCTCTGTTTTGAAAATGAACTATGCAAGCTTTTTCACAATTTCAACGCAAACCGAACACCGAAAATGACAAATGAATATATTTCGATAATCAGCGGGACGAGACGAACATAAAGGTATATAATTTGCAGTGTCTGCATGCTCCGTTCAAAAAGGCGTTACGGACACCTTTAACGTAGAAATGCGGATGGGAAACGGAGGTCAAAACATCCGATTTTTGCGAAACGAATTTCACCCTTGGATTACTGACAACGAATAGAATACTTTTCGTGCTTGTCCGAACTGGTTTCGAAGAGGTTTTAAAATTGCTAAAATTTGAACTGTTATGCGCACGCACTGAAAATTTGCACGACCGACTAGATTCAAATTTTCCGACGAAGGCTTCATAGCTGCTACATTTCACTATACGTATTTCAAATATCGAATTCCGATTATGAAAACCATTGAATATTTTTTTCTTTTTTTAAATAAAAATAAAATTTAAATCAAAACTTAATTCGTTAAAAATAATAGGTTGTTACAAGTTTATTGTTTTAACCTAAACTCTTGGTGCCCCTATTTTCCATACGGGCAGCTAGTAGTTGGGTTTTTGTAGATTTATATTTGCAGGATCCTAGTATACAGCTGGAACAATATTCAGAAAGCTCTATGTCCATTTATCTCTTTCAGTTGTGTTTTGTATTATTTTCCGCTGCTATGTAATGTTATTTAAATCTCTGATATTTTTCTGATGTGTAATATTTATTCATACTCTATATATTCTTGTATTCTGATGGAATTGCTGTAATAAGCAGTGAAATGTTCTCCTCTTTGAGTTCTGATTCGTCTTGTCCTCAAAGAATCCGGGCTTTCCTTTACAGGGAAGTTCGGGTCGTTACAACGTGGTACCAGAGCTTTGGTTTACAGAGCTCGAGAACAAGACACATTAGAACCAAACGAAAGAATATCCAATGAGGATGACTCATTAAAGACGGGATCAGTAGTATCCTAGAACGAGTGTGAAGAGTATATTAATAAAAGTGAAAACAAATTTTGTTTTGAAAATTTAAACCATTTTATACCTATTTGAATATTTATTTTATATTGAATTTGGACAATACAATATATAAAGATTTTGCATATACGCCTTACAAACGTATACTCGAAGTTTTAATATACTGGATAGATATAGAATCACACTCTAGTCACCCGAAGATGGTACTGATGATTGGGATCTCATCATCAGTGTTTATGTTCGAGTTTCGAAAGTGGGATTTCTATATATTTCCAATTGACTGGTGTGAGAACCAAAACTTGATAGGATTTATTATTGTGATTTGACACACAAAATATGATTTTCATGTATATATAGAAATTTATCTGTTTGAAAAGCTAATCAACAAATTGATTGATAGTTGTGTTGTATGATTATTTGTTAGCCAATAAAATCCTTATGTGAATGAAAGTAAAATTAGTCAAATTGAATCGAATATTGAACTGAATTGAAAATTGTTTGAAATTTCATACATATGCATGCATATATATTGAACTAGTCATAACAAGGAGGCTAGAGAAGAGGAATAAAATTGTATGTCCGACAAATAGGTACATGTTTACTAATTTATTGGGTTTAGATGGTTTTATGAGCCGGTTGGCTATCCGCTTGCCTTTTTATTTTTCTTTTTGAGATGAGAGGGCCAGTGTGGTGGTTTGTGAATTTTCCCGGTGCTCCTATGCAAAGTAAATTATGGCGAAATTTTTCGAAAATTTAGGGTGTTAGCCAAATTTTTGAGAAATTTGAAAATTCTTAAAAACTAAAAAATTGAAGAATGAAAGCCAAACTAAAAGTTGAGTTGATCAATAAAACAACTTTCAGCTCCCTTCCTTTTCGAGGACGAAAAAATTTTAAGTGGGGGAGATTGTAACAACCCGGAAAATCAGAACCAATTTTAAATTTTTATTTTGGCAATTTATTGAATTTTGAATATTTAAAATGATTTATTTTAAATAATAACGACTAGAAATTTATTTTGAATAGCATTAGAACGTATATATTTATTTGAATCAACGTTAGAATATAAATATTTATTTTTAATTATAAAAGGAATTGGAAGTGGCACGGTAGTTTGAAAATTCGATTTCAAATTTCAAATTTCAAATGAATGTACAGGATTAAAAATAAACTGGATTTTAGAAAAACCATAAACATTTGAATCTATTTGAAAATATCATTTCAACTAATCCGAAAAATTGAAATTTCATTGCGGGAATAAAAAGTTATGCCCAGTTGAAAATTCAGAATAGTCATTATGGAAATATAGCCCTTAAAAATGGCGATTTTGCAAATGAGCTCCGTTTTCGATGAAACCAATTTTGTTGGATCCGAGATGTCAAATTACTGCTAGATTCCAATTTTCATAATTTTTGGAATCAATATGTGAGCGTGGCGAAGTTAAACGTGTCTTGACAGTTTCAGTCAATTTTAATCGACTGGAAAATGACCATTTTTCAAACGGTCTCCAAATTCGACGAAATTAGTTTTGTTAGGACCGTATCGTCAAAACATAGCCATATTTATTTTTCTTGAACTTTTAGAGTCCGTATGTGGCCTCGGCAAATTGAATATATAAATTTAAATTTTAATCTAAATGAAAACTAATCGAAACAGTCGAACTGGCGTATGATACCTATCCCATTGTGTTCGGAATGAGGGTAATTGGCTAGGGCGACAGTCGTTGGGTCTCGTTTGGGGTTCGAACGAAAAGTCAACCATTTTGAAAAATAAATTAAAATAAATAAATAAAATATATTCATTTACACTTAACCCCATCTCTTTATTCTTCCACGATCGAATTCAGTTCAAAAGAAAAAAAAAATCGCGCAGAGCGCGGCTCACTCCAACACCACCTGTAACAACCGACATTTTTCGCATTGGAGGATCATAGAATATTTATTTCTTTCCTGTATGAAGTTGTATGGACATGTAACTTTGGGAAACATCTATTAGAGCCATTTCCCATGTTCATGATTTTTGTCGATTTTCAAATGACCGTTTTGCCCCTAGTTGATCTTGTTTTGGCCATAACTTTTGATTGGAAAGGAGGTAGGATTGTGGCTTATGCTAGTCGACAGCTAAAGCCGCATGAGAAGAAGTATCCTACCCATGATTTGGAATTAGCAGCGATCGTGTTTGCGCTGAAGATGTGGAGACATTATCTCTTGTGAGAAAGATTTGAGTTGTTCACCGATCATAAATCGTTAAAGTATCTCTTCTCCCAGAAGGATCTAAATCTCCGTCAGCAGAGATGGTTAGAGTTCTTGGCTTCGTATGATTTCGATATCGCATACACACCTGGGAAAGGTAATGCGGTAGCCGATGCCTTGAGTAGGAGACATGCCAGTTTAGGGGCAATGTTTCTTGAATTGAAGCAACTGGAGTATATCTCGGGGTTTGATTTCAGACCAAAGTGCGAATTGGATCCAGTTATGCTAGCTAGTTTGGCGATCAGACCCACTTTGATAGAGCGGATTGGTTCCAGCCAGAAGGACGATCCTAATCTATTGGAAATCATCTCCAAGTTAGGGATGAACAACGACGGTGAGGAGATGAATATGTATGGGCTTGATCGTGATGGATGGCTTAGGAAGAATGGAAGACTAGTTGTACCCAACGTGAATGGTTTGAGAGATGAAATGCTTAGAGAGTGTCATCACTCAAAACTGACTACACATCCCGGTGGTAATAAGATGTATCAAGACATGAAGCAGACTTACTACTGGGAAGGGATGAAAAAAGACATTGGGAAGTTCATATCCAAATGCATGAATTGCCAGCTAGTTAAAGCCGAGCAAAAGAAGCCTAGTGGGTTGTTGCAACCATTAGAAATTCCCGAATGGAAATGAGAGCAAGTCTCGATGGATTTCATCGATGGTTTACCAAGGACTAGATCGGGATATGATAGTATTTGGGTAATTATGGATCGATTGACTAAGAGCGCAAGATTTATACCAGTCAAATTGACTTGAACGGCAGCTAAGTTAGCAGAATTGTATATGAAGTGGGTAGTGAGATTTCATGGAGTACCTAAAAGCATTGTGAGTGACCGAGACCCGTTGTTCACTAGTGGGTTTTGGAAGAGCTTACAAGAGGCTCTAGGGTCAGGACTACATCTCAGTACCGCATATCATCCTCAGACCGACGGTCAGACGGAGAGGGTGAATCGTATATTGGAAGATCTCTTGAGAGCCTGTATATTGGATTTTGGTGGATCATGGGATGACCATTTGCATCTAGTAGAGTTTGCATATAATAATAGCTACCAATCCAGTATCGGTATGGCTCCATATGAAGCTTTGTACGGAAGACCGTGCAACTCACCGTCATGTTGGATAGAGACTGGCGAGAAGTTTATGCTTGGACCCGATGTGGTGAGGGAAACTTCAGATAAGATTAAGATCATACGACAACGAATCAAAGCTGCCCAGGATAGGCAGAAGAGTTATGCTGATAAGAGGAGAAGAGACTTAAAATTCTCCGTTGGTGACTTGGTGTTCGTCAAGATTTCTCCGTTGAAGAGCGTGATATGATTTGGTAGGAGAGCCAAGTTAGCACCAAGATTTGTTGGCCCATTCCCTGTTCTTGAACTAGTCGGGAATTTGGCATATAGAGTTGGCTTACCAAAGAAGATGGCGGGAGTTCACAATGTATTTCATGTTTCCCAACTGAGGAAGTTCGTTCACGACTCAGATATGACTATTTCACCTGATCATTTAGAGGACTTCGAAGTAGAACCTGAGGCGGTTGGGAACCGCAAGCCAATCCGTATTGTGGGGCATGATACGAAGCAACTTCGAAGGAAGGCGGTGAAGCTAGTCAAGGTCTAGTGGGGCGAGAACGAGAAAGATTGTTCTTGGGAGACAGAGGAGAGCATTAGTAAGACGTATCCAGAACTCTTTGCCTGGTAAGACTTACTTCGTAATTTAGTTATTCTACATGCTAGGATAGACTTGTTTTGCATGTTTGATCGTTGTTTTATGGTTGATAGGCATGCGGGACCCTTTTTGTATTTTGGATAGGGAATTTCAGGGGCGAAATTTCTTAGGGGGGGAGAATGTAACAACCGGCATTCTATGCGTCGGAGGATCGTAGAATATTTATTTCTTTCCTGTATAAAGTCGTATGGTCATGTAACTTTGGGAAACATCTATTAGAGCCATTTCCCATGTTCATGATTTTTGTCGATTTTCAAATGACCGTTTTGCCCCTAGTTGATCTTGTTTTGGCCATAACTTTTGAATGGAAAAGAATTTTGACCTGAAACCACTTCCATTAGATTCGTTTAATGGTTTACCTTTCCGTAGAGTGGTCATAATAGCCAAACGGACTTAACGTTTGGGAGATATGGCTGATATAAGGTTTGGAAGGTGAAAAACTGCTTAATCGGGCCAAATAGGGTGATTAGTGAATATGCCCATAACCCATTTTGGGATTAGGGTTATGGGGAGGCTGAAATGAGTTGGAGAATCATTCCATTTAAGTTTTCTAGCTTCCATTTATCTCCAAGAAACCCTAAAAATGGCCTCCAACCTCTAAATCGCCTCCAAATCATCTCCTAATCAAGGATTAAGCTTAGCAACATCAAATCAAGGAAGATCTACACCAAATCAACATTGGAGCTGCTGTTTAGCATTAGAATTCGCATCAAATCAGAGATTTATTTCAGATCTTAGTTTATTTGTGGCTAAGGTGAGTGATTTGCATAGTTCCTCACTAATTATGGCTAATTAAGGGTAATTAGTGTTAATTAGCGAATTTATACACTAATAAATTCTGGAAAAATATTTATAAAATTCGAAATGATGTTTTAGACCTCTGATATGAATTTGGGTAAATTTGGTTAAGTTTTGATAATCCTATCATTTGTTTCACCTAAACGTGCTTAAGGGGTAATATGGGGTTTTGGGTATGTTCGATCCATTTTAACCTATCACATTGATGTTTTGATGTTTGTGGTTGATTATGCATGTTGCTATGACTGTATGATATGCTTTGTGATTTATTTCAATAGTTAGAATGGTCGAAAACGTCGTCGAATGGCGTAAAACACTTGCTGGAAAAGTTTTAGGAAATAGTGCAGGTTTTCGGATCGGATCGGATAAGTGAACTGGGCAAGGGATTCGATCGGATCGGAACTTGACACTTGAGAAATCTGGCAAAATGGAAGGCCATGCTAGCAATGTTGGGACCGGATCGGATTAAGGAGGGGGATCAAATCGGCTAAAGGAGGAGGATCGGATCAGAGTAAATGAAGAACGAGGGAGCTGATCGGAGCGGGAGCACGAACTGGAGGGGAGATGGCGACCCGACCCGACCCGAAGTGGGACACCCGACCCAAACCGACGCGATGTAGTGAACCCGAACCGAATTGTTACCATAAGACGACCATGAACCGACGCAACGTAGTGGACCCGACCCGAACCGATGGCTGGAAGAGGAACCCGACCCGACCCAGTATTGACCAATAACCCGAGATGCAAAGGTAGTCCAACATGGGAAGTTAGAGCTC
Organism: Allium sativum; assembly: GCA_030737875.1. Classification (NCBI taxonomy): domain Eukaryota; kingdom Viridiplantae; phylum Streptophyta; class Magnoliopsida; order Asparagales; family Amaryllidaceae; genus Allium; species Allium sativum. The sequence continues at coordinate 276,273,376 of CM060926.1, read as the reverse complement.
AGGATCCAATTGGGAACCGATGAGTTCACTTCATGGTTGGGCTTTGCTGCGGGACATGTGCTAAGGAGTTGTCGACGTTCATAACTTCGATTCACCATTGAAAATGGATGATAGGCTACTTATCAGTGCAGTAGTTTCATTATGACTCGAGGGGCAAGGTAATGGTAGCAAGACTACGTTATCAGTGCAGTAGAGTCATTATGACTTGAGGGGCAAAGTGATGCGTAGTAAGACTATGAGTCAGCGCAGATGGGGTGAATAACTCCATGGGGCAAGTGGACATAGTAAAGGATTGGTAAGGCTATGAGCCAGCGCAGATGGGGTGAATAACTCCATGGGGAAAGTGGACATAGCGAAGGATTAGTGGCTACGTTATCAGTGCAGTGAAGCCATTTATGACTTCATGGGGCAAAGTGATCGTAGCAAGGTATGTTGGGTGATCGAAGTGGTGAATATCATACGCTTTACGCACTGAGTGAGAGATGTGAGGATGATTGCTATGTTTGATTGTTTTCCATCACTATGACATGCACCCCCTCACCTCCGTATCTTTACACCGTTTGATATGGCACCTTAGAGTGTTGTACAGTATGTAGTGCTAACTCTTTGGTTGCAGTTCGAGGTTCAGGTATGTTTTCGTCTACCTGTTATTGTTCTGTTTAGATGCTTATCGCTTATACCAGGCTTTATGTCTGACCCAGAGTTTTATGTCTCCTCTTATTACTCTGGGTGCTCACACGAGCAGACTAGAGACCGGTTAGCTGGTGATGCGCGAGTAGCTGATTCGGAGGCGGGCAGGAGGCTTCCACGTATGATATATAGATATTCTCCCTGTGTCGTTGGTGGTCGCTACTTGGGCATTAGTAGTGTACCTCCTTTATCTTTCTTTTGCTTTGAGACAGTTTGAAAAGTTGCAATAATGTTTAACTTTGGATCATAAGCTGTACTTACATTTTCCGCTGCTATGTTAGTTGTTTCAGCTTATGCACTGTCTCACCTGTTTTATGTCAAGTATTTTATTATTATATTTTATTCTATGTGCTGTGAGACATTCTACAAGTTCTTTGTTAGTCCATTTTCTTCTTCCCTTTCCTTCTGACGACCCGTTCCGTGCTAACTGGACATGTGTACAGCGCACTTTTGGAGTAAATGTCGGTTGGTGCGGGGCGGGCCGTCACACTTGGTATTAGAGCTCTAGGTTGCGTAGTTAACCTAGGGAAAGACACTAGGGAGAGATAGTACGTATATGAGAGCGCGTATTTGTGATTACTTTGGTTTTCAAAAGCTATATATATATACTATTAGTAGTATAAGAATGAAGTCGTACTGCACTAGCACCACTATGGGGTCGTTAATCGTTTCCCTTTTTCAGATTGACGATGAGCCGATATGCTAGAGGTGTTGGTAGAGGATCCAATAATGGAAATGCTGCTGACATGAGGGCGATGTTTACCGAACTCATTAGAGACATGCTTAGAGAAGTGCAAGGGGCAGTTCCCAATCCCGGAGTTGGTGGTGGTCCAGTAGTGCACGCGCCTAGGGTCGATTTCGCCAAGTTGTGCAAGGATTACACTAACCTTGGTGGGAAGCCATTCCACGGGACGGAGTCGGCCACAGATGTTCAAGATTGGATGGATAGCTGTGACCGTATCTTTGACGACTTGGGTCTTGAGGATGCGATGAAGAGAAGGCTAGCGTCTCGTCAGCTGCAAGGGCGAGCGATGAATTGGTGGAATGCCATTAGAACAGCTACTCCAGAAGACCAGGTTACTTGGGATCAGTTCAAGGCTCGCTTTAGCTAGAAGTTTAATCCAACTGCCCAGAAGTCAGTATTGTTTAAGAGATTCTTGGAACTCAAGCAGAGTGGTAGGGCAGTCTCTGACTATATTGCTGAGTTCGACACCTTGTCGAAGTATGGACTATCTCTTATCGATACTCCTGAGAAGAAGAATAAGAAGTTCATTACTGGGTTGGATGAATACTTGGGGGAAACGCTTATCAACCACATTGATGAGACTTTTGAATCGATTATGGGGAAAGCTTTGAGATCCAAGAGTCTTTACCCCAAATCAAAGACTGAGGTTGCATCTGCAGAAGGGCCAAAGCTGCAAGCAGGCGGTGGAGGCAAGAATAACTCCCAGAGTAAGAGGAAGCAGAGCCAATCTAAGGATGGCCAGAAAAAGAGCAAGAAAGATGTTGAGTGCTTCAGCTGTGGTAAGAAGGGCCATTATGCTAACGATTGTTGGGTCAAGACATCAGATAAGAAGTGCTTCAACTGTGGTCAAGTGGGACATTTCAAGGATAAGTGTCTGCAACCTCTTAAGGAGAAGCAGATTGTGAAAGCATATGCTATTGATGATGTTCCTTCTTCGTCGAATGCCCCAACTGCGGCGGAGAAAGGAAAGAATGTTGTTATTCAAGGTATGCTTTCTATTTATGATGTACCAGTTCGAGTTTTGTTTGATACTGGGGCTTCCCGTTCCTTCATATCTAGTGACCTGGTAGATAGGTTGGGACTGGAACCCGAGATAGTCGATAGACCATTGGTTGTGACGAACCCGATTGGTGGTTCGACTAGCCTTAGTGTGATTTGCAGAAATTTGGTCTTATCGAGTCATGGATGTATGTTTGTTTGTGATTGCTTTGTTTTGGGCTTTAGTGGGTATGGCATTATATTGGGAGTCGATTGGCTCCAAGGATACGGGGTGGTGGTAGACTGTGAGGGCTTTTTGGTGACAGTTAGGGCGGATGATGGGCGGAGGGTAGCGTTTGATAGTCTACCTAGTGATGGGGTTATGGCTAGTTTTGTAAATTCCCTCGACATCCCACAGAATGAGTTGTCAGATGTGCCCGTGGTTGGCCAGTATCCGGACGTCTTCGAGGAGGTGACCGGGCTTCCATCACACCGAGAGATTGAGTTCCGTATTGATTTAGTGAAAAATGCCAGACCTATAGTGATGCCACTTCGTCGTATGGCACCAAGGGAGCAGCGAGAGCTCGGGGTGCAAGTCAGCAATCTTTTGAAGAAGGGATTTATTAGAAGGAGTGTCTCCGAGTGGGGAGCACCAGTTGTGTTTGCCACTAAGGCAGATGGTTCCCTTCGTTTGTGTGTGGATTATCGCGAGTTGAATAAGGTAACGAGGAAGAATAAGTATCCTCTACCACGGATAGATGATTTGTTTGATCAACTGGAAGGAGCAAGAGTGTTCTCCCAGTTGGACCTCGCGACAGGATTTCGTCAGCTTCGAGTAGCGGATGAGAGTGTTCCGAAAATGGCATTTAGGACGCCGTCTGGATTCTATGAGTGGTTGGTCATGCCATTTGGGTTGACCAATGCACCAGCCTACTTTGTGGATCTTATGAATCGGGTATTCAGAGATCAGTTGAATAAGTTTGTTCTTGTGTTCGTGGATGATATCCTTGTTTACTCAAGGACAGAGGAGGAACACAAAGGACAGTTGAGGATAGTGATGGAGGTGTTGAGGAAACACCAATTGAAAGCGAAATTCTCTAAGTGTCACTTTGGAGAAGGGAAGTGAGATTCTTGGGTCATGTTGTTTCAGAGAGTGGTATTGCCGTGGACCCTGCGAAGGTGGCTACGGTACAGGATTGGCCTATGCCCAAGAATGTAACAGATGTAAGAAGTTTCTTGGGGTTAGCTGGATATTATCGTAAGTTTATCCAGGACTTCTCCAAGATAGCAGCACCGTTGACTCAGTTGACTAAGAAGAATCAGTCCTTCGTCTGGGACGGAGTGTGTGAGAATGCATTCATGAGTCTAAAGGGAAGGTTGACGCGTGCGCCAGTGCTAGTCATTCCTAAAGGGAATGAAGAGATGACGGTATACACGGATGCTTGTGGTACCGGACTAGGTGCTGTATTGATGCAAGGAGGTAGGATTGTGGCTTATGCTAGTCGACAGCTAAAGCCGCATGAGAAGAAGTATCCTACCCATGATTTGGAATTAGCAGCGATCGTGTTTGCGCTGAAGATGTGGAGACATTATCTCTTGTGAGAAAGATTTGAGTTGTTCACCGATCATAAATCGTTAAAGCATCTCTTCTCCCACAAGGATCTAAATCTCCGTCAGCAGAGATGGTTAGAGTTCTTGGCTTCGTATGATTTCGATATCGCATACACACCTGGGAAAGGTAATGCGGTAGCCGATGCCTTGAGTAGGAGACATGCCAGTTTAGGGGCAATGTTTCTTGAATTGAAGCAACTGGAGTATATCTCGGGGTTTGATTTCAGACCAAAGTGCGAATTGGATCCAGTTATGCTAGCTAGTTTTGCGATCAGACCCACTTTGATAGAGCGGATTGGTTCCAGCCAGAAGGACGATCCTAATCTATTGGAAATGATCTCCAAGTTAGGGATGAACAACGACGGTGAGGAGATGAATATGTATGGGCTTGATCGTGATGGATGGCTTAGGAAGAATGGAAGACTAGTTGTACCCAACGTGAATGGTTTGAGAGATGAAATGCTTAGAGAGTGTCATCACTCAAAACTGACTACACATCCCGGTGGTAATAAGATGTATCGAGACATGAAGCAGACTTACTACTGGGAAGGGATGAAAAAAGACATTGGGAAGTTCATATCCAAATGCATGAATTGCCAGCTAGTTAAAGCCGAGCAAAAGAAGCCTAGTGGGTTGTTGCAACCATTAGAAATTCCCGAATGGAAATGAGAGCAAGTCTCGATGGATTTCATCGATGGTTTACCAAGGACTAGATCGGGATATGATAGTATTTGGGTAATTGTGGATCGATTGACTAAGAGCACAAGATTTATACCAGTCAAATTGACTAGAACGACAGATAATTTGGCAGAATTGTATATGAAGTGGGTAGTGAGATTTCATGGAGTACCTAAAAGCATTGTGAGTGACCGAGACCCGTTGTTCACTAGTGGGTTTTGGAAGAGCTTACAAGAGGCTCTAGGGTCAGGACTACATCTCAGTACCGCATATCATCCTCAGACCGACGGTCAGACGGAGAGGGTGAATCGTATATTGGAAGATCTCTTGAGAGCTTGTATATTGGATTTTGGTGGATCATGGGATGACCATTTGCATCTAGTAGAGTTTGCATATAATAATAGCTACCAATCCAGTATCGGTATGGCTCCATATGAAGCTTTGTACGGAAGACCGTGCAACTCACCATCATGTTGGATAGAGACTGGCGAGAAGTTTATGCTTGGACCCGATGTGGTGAGGGAAACTTCAGATAAGATTAAGATCATACGACAACGAATCAAAGCTGCCCAGGATAGGCAGAAGAGTTATGCTGATAAGAGGAGAAGAGACTTAAAATTCTCCGTTGGTGACTTGGTGTTCGTCAAGATTTCTCCGTTGAAGAGCGTGATACGATTTGGCAGGAGAGCCAAGTTAGCACCAAGATTTGTTGGCCCATTCCCTGTTCTTGAACTAGTCGGGAATTTGGCATATAGAGTTGGCTTACCAGAGAAGATGGAGGGAGTTCACAATGTATTTCATGTTTCCCAACTGAGGAAGTTCGTTCACGACTCAGATATGACTATTTCACCTGATCAGTTAGAGGACTTCGAAGTAGAACCTGAGGCGGTTGGGAACCGCAAGGCGATCCGTATTGTGGGGCATGATACGAAGCAACTTCGAAGGAAGGCGGTGAAGCTAGTCAAGGTCTAGTGGGGCGAGAACAAGAAAGATTGTTCTTGGGAGACAGAGGAGAGCATTAGGAAGACGTATCCAGAACTCTTTGCCTGGTAAGACTTACTTCGTAATTTAGTTATTCTGCATGCTAGGATAGACTTGTTTTGCATGTTTGATCGTTGTTTTATGGTTGATAGGCATGCGGGACCCTTTTTGTATTTTGGATAGGGAATTTCAGGGGCGAAATTTCTTGGGGGGGGGGGGGGGGGGAGAATGTAACAACCGACATTCTATGCATCGGAGGATCGTAGAATATTTATTTCTTTCCTGTATAAAGTCGTATGGTCATGTAACTTTGGGAAACATCTATTAGAGCCATTTCCCATGTTCATGATTTTTGTCGATTTTCAAATGACCGTTTTGCCCCTAGTTGATCTTGTTTTGGCCATAACTTTTGGATGGAAAAGAATTTTGACCTGATACCACTTCCATTAGATTCGTTTAATGGTTTACCTTTCCGTAGAGTGGTCATAATAGCCAAAAGGACTTACCGTTTGGGAGATATGGCTGAAATAAGGTTTGGAAGGTGAAAAACTGCTTAATCGGGCCAAATAGGGTGATTAGTGAATATGCCCGTAACCCATTTCGGGATTAGGGTTATGGGGAGGCTGAAATGAGTTGGAGAATCATTCCATTTCAGTTTTCTAGCTTCCACTTATCTCCAAGAAACCCTAAAAATGGCTTCCAACCTCTAAATCGCCTCCAAATCATCTCCTAATCAAGAATTAAGCTTAGCAACATCAAATCAAGGAAGATCTACACCAAATCAACATTGGAGCTGCTGTTTAGCATTAGAATTCGCATCAAATCAGATATTTATTTCAGATCTTAGTTTATTTGTGGCTAAGGTGAGTGATTTGCATAGTTCCTCACTAATTATGGCTAATTAAGGGTAATTAGTGTTAATTAGCGAATTTATACACTAATAAATTCTGGAAAAATATTTATAAAATTCGAAATGATGTTTTAGACCTCTGATATGAATTTGGGTAAATTTGGTTAAGTTTTGATAATCCTATCATTAGTTTCACCTAAACGTGCTTAAGGGGAAATATGGGGTTTTGGGCATGTTTGATCCATTTTAACCTATCACATTGATGTTTTGATGTTTGTGGTTGATTATGCATGTTGCTATGACTATATGATATGCTTTGTGATTGATTTCAATAGTTAGAATGGTCGAAAACGTCGTCGAATGGCGTAAAACACTTGCTGGAAAAGTTTCAGGAAACAGTGCAGGTTTTCGGATCGGATCGGATATGGTGGCTCAGATCGGATAAGTGAACTGGGCAAGGGATTCGATCGGATCAGAACTTAACACGTGAAAAATCTGGCAAAAAGGAAGGCCATGCTAGCAATATTGGGACCGGATCGGATTAAGGAGGGGGATCGGATCGGCTAAAGGAGGAGGACCGGATCAGAGTAAATGAAGAATGAGGAAGCTGATCGGAGCGGGAGCACGAACTGGAGGGGAGATGGCGACCCGACCCAACCCGAAGTGGAACACCCGACCCGAACCTACGCGATGTAGTGAACCCGAACCGACGCGATGTAGTGAACCCGAACCGAACCGTTACCAGAAGAATACCATGTACCGACGCAACGTAGTGGACCCGACCCGAACCGATGGCTGGAAGAGGAACCCAACCCGACCCAGTATTGACCAATAACCCGAGATGCAAAGGTAGTCCAACATGGTAAGTTAGAGCTCAGGATCCAATTGAGAACCGGTGAGTTCACTTCATGGTTGGGCTTTGCTGTGGGACATGTGCTAAGGAGTTGTCGACGTTCATAACTTCGATTCACCATTGAAAATGGATGATGGGCTACTTATCAGTGCAGTAGAGTCATTATGACTCGAGGGGCAAGGTGATGGTAGCAAGACTACGTTATTAGTGCAGTAGAGTCATTATGACTTGAGGGGCAAAGTGATGCGTAGTAAGACTATGAGCCAGCGCAGATGGGGTGAATAACTCCATGGGGCAAGTGGACATAGTAAAGGATTGGTAAGGCTGTGAGCCAGCTCAGATGGGGTGAATAACTCCATGGGGCAAGTGGACATAGCAAAGGATTAGTGGCTACGTTATCAGTGCAGTGAAGCCATTTATGACATCATAGGGCAAAGTGATCGTAGCAAGGTATGTTGGGTGATCGAAGTGGTGAATATCGTATGCTTTACGCACTGAGTGAGAGATGTGAGGATGGTTGCTATGTTTGATTGTTTGCCATCACTATGACATGCACACACCCCACCTCCGTATCTTTACACCGTTTGATTTGGCACCTTAGAGTGTTGTACAGTATGTAGTGCTAACTCTTTGGTTGCAGGTCCAGGTTCAGGTATGTTTTAGCCTACCTATTATTGTTCTGTTTAGATGCTTATCGCTCATACCAGGCTTTATGTCTAACCCAGAGTTTTATGTCTCCTATTATTACTCTGGGTGCTCACACGAGCAGACTAGAGACAGGTTAGCTGGTGATGCGCGAGTAGCTGATTCGGAGGCGGGCAGGAGGCATCCACGTATGATATATAGATATTCTCCCTGTATCGTTGGTGGTCGCTACTTGGGCATTAGTAGTGTACCTCCTTTATCTTGCTTTTGCTTTGAGACAGTTTGAAAAGTTGTAATAATGTTTAACTTTGGATCATAAGCTGTACTTACATTTTCCGCTGCTATGTTAGTTGTTTCAGCTTATGCACTGTCTCACCTGTTTTATTTCAAGTATGTTATTATTATATTTTATTCTATGCACTAAAAGACATTCTACAGGTTCTTTGTTAGTCCATTTCCTTCTTCCCTTTCCTTCTGACGACCCGTTCTGTGCTAACTAGACATGTGTACAGCGCACTTTTGGAGTAAATGTCGGTTGGTGCGGGGCGGGCCGTCACACCACCGCTGGCGCGAGACCGACGCCGCTACCATGGTCGGGTCCGCACCCCCTCCGCCATCTGCTTCTCTCTCCAAACCCCCCTTCTTCTTGAATCCACAACGACGACCGCTGCCGCCCCCTGACCGCGGCTACCGCCACCTGAGCCCCGCGCCACTAACTCCAGGCCTGATGCCGCCTCCCTCATCTCCAACTGCCAAAAATTCGAAAACACAGTAAGTTTTCATAATGTCAATTTCAATTTCATTTATATATATTCATATGGGATTTTTATAAAAGAAAATTAGGGTTTTTATACACTAAAAAGTTTATATTTTTATATGAATAAAGCCGAGATTTTTATATGAACAAAGCTGAGATTTTTATTGTTTGAAAATTGATTAAAAATATGATTTTTATATTATAATTATAATAAAAATATGATTTTTATATTATAGAATAATAAAAATATGATTTTTATATTATAGAGATAATAAAGATATGATTTTTATATGCTTAGATTTGATATAAAAATATGGTTTTTATTATGGGGATAACAGTATATAAATGCGATTTTTATATATGTAGTAGCAAAATAAAAATTCGATTTTTATCTATATAGTAGTAGTATAAAAATGTGATTTTTACCTATGTAGCGTAGTTATAAAAAAATATGAAATTATTTTTCAGAAAGATAAAAATATAATTTCTAGCATATGCATGTTATTTATTAAATAATCATACAAAGAAATAAGTATTGATTGGTTAAAAATATAATTTTTATCGTAGGTATACTAAATAGATCGACAATCAAAGCAAGACGGAGTGGAACCCAAAGGCGAGAACTCCTCACTTTTATTTTATTTTCTAGTTAAAATATACACTAGGATGCAGACGGTGCTTAGCAGCACCCGACACCCGTCGTCAACAGACCATGAATGACTTTTTTGTTTGATTGATTGTGTTGTGAAAATTGATTGTGTGATGTGGAATGGAATAAAATATTTTATAGTTAAAAATATAATTTTTAACGTGTATATGAATATAATAAATATTCATAAACAAATCAGACGATATGTTTATGTACACACATTTGGCTGATATGGATTGGGACGATAAATTTTATGCATCGCCCAACTGCATAAATAAAATTCATTATTTGTTGATTGAAACCCCACACGGCTAGTGGGATGATATTGGACATACACTAGTCCCAATAATTAGCTGTATGTCGATCGATTGATAGACAGGCTGTTGTAAGCGTTAAATATTTGTATTTGATGCTTATGTAGTGTAGAATGCACTCTAGATGATGATTGACTGTGTTTGATTGTTGTTGTGTACATGTGTTGTATGAAATCCATATAAATCAAATTATATGGTAATTAACTGTGTCTGATTCTAGTTCGGAAAGAATGAATATTTTAAAATAAAGATTACTTTAAAATGAAGAATATTTTAAAATAATATTTAGTAAATTATCAAAATATGATTTTGATGTCCGATTTGGGATGGACACGAATATAATTAAATATATAAAGCCGTGCTGATTAGATTAACGCCATTTTGGCATGAATGATAGTTATATCGATTGTATTTATTTTTTAATGAATATCGAAAAGGAAATGATTTCAAAACCTAATGTTTTGAAAATACTATCATTTATATATCGATGATATGGAATATTCAATTTTGATTTGAAATTGAATATGAAGTTGAAATCGTTTTGAAAACGAATTTAAAACGATTTATAAAATACCTTTTAAATGGAAATCGACGAAATATATATATATATATATATATATATATATATATATATATATATATATATATATAATGGCCTGAATAGAACGCGCAGCGCCGCAACAGTTCACGAGTTTCGACAATTGACTTTGAACGGACATCATGGGAGATCCGACCGTTGGATTCTCCTAAAACTGGAATCGTTGGGTTCGTATCCAAAAGAGATTTCAAACGAATATGAGAGATTTTAAATCTAACGGTTGGATTTGAAATCATGTCCAAATCAAATTTGGAAAAGGTCGTTGTAAGTGCAATTCGATGGCCGCTTATGGAAATAGACTGTACGGGCCTTGATAAAATTATTAAAAATATCAATAATTTGTGTAAAATCATAATAAATGAGTTGGAAAGAATTGGGATGAAAAATTCCATATTTGAAAAGAGAAAAATGTATTTTTATCGAAATGAACTAGTTATGAACTAGAATAACAAATCCAATATTTTTAAAATAAATAAATTGGATTTGAAATGGTTTTAAAAATAATCGGAATTTCCAATATATGAATTGAAATGGATTTGAGTCGAAATTATCTTCAAAATATTTCAATATTGGATTCCGTGATTATACGGATATTGTGGAGGAATTTGGAAGATATATATATCGTTAATCCAATACAATATTTGTTGATTTCAGAATTTGATATTGAATATAAGCCGATATATTTTCTATTCAGAGCCTTGTATTTAATATAAAATGGGATTTGGGTTTGTCGTGAATGTTGTCTTCATTAACACTGTTCTTAAACCCAGTTGAGAAAAGAATAAATCTTTTTATATAGATTTAATGAATATACCAATTAATTAATATTTAATTGGAATTGAATTGAATTTTGTTTTTGGGTTTATCGTGAACGGTGTTTGAAATAACACTTGTTCTTTAACCCGATAATAAATGGAATGTGAATTGGGTTTATTGTGAACTGTGTTTGTAATGACTTTCGTTCCTTAACCCGATTTACAGTGAAATGTGATTTGGAATTTATAAATCTTTTTATTAAGATTCATCGGAAATTTTCCAAAGTAAAGTTTTCCAATTTAATATATTAAATTGGAATTGAATGGAATTCGATTGGATAATAATCGAAGTGAACTTCTGTGGAGGAAGACTGTTAATACATATGGAATTTAAAAGGCGTAGCCGTTATTCCATTTATATTATTGGTCGGATACGGAAATTGATATCGATTATATACTGATCTGTTTTTTCGTGAAGATTCCATAATTAATGGAATGTGATTTGGGTTTATCGTGAACTGTGTTTTAAATGACATTAGTTCTTTAACCCAGTTAAAGGCAGGATTATATGTCTATCATTGTATTTCGAACTGCATGGTTGATCTCTACTAAATATATATCTGTTTAGTGGTGGAGAATTTATTCTCTTGTTTAACACCCTTCTCTAAGACGTATGTGCTTAGAGGTTATATATCGGTAGAAATCAATAGTACGATGTAGATTGTCGATGCAACATGTTTGTGTTTCCAAAGTTAAATAATCATTAGTATTGATTTTTGGGAAGATTAAAACTAAGTGGAGTTTTAATGAATCTTTAATTAGATTGTAATGTGAATTGATAATTTAAATTATCAAATTTGGAAAATGATCGAGAGTGGAGTATCACCAGTTTTGCTCCAAGCGATAGTTAAATATTTAATTAGATTTGAACGGGAAATGGTAATTAAATTTACCGATAGCACCTTGGTGTTATTTATGGGGTAATACCAGTTTTGCTCCATGGGATGAATAGGTTGGGATTGGGAAATTAAATAAATGGTTACTTCGGTAAGGTGCATTATTCCCGACTATTTTGGAAAACCTTAATATGGTTTGAAATGATATCCAAAGGAGGATTAAAGAATAAATTTTATAGAATTTATCTTTGATAAAATTAATGGGAACAAATCCCTAAGAATGTGAATATTTAAATAGACGAATATTCAGAATTGGAATGAGGCGTATGTTGTGTTTTTATAACACTTGTTTATTATATACGCGAGTTATTCGGAAAGGCGAGGTTTATACCCATTCTGAATTACCAAATCAACAATAAGTCGACGATGAAGACGGTGGTTGAAGACCTGAGGTCTTCACATCATTTGGATGATTACTGATGTCTTGATTGGGCTATAAACGCAAGACGAGGTAATAAGAGGTGATCGTCTAGACGTACTTGGAGATCGACCGGATATGCGAGGACCTCTCTCCTGTATTGGACACATGGGACGAGGAATAAGGTGCCTCCGGTTTCGTTCAGACCCAGAACAGACTTGTAAATGGATTGTGTGTCTGACATTGGATTTTATTTTGTGTTGATTGATTTCTATTAAATATATATCTGTTTGGCGGTGGAGAATTTATTCTCTAGCTTAACGCCGTTCTCTGAGACGTACGAGCTCAGAGATTATATATCGATAGATATCAGTCGCATGGCATGAATTGCCTGTGCGGCATGCTGAGATGCAAATGATCAAGGCTCCTGTTGAAAATCAGAGTCATGCGGTTGATGATCAAAGCACGACCTGTGTGGCATAGCTTTGTGTATAGCGTTAATTCCTGAGCCTCACACCTCGGTATGATTCAAAAACGAGATAAGGACCGTTGGGAGAACACGACATTTCTGTCTAGCTATGGGTGGTGTCAGCGTTTTACAAGCCCTGACATTTATACAATTTTTACCTATGTGGTCGTTGGAAAGCGAGGCGCCTTAGATATATCGATCTCTACGGAGCCGATGGATGGGTCCGACAGGACCGAGAAACGTGTGTTCAGGAATAACTAATCCTCAAACGTAAGGGAGGACCGGCCCAACCGATTCCAAAGGTCTTCTACGGGAGATCCTGAGGCATTTGCTAGAGTGTGTCGAAGCCGGCGAGGAGTATATCCCTTGCCTCGACTCATGATGGAATCCAATTTCCAATATGTGACATTCAGTTTTATTTGTAGAGCTTAGTATAGAGACATAGTGGGATGGGGCACTATGCCGTTTATGATTGATTCATTTATATTTGAAGTTGTTTTCATACACTTTACACTATAATAATATCAAAATGATTTGTTTTAAACGTACCAAGCCTGTTTGGCTATTTTAAGGTAAAAATCTATCCTCCGGCTTGCGTTGCATTGTGTGATGGGACCTGAGTCTTATAATAGCTTCATTTTTCCAAAAAGCATTGCGTTGTTTATTCTACGCACTAGTATTCTTGGGAGGAAACCCGTTCCATGTTATACGACGTGGTCCCTTGATTTACTCTCTTTTAAAGTAAAATTTTAAATAACTATTTTAGTTCTCACACCAGTCACATGACTGACCAAGAGTTTATTATTTTAACCTAGACTCTGGGTGCCCCTATTTTCCACACGGGCAGCTAGTAGTTGGGTTTTTGCAGATTTATATTCACAGGATCCTGGTTTACAGTTGGAAAAATATTCGGAAAGCTTTGTATCCATTCATCTCTTTCAGTTGTGTTTTGTATTATTTTCCACTGCTATGTAATGTAATTTAAATCTCTGATATTTTTCTGATGTGTAATATCTATTCATACTCTATATATTCTTGTATTCTGATGGAATTGTCGTAATAAGCAATGAAATGTTCTTCTGTTTGTGTTCTGATTCATCTTGTCCTCAAAGAAATCCAGGCTTTACTTTACGGCGAAGTTTAGGTCGTTACAGGTATGACGATGTGGCATTCAAAGTAAATGAAGGAGTGATCTGTTAAAAGATATGTTATGAACTCAAGCCTCATCAACTGGGAAATGACAGAAATCGGGCAGGCAGCATGGCTAAGTGGGTCGCACCCAAGTAGGGTATATTGTCACCATCTAGAGAATGTTCATATTTGTTACTTCTTTCAATTATGTATCTCCCTGGAACGGTTATGTTGGTATACCAACCGTAAGGTGACAATATATTCAGAACATTTAAGCGAAATGAATGGCCGGTCATGTGTGGCCGAGTCGCAAGATGTTCTTGTTGAACTCCAGTGTATCGCTTCTAGAGTACACTGATCGGACGGTGGTTCCATACCTTATCATAGTTGGAATCCTTTACCCTATAAGAGCCCGTTGTTTTTGATTGTATATTATATATGTAAAACATGAGATGAAAGCGTTCTACTAGATTTCTATTTATTTGATTTGGACATTATCTATAAAATCAGAAGAGTATGGATTTTTAAAAGAATGTTTTGGGTTAACATAAGGTAAAAACCATACATGTTTATGTGTGGATTGGTCTTACGATTATTCTTTCTTTTAAAAGGATTTTAAAAGTTAAACAGATAGTTGGAGTTTGCTCATACCAGTCACATGACTGACCCAGAGTTTATTTTGTTTGTTTTCCCTAAACTCTTAGGTGCCCAATTTTGTACGGGAAGTGAAGTAATTAGGATTTTATAGATATACTTGGAGAGATGGAGTAAGAGGCTTCAGGATTATATAGCTATTGTTTATTTCCGTTGTGTTGTAAGTGTTGTACTCCGATAATGGTATTGTACACAAATACTGTTTTTATTTCAAAGTTATGTTATATAATATATTTATTCGTTCCGCTGTGAAATTCTTGTTACTATGATTCTGGTGTTATGTCTCCTCTATTTTAATTTTCTATCTTATAAATCCTCACCCTTAAATTTCTTTCTATTGACGTTCTGGTATTTTCGAATCTTGGATAGTCGACATGGTGTTGTATGTTGAATACCGAGATCGCAAATCCCCCGGGCCGTTACATTACTGAAGATGTACAGTTTAAAGATGTTAGAGATTCAGAATTCAGAGATGTTTCAAGACCTATGAGAATTCAAGATTTCAAGAGTTCAAGATAAACATAGTTATAGAGTCTGGATTATGTAAGACTCTGAATGGCACTTCAGATTCGAATACAAAATATTTTCAAATTCTGTTTTCAAATTTTATCTTTAATCTCTTTCTTCTCTATTTTACTTTCTACTTTAATTTGGTTTTAAAATTAAGTTTTATGAGTTTATACTTTATAAGTTTTATATATTTATATTTTATATACTTTATACTTATAGATTTAAACTCTATAATTTTATAAATATGTTTATATAATTTGTATTTATGTTTTCATAAGATTTTCTACTTTATAATATTTATTTATAACACTATATTTTAATTCAAGAATTTCTAGAATTATATATATATATGTCAAAACACTTGAAAAATATTCAAATTTCAATTTCGTACATGTATATGGCGACATACATATATATACATGTCGACATATAATTGTCATTTTTTCAAAATTGAAAGGAAGTGTCTTTTCACTATTTATGATGGTTCAGAAATGTAGCAACCTTTCAAATATTATAAATATGGGCTGATTTCGAATTTTATATTACTTCTTCTCCATCTTCATTCAATTTCATTACACCATTATTCTTTATCATTTTTATGATATCAACACCTCTACCAAATTCAATTCTGTTTTCATTAATCTTCTTTTCTCTACGCTCTCTACTCATTACTCTCTGAATCAAGTGCTATTGAAGAGTTATAGTGTTGTTTGTAATTGTTTGGGTTGTGCAATAAATTGGTGGTATCTCTTATAGCCATGAAATCAAGAACGGGCAATCAGTGGTATCCCTTGTAGCCATGAAATCAAGGAGGTTGGAATCGGTGGTACCCTTGTAGCCGTGAAATTAAGGAGGTTGTAATTGGATATTGATATAGTAATAAAACTCTGTGCATTCCATGTTGCATGGCATGGACATAGGAGAAATTCCGAACCAACTTAAAATCCGGTGTGTTCTTTCCTTTTCTGCACTTTATTTTTGTTTATCTCTGTATTTGTGTTTGATTCTGTGTTTGTGATTGTTTCTGTGGTGTTTGATTCATATAGTAGTTCATATAAGTTTAGATTTTGTTTAAATTCTCAAAATGCATTATGCAACCCCTCTCTAGTGTTTGTTTTGCCTTAACGATCCATTCCGCAATCCCTGACAATTTGTATCAGAGCAAGGTTTTTCAAAAAGTTCATAATCTGTTTTTTTGAAAAAAATGGGCAAATTTTGGAATATATATTAATACTAGTGACAATTTATGCATTGTATCAATGTTAAAAGAGACTGCATATAATCATGTCGAAAAGCTGTGTGATCTACTGAAATATTATTCGAATTAGAAAAAGGTATGTTTTATGACTTTTGAAAATTCAAAAGTTGGAAAGATGGTAAAGCGGCTATTTGCAATTCAAATTGTGAAATGGTGGCTTTGGGAATTTCAAATTCCGAAAAGGTGGCTGTTGGAAATTCAAATCACGAACTGGTGTATTACATGGCTGTTGAGAATTCAAATTCTAGAAAGTAATTGGTGAAAATAAAAAAGGGAAAATGGATACTGGATTGTGGCTATTCGAGACATATGACGTGAAATCCTGAATTACTCAACAATCAGAAATATGAAGATGGTGGAATGGTGAACTATGGAGATAGCTCTAAAGGATACATTATTGGAATCGGCAACGTCAGTAATACTGAAAGTCCTACTATTTCTGATGTTTTATTTATAAGGAATTTAAAACACAACTTGGTAAGTATAAGTCAACTTTGCGATAAGGGTTATAAAATAAACTTCGAAAAGGATAAATGTTTATAGAAGACAGGAATTCAAAGGTAATATTTAAAGGAGATAGAAAGAAAAATGTCTATATATCGAGTATTAAAATCTCTAGTGATAACCTATGTCCTATAGCTTATACAAGTGATCCCGGGATCTGGCATAAGAGGCTTGGCCATATAAATTTCAAACATATTTCTAGGATTTCTTAATTAGATTCAACCAGAGGATTACGCAAAATGAAATTTAAAACTAATAACTTATGTGACGCTTGTCAACTTGGAAAACTAAAGAAAATTTCATTTAGATCAAAAGAGGAAATCGCTACATCAAAACCATTAGAGTTAATTCACATGGATTTATTTGGTCCATCTCAAGTTCAGTCAATAAATCATAATAGATATGTTTATGTAATAGTCGAAGACTTTTCTTAATTTACTTGGACTTTGTTTATTAAAAATAAAAGTGATGCTTTTGATCAATTTAAAACATTTTCTAAAAGAATTCAAAATTTATTATCACTAAAAGTCAAAACAATACGAAATCATTATGACAGAGAATTCGAAAATAAAAATTCTGAAATATATTGTAATAAAAAGGAATAACCCATAATTTTACAATTCTGAGAACCTTTCAACAAAATGGAGTAGCTAAATGAAAAAATAGGATGATACAAGAGTGTGCGAGAACCATGTTATCTAACAGTAATTTACCAAGGAATTTTTGGGTTGCGGCAGTTGCATCAGCTTATTATATTATAAATAAAATCTCAATTAGACCTTTAACTCATAAAAACCCATATGAACTTTTGTATAATAAGAAACCAAAAATATCATATTTTAAAGTATTTGGAAGAAAATGTTTTATACTTAATACTAAAGATAATTTAGACAAGTTTGACTCGAAACATGATAAAGGAATATTTATTGGATATTCAGAAAGAAGTAAAGCATATAAGGTTTTCAATACTCGAACCAATACCATATAAGATACATCAAACGTATTTTTCGAAGAAAATTACAAAAGTATAACTCAAAACATGAAGACGAATGTGAAAATGAAATAAATCATGAAGATTATCAAACAAATAAAAGAATTAGATTACTTAGAGACCATCCTATAGAAAATATCTTAGAAGACATTGAATCCATTGTTAGAACCTGTAATTAATTATATAATATGAGTAATACTGCATTTATTTTAACTGTTGAACTTAAAAATACAAAGGAAGCATCTTCCGATGATTCATGGAAACTTGCTATGCAAGAAGAACTGAATCAGTTTACTAGAATGATGTATGAGAACTTGTTCCTAAACCAAAGGATAACACTATAATATGAACCAAATGGGTTTATAAAAATAAAATGAATGAACAAGATGAGGTCATAAGAAATAAGGCACGACTAATAGCACAAGGATACACTCAAGAAGAAGGAATAGATTGCGATGAAAATTTTGACCCTGTAGCAAGACTAGAAGCTATTAGGGTTTTACTAGCCTTTGCAAACCACAATAATTTCAAATTATATCAAATGGGTGTCAAAAGTGCTTTTCTAAATGGATTTGTTAAAGAAGACGTATATATAGAGTAACCACCTCTTTTGAAGACGAAAAATTTTCAGATCACGTATATAAGTTAAAGAAAGCGTTATATGGATTAAAACAAGCTCCCAGGGCTTGGTATGATAGATAAGAAATTATTTGTTACAATCGAATTTTGAAATAGGAAACTTAGATAATACTTTGTTCATTAAGAAAAATAAAAAGGATATTCAGTTAGTACAAATTTACGTCGATGATATAATTTTTGGATCAACAAATGATAAAATGAATAAAGAATTTTCAGATATTAAGACCCAAGAATTTGAATTGAGTCATATGGGAGAAATAACATTCTTTCTAGGATTGCAAATTCGTCAATTAAAGAATGGAATATTTATTAATCAAGAAAAATACGCAAGATATATAATTGATAAATATAATCTAACAACAACGAATGGGAGAGCAACACCTATGGCGACTAATATAGCATTAAGTAAAGATGATACATCTAAAGATGTGGATCAAAAACTATATAGAGGAATAATAAGATCATTATTATATATAACTGCTAGTAGACCAAATATAATGCATAACATATGTCTCTGTGCAAGATATCAATCGCAACTTAAGAAAAAACATTTAAAAGCCATAAAACGTATTCTAAGGTATGTAAAGCATACATCAGACTTTGGATTATTTTACCCTAAATACGATTCATTCGATTTAGTTTCTTACTATGACACTGACTACGTAGCATTTAAATTGGATCGTAAAAGTACTAGTGGAACATGTCACTTCTTAGGACATTCATTAGTCTCATGGTTCAGTAAAAAGCAAAATACTGTATCTTTGTCCACAACTGAAGCAAAATATATCTCTGTTGCTTTGGCTTGTTCATAAGTATTATATATGCAACAAACTCTAAATGATTTTGGATTAAAAATAAATAAGTCCCCAATATACTGAGATAATACGAGTGCCATAAGTATTTCTAAAAATCTAGCTTATCATTCAAGAACTAAACATGTTGATATAAGGCATCATTTTCTAAGAGATAATGTAAGTAAAGAGAAAATTTCACTCGAATTTATAGAAACAAATAACAGATATATTAACAAAAACACTAAATGAAGCAACATTTACTAAATTTAGAATAGGATTAGGCATATGTTCCTTAAGTGATTTAGAATAATTAAATGTACTATTATATATAAAAGTAACATAAAAAATTGGAAAAATAAAATTTAAACACAAGTCTGTCGACATACATTAATGCATATGTGGACATATAACTGCCAGAATTTTAAATTTAATTCCCACCAAAAGTTAGTTATATTAATTATTTAAACCTTCGACTTTTCTTCTTCAATTTCATTTCTCTTCTATGTAAAAATTCTAAACTAAAATAAACAATGGCCTCCACTTATTTAAACACCCAAATCAACCCTGATTCGTCTACTGGACCATGTGAATGTCCTTTTCAATGATCACGCTCTCTCGTGTCATTAAATTGAAGAAAAGATAGAGTATGCTATGCAAATGATGGCTGAAACACAAGTACTTCAAATAAGGATGAGCTAAGAACAAAATAGGCAAGGGAAAGTAATAAGTAGTCTTCTTAAATTCATAATGGATAATCAGGCTAATCTGATGATCATCGACGGTGATAATCAAGCCATGGAAGAGGAGGAAGAACTAGAGGAAGAACCAGAAGAGGAAGAAGAAATGATGGAGGAATAAGAACCTCAAGAAACTCAACAAACAATTACGGAAGAAGACGATAAGGTTGCATGTGTAGGAGATGTCTTCTTTGACCAAAATGGGAATGTGATTAAACAGAATGGGAATTTTTGATTCCATTATCCAAATTGTCCAATTCACAAATACCCCATTGTCAGGAATAATTAGTATTTAAGGTTTTCTTTGGTTTTCGTTCTTACGATGTATCGTGCTTGTAAAAATCCATATACCATCACTTATACAAATTCAAGTTTAATATAATTGATTATGTTCAAGTTAAGTAATTAGTTATATATCTTAGCATAAAGTAATACAGATATAAAATTAAGAGGAAGTATAAGAATTATTAAAAGGAATATTTTGCTTAGGGGGAGTATTCTACTTTGAATTAGAAGTTACTTATAGGCTTTTACTTAGAGAGTTATACGATTTAAGGGGAGTAGATTTAGAATTTCTTTTTGATAATGCCAAAGGGGGAGAAATTATAAAATATAGACATAGTTTATAGGATTCATAGAGACAAGGAGAGTATTTAAAGGATCATCATCAACAGGTATATACAAATATGATATTTTATAAACTAAGTTTGTCATCATCAAAAAGGGGGAGATTGTTGGAGAATGGAGTTTTGATGACAACAACCTTATTTCATTATTAATTAACTATAAAGTATATACTAACACTTTTGTCTAGAATATACACACACACATATGTAGGATATATATAGGAAATATTACTAAAGACTGTACAGTTTAAAGATGTTAGAGATTCAGAATTCAGAGATGTTTCAAGACTCATGAGTATTCAAGATTTCAAGATAAATAAAGTTATAGAGTCTAGATTATGTAAGACTTTGAATAGCACTCCATGTTCAAATACAAAATATTTTCAAATTCTGTTTTTCAAACTCTGTCTTCAATCTCTTTCTTCTCTATTTTACTTTATATTTAATTTGGTTTTAAACTTAAGTTTTATAAGTTTATACATTATAAGTTTTATATATTTATATTTTATATACTATATATTTATAGTTTTAAACCATGTAATTTTATAATTATGTTTATATAATTTATATTTATTTGATTTTCTACTTTATAATATTTATTTATAACACTATATTTTAATTCAAGAATTTCCAAAATTATATATATATATATATGCATATATATATATATATATATATATATATAAAGTCAAAACACTTGAAAAATATTCAAATTTCAATTTTGTACATGCATATGTCGACATATATATATATATATACACATGTCGACATATAACTATCAGTTTTTCAAAATTGAAAGGAAGTTTCTTTTGGCTATTTGTGATGGTTCAGAAACATTGCAACCTTTCAAATGTTATAAATAGTTTTGATTTTGAATTTTTTATTACTTCTTCTTCTCCATCTTCATTCTCTTTCATTACACCATTATTCTTTATCATTTATATGATTTCTACACCTATACTCTTTTGAATTTAATTATGTTATCATTAGTCTTCTTCTCTCTACGCTCTCTACTCATTACTTCCTGAATCAAGTGCTATTGAAGAGTTATAGGGCTATTTGTAATTGTTTAGGTTGTGTAAGAGATCAGTGGTAGCCCTTGTAGCCGTGAAATCAAGGATGGGTAATCGGTGGTAACCCTTATAGCCGTGAAATCAAGGAGATTGGAATCAGTGGTATCCCTTGTAGCCATGAAATCAAAGAGGTTGTAATTGGATATTGATATAGTAATAAAACTCTGCACAATTCAGCGTTGTGTGGGACTGGATTTAGGATCTATTCTGAACCAGTATAAAATCCGATTTATTCTTTCCTTTTTTGCACTTTACTTTGTTTAACTTTGCATTTATGTTTGATTTTGTGTTTGTGTTTTTTTCAGTGGTGTTTGATTCTTATAGTAGTTCATATAAGTTTAGATTTTGTTTAAACTCTCAAAAACACTATTCACCCCCTCTAGTGTTTGTTTTGTATTAACGATCCATTCTGCAATCCCTAACAGCATCCACAAGTGGTTGACTTAACGTGAGAGGTCTAGTGCATTAACATGCATGAACGACAAATAATAATAACTTATTTAAATTTGTGGAGGTTATATGAACCTGTCAAAATTGTTTAAGGGTTAAGTAAACTTGCTTGAATCAAAAACGGGTTAAGTAAATCTGTTAAATCTGTAGGGCGTTATATAAACCCAACAAAACTTAACCTATTTTATATGGTGGGGTTATGTGAGCTTGTTAATATGTTAGGCATAACCTGTCAAAATCCTTGTAGTGGGCATGCAAGCTTAGGGGTGGCTTGTATCATCTATTGTGTGGGATCCGTATCAGTCAGTATCCCGTCTTGGTATCAAAAGGGGAACCCGAACTAGGTAGGAGTTAAGGCATGCATACTGAGCTGATTTTAAGAGGTTCATCTGAGTGGGGGGTGCTGATGGTGCATTCCGACGAGCTCATGTGCGTGCATGAATCCACTTGCTTGGGATAATATGATGCTATAGCATTAGTAGATATGGTTGTGCCTTTAAAAAAAAGATTGCCACTTTAGAATGTGATACATCTTACTATGGGTCCAACACAGGGTATCTACAGGATAGGGAGCCAATCGATTGGGGGTAGTAATTAGGGTACATCTAGTCATGCTTATTTAGGAGACCGTTATTATCGTTGGGGGTAACACTTGTCATTTCTATTGGGCTACCTGTTATCATTGTTGGAGGTAAAACCCGTCATTGGAAGTACACCTAAGTCTATGATCTGTTTCTGTTGGGATCACTCTGTTCCGATTATACTAGTATTGGTGCAGAGGAAAGTACTTGAGAAGCGCAATATATTCTGTTCTATTTATTCCGTTCATCCTACTCAGTCTGTTATACCTGTCTTATGATACTGTTACCTTTCTCATGAAATTTATATGCCTGTCATGATGCTTTAACTTATTTATATGCTAAAAGTAACTGGACTCACCAGACTTTATGTCTGACCCGTTTTATTTTCTTTTCTCTCTCTTCCTTTCCCCCCAAGTTCTCAGGATTGGAATACTTAGGCTTAATTAGGATTCTCTCTTCTGTTTCTACTTGGAGCTGCTTAGATATGTACCGATTGATTTCCTATCTACCTTGCTATGGCTATTCATTTTGGGGACTATGCATTATATTACTGTATTCTGATGATTTTAGTACAAGGCAGATATTTTACGTAACAATTCGGATTTCGCCCAGACCTAATCGATCTCAAAATCGACTAAGACCGTTCAAAAAGCCGAATACATTAACTCTGGGCATACAACACATCAGAACAAATAACAGAAGACTTTTATAAACATCATAATAATGTTACATCAGAGTACAGAATATATCAGAGTACATCGATAAATAATAATACAACGGAAGATAATTTACAACAAATGTAATCCAATGCAGAGGAAATGTATAAACTAGAACAGCGGAAGACTATCAATGCTCTGAACACAGCTTTAAGCTTCAACCCAGAATCTTTCTCAATATATCTGCAAAATAAGCTACTCGACTGCCCGTGTGGAAAAGAGAGCACCCGAGTTTGCAAGTGAAACAAAGTACAAGTCAGTCATGGGACTAGTACGAGAAATCTTACTTAACCTATCTAACAATAAGGCTAATCACAGGACCACGCCGCTAACGCAGAATGGGTTTACACCATAGGACTGCAAGTGCATAATTTAAATAAAGTAAATTGTTAAACAACGCAATGCTTTTAGAAAAATGAAACCATTATAAGACTCAAGTCCCATCACACAGTGCAACGCAAACTGGAGGATAGAGTTTTACCTTATAATGGTAAAAAATGCTTGATACAATAAAACGGATTTGATATTATTATTAGTGTATATATGTTTCGAAAACATTTCAATCATAATGTACTAATCGTGGATGACATATCTACCATATACTATGTTGCCGTACTAGTTCTACAATCAAAACCACATAATGTCGTATTGGAGATTGGGTTTCCATCAAGAGTCAAGGCAAGGAACGATCTCCTCAACGATTCGAGAAACTCTAGCAATGTCTCAGGATCACACCTACGGGCAACCCTTGGATCCTACAGGGCCGGTCCACAAATAACGTTAGTGGATTGGCAATTCCTGAACACATGCTTCCCGGTCCTATCGAACTTATAATTTGGCCATTGACGACCAATAAATCCAAGGCCTCGAAAATTCCATCATCCACATAAGTAAAATGTCAAGGCTAGTAAGTCACTGACACCCCTTCTAGCTAGAATGAAACGTGTGCACTCCCTACATTCCCTTGCTCCGTTTCTGACTCTTACTGGGTGTGAGGTTCGCAAGGTAACGCTATACATAAAGCTATGCCGAAATATGCTATGCTTTGATCATCAACCACAAGGCTCTGCTTTTCAACAAAAGCCTTGATCATTTGCATCTTGGCATGCCACACTGAAAATTCACGCCATGTGATCGATCACTACCAATATATAACCTCTGAACTCGTGTGTCTCAGAGAAGGGTGTTAAGCAAGAGAATAAATTCTCTGCCACCACAAGTATATATTAAATAGAAATCAATTTAATTACATGGAATGAAATCCAATGTCAGGCACACATCCATTTTCAAGTCCGTTCTGGGTGTGAACGAAACCGGAGTCACCTTATTCCTTGTCCCGTATGTCCAATACGGAAGTGAGGTGCTCGCATATCTGGAAAATCAACAAGTACGTCCGAACAAACTACCACTCTAACCCTTTACTGGTAGCTAGCCATTGTCGGGCATCAGTAGTCATCCATTCGATGTGAAGATCGCTGGTCTCCATCCACAGTCTTCAATGTCTTTGACTTTAATCGTTGTAATAATTATTCAGAACGGGTTAAACCCGGTCTTTTCGAATAACTCGCGTATTTTTATAATTAAAAATCAAGTGTTATAAAGACTCATCATACACCTCATTCCAATTCAGAATATCCTTCTCATAAAATATTCATATCATTAGGGAAATGATCCCCTCAATTTATCAAAGATGAATTCTTTTGAATCTTATTCTTTAATTTTCTTTTTAAAGATTTATCAAATTCCAATTTGGTTTTTATATCAAAAATCATTACTTTATGATTATTTATTTTAAGAAATAAATCTTGTCTTTAACTGGGTTAAAGAACCAATGTCATTTAAACACAGTTCACGATAAACCCAAAATCATCTTCCATTAAATATGAAATTTTCACAGAAATCAAATCAATATATAATTTGTATAAATTTCCGTATTAGACCAATAATATAAATGGAATAACGGCAAAGCCTTTTAAATTCCATATATAATAACAATCTTCTTTTACAAAAGCCTATCTCGATTATTACCAAATCGAATTTCCACTCAATCCCAGTTTAATATATTAAATTGGAAAACTTGAGTTTGGAAAATTTTCTTTTAAATCCTAATAAAAAGATTTATAAATTGTAAATTATATTTTCACTGTTAATTGGGCTAAAGAACAAATGTCGTTTAAAACATAGTTCACGATAAACCCAAATAGCATATCATTTTATTACAATTAATAATTATAATTGGAAACTCTAATGATATTAATTAAATGATTGTTTTCTTTCATACGGAGTTTTAAGAACAGTCACTATCCACGACAACCCGAAATCTAATTCTTTTATTAATTTTAATTAAATATCAGTTAATAGGAAGACTTCATTAAATCTTAATTTAAAAGGATTTATTCTAATTAATAATTAGTTCATTTTGATAAAAATATATTTTTCTCTTTGTCCATCCAAAACGGACATAGAAATCATCATTTTATCCTTCGTTGAATATCATTTTAAAATATTCGTTATTTAAAATATTCTTCATATAAAAAGATTCTTTATATAAAATATTCTTTATATCGCAATATTCTTTATTTTAAATTATTCTCTATATTACATTGTTCTTTATAAATATTCTTTATTTAAAAGATATTTTGAATCGGAATGTGACTCAATCATTTACCATATAATTTTGGTTATATGGATTTCATAAATTGCATTGAAACAATTAAGAATTTCGCTCGATCCGAATCGATCGCTAAATCGACCAAGACCGTTCGAAACCCCTGATTGTTTTGAGAACACGACAAATCAGAACAAAAATAGAAGAACATTTCATTGTTTATTACAACAATTCCATCAGAATACAAGAATATACAGAGTATGAATAAAAAAATTACACATTATTCAATATCAGATATTTAAATATGATACTGCAGTGGAAAAATAATAGAAAACACAACTGAAAGTAATACACAGATACAAAGCTTTCCGAGTATCGTTCCAGCTATAAACCAAGATCCTGTGAATATAAATCTGCATAACCAAAACTACTAGCTGCCCTTGTCAAAATAAGGGCACCAAGAGTTTAGGTTAAAACAACAAACTCCAGGTCGGTCATGTGACTGGTGTGAGAAATAAAACGGTTATTAATCTTTATTTTAAAGTTAGGTAAATCAAGGGACCACGGCATTTAACACGGAACGGGTTTCCACCCAAGAATACCGGTGCATAAAACAACAGCGCAATGCTAAATAAAGAACAATGAAGCTATTATAAGACCAACGTCCCATCACACAATGCAACACAAGCCGGAGGATAGGGTTTTACCTTATAATAGCCAAAGAATGCTTGATACGCTAAATTTCATGTTTTATTATTACTATAAGTGTATAGTGTCAAAACAATTTCAATCATAAGTATTAGTCATAGACGACATGGGTACCATATATCATGTCCCCAATACTAGGCTCTACAATCAAATCCGCAAAGTCACGTATTGGAAGTTGGATTTCCATCTGTGAATCGAGGCAAAAGATAGTCCTCTACCGATTCGAGAAGCTCTAGCTCGCCCCTCAGGACCCAGACTCAGGTGGGCCCTTGGATCGTCAGGACCGGTCCACCAATGTGGATTAAAATGCCTGAACACTGTGTTTCCCCGCCCTTTGGGGCGTCAATGAGTCCAATGACTCCATCGGCTCCACATAGTCACCGATATATCCGAGGCTCCTTGCAACACAACAACCACACAAGTCAATCTCGTCAGGGCGTGTCAAACCACTAACGCCACTTCTAGCTAGAAGGAAACGCATGTCCTCCCTAAGGTCCTTCTCCCATTTTTGGTTCATAACTGGGGTGTGAGGCTCGCGAATTAACGCTACACAAAGCTATGCCACCCAGGCCGTGCTTTGATCATCAACCACAAAACTCTGCTTTTCAACAGAAGCCTTGATCATTTGCATCTTAGCATGCCACACAGGCAAACCACTCCATGCAACCAATATCTATCAATCACACAGAATGATATCCAATGTCAGACACACAGTCCGTTTACAAGTCTGTTCTGTGTCTGAACGAAACCGGAGGCACCTTGTACCTCCCATATCCATCGATCTCCAAGTACGTCTGGACGATCACCAACTGATTTCCTCTCCTTGGGTGTACAGACCAATCAAGATCGTTAGTAATTATCCAAACGACGTGAAGACCACCGGTCTTCGACCACCGTCTTCACCTTTGACTTATCGCCGTATCAGTTATTCAAAATGGGATAAACTCGGTCTTTCGGAATAACTCGCGTATATAATAAACAATGTTACACAATCACAACATACACCTCATTCCAATTCATCAGTCACTAACTGTAAATTAGTAAGAGAACAATTCCCCAAATATTAACCCTGAAGGCCGAAACCAACATCAGATCAATACCAAGGAAACCATTCATCTTAACTAATCTTCAGGGTAGTTGCTGAATTTCACATTCTTAGGGAGAGGTTCCCATGAATTTTATCAAAGATAAATTCCTCAAATTTATTCTTTAATCTTCTTTTGAATATCAATTCAAACCAAATTATGGTTTATCCAAACTAGTCGGGATTAACGAACCTTAACGAAGTAATCATTTGTTTTAATTTCCCAATCCCAACCTATTCATCACATGAAGTAAAACTGGTAATACTTCATATCTAGCACCACGGTGTTATCGGTAAATTCAATTACCATTTCACGTTCAAATCTAATTAAAGATTTAACTATCGCCTGGAGAAAAACTGGTGATACTCCATTCTCGATCATTTCAATCTAATTAAAGATTCATTAAAACTTCACTTGGTTTTAATCTTCCCAAAAATCAATATTAATGATTGTTTAACTTGGGAAATCATATCCCGTCTTCAACTGGGTGAAAGAACCAATGTCATTTAAAACACGGTTCATGATAAACCCAAAATCACATTCCATTCCATTAGGCTTTAACCGTAAATTAGCAAGTGAATTCCCTAGGTAATAACCCCGAAGGCCGAAACCAACATCAGATCAATATCTAGGAAACCACTCAACTTAACTAATCTTCAGTTAGTTTCTGATTTTCTTAACTCCGTTGGGTCTAAGAACAGTGTTAAGGAAGACACCATTCATGACAAACCCAAATCCCATTTGATATTAAATACAAGGCTCTGAATAGAAAATATATCGGCTTATATTCAATAACAAATTCTATGACCAATAAATATCGTGTTAGAAATAACGATATAAATATATCTTTCAAACTTCCATAACAATATCTGTATAATCACGAAATCCAACATCGAAATATTCCAAAGACAATTTCGATTCAAATCCATTCCAATTCAACTATTGGAATCTCTGGTTACTTTTTTTAAAACCCTTTCAAATCCAATTTATTTATTTCAAAAATACATGGATTTTAATTCTAGTTCAAAACTAGTTCATTTCAATAAAAATCAATTTTTATCTTTTTAAATTTGGAATTTTCATCTCAATTCTTTCCAAATCATTTCTTATGATTTTGCACAAATTATTACTATTTTTAATAATTTTATCAAGGCCCGTACAGTCAGATTTCCATCAACGGCCATCGAACTGCACTTACGGCGACCTTTTCCAAATTTGATTTGGACATAATTACAAATCCAACCGTTAGATTTCAAATCTCTTATATTCGTTGGAAAGCTCTTTTCGATTTGAACCCAATGGTTCCAGTTTTAGGAGAATCCGACGGTCGGATCTCTCGTAATATCCATTCGAAGTCAATGGTCGAAATTCGCGAACTACCGCGGCGCGGTGCATTCTATTCAGGCCATTTAATATATTTAATATATATATTATATATATTTCGTCGATTTCCTTTTAAAACGTATTTTATAAATCATTTTAAATTCGTTTTCGAAACGATTTCAACTTCACATTCAATTTCGAGCCAAAATTGAATATTCCACATCATCGATATACAAATGATAATATTTTCAAAATGTTATATTTTGAAATCACTTCCTTTTCTATAATCATTATAAAAACGAATATAATCGACATAAATATCGTTCGCGTTAAAATGGCGCATATCTAACCAATACGGCTTTATATATTTCAATAACTTCGTTCTTCTATTCAACAAATGAATATTTTCTTCAACACATGAATATATGTTTTTTATTCAACACATGAATATATATATTTTTATTCAACATATGAATATTTATTCTATTCAGCACATGAATTTTCTTTCATTCTACACATGAAATTTCTTTTATTCAACACATGAATTTATATTTTATTCAACACATGAATTTTCTATTATTCAACACATGAAATAAATTCTTTATTTTCTAAACTGGAATGAGACCCAATCAATTACCATATAATATTATTTATATTGATTCTATACAACACATGTATATAATGATAAATAATCAACCATCATCCAAAGTGCACCACACAACTGCATAAGCATTAAATATAAATAATTTACGCTTACACAGTCTGTCAACCCATCGATTGACATACAACTAAACAATCGGGATTAGTGTACGTCAATATCATCCCAACACCCTTGTGGGGTTCCACATCAACAAACACAGATTTTTATTTGTGCAATTGGGCGATGTGTAAAATTTATCGTCCCAATCAATATCGGTCAAATCAGTGTATATAAACAAATCGTCCAATTTGTTTATTACTATTTATTTTATATACACGTTAAAAATTATTTTTTTAACTATAATTTATTTTCCACTATAAAATATTTTATTCCATTGCACATCACACAATAAAATTTCACAACACAGCAATCAAACAAACAAGTCATCCATGGTCTGTGGACGACGGGTGTCGGGTGTTGCTAAGCACCGTCTCCATCCTAGTATATATTTTAAACTTGAAATAGAAATAAAAGTGAGGAGTTCTCACCGAGAAGCTAAACCAAATGCCCCGACTCCTCATATGTAGGAAATCTTCGCCGTGCTCGCCCTTTACCACTTTCGTAGTGTTTCCAATGAGATCCGTTTCACACTGTTCATAGTAAAAATCATATTTTTATCGCTTCATTCCAATAAATAAAAATCATATTTTTATTTCTACTTCATATATTTTTATTGCTACTTCATATATATATAAATCAAATTTTTATCCTATCGCTACATATGTAAAGATTAAATTTTTTACTATCTATATAATGTAGAAATCATATTTTTATTCGTTCTATAATATAAAAATCATATTTTTATTCTCTACATTATATAAAAATCATATTTTTATTTCTACATTATATAAAAAACATATTTTTATTCTTTAAATTATATAAAAATCATATTTTTATTCTATACATTATATAAAAATCATATTTTTATATAATTAAAAATCACATCTTTATGATATCACTTCATGGATAAAATTCTTATTTTTGTACCGCTACTTCATATATAAAAATCTATTTTTTTATGCCACTTCCTATATAATAAAAATTATATTTTTATATCGTTATTCAAATAAATAGATCAAATATTTTTATCATGCTCTCTATATAATAAAGATCATATTTTTATGAAGTAAAAATAAAATCTTTCATGACATAAAAATTTGACCTTTTCGATTATAAAAATCAAAACCTTTATCACTTTAAAAATCATTTCTTTTCAGTTTTTAGAATTCATATTTTCAATTTTAAAATTCATTTCTTTCCTAAACAAAAGAAATCATAAATTTATTTAGTCACTAAATTAAATAAACTCGGAAAAAAAACTCACAGTTCATGGAATTTTTTTCGGAGGAGTGGCGCTCAGTTGGAGCCGGCGGCGCTGGAATCGGTGCAGGCAACAAGGGAGGTGGACGGGGGGTTTTGCGCTGGCGGAGGAGGGCCATGGTTTCGATCGAAGGGGGAGGAGGCAAATGCACGAAGGCGCCAGGCGATGGGGAAAGAGAAGAAATGGAGCGGTAGCGGCGTAAGACCCGGGCCGCGGGTGGTGGCAGCGGAGCGGCGGCGGAGTGGCCTGGGGCAATCGTCAATTGTGCTTTCCCCCATTTTTTTTCTTTTCTTTTCTTTTTCTGGTAATGAATGATTTGAACGGGTGGGGGTTGACTTAGAAAGAGGGAAGGGAGGGGCCTTATGATAATTTATATTTTTAATTTAATTTGAATTCCAACAAGTAAATTTTCATCTCAACTCCAATTCGAACTCAACGTGTAACACCCCACCTCCGCTAGGGTCACTCACAAATAGAATGCACTAGTTTTGGAGGGGTATTATCGAGATAACATCACAGAATTATCACAAGACAGAACATAAATAAATAATTAAGTAAACAGCGGAAGAATTTATGAGCAAAACAGAACTTCATTTTATTCCAAAGTAAACCATGTCTCTTACAAACATTTCAAATAGCAACTTCATTACAACTGTCTTGTAATAATGGCCAAAGAAGCAATAACTTAAAACAGAAAAACAGCTTAGTCCCCAAGTGTAGTAAAAAGAAGCAGCCATAGCAAACCGTACATGCTGAACCAAAGCAAGTGATGTCCAAGCTAAGAGCTAGTGTTTCCTCCATGAGAACCTGAGGGGGGGGGGGGGGGAACGAAAGAAAACGAGGCGAAAGGAAAAGGGTCAGTCATAAAGACTGAGTAAGTTCTAGTGACTTTCAGTGTAAAAACGGTTAAAACAACCTGTCATGTATGAACTGGAACTAAACTTAAGAATGGTGTCAAGGTGAACAAGATAGACTAAGGTGATCAGGATAAGTCAAGACAAGTCAAGTAAAGCATCACATGTTCAAGATTCGTTGCATCGACTGTACCAGTATACTAAGCCCATGTCACAAGTTAATCACGAAATAAATTCCACGGCTTAATATCATGAAATGATTCTAAAACGGGGTCTGTCCCAAGTACGGGGTCCTACGGAGCGATTATCTAGTCGATCGGCTCCCTACAAGTTCTAGCTCGTCAAGTGTCCGTGTCATACGGCTAATCACGAATGTAGTCACCTGTGCTGGGTCCACCTTCGGGTGTATCAGCCCTAGGGTGTCAACCCCTGACACGATTCAAGATGCACAGATAAATCTACGGATACCCAGTGCCTGCCCCGGAATACGTGCACGACCGTAGTCCACCGAACCTACACTGGCATACCCCACTGTCGTCGTTCACCTCTTACAATCAGCCCAGTAATCGTGCCCCACCCGGCCTAGCCCCAGGGTACCTTGATACATCTAGAGGGTTACTGCTGAAAAGGGTCGTGTCTAGGGTTTTGCCTAACAGATTAGGTCATGTAATTCGTGACCTAACCCTGCCTAACCGATTAAGTCATGTAATTCGTGACTTAATCCTTTTCCAGTCTAGTCATGTCAAGATGGTTAAGTATGTCATTTAAATTCGTGACTTAACCCGCCTATGTGTCATGTCAAGTTGGCTAAGTGTTGTCATTTCAAGTTCATGACTTAGCCCTACAAATCATGTTCAAGTTGGTTAAGTTATCTTTTCATGTTCATGACTTAACCCTAATTTGCATTAATTGATTTGTTAATGCACTGAACCACTCACATTGGATCCTATTGTTCGTAGCCACTGGATTTGCCGGGCGGTTCCGGGCAGGTTTACGCTACGAACTCAACCCAACCTCGGGTTTCAAGCGCGATGTGACCAACTACCCACATCGGATCCTATTGTTTGTAGCAACTGGATTTGTCGGGCGGTTCCGGGCAGATTTACACTACAAACTCAACCCAACCTCGAGTTGGCCACTTTCTTGTTTTCTAAAGTCATGCCCATGTTCTTATCAGATTCATGCTATTTTCATAGCATGTTCATATAAATTTTATTTCCAACTAAGGCATGTTTCAAGTCAAGTTATGGCATGTTCAAGTCAAGTTTTCGTGCCATATTTCATGTTCTACTTATGCCAAATTTCACGGTTTATGATTATAATCAATTCAAGTTTTGCCTATTCTACTCAATCGTATCCCCAACGTATATAAACGTACTTCGTTCGCAAGCATAAACAATTCAAGAGATAAAGGGGAATAACACCAAACATGTGACAGGCATATGTGACAATTCCAACATCACTTGCATAATAAACAGGCTATAACATATCACATGGTTTCAATACTAACATGATGATAACTTGGCATAATAATGGTTCCAACTTGGTTTAACATGATGATTTCAACTTTACATCATAGGCATAGTAATCCCTGCGGGCATAATAATCATTTTATTACAAACACGAAACATTAAAGGCATGGTAATTATAGTAGGCATAGTGGATTCCAATTTAGTATTTTTAACATAATGACTCTCATCTAGCATTATAAACATAATGATTCCAACTTTTCATCATGACCTAGCAATTTCCAATTTGTCATTAATATGATAGGTATATTAACATCACAGGCATAGTTTCATTAATATCATAGACATGGTTTAGTTAGCATCATAGGCATGGTTTAATCAACATGAGTATTTCAATGAACATAATGATTCCATGGACATGTATTTGTTCAACTTGCAATAAAACTAAGCCCAAGTGATTCATAACAACATCAACATCATGATAAGTTTAACTTGCAACATTAACATAGCAATATTCTCAAATTTTGATTCAAAGTTAAACAATATAAACATGGATTAATAATAGTTCCTAAATCCGATTTCAATTCATAGCATGTCCATGTTATTTCAGCGTTTTTGCCTAAAAAGTGACATAGAACTTACAATATGAAGCAAGCAATCCAAATCAAAACTTTAAATCAAATAGCCCCAAATCCGTTGTCTAAAGCGTCGTAGTTGTTGTAGCTTCTAGTTGTAGCCTTCAAGAATCATCCTTCGTCTTCTTTAATTTTATTCTTTGTATTTTTAATTTAGAGTTCTAGGTTTAATGGCGGCTGCATGAGGCTAAAATGAAATAGTATGATTTAAGTTAGGTCTTAGGGTCTTTTTATAGTGTTTAGGATTAGTCTTAGCCATAGGATAAATCTTAGGATAGATCTGAGCCATCTAAAATCGTCACAATCCCCCAAAACAAGACCCAGGAGCCAAAACAGGTGCACCAGACCGACCTGGCCGACCAGGGGGGTCGACCCAGGGGTCGACACCCATGTCGACCCCCTGGAGGGGGGGTCGACCCCAGGGTCGACACTCATGTCGACCCCCTAGGGGGGGTGGTCGACCCAGGGGTCGACACCCTGTGTGTCTGGCGGGAATTTTCCCGCCTTCTCTTTCCGGGCTGAATTTCAAATCTGTTTTCGGATTTGAATTTTCGTGAAACTTCGTTGGGCCTTAACTAGGTCATACGGACTCCGATTTACGAAATTTCGTACTCTATTTCGCGTATTTTTCCGAGACGAACGCAATGGCGCAACCCGTTTATCCTGATTCATATTTTATAATTTAATTTTGCCTTGATTCTTGTCTTAACACGTTGTTAAAATTCGGGTTGTTACATTCTCCCCTCCTTTAAGGATTTCGTCCCCGAAATCTCCAAGTTAGGAAGAACGCATCCTACCATCCATCATCCATCTACTCAAAACATCATCCACAAGCAACCATGGTCCTTAAAAGACTTCTAATGTTTTATGAACACATGCAAAGAGTGTGTGTATATGTTCCTTAGCTAATGCTAATGATCAGGCCTGATTGATCTTCTAAATGCAAAATATGTTTAGTGAAATGAATCCAATATGTATGCAAAATTTTCCTATTATAATTCATAATTTCTACTTGAGTGCACAAACATTCAATCATATGCAACAACCAAATGATAGCACAACCAAGTTTCCAAAATAAACACTCACGCATATGCAAGTATGAAACTGTGACTGAGCCGATCTAGTGCCTAATGTGTATTCATGCATCCACGAGCAACCACTTGCGACCACTTGCAACCATTTCGCAATCATAACATGTTTCAATTACATGTTTACATCCAAAAAGATTCTACCTATGGTTCTCAAGATAGGATCCAGGAGATAACAAGATAAAACAAAGCATCTAGAAAAAATAAGTTAAAGATGTACCCCTAGAACGTCCGGTCTGCTTCTTAGGGCAGTCCTTGCTGATGTGTCCAGTCTCCCCACAATGAAAACATTCACCTTGCTTTCTCTTCCTCTTTCTACAATCCCTGGCTATGTGCCCTTCCGTACCACAGAAATTGCATTTCCTTTTATCACGTGAGTTGTCATTCTTGCCTCCTTTCTCGAGGTCTACCTTCTTATTCTGAGAATCGTTGGGCTTGACCTCTTTCTTGCCCTTCTTATCTTCCTAATACAGTAGGGCCATATCCACCAAGCTTTCAAAGGTCGCCCCCATGGGCACATGAGTCATGGCCAAACCATGTAGTGGCTCGTTCAAGCCTCGTGCAAAACGTAGCGCCTTTTTCTGAGGAGTGTTGACTAACTCCAATCCGAAGCGAGCAAGCTGATTGAAACGGTTCACGTATTCTTTAACTGTCATATTTCCTTGTTTAAGGGCTAGAAACCGTTCCATTTGGAGACTCTCCTCTGCCGATGACAAGAACTTAAGCCCAAATCTCCCTCTAAAGTCCGCCCAAGTCTCAATGGGCCAAGTAGCATTGGTGACTTCCCACCAATAAGAAGCTTCCTCTTTCATGAGCCACGCCGCCAACTGTACTTTCCTATTGTCCTCTACCTCAAAGATAACAAACAAGTCTTCAGTTTCCTTCAACCAATTCCGTGCCTCAACAAAAGTCTCAGTTCCTAGGAAATCCTTTCCGCCTATGGCCTTAAAGTCCTTGCATATCTTTGAAAAAGTGGTTTCTCGCGGAGGTTGAGGAGGAGGATTGGCTGGGCCTTCCATATTAGCCCGAGCCTGGAGGAAATGACGGAACCAAGTGGGTATATTGACACACTCGGGAAGATTAAGATCGTCGGCCATGATAAGCTGAAAACGAAAAAGGAAAAGATTCAAACGAGGAAACAAAGATTGTGCTAATGGCTTTTTGGGGAATATCCATTTTAAAATAAACCAACTTTTCTTGAAAAGTGCTTCTTTGTAAATGGTTTTTTTTTCAACAGGTTTTCAAAACTTTTGCCCAGTCTTGGTAACCTTCTGCTCTGATACCAAGTGTAACACCCCACCTCCGCTAGGGTCACTCACAAATAGAATGCATTAGTTTTGGAGGGGTATTATCGAGATAACATCACAGAATTATCACAAGACAGAACATAAATAAATAAATAATTAAGTAAACAGCGGAAGAATTTATGAGCAAAACAGAACTTCATTTTATTCCAAAGTAAACCATGTCTCTTACAAACATTTCAAATAGCAACTTCATTACAACTGTCTTGTAATAATGGCCAAAGAAGCAATAACTTAAAACAGAAAAACAGCTTATTCCCCAAGTGCAGTAAAAAGAAGCAGCCATAGCAAACCGTACATGCTGAACCAAAGCAAGTGATGTCCAAGCTAAGAGCTAGTGTTTCCTCCCTGAGAACCTGGGGGGGGGGGGGGGGGGAAACGAAAGAAAAAGAGGCGAAAGGAAAAGGGTCAGTCATAAAGACTGAGTAAGTTCTAGTGACTTTCAGTGTAAAAACGGTTAAAACAACCTGTCATGTATGAACTGGAACTAAACTTAAGAATGGTGTCAAGGTGAACAAGATAGACTAAGGTGATCAGGATAAGTCAAGACAAGTCAAGTAAAGCATCACATGTTCAAGATTCGTTGCATCGACTGTACTAGTATACGAAGCCCATGTCACAAGTTAATCACGAAATAAATCCCACGGCCTAATATCATGAAATGACCCTGAAACGGGGTCTGTCCCAAGTACGGGGTCCTACGGAGCGATTATCTAGTCGATCGGCTCCCTACAAGTTCTAGCTCGTCAAGTGTCTGTGCCATACGGCTAATCACGAATGTAGTCACCTGTGCTGGGTCCACCTTCGGGTGTATCAGCCCTAGGGTGTCAACCCCTGACACGATTCAAGATGCACAGATAAATCTACGGATACCGAGTGCCTGCCCCGGAATACGTGCACGACCGTAGTCCACCGAACCTACACTGGCTTACACCACTGCCATCGTTCACCTCTTACAATCAGCCCAGTAATCGTGCCCCACCCGGCCTTGCCCCAGCGTACCTTGATACATCTAGAGGGTTACTGCTGAAAAGGGTCGTGTCTAGGGTTTCGCCTAACAGATTAGGTCATGTAATTCGTGACCTAACCCTGCCTAACCGATTAAGTCATGTAATTCGTGACTTAATCCTTTTCCAGTCTAGTCATGTCAAGATGGTTAAGTATGTCATTTAAATTCGTGACTTAACCCGCCTACGTGTCATGTCAAGTTAGCTAAGTGTTGTCGTTTCAAGTTCATAACTTAGCCCTACAAATCATGTTCAAGTTGGTTAAGTTA
This sequence comes from Allium sativum, assembly GCA_030737875.1. Classification (NCBI taxonomy): domain Eukaryota; kingdom Viridiplantae; phylum Streptophyta; class Magnoliopsida; order Asparagales; family Amaryllidaceae; genus Allium; species Allium sativum. The sequence goes on along the minus strand of CM060926.1, from coordinate 276,235,454 downwards.
TCTTTTCATGTTCATGACTTAACCCTAATTGGCATTAATTGATTTGTCAATGCATTGAACCACTCACATTGGATCCTATTGTTCGTAGCCACTGGATTTGCCGGGCGGTTCCGGGCAGGTTTACGCTACGAACTCAACCTGTAACACCCCACCTCCGCCAGGGTGGCTCTTGCAAGCAACTCTGACTTTGGTGGGGCGTTTTAAAACAAGGTAAACATGCATAATGATATAACAAGGCAGGACATGACATATATATATGTAAATAAACAGAGTATGTAGATAGATAAAACAGCGGAAGAATTTTAAACCATTTCAAAAACAAGTCTGCTACATCATAATGTCAATTTCCCAAATAGACAAGTCTAGTACATAAAATAACATCATCTGGAACTGAAAAGGAAAACATAAAAGTAGCTATCCCCAAAGTGGAAAAACCATAGCGAGCTCAAGTCCAAAGCATACATGGGCTATCCAAGAAAGCAGCTAAGATCCAAGCTAGGCTCCTGTATTCCCTCCTTGAGAACCTGGGGGGGGGGGGAACGGAAGAAAAGAGGCGAAAGAAAACAGGTCAGTCAAAAAGACTGAGTAAGCCCAGATACGATCAGTCTATAAACTAATAAAGTTAACAGCATGATGGAAACTGAGATGATCATAGATAACAACATACCGGCATGATAAATTAACTACAAGACAGATAGAGGTGTCATCGCATAAACAAGGTTAAGTTTTGCACCACGGTGTACTAGCAAACCAACATAACAGGCATTGATCCCTTGGCCCAAGCTTTGACCCAATAACATGAAGTGACCTTAATATAAGGTCCAACCAAATGGTCTAGTCGATCGGCTCCCTATAAGCCTAACACGTCAAGTGTTGGTGTCCATACGGCCCACATATGGATGTAGTCAGACTGTGCTGGGTCCACCTTTGGGTGTATCAAGCCCTCGGGTGTCAACCCCAGACACTGAAGCAATAATGCACAGTCTAAACCTACTGGTACCCGTGCCTCGAGTTCGTCCAATACCGGATTACGTGCACGTCTGTAGCCCGCCAAGACCCGCACCGCTGTACCACTCAGCCGTCGCTTTGGTCGCTTACATCAATCCAGTAATCGTGCCCCGCCCTAGCCTAGCCTCTAGGGTTGTGATGATACCAAACTGGGATTACTGCTGGAACAGACCACGTTGCTAGGGTTTCCTAAGAGGGTTAAGTGCGATTTAACCCTTCACTAATCATGGATTAAATTGGTTAAGTGTAACCGACAGTTCACAACTTAACCCCATTTCAATCCCTCAAACCCCCAAATGGATTAAATTGGTTAAGTGTAACCGACAGTTCACAACTTAACCCCATTTCAATCCCTCAAACCCCCAAATGGATTAAATTGGTTAAGTGTAACCGACAGTTCACAACTTAACCCCATTTCAATCCCTCAAACCCCCAAATTGGTTAAGTATTAGTGGACCCTGACTTAACCCTAATCATGAGGCATTAATTAATTTAATTGTGCCTTAACCTCTCACATTAGACTTTGTTGCGGTTACTAGTTAAGTCGGGCGGGTCCGGGTAGCTTTACACCACAACTTGGTCTAACCTCGGGTCCAAGGTACACATGACCAACTTCTCACATTGGGTCCTATTGTTTGTAGCCACTAGTTAAGCCGGTAGGTTCCGGGTAGAATTACGCTACAAACTCAACCCAACCTCGAGTTGGCCACACTTATGTTTCCTAAGTGTCATGTCCACTTTATTTCAAAACATAATCACAAGTCAACAAATACTTGGGTAGACCTAACTTAATAGGTAAACTCCCAAGGGGTAGACCTAACTTAATAGGTAAATTCCCAATCTTATATTTTCATGTATTTTAAGTTTACCCAAACCCCCCAACGTCATTCTACCGCTTACATATTCGTGACAACGCATAAAGGATAGGAAGAGGGAACTTGGCATAACATACATGATGAACTTGCATATCACAACAAACATGCATAACATGTTAGACTTGCATAACTTAGCATAGTGAACTTGCATATTACCATAAATATGCATAACATGTTAAACTTGCCTAACATGGCATGTGGAACTTGCATAAACACGCATAACTTGTCAAACATGCATAACGTGTCATTGTGAACTTGCATAAGCATGCATAACTTATTAAACATGCATAACATGGCATAGTGAACTTGCATAAACATGCATAACCCAATAAACTTTGCAAATCATGGCATAGTGAACTTGCCTAAGTATGCATAACTTAATAAACTTGCAAATCATGGCATAGTGAACTTGCATAAACATGCATAACTCAATAAACTTGCAAATCATGGCATAGTGAACTTGCATAAACATGCATAACTTGTTAAACTTGCAAATCATGGCCTAGTGAACTTGCATAAACATGCATAACTTGTTAAACTTGCAAATCATGGCCTAGTGAACTTGCATAAACATGCATAACTTGTTAAACTTGCAAATCATGGCCTAGTGAACTTGCATAAACATGCATAACTTGTTAAACTTGCAAATCATGGCCTAGTGAACTTGCATAAACATGCATAACTTGTTAAACTTGCAAATCATGGCCTAGTGAACTTGCATAAACATGCATAACTTGTTAAACTTGCAAATCATGGCCTAGTGAACTTGCATAAACATGCATAACTTATCAAACATGTGTAACATAGCATAGTGAACTCGCATAAGCATGCATAACTTATTAAACATGCATAAATCCCAACTTTCATCACATATTAACTTTAGAGTTTCTAAAATGAAGGTAAGAGGGCTTACAAATATTATGAAGACACAAATCTACTAATAAAGATTGAGAAGCCCTTTATGCAAGCATATAAAAACCCAAAACAAAGCTCCAATCAACAAAAATCCCAAAAACTCTAGCTTAGCAATTAAAGCTTGCAACTTGATGATGTATGCAAGCTAATGATCATTCATACAACTTAGAAATGCTTGTATGAACATCAAAATCTTCATAGGAATGATTTTTGAAGAGGGTGGAGGTTAGGGTTTTTAGGTGGAGGCCATTTGAGAAATCAATTTGCCATAGTTTAGCTACTAGAATGAATAAATTAGGTTTTAGGGTAGGATTAGGGTCTTATTTATAGAATATTAAAATGTTTTTAGCCCTAGGATTAACCCTAGGTTAGTTTAGGTCCGTCAGATTTCGGAATTCTCTAGAACCAAGCCACAAGACCAGACCAAAACCCAAAATGGTGCGCCAGGCAAAACTGCCCGGCCACCCCGTGTCGACAGGGCTGTCGACACCCTCAGACCCCTGTCGACATGCCTGTCGACATGGGGGTCTTGGCGGGAGTTTTCCCGCCTGACGCCAGTTTGCCCTAATTCCCAACTTTCAACTTGAAATTCAAATCTGTTTTTACTTAGGAATTTTCTGAAAACTTCAATGGGCCTTAACTGGGTCATACGGACTCCGATTTTCGAAAACTCGGACTCTATTTCGCGTATTTTTCCGAGACGAACGCAATGGCATAGCCCGTTTCCCTTAATTCAGATTTTTGAATTAAATTCTGCCTCGATTTATGTTATAACAGGTTATTGAAAATACGGGTTGTTACATTCTCCCCTCCTTAAAGGATTTCGTCCCCGAAATCTTCAAGTTAGGAAGAACGTATCCTACCATCCAATCATCCATCTACTCAAAGCATCATCCACGAGCAATCATTGTCCTTACAAGATTCTAAATGCTGGATGAACATATGCAGAGGTGTGTGTATATGTACTTATCTAATGCAAATATTATCAATGCGAATTATGTTGGTGAAATGAATCCATATGTATGCAATTCCTAACATAATGTATATCATCTATATGTGTGCACATAACATACACCCATATGCAACATCCATGTGATAACACACAATTTTCATCCATGAATAAGCATAAACACTCATGCATATGCAATATGAGGAGTGTGCGAGCCGATCTAGTGCCTAATTGTGTATAATGCATCCACGAGCAACCACTTGCAACCACTTGCAACCATCAAACATAACATGTCTCAAACACATGTTTCATCCAAAGGATTCTACCTAAGGTTCTCATGACAAAACACGATAAACTAGATAAACTAGATAAACATGGACAGAGAGATATGCTAAAAAGAGATCTTAGAAGATAAACTCCTTTTTGGATTACAAGAAATCCATTCAAACTCTGACATATAGTACTAACCGATGAGTCATATCCCCCTTATGGAGTTTACAACAGAAATAAGATCGAGAATGGGACCGAGAGGATATATATATACACAAAAGATAACTTGCAAGCAAGCTCCACAGGAAAACAAGGATCAAGGATGCACTCTTACAAAGAGATATGATGCGTGTATCTAGTCTTCACTCTTCTTAGTCACGTTTCCTTGAGCTTAACTCCACTGTGCTTTGACCGTCTTTTACTTCATGGTTTCTTGGCTTCCTAACTCCTATTTCCCAAATTCGAGTTGGAACTCATTTCATTATCGCCTCTCGTCTTCCTTTTCCACTTATTCTTTTTTTTTTCTGTATACTTGGCTTAAACATAACTGTAACCTCATGATTTCATGCAAGCTCTCCAAAATTCACTAGTGAATCCTGGATCTCGACTACTTACTATAAAGTATTCCACGCAGCAGAACTTTTCTTGAAAATACCAATCCACGTTGCCAATTGCCCTAATAAACGTGATTTTCTATAACTCATGCTTAATCGAAATGAACCATCCGCCTATGAGTGATAGGCCATACCTAGATTCAGTTGCCTACCCATGGCTTCCTGTAGGATATTTCAAGACTGGCCAACTTCTTGAGGGTAAACCGTTGCTAACCATGATCCAGTCCTCTCGCTCTTCACCGGACTGAAATGAGCACTCTTCGTGAGTCTACCTATTATGACCCACCTACCCGTATTCCCTTTCTTTGATCTAGGTAATCTATCCTCATAATCTATCGAGATGTTTTCACACTTCCCTAGCGGAACCTCCAATGGAGGTAATGGCCCGCCGGGCTTCTATGACTTGGCCTTATCCTGGTGGCGCAACATGCATTCTGAGACCAACTCGGCCACCTCCTCGAGTGATGCGCATCTTCAAGAACCTTCTTTACTAGGTCTTCCACTCGAGGAACGCATAATCTCTCATCGCGCCTTAGTCATCCCTTGTCATCCATAATATATCTAGCGAGGTGACTTAACATCTCGCCTCGAATCAACTGGTCCATGTTCTTGACTAACTGCGGGTCTTCTTCCTGTGAAACCCCCTTCTTGATCCAGAAGAGTAAGCCTAAGCACAGGGAATGCTAACTAGCCAAACGGAGAAAGCTTCTTACTTCAATTGCCCCCCTCAGGGTTTTCCGGTCTTAAACCGCAACCACTTTAGCGGAATCCACCGCTAAGCCTTACTTAGGAACCATGTGCCCAAGAAATCCAACTTCTTTCCTCCAAAGTGACATTTGGAGAACTTGACCTTCAACTGGTGGCTCTAAGCGTATCCATCACCTCCTTGAGATGTCTAGTATGCTCTTCCTCGTTCTTAAAATATCGTCTACGACGACCATGACAAACTTGTTCAAGGACTCCCTAAACACCCTACCCATCAAGTTCACGTAATATGCGGGTGCATTAGTCAAACCAAGTAGCATGACTAACCATTCTAAAAATTCCATCTAGAGTCCTAAACGCAGTCTTGTCAATTCCATCCTCAGCCATCCTAAGCTGATGGAATCCGGCAGCTAGATCAAAAGGAAACAGATGCTCCTACAAGCTGATCAAACAAATCATCAATCCTTGGTAACGGTTGTCTATTCTCCTCACGAAAATCAACACATAAACGAAGCAAACTGTCCATATTAGTAACGAATACTACTGGAGCATCCTACTCGAAAATGCTTCGTCTCAGGAAGTTCTTCTCAAGCAACTCCTTGACTTGCTTTCTTAACTCTCATCTCGTGAGGTCATGTGCCTAACCGGCCACGGAACTGGCTTGGTATTACCAACCAGATAATGCGGAAATCTATCCCACGTCCAGGGGTAACCCCTTCACTCCACCCAAGATATCAGGATATTCTCGGACCACCCTCACAGATTGCAAACTATCGATAGACGAGTCGAGGGATTCAAGATAACATAACATGACGGGACCCATAGGGTTGCTAGAAATTTCTAGGGTATTACCGAGGCGAGTCATGAGCCTCACAACCCTATATACAAAAACCAAGAATGGCTCCAAAACAGGACAACCATTCCATGCCCAAAACCAACCCATATCCCCTGAAACCGAGAATATAAACATCCCACGAGAATTCTATACTCAAGATAGAAATTTTCAAATCCACCCAGACCTCAGACAAACGGGCATAGCCCCCAATTGGATTTGAAACACATACGGGATCATCAACTAGACTAGTACATAGGTGCAAACTTTCAACTAGATCGGATGAAATAAAACTATGCGATGTGCCAGAATCAAACAAAGTACGAACAGGGAAAATCAGAAAATGTAAACAAGTCTTCCAACAGAAACACTACCTCTATCATGAGCTGGAAGAACGGTGTTGAGGGGATGAACTCGCCCTCCAGATAGTCCTGCATACGGAGTCTGACCTTGCCCTTGTTTCCTCGGGCAATCCTTGCTGAGATGTCCAAACTCACTACAATGAAAGCATTCGCCCCGCTTTCTCTTCTTCTTCCTACATTCCCTGGATATATGTCCAACTTTACCACAGAAGTTGCATTTCCTACTCTCTCTCGGCTTGTCCTTGCGGTTGTTGTTATTCTTGCCTCGTTTCCCGGAATTTACCCTCTTGCCTTGAGACTCATTCGCCTTGACCTCTTTCTTGTCATTGTTATCTTCTTCTTAAAGTAGGGCTGTATTCACCAAATTCTCGAAAGTCGCCCCTAAGGGTATATGAGACATGGCCAAACCATGTAATGGCTCGTTTAATCCTAGAGCAAAGTGTAGGGCCTTCTTCTGAGCTGTATTAACCGAGTCTAAATCGACCCGAGCCAGTTGATTGAACTTATTTATGTATTCCCTAATAGTCATGTCCCCTTGCTTCAGTGATAAGAACCTCAGTCCAAACCTTCCTCTAAAATCATCCCAAGCCTCAATTGGCCTAGTAGCGGTGGTGACTACCCACCAACGTGCAGCTTCTTCCTTTAGCAACCATACTACTAATAAAACCTTCCTGCGGTCACTTATATCAAAGGTGGCTAAAAGATCTTCGGTCTCTTTCAACCAATTCCTTGCTTCTACAAAAGTCTCTGTTCCACTAAAATTCTTGCCACCCATCATCTTAAAGTTCTTACAAATTTCCGCAAAATCCGTTTGTGGAGGCTGAGGGGGAAGAGGAACATCAGCTACGGGAGGAGGAGGAGGAACAACGGCCTCGACTGGAAAGACAACATTAGAGACACCCGGGACCGGTGCTGTGACTTCCAAGTACCGACGAAACCAATCGGGTATTGTTACTCCTTCGGGCAAGATGAGATTATCAGACATGCTGGAAACGAAAAGAAAAGGGTTCAAACGAGGGGTCAAAGGATAGTGCTAATGGCTTTTGGGGAATAGCCTTTTAAAAATAACTAGACTTTTCTTTGGAAAATACTTTATACTTGGTTTTGAAAATAGTTTTTCAAAAGTTTTAAAAACCTTTTTATCCCTTCTCGTAAACCATATGCTCTGATACCAAATGTAACACCCCACCTCCGCCAGGGTGGCTCTTGCAAGCAACTCTGACTTTGGTGGGGCGTTTTAAAACAAGGTAAACATGCATAATGATATAACAAGGCAGGACATGACATATATATATATATATATATGTAAATAAACAGAGTATGTAGATAGATAAAACAACGGAAGAATTTTAAACCATTTCAAAAACAAGTCTGCTACATCATAGTGTCAATTTCCCAAATAGACAAGTCTAGTACATAAAATAACATCATCTGGAACTGAAAAGGAAAACATAAAAGTAGCTATCCCCAAAGTGGAAAAACCATAGCGAGCTCAAGTCCAAAGCATACATGGGCTATCCAAGAAAGCAGCTAAGATCCAAGCTAGGCTCCTGTATTCCCTCCCTGAGAACCTGGGGGGGGGGGGGGGAACGGAAGAAAAGAGGCGAAAGAAAACAGGTCAGTCAAAAAGACTGAGTAAGCCCTGCTACGATCAGTCTATAAACTAATAAAGTTAACATCATGATGGAAACTGAGATGATCATAGATAACAACATACTGGCATGATAAATTAACTACAAGACAGATAAAGGTGTCATCGCATAAACAAGGTTAAGTTTTGCACCACGGTGTACTAGCAAACCAACATAGCAGGCATTGATCCCTTGGCCCAAGCTTTGACCCAATAACATGAAGTAACCTTAATATAAGGTCCAACCAAATGGTCTAGTCGATCGGCTCCCTATAAGCCTAACATGTCAAGTGTTGGTGTCCATACGGCCCACATATGGATGTAGTCAGACTGTGCTGGGTCCACCTTTGGGTGTATCAAGCCCTCGGGTGTCAACCCCAGACACTGAAGCAATAATGCACAGTATAAACCTACTGGTACCCGTGCCTCGAGTTCGTCCAATACCGGATTACGTGCACGTCCGTAGCCCGCCTGGACCCGCACCGCTGTACCACTCAGCCGTCGCTTTGGTCGCTTACATCAGTCCAGTAATCGTGCCCCGCCCTAGCCCAGCCTCTAGGGTTGTGATGATACCAAACTGGGATTACTGCTGGAACAGACCACATTGCTAGGGTTTCCTAAGAGGGTTAAGTGCGATTTAACCCTTCACTAATCATGGATTAAATTGGTTAAGTGTAACCGACAGTTCACAACTTAACCCCATTTCAATCCCTCAAACCCCCAAATGGATTAAATTGGTTAAGTGTAACCGACAGTTCACAACTTAACCCCATTTCAATCCCTCAAACCCCCAAATGGATTAAATTGGTTAAGTGTAACCGACAGTTCACAACTTAACCCCATTTCAATCCCTCAAACCCCCAAATTGGTTAAGTATTAGTGGACCCTGACTTAACCCTAATCATGAGGCATTAATTAATTTAATTGTGCCTTAACCTCTCACATTAGACTTTGTTGCGGTTACTAGTTAAGCCGGGCGGGTCCGGGTAGCTTTACACCACAACTTGGTCTAACCTCGGGTCCAAGGTACACATGACCAACTTCTCACATTGGGTCCTATTGTTTGTAGCCACTAGTTAAGCCGGTAGGTTCCGGGTAGAATTACGCTACAAACTCAACCCAACCTCGAGTTGGCCACACTTATGTTTCCTAAGTGTCATGTCCACTTTATTTCAAAACATAATCACAAGTCAACAAATACTTGGGTAGACCTAACTTAATAGGTAAATTCCCAAGGGGTAGACCTAACTTAATAGGTAAATTCCCAATCTTATATTTTCATGTATTTTAAGTTTACCCAAACCCCCCAACGTCATTCTACCGCTTACATATTCGTGACAACGCATAAAAGATAGGAAGAGGAAACTTGGCATAACATACATGATGAACTTGCATATCACAACAAACATGCATAACATGTTAGACTTGCATAACTTAGCATAGTGAACTTGCATATTACCATAAATATGCATAACATGTTAAACTTGCCTAACATGACATGTGGAACTTGCATAAACACGCATAACTTGTCAAACATGCATAACGTGTCATTGTGAACTTGCATAAGCATGCATAACTTATTAAACATGCATAAAATGGCATAGTGAACTTGCATAAACATGCATAACCCAATAAACTTTGCAAATCATGGCATAGTGAACTTGCCTAAGTATGCATAACTTAATAAACTTGCAAATCATGGCATAGTGAACTTGCATAAACATGCATAACTCAATAAACTTGCAAATCATGGCATAGTGAACTTGCATAAACATGCATAACTTGTTAAACTTGCAAATCATGGCCTAGTGGACTTGCATAAACATGCATAACTTGTTAAACTTGCAAATCATGGCCTAGTGAACTTGCATAAACATGCATAACTTGTTAAACTTGCAAATCATGGCCTAGTGAACTTGCATAAACATGCATAACTTGTTAAACTTACAAATCATGGCCTAGTGAACTTGCATAAACATGCATAACTTGTTAAACTTGCAAATCATGGCCTAGTGAACTTGTATAAACATGCATAACTTATCAAACATGTGTAACATAGCATAGTGAACTCGCATAAGCATGCATAACTTATTAAACATGCATAAATCCCAACTTTCATCACATATTAACTTTAGAATTTCTAAAATGAAGGTAAGAGGGCTTACAAATATTATGAAGACACAAATCTACTAATAAAGATTGAGAAGCCCTTTATGCAAGCATATAAAAACCCAAAACAAAGCTCCAATCAACAAAAATCCCAAAAACTCTAGCTTAGCAATTAAAGCTTGCAACTTGATGATGTATGCAAGCTAATGATCATTCATACAACTTAGAAATGCTTGTATGAACATCAAAATCTTCATAGGAATGATTTTTGAAGAGGGTGGAGGCTAGGGTTTTTAGGTGGAGGCCATTTGAGAAATCAATTTGCCATAGTTTAGCTACTAGAATGAATAAATTAGGTTTTAGGGTAGGATTAGGGTCTTATTTATAGAAGATTAAAATGTTTTTAGCCCTAGGATTAACCCTAGGTTAGTTTAGGTCCGTCAGATTTCGGAATTCTCTAGAACCAAGCCACAAGACCAGACCAAAACCCAAAATGGTGCACCAGGCAAAACTGCCCGGCCACCCCGTGTCGACAGGGCTGTCGACAGGGCTGTCGACACCCTCAGACCCCTGTCGACATGCCTGTCGACATGGGGGTCTTGGCGGGAGTTTTCCCGCCTGACGCCAGTTTGCCCTAATTCCCAACTTTCAATTTGAAATTCAAATCTGTTTTTACTTAGGAATTTTCTGAAAACTTCAATGGGCCTTAACTGGGTCATACGGACTCCCGATTTTCGAAAACTCGGACTCTATTTCGCGTATTTTTATGAGACGAACGCAATGGCATAGCCCGTTTCCCTTAATTCAGATTTTTGAATTAAATTCTGCCTCGATTTATGTTATAACAGGTTATTGAAAATACGGGTTGTTACACAACCCAACCTCGGGTTTCAAGCGCGATGTGACCAACTACCCACATCGGATCCTATTGTTTGTAGCAACTGGATTTGCCGGGCGGTTCCTGGCAGATTTACACTACAAACTCAACCCAACCTCGAGTTGGCCACTTTCTTGTTTTCTAAAGTCATGCCCATGTTCTTATCAAATTCGTGCTATTTTCATAGCATGTTCATATAAATTTTATGTCCAACTAAGGCATGTTTCAAGTCAAGTTATGGCATGTTCAAGTCAAGTTTTCGTGCCATATTTCATGTTCTACTTATGCCAAATTTCACGGTTTATGATTATAATCAATTCAAGTTTTGCCTATTCTACCCAATCGTATCCCCAACGTATATAAACGTACTTCGTTCGCAAGCATAAACAATTCAAGAGATAATGGGGAACAACACCAAACATGTGATAGGAATATGTGACAATTCCAACATCACTTGCATAATAAACAGGCTATAACATATCACATGGTTTCAATACTAACATGATGATAACTTGGCATAATAATGGTTCCAACTTGGTTTAACATGATGATTTCAACTTTACATCATAGGCATAGTAATCCATGCGGGCATAATAATCATTTTATTACAATCACGAAACATTAAAGGCATGGTAATTATAGTAGGCATAGTGGATTCCAATTTAGTATTTTTAACATAATGACTCTCATCTAGCATTATAAACATAATGATTCCAACTTTTCATCATGACCTAGCAATTCCCAATTTGTCATTAATATGACAGGTATATTAACATCACAGGCATAGTTTCATTAATATAATAGACATGGTTTAATTAGCATCATAGGCATGGTTTAATCAACATGAGGATTTCAATGAACATAATGATTCCATGGACATGTATTTGTTCAACTTGCAATAAAATTAAGCCCAAGTGATTCATAACAACATCAACATCGTGATTAGTTTAACTTGCAACATTAACATAGCAATATTCTCAAATTTTGATTCAAAGTTAAACAATATAAACATGGATTAATAATAGTTCCTAAATTCGGTTTCAATTCATAGCATGTCCATGTTATTTCAGCGTTTTTGCCTAAAAAGTGACATAGAACTTACAATATGAAGCAAGCAATCCAAATCAAAACTTTAAATCAAATAGCCCCAAATCCGTTGTCTAAAGCGTCGTAGTTGTTGTAGCTTCTAGTTGTAGCCTTCAAGAATCATCCTTCGTCTTCTTTAATTTTATTCTTTGTATTTTTAATTTAGAGTTCTAGGTTTAATGGCGGCTGCATGAGGCTAAAATGAAATAGTATGATTTAAGCTAGGTCATAGGGTCTTTTTATGGTGTTTAGGATTAGTCTTAGCCATAGGATAAACCCTAGGATAGATCTGAGCCATCTAAAATCGTCACAAGCCCCCAAAACAAGACCCAGGAGCCAAAACAGGTGCACCAGACCGACCTGGCCGACCAGGGGGGTCGACCCAGGGGTCGACACCCATGTCGACCCCCTGGAGGGGGGGTCGACCCCGGGGTCGACACCCATGTCGACCCCCTGGAGGGGGGTCGACCTCGGGGTCGACACCCATGTCGACCCCCTGGTGGGTCGACCCAGGGGTCGACACCCTGTGTGTCTGACAGGAATTTTCCCGCCTTCTCTTTCCGGGCTGAATTTCAAATCTGTTTTCGGATTTGAATTTTCGTGAAACTTCGTTGGGCCTTAACTGGGTCATACGGACTCCGATTTATGAAATTTCGGACTCTATTTCGCGTATTTTTCCGAGACGAACGCAATGGCGCAACCCGTTTATCCTGATTCAGATTTTATAATTTAATTCTGCCTTGATTCTTGTCTTAACACGTTGTTAAAATTCGGGTTGTTACACAACGACTGTCGCTCCTAGTGTAATACCCCCATTCCGAACGCAATGGGATATGTTTCGTAAGCCAGTTCAGCTGTTACGATCAGTTTCCGTCAAAATCAAAATATAAATCTATATATTGAATTTGAACGCACATTTCACTTTACCGAGGCCACATACGGACTCTAAAAATTCCAAAAAAATTATTTCTAGCTTCGTATTGACGATACAGTCCTAATAAAACCAATTTCGTCAAATTCTGAGTTCGTTTGAAGAATGGTCATTTTCTGGTCGATCAAAATTGACTGAAACTGTTAAAACACGTTTTCTTTTTCCACGCTCACATGTTGATTTAGAAAATTATGAATTTTGAAATATAGCAATAACTTGACACCATAGATCCAACAAAAGTGGTTTCGTCGAAAACAGAGGTCGTTTGCAAAATTTCCCTTTTTAAGGGCCAGAATTCCATAGCGACTATTCTGAATTTTCAACTAGACATAACATTTTATTCCTGCTATGAAAATTTGATTTTTCGGATTCGTTGGAAAGATATTCTCAAATAGATTCAAATATTTTTGGTTTCACTAAAATCCGGTTTATTTTGAATCCTGTGCATTCATTTGAAATCGAAATTTCGAACTACCGCACCATTTTCAATTCCTTTTATAATTTAAAATAAATATATATATTCTAACGACGATTCAAATAAATATATACGTTCTAATTCCATTCAAAATAAATTTCTCGTTGTTATTATTTAAAATAATTCATTATAAATCTTCAAAAGTCGCTAAAATTGCCAAAATAAAAATTTTATATTGGCTCGGATTTCCGGGTTATTACAATCTCCCCCACTTAAAACTTTTCGTCCCCGAAAAGGAACGACGCTGAAAGTTGTTTTACAAACCAACTCAACTTTCATTATTTTCATTATGGCTTAAGTTCTTCAACTTTTCAGTTTCTAAGAACTTTTCAAATTTTTCAAAAATTTGGCTAACACCCTAAATTTTCGAAAAATTTCGCCATAACCTCCCGTGTACCGGGAGCTACGGGATACTTCAAATAGCCTCCCATGGCCCTCACCAATCTAAAAAGAAAAAGAAACAGCCAAGCGGCTAGCTAATCGGTGTGATGACCCCATTTCCCGTACAGACGGAGACAAGGGTAATCTTTGGAATATAACACAGAAACAGATAATAGTAGAACAGAATTAAATAAATACACCAAATAATGAATAATAGAATACACTGGATAAACGTAATCATCAGAGTTACACAGTATACAGGATCATACTTAGTACAAATACAGTTCAACTATACATAAATGCTTACAGCGGAAACAAACAAAATATGTACAATAGGAGCTGAACAACATAAAAAGAGATAGATAATAGAATCCATCTTCAGCTCCAGCTATCCAGAAAGAGCCAGCTAAATCTGAATACAAGGCTGCCCTTGTAGAAAAAGGGGCACCCGAGTTTGAAAGTGAAACAAACTACGAGTCAGTCATGGGACTGGTATGAGAAATCTACTCAACACATTTATAATATGGCTAATCACAGGACCACGCCACTTTCGTGGAACGGGTTTACTACATTAGATTGCCAGTGCTTTAAAAACAAATCTTTCTTTTAAACATCGCAATGCTTTTTATAAATATGTAGCCATTATAAGACTCAGTTCCCATCACACAATGCAACGCAAACCGGAGGAGAGAGTTTTTACCTTATAATGGCCAAGATATGCTTGATACGAATAAAACAAAAGCATTTGATATTACTACTAGTGTTTATATGTTTCAAAAACAATTTCGAATCATAACTATCAATCATAGACGACATGAGCGTCCCATGCCACTATGTTGCCAAATATATATACAATCGAAATCGCACAGTCACGTATTTGGGAATTGGATTTCCGTCATGAACCAAGGCAAAAGATAGTCCTTACCGAATTCGAGACTCTCTAGCCCGTGTCTCAGGAACAGCCGCAACTGCCCCTTGGATCGTCAGGTCTGGTCCACCGAAGTGGATTATTATACCTGAACACTACATTTCCCCGCCCTTTGGGGGCGTCAACGAGCCAACGAATGACTCCATCGGACCCGGATCGTCCGATCTAACCGAGGCGCCTCGCAACAGCAACAACCACATAAGTCAAACTCGTCAGGGCGCGTAAAACCACTGACGCCACTTCTAACTAGAAGGAAATGCAGTCCCTCCCTGATGTCCTCTCCCGTTTCTGGTTCATACCGGGGTGTGAGGTTCGCGATTTCACGTTATACACAAAGCTACGCCACGCAGGCGGTGCTTTGATCATCACCACAAGACTTTGCTTTTCAACAGAAGCCCTGATCATTGCATCTTAGCATGCAACACAGGCATTTCACACCGTGCAACTGATGGTTATCAATCACACAGAATAAATTCCAATGTCAGACACACTGTCCATTTGTAAGTCTGTTCTGGGTCTGAACGAAACCAGAGGCACTGAATACCTCGCAAACCCATCGATCACCACGTACGTCTGGACGATCACCACTCATTATCCATATTTCGGGATGCCTCCCAATCAGGACCTCGGTTACCATCCAAACGAGGTGAAGATCTCCGGTCTTCGACCACCGTCTTCATCTTTGATTTCTTATCATCGATTCAGTTATTCAGAATGGGATAAACCCGGTCTTTCTGAGCAACTCGCATATATAATAAACAAGTGCAACACTAACATACATACACATCATTTCAATTCATTAGTCACTAACCGTCAATCAGTAAGAGAATGATTTCTGAAATATTAACCCCGAAGGCCGAAACCAACATCAGATCAAAATCCAGGAAACCATTCGACTTAGCTAACCTTCAGTTAATTTCTAAATCACATCCATATCGTTTGTAATATTTTATAATGATTTCTCGCTATTTTTATTTATTTTAAAATAGCCAATTTATTCAAAACGACGCTTCGGGCCATAACGCGGCCGTGGCGCTGTTTTTCTTCAGATTTGATTTACACATATCTGAAAATCTAACCATTGGATCTTCATAAAATTTACATCATTAGAAGGATCTTTTCAAAACGAATCCAACGGTTCTAGTTTCTGGAAATTCCGACGGTCGGATCTCCCGGTATAATCGATTGAATTTTCAATTTCAAAATACGAACTGCAGCGTCGTTATTCGATATATTTCGATTCTATTTATATATATATATATATATATATATCGATTCTTCGATTTCAAAACTATATTCTTTTCATACATTTGATAAAAATGATATTTCTATCTAACTGGCTTCTATTTCAACACTTCACTATTTTTACCAATTCATGTATATAATAAAAATGTGATTTTTAATGTAAAACAATTTATTTCAAAACACGACTATTTTATATAGTTAATATAGGTGATAAAAATTGGATTTTTATTATAAAACAATTTATTTCAAAACAAGATTATTTTATACATTTCATATTGATGTTAAAAATGGGATTTCTATTATAAAACAATTTATTTCAAAATATGAATACCATTCAACACATGAATATCGATTCAACACATGAAGGTTTTCCTATAGTTTATATATAGATAAAAATGTGATTTTTATTATAAAACAATTTATTTCAAAATATGAATACCATTCAACACATGAATTTCAATTCAACGAATGAATATCGATTCAACACATGAAGGATTTCTATAGTTTATATATAGATAAAAATGTGATTTTTATATTTAAAACATGAATACCATTCAACACATGAATTTCAATCCAACGAATTAATATCGACTCAACACATGAAGGTTTTCTATAGTTTATATATAGATAAAAATGTGATTTTTATATTTAAAACACGAATACCATTCAACACATGAATTTCAGTCCAACGAATGAGTATCGACTCAATACATGAAGGTTTTCTATTCAACGAATAAATATAGTTTCAACAGATGAAAATAATTCTAACACATGAATATTATTCAAAATTTCGGTAGCATAACGGCAGGGTAGTTAAAACCGAGACCGTCCTTAGTACGGCTCCTCGCTCTACCTTAAAACCTCGCGGTTTTTGACAATGGGGAATCATGCATCTAGTTCGCACGCAGGCAGCATGTATAATTTTTCATTTCCACAAACTAATCCTATGTGGTTTCAACCAAATATTTCTCAACCACAAATGGGTATTTTTCAACCACAATCAATCAATATCAACCACAAACAATTCCAATCAACCATTCGCCATCAATCGATTTTCACACCAATCACAACCAATAAATATCGTCCATGGTTTGTGGACGAGGGGCGTGTATATATATATAGCATTTCACTTCTATTTCAACACATATATAATTTGTACAACGCATATACAACTTATACATCGAACGTACAACTTATACAACGCTTATACAAGAGATGTACAAAGCTTATATAAATCATACATCGATTATATAATTTATACATCGTCGTTTTCCATATCGTTTATAATTTAGAAATCTCACATTGGGTTCCACTCCACCTAAAATAGCAGAAGGCTCAGAAAAATATGCGGTCTCTTCTAGAAGGCAGAAGACGTCCGCACGAGTCCACTGTCTCTTGTTTCACTGAATTTCGTCAACACACGAAAAAGATATGATTTTTCAAAGTTTGCAATGGTTTAAAGGTGTTAAAACTGTTGAAAATAAATATGGCCGTACCTCAGCTGTTTCTTTCAAAACTAGGTTTGGATTTTTCTTCGAATCTGTGTAGCTATTCGTCGATTAGCCTTCGCAGCGTCGAAGGGGGAGGAGAGGCGCGTCGGAGCTTTGAACGGCGGCGAACTCGAGCTGGCGGTTGCGGCTAAAAATGGCGATGAACGGGCGAACTTCTCGAGCTCGATTATCCCAAAATACTCAACGAAAAAATCGAAACCAGGTATGGATTTGAAGCTTGTCTCGAGCTCTTCAAAATCTTCAACTGGAGCTCTTGATATTAGTGAGTGGACTGATCAGAAAATGGATGGGAACGATGGAGCATTAGCCGTCGTTCGTTGGGGGGGGGGGGGAGGTTTCCAGATAAAAGACGGGGAGAGAGAAAGTGACCAACCAATCATATTTTTTTATATATATATTTTTAAATTCTCAAAAATACCCATTGCCACACACGAACACCAATTCGAACCCAACGACTGTCATCCCAAGCGTTTTACCCCCATTCCGAACACAATAGGATATGTTTCGAAGGCCCATTCGACAGTCTCAGTTAGTTTTTCTTCAAATTAAAATATATAACATTCAATATTCAATTTGAACGTACATTTCTATTTTCCAGGGCCACAAACTGATTCAAAAAATTCCAGAAAAATAAATCTAGCTATGTTTTGATGATACGGTCCCAACAAAACTAGTTTCGTCGAATTCTGAGACCGTTTGTAAAAAGGCCCATTTCTGGTCGATCCAATTTAACATAATTGACCAAAACACGTTTTCCTTTCCCACGCTCACATACTAGCTTCAAAAATTATGAAATTTGAAACCTAGCAATAACTTCACATCCCGGATCCAACAAAAGTGGTTTCGTCGAATTCCGAGGTCGTTTGTAAAATGGCCAATTTCACGGGCTATATAAACTCCAAAGCGACCTTTCTGAAAATTCATTTGGCCATAACTTTTACTTTTCGCTATGAAACTTCGATTTTTCAGATTCGTTAGAAAGGTATTCACAAACAGATTTAAATATTTTTAGTTTCACTCAAATCCGTTTTGTTTTGCACCCGATAAAGTCCGACAAATTTTGAATTCAATTTTTGAAACTACAGCGCCATTTCAGGCCTTGTTTATAATTAGAATTAATTATATTCGTTTTCAAACATCGATTCAAACTCACTTTACATTACTATTATTTAAAATATTTATTTTAAATATTTAAAATCCACTATTTTAGCCAATTTAAAATTTTTAAATTGGTTCAGATTTTCCGGGTCGTTACAATCTCCCCCACTTAAAACTTTTCATCCCCGAAAAGGAACAAAGTCGAAAGTGGTTTGATTAATCAATTCTACGTTCAATCTGGCTTCCATTCTCCAACTTTTCAGTTTCTGAGAATTTTCAAATTTTTCAAAAATTTGGCTAACACACAGAATTTTCGAAAAATTCGCCATAACCTCCTTTGTACGGGGAGTGGTTTGGAAATTTATTGGGCCGTATTAGGTACCCAATAAATCCTAATAAGCATACAAATATTTATAGTGATATATTCTGGTGTTTACAGGGGAGCGTGTATTGATAATAACTCTAGAGAATATATTCTCGTCACCCTGTCAAAGCCTGAGGGAGTGTGTATTTTAAATGCTCCAGAGGATAAATCCTCGTCACCTCGTCCCGTGTGGGAAATAAATTATCCATGTGCCGTATCTAATAACTAGAGAGACGTGATTATTGTCAACTCCAGACCCGTGTGGTTTTTTTTATTAATCTGGCCATTTTATCGTTAGAATTTAAATAGTCCATATCAGTCATCAGTTAAACCTGTAAAATATAGTCATCGCCATACAAGCCTCTCGGTCGTATGGTAAATCTTCCACCTCGTCACATAAGCTCCAAATGCTTATGTGGTATATGATGAAGTATGCCTATCTTCAAGAAGTATGCCATGTAATGTAGTTCAAAATTGATTGTTACTATCCTATGGCGACGTTTATTATTACACATAGAATAACCAGCACTCCGCATCCAATGGCATTCACAGGAGTTGATATAATAATATTTCGCATCCAACTCATTAAGGATTACCTATTTGTCGGACACGCAAATAAAATCTTTACTCAACAGCTATCCATTTACCTATTCAAACATATATAATGCACATGTATATATTTCTATCTATTTTCTAATCAGTTCAGTGTGTAATAGAAACGAGTAAATTCTACCATTTTTCCCTTATCGGTTAAATTAACTATCGTTTTAATAATTTAATTAATCAAATCTACAATCACACATTACAAACAACAATCAATTTGTTTTTTAACTTTTCAAAAATATA
This sequence comes from Allium sativum, assembly GCA_030737875.1. Classification (NCBI taxonomy): domain Eukaryota; kingdom Viridiplantae; phylum Streptophyta; class Magnoliopsida; order Asparagales; family Amaryllidaceae; genus Allium; species Allium sativum. The sequence continues at coordinate 276,215,443 of CM060926.1, read as the reverse complement.
CTAATCAATTTCTATACTCTTTTAAAATCATTCAGACTACAGAATTAAAAGAGCACATCCATGGAAAGAAAATAATAACAGAGTAGAGAACTAATTGGTAATGCAAAGCATGGTAAATGTACCTTGCACCGGAGTCAATCAGAGATATCCACTCGGCATCTAGGATAGGCTTTCTGAATGCTCTCCTCAGTTTCCTAAGTACAATCTCGCGGATCTCCACTCCATTGCACTTTGACCAAGTGAACCTTCTTGTTCCTCGACTCTTTGATTTCTTTGCCGATAATCTTTAGCGGCTCTCTTCTCACAGCCAATTCTGGAGTAATTTCAATATCCTGTTTAGCTGCTTCTTCCACGATCAAGTCTGGATCATGAACGTGCTTTCGAAGTAGAGATATGTGAAATACATCATGCACTGCAGGCAACCAATCAGGCAGTTTAACCTTATAAGCGAGAGTTCCGATCCGTTCAAGAATAGGAAACAGACAAATGAATTTGGGTGCCAACTTCCTAGTTTTACCGAACCGGATAACTCCTCTCATCGGCGATACTTTCAAATATACATAGTCGCCAACTACAAACGATATATCTCTTCTTCTTCTATCGGCATAGCTCTTTTGTCGGCTTTGAGCGGCCTGTAATCGTTTCTTAATAAAATTGACTTTGTCGGCAGCTTCTCGGAACATGTCTGGCCCCAATACAAGTCTATTACCGGGTTCGACCCAACAAGCAGGAGATCGGCACGGTCTACCGTATAATTCTTCGAATGGCGACATTGTCAGGCTCACCTGGTAGCTGTTATTATATGAGAATTCAGTCAAATGCAGATGGTCTTCCCATGATCCACCGAAATCTAGAACACAAGCCCGCAATAGATCTTCTAGTATACGATTCACCCTCTCAGTTTGACCATCTGTCTGAGGATGATAGGCGGTTCTTAGGTTCAGCTTTGTCCCCAGCTCTACTTGAAATGCCTCCCAGAACTTACTAGTAAATATTGTATCTCTATCACTGACTATACTGAGCGACACTCCATGTAGCCTAACTATTTCCTTGAAATATATCTGCGCCAGAATCTGAGTAGTTCTGTTTGATCTGATAGGTATGAAATGGGCGGTCTTCGTGAAGCGATCTACGATCACCCAAATACTGTCATTTCCTTTTCTGGTTCTGGGCAGACCATCAATGAAGTCCATGGAAATATGTTCCCACTTCCAGCCTGGAACGTCCAGCGGTTGCAATAATCCAGCCAATTTCTGTTGGTCGCTTTTGACTAGCTGGCAAGTAGGGCATCGACTAACATATATCGAGATGTCTCTTTTTAACGACTTCCACCAGAATGTTTGCTTGATATTTCAAAATATAGAGACAAATACTGGTATGCAAATGTGTCTATCTAGGTATTATTTCATTCTGCTACTCATACTAGGATATTACTGATCCTATCTGTAATGAGTTACCCGTCCTAGAACACTACTGGTTCTATTTCTGACGAGTTCGTTAATATGTTATATTCCAGAACTAAGCTTAACCAAAGCTCTGATACCACGTTGTGACGACCCCATTTCCCGTACAGACGGAGACAAGGGTAATATTTGGAATATAACACAGAAACAGATAATAGCAGAACAGAATTAAATAAATACACCAGATAATGTACAATAGAATACATTGGATAAACGTAATCATCAGAGTTACACAGTATACAGGATCATAATTAGTACAAATACAGTTCAGCTATACATAAATGTCTACAACGGAAACAAACAAAATATGTATAATAGGAGCTGAACAGCATAAAAAGAGATAGATAATAGAATCCATCTTCAGCTCCAGCTATCCAGAAAGAGCCAGATAAACCTGAATACAAGGCTGCCCGTGTAGAAAAAGGGGCACCCGAGTTTGAAAGTGAAACAAACTACGAGTCAGTCATGGGACTGGTATGAGAAATCTACTCAACACATTTATAATATGGCTAATCAAAGGACCACGCCACTTTCATGGACGGGTTTACTCCATTGGACTGCCAGTGCTTTAAAAACAAATCTTTCTTTAAAACATCGCAATGCTTTTTATAAAAATGAAGCCATTATAAGACTCAGTTCCCATCACACAATGCAACGCAAACCGGAGGATAGAGTTTTTACCTTATAATGGCCAAGATATGCTTGATACGAATAAAACAAAAGCATTTGACATTACTACTAGTGTTTATATGTTTCAAAAACAATTTCGAATCATAACTATCAATCATAGACGACATGAGCGTCCCATGCCACTATGTCGCCAAATATATATATACAATCGAAACCGCATAGTCACGTATTTGGAAATTGGATTTCCGTCATGAACCAAGGCAAAAGATAGTCCTTACCGAATTCGAGACGCTCTAGCCCATGTCTCAGGAACAGCCGCAATTGCCCCTTGGATCGTCAGGGCCGGTCCACCGAAGTGGATTATTATACCTGAACACTACGTTTCCCCGCCCTTTGGGGCGTCAACGAGCCAACGAATGACTCCATCGGACTCGGATCGTCCGATCTAACCGAGGCGCCTCGCAACAGCAACAACCACATAAGTCAAACTCGTCAGGGCATGTAAAACCACTGACGCCACTTCTAACTAGAAGGAAACGCAGGCCCTCCCTGATGTCATCTCCCGTTTCTGGTTCATACCGGGGTGTGAGGTTCGCGATTTCACGTTATATACAAAGCTATGCTACACAGGCGGTGCTTTGATCATCACCACAAGACTTTGCTTTTCAACAGAAGCCCTGATCACTGCATCTTTGCATGCCACACAGGCAATTCACACCGTGCAACTGATGGCTATCAATCACACAGAATAAATTCCAATGTTAGACACACTGTCCATTTGCAAGTCCGTTCTGGGTCTGAACGAAACCGGAGACACTGAATACCTCGCAAACCCATCGATCACCACGTACGTCTGGACGATCACGACTCATTATCCATATTTCGGGATGCCACCCAATCAGGACCTCGGTTACCATCCAAACGAGGTGAAGATCTCCGGTCTTCGACCACCATCTTCATCTTCGATTTCTTATCATTGATTCAGTTATTCAAAATGGGATGAACCCGGTCTTTCTGAGCAACTCGCGTATATAATAAACAAGTGCAACACTAACATACATACGCATCATTTCAATTTATTAGTCACTAACCGTCAATCAGTAAGAGAACGATTTCCCAAATATTAACCCCGAAGGCCGAAACCAACATCAGATCAAAATCCAGGAAACCATTCGACTTAGCTAACGTCTAGTTAATTTCTAAATCACATCCATATCGTTTGTAATATTTTATAACGATTTATCGCTATTTTTATTTATTTTAAAATAGCCAATTTATTCAAAACGACGCTTCGAGCCATAACGCGGCCGAGGCGTTGTTTTTCTTCAGATTTGATTTACACATATCTGAAAATATAACCATTGGATCTTCACAAAATTTACATCATTAGAAACATCTTTTCAAAACGAATCCAACGGTTCCAGTTTCGGGAAATTCCGACGGTCGGATCTCCCGGTATAATCGTTTGAAGTTTCGATTTCAGAATACGAACTACAGCGTCGTTATTCGATAAATTTCGATTCTATTTTTATATATATATATATATATATATATATATATATATATATCGATTCTTCGATTTCAAAACTATATTCTTTTCGTACATTTGATAAAAATGATATTTCTATCTAACTGGCTTCTATTTCAACACTTCACTACTTTTACCAATTCATGTATATAATAAAAATGTGATTTTTAATGTAAAACAATTTATTTCAAAACACGACTATTTTATATAGTTAATATAGGTGATAAAAATAGGATTTTTATTATAAAGCAATTTATTTCAAAACAAGATTATTTTATACATTTCATATTGATGTTAAAAATGGGATTTCTATTATAAAATAATTTATTTCAAAATATGAATACCATTCAACACATGAATTTCAATTCAACGAATGAATATCGATTCAACACATGAAGGTTTTCCTATAGTTTATATATAGATAAAAATGTGATTTTTATTATAAAACAATTTATTTCAAAATATGAATACCATTCAACACATGAATTTCAATTCAACGAATGAATATCGACTCAACACATGAAGGTTTTATATAGTTTATATATAGATAAAAATGTGATTTTTATATTTAAAACACGAATACCATTCAACACATGAATTTCAATCCAACGAATGAATATCGACTCAGCACATGAAGGTTTTCTATTCAACGAATAAATATAGTTTCAACAGATGAAAATAATTCTAACACATGAATATTATTCAAAATTTCGGCAGCATAACGGAAGGGTAGTTAAAACCGGGACCGTCCCTAGTACGGGTCCTCGCTCTACCTTAAAACCTCGCGGTTTTTGACAATGGGGAATCATGCATCTAGTTCGCACGCAGGCGGCATGTATAATTTTTCATTTCCACAAACTAATCCTATGTGGTTTCAACCAAATATTTCTCAACCACAAATGGGTATTTTTCAACCACAATCAATCAATATCAACCACAAACAATTCCAATCAACCATTCGCCATCAATCAATTTTCACACCAATCACAACCAATAAATATCGTCCATGGTTTGTGGACGAGGGGCGCATATATATATATAGCATTTCACTTCTATTTCAACACATATATAGTTTTTACAACGCATATACGACTTATACATCGAACGTACAACTTATACAACGCTTATACAAGAGGTGTACAACGCTTATATAACTCATACATCGATTATATAATTTATACATCGTCGTTTTCCATATCGTTTATAATTTAGAAATTTCACATTGGGTTCCACTCCACCAAAAATAGCAGAAGGCTCAGAAAAATATGCGGTCTCTTCTAGAAGGTAGAAGTCGTCCACATGAGTCCATTGTCTCTTTTTTCACTGAATTTCGTTAACACACGAAAAAGATATGATTTTTCAAAGTTTGCAACGGTTTAAAGGTGTTAAAACTGTTGAAAATAAATATGGCCGTACCTCAATTGTTTCGTTCAAAACTAGGTTTGGATTTTTCTTCGAATTCGTGTAGATATTCATCGATCAGCCTTCGCAGCGTCGAAGGGGGAGGAGAAGCGCGTCGGAGCTCTAAACGGCGGCGAACTCGAGCTGGCGGTTGCGGCTAAAACTGGCGACGAACGGGCGAACTTCTCGAGCTCGATTCTCCCAAAATAATCAACGAAAAAATAAAAACCAGGTATGGATTTGAAGCTCGTCTCGAGCTCTTCAAAATCTTCAACTGGAGCTCTTGATATTAGTGAGTGGACTGATCAGAAAATGGATGGGAACGATGGAGCATTAGCCGTCGTTCGTGGGGGGGGGGGGGGGGGGGGGGGTTCCAGATAAAAGACGGGGAGAGAGAAAGTGACCAACCAATCATAATTTTTTTTATTTATATATTTTTAAATTCTCAAAAATACCCCTTGCCACACACGAACACCAATTCAAACCCAACAACTGTCGTCCCTGGCGTTTTAACCCCATTCCGGACACAATGGGATATGTTTCGAAGGCCCATTCGACTGTTTCAGGCAGTTTTCCTTCAAATTAAAATATATAACATTCAATATTCAATTTGAACGTACATTTCAATTTGCTAGGGCCACAAACTGATTCGAAAAATTCCAGAAAAATAAATCTAGCTATGTTTTGACGATACGGTCCCAACAAAACTAGTTTCGTCGAATTCTGATACCGATTGTAAAAAGTCCCATTTCTGGTCGATCCAATTTAACTATAATTGACCAAAACACGTTTTCCTTTGCCACGCTCACATACTAGCTTCAAAAAATATGAAATTTGAAACCTAGCAATAACTTCACATCCCGGATCCAACAAAAGTGGTTTCGTCGAATTACGAGGTCGTTTGTAAAATGGCCAATTTCACGGGCTATATAAACTCCATAGCGACCTTTCTGAAAATTCATTTGGCTATAACTTTTGCTTTCCGCTATGAAACTTCAATTTTTAAGATTTGTTAGAAAGGTATTCACTAACAGATTTAAATATTTTTGGTTTCACTCAAATCGGTTTTGTTTTGCACCCGGTACAGTCCGACAAAGTTTGAATTCAATTTTTGAAACTACAGCACCATTTCAAGCCTTGTTTATAATTAGAATTAATTATATTCGTTTTCAAACATCGATTCAAACTCACTTTACATTACTATTATTTAAAATATTTATTTTAAATATTTAAAATCCACTATTTTACCCAATTTAAATTTTTTTAATTGGTTCAGATTTTCCGGGTCGTTACAATCGGCTCACAAAATCATCAAAAACCCAAGAAATACAATAAACATGTACCTATTTGTCGGGCAAACAATTTTATTCCTCTTCTCTAGCCTCCTTGCTATGACTTGTTCAATGTAAGTACATGTATACGCATGCAAATGCGACAAGTTTTCAATATAATTCACTATTTGGTACAATTTGGCTAAAGGTTCAACATTTAATTAACCGAACAATAATCAAACAATACAACCATCAATCAATTAGTTGATTATCATTTTAAATTCATAATTTGGATACATAGCCAAAAAATCACATTTTTGGTGCCAAATCACAACAATAGATCATGTCTAATTTTGGTTCTCACGCCAGTCTAATGGAAATAAATAAACACCCCACTTTCGAAACTCAAACATAGATACTGGTAATGTGATCACAATTATCAGTATCATCCCCGGGCAACTAGAGTGAGATTCTATATCTATCTGTTATATTAAAACTTTAAATACACGCGGATCAGACGTATATGCAAAATCTTTATATACTGGATTGTCCAAATCAGTACAAATAAATATTTAAATAAATTGAATAAGGTTTAAATTTTCAAAACAAAATTTGTTTTCATTTTAAAAATACACTCTTCACACTCGTTCTAGGATACTACTGATCCCATCTCTAACGAGTCATTCCCAATGGATATTACTAATCCAATCTCTGATGAATTCATTTGTATGGTTCTAAGGTGTCTTGTTCTCCGAGCTCTGTAAACCAAAGCTCTGATACCAAATGTAACAATTAGGAATTTCGCTCAATCCGAATCGATCGCTAAATCGACCAAGACCATTCGAAACCCCTGATTGTTTTGAGAACACGACAAATCAGAACACAAACAGAAGAACATTTCATTATTTATTACAACAATTCCACCAGAATACAAGAATATACAGAGTATGAATAAAAAATTACACATTATTCAATATCAGAGATTTAAATACAATACTGCAGCGGAAAAATAATACAAAACACAACTGAATGTAATACACGGATACAGAGCTTTCCAAGTATCGTTCCAGCTGTAAACCAGGATCCTGTGAATATAAATCTGCACAACCAAAACTACTAGCTGCCCTTGTCAAAATAAGGGCACTGTAAGGACCCGTAACTTCCCCGTGAAGGAAAGCACGAATACTTTGAGAACAACACACAAAAGGACGCATACGGAAGAACATTTCATTGTTATTAAAATAATTCCATCAGATACAAGAATATACAGAGTATAAATGAATAAATTACATTCGACAAATATCAGAGATTACAATAAATTACATAGCAGCAGAAAAATATACAAAACACAACTGAAAGTAATACATGGATACAGAGCTTTCCGAGCAACGTTCCAGCTGTAAATCAGGACCCTGTGAATATAAATCTGCAAAACCAAAACTACTAGCTGCCCGTGTGGAAAATAGGGGCACCCAGAGTTTAGGTTAAAACAATAAACTCCAGGTCAGTCATGGGACTGGTGTGAGAACTAAAACAGTTATTTAAAACTTTACTTTAAAAGAGAGTAATTCAAGGGACCACGCCGTATAACACGGAACGGGTTTCCTCCCAAGAATACTAGTGCATATAACAAAACAACGCAATGCTTTTTGGAAAAATGAAGCTATTATAAGACCCTGGTCCCATCACACAATGCAACGCAAGCCGGAGGATAGGGTTTTCCCTTATAATAGCCAAACATGCTTGGTACGTTTAAAACAAATCATTTGATACTATAATAAGTGTATAGTGTCAAAACAATTTCAATCATAAATATAAATCATAGACGGCATGGGTACCATATATCATGTCGCCATACTAGTTCTACAATTAAAACCGCAATATCACGTATTGGAATTTGGATTTCCGTCATGAGTCGAGGCAAGGGGCAAGCTCCTCTCCGCGTTCGAGACACTCTAGCAAATGCCTCAGGACCCCACTATGATCCTTGGATCTTCAGGGTCGGTCCTCTCTTACTTTTGAGGATTAGTTATTCCTGAACACACGTTTCCCGGTCCTTACAGACCTATATCCGAGGCGCCTCGTATCCAACAACCACACAGGTGAAAAGTATATAAATGTCAGGGCTGGTAGGTCACTGACACCACCCTAGCTAGAAAGAAACGTCGTGCTCTCCCTGTAGTCACTATCCCGTTTTTGACTCATACCAAGGTGTGAGGCTCGCGAATTCACGTTATACACAAAGCTACGCCACACAGGCCGTGCTTTGATCATCAACCACAAGACTTTACTTTTCAACAGAAGCCCTGATCAATTGCCACTTACGCATGTCACATTGGCAATTCACTCCATGCGACCGATGTCCATCGATATGCAACCTCTGAGCTCGTACGTCTCAGAGAAGGGCGTTAAGCAAGAGAATAAATTCTCCTCCGCCAAACAGATGTATATTTAATAGAGATCAATCAACATAGAATAAAATCCAATGTCAGACACACAATCCATTTACAAGTTTGCTCTGGGTCTGAACGAAACCGGAGGCACTTTCCTCGCATATCCATCCATCTCCAAGTACGTCTGGACGATCACCAACTGATTCCCTCATCCTGGGTGTACAGCCCAATCAAGATCATCAGTAATCACCCAAACGATGTGAAGACTTTCGGTCTTCAACCACCGTCTTCATCTTCGACATCTCGTCGAATCGGTTATTCAGAATGGGTATAAACCCGGCCTTTCTGAATAACCCACGTATATAATAAACGAATGTTACACAAACACAACAAATGCCTCATTCCAATTCAGAATATTCTTTTATTCACAAAAACATATTCTTAGGGAAATGTTCCCATTAATTTTATCCAAGATAAATTCTTCTAAATTTATCCTATAATCTTCCTTTGGATATCACTTCAAACTAGTCGGGATTAGCGAACCACGCCGAAGTAATTACTTATTTTATTTCCCAATCCCAACCTATATATCCCATGGAGCAAAACTGGTGATACTCCATATCTAACACCACGGTGTTATCGTTAAAATTAATTACCATTTCACGTTCAAATCTAATTAAAGATTTAACTATCGCTTTGGAGCAAAACTGGTGATACTCCACTCTCGATCACTTTTCAGATTTGATAATTTAAATTATCAATTCACATTTTTAATCTAATTAAAGATTCATTAAAACTCCACTTAGTTTTAATCTTTTCAAAAATCAACATCTTGCCTTTAACTGGGTTAAAGAACCAATGTCATCTAAAACACGATTCACGATAAATCCAAATCACATTTGATATTAAATACAAGGCTCTGAATAGAAAATATACCGGCTTATATTCAATATCAAATTCTGAAACCAACGAATATCGTAATGGAAATAACGATATAAAATATATCTTTCAAATTCCCATAACAATATCTGTATAGTCACGAAATCCAACATCGAAATATTCCGAAGATAATTTCGATTCAACTCCAGTCCAATTCACGTATTGGGAATATTGATTATTTTTAAAATCACTTTCAAATTCAATTTATTCATTTCACAAATAAATTGATTTTAATTCTAGTTCAAAACTAGTTCATTTTGACAAAAATCTATTTTTATCATTTCAAATGTGGAATTCTTCATCCCAGTTCTTTCCAATTCACATATTATGATTTTACACAAATTATTAATATTTTTAGTAATTTTATCAAGGCCCGTACAGTCGATTTCCAACAACGGCCATCGGACTGCACTTACATCGACCTTTTTCAAATTTGATTTGGACATAATTCCAAATCCAACCGTTAGATTTCAAATTTCTAATATTCATTGGAAAGCTCTTTTAGATACGAACCCAACGGTTCCGGTTTTAGGAGAATCCGACGGTCGAATCTCCCGCAACGTCAATTCGAAATCAATGGTCGAAATTTACGAACTACCGCGGAGCGGTGCGTTCTATTCAGGCCATTATATATATAATATATATATATATATATTATATTATATATATTTCGTCAATTTCCTTTTAAAACGTATTTTATAAATCGTTTTAACTTCGTTTCAAAACCATTTCAACACTATTTCAATTTCTAATCAAAACTGAATATTTTATATCATTACTATATAAATGATAATATTTTCAAAACGTTATATTTTGAAATCACTTCTTTTCTATATTCATTATAAAAACGAATATAGTCGATATAAATATCGTTCACGTCAAAATAGCGCAACTCTAATCAACACGGCTTTATATATTTCAATAAATCCGTTATTCTATTCAACAAATGAATATTTATTCCATTCGACACATGAATCTATATTTCTTTCAACACACGAATAATCTCAACACATGAGTACTGTCAACACATCACTATTTTTGTTATGTAAAATATTTTATAAAACTATGGTATCTATCGTTTGATTTTTAATTAGACTTCTACTGGGAAGTAGTTCTAATTTTAAATATGATAAAGATGTAAATTTCATTGTATAAAATATTTCACTCAACACATGAACATCGTCAACACATGACTATTTTTATATTCAACACATGAAATTTTCTTTTATAATATTCCTTATTTTCCCGATTGGAATGAGGCCCAATCAATCACCATATAACGTTAATTATATGGATTCCATACAACACATGTATATAATAGCATTGATAACCAATCAACCATCATCCAAAGTGCACCAAACAACTGCATAAGCATCAAATATAAATAATCGACGCTTACACAGTCTGTCGACCAATCGATCGACAATAATTAAATAATTGGGATTAGTGTACGCCAAATATCATCCCAACACCCGTGTGGGGTTTCAAATCAACAAACACATATTTTTGTTTGTGCAGTTGGGCGATGTGTAAAATTTATCGACCCAATCAATATCAGTCAAATCAGTGTATATAAACAAATCGGTCGATTTGTTTATAAATATTTATTTATTCACATTCATGTTAAAAATTATATTTTTAACGATAAAATATTTTATTTCAACACATGAATTTTTATTCAGTTCATTTACACAATAAAAATGATATTTTCATTTTTCTAACATATTTTGGGAAATTTCGGCGGCATAACGGCACGATACTAGAAACGGGACGAGGTCTAGCCTTATCCCCGGTCTAGTGAAGGCCCACGCCATTCACACATCAATCAAATCCATTCATCTCACCAAACAATTCAATTCAAACCAAATAAACTAACCAACTACTCAACCAAACAATTTAACAAACAAGCCATCCATGGTCTGTGGATGACGGGTGTCGGGTGCTACTAAGCACCGTCTGCATCCTAGTATATATATATAACTAGAAAAAGAAATTGAAGAGTGAGAAGTTCTCACAGATAGCTATCCAATCATCTTGACTCTTCTTTGATAGAAATCTTCATCGTTCTTGCCTTTTTATCATCTTCGTTGCCGTAGCCACTACATATGTAAAAATCGAATTTTTACTTCGCTATTCAATATATAAAAATCGAATTTTTACTTTCACGCCATATGGATAAAAATTCTATTTTTACATTGCTACTATATAGATAAAAATTCCATTTCAAAAATATAGATTTCGCCTTTATAAAAATGAAGTTTTCGCCTTTTCTAATATGAAGTTTTCGCCTAAAAATATACTTTTTCCTAATTAAGCAAAAATCATATTTTTACATCTTCTATATAGTAAAGATCATATTTTTAATACTTTAAAAATATAAAAATCATATTTTTATCATCACCACTATATCAAAATCCGATCTTCCTACTATAAAAACCTATATTTTCTAACTATAGAAACATAAACTTTCTAACTTAAAAATCCGATTTTTATACCATTAAAAATCCAATCTTTTTGATTATATATATCTCGTTTTCTAATTTCAAAAATCTTGCTCTTTTACAATTTAAAAATCTCGCTTCTACAAGGTTAAAAATTCAAACTTTACAAGGTTAAAAATATTAACTTTCCTACCTATAAAAGAAATAAATAAATAAATAAAATTAAAAAAAATAAAGCAAAATAAATAAGGAAAATAAAATTAGAAAGAAAACTTACAGATGGAAGGAAGGGGGGGGGAACTGGTGGCGCGTGATTCAAGGGGGCGGCGGAGGTGAGGCGAACGGCGGCTAGGGCATGCAGTTGCGGGGACCGAGAGGAGATGGGGGAAGAAGGGAGGAGCCGCGAGGTGGGGTCGGACTTGCTGGAGAGGTCGACGGCGAAGTCAGGGAGGGTGGCGGCTAACGCGGTGGAGGGAAGGACGGTGGGAGGCGGCCGTCGATCTGGAGCAGCGTTCTCCTTTTTTTTTTTTGAAATGAAACCAACGGGGGGGGGGGGGGGGGACCAGAGAGAAATAAGGGGAGGGACAGAGAAATTTTACTTTTTAATTTATTTAATTATTTTATTTTGCAAAGTGTTGACTTTTACATACGACCTCTAAACGAGGCCCACCGACTGTCGCCCATAGCGTTTTACCCCCATTCCAAACCCAATGGAATATATATCGTAAGCTGATTCGACTATTTCGATCAGTTTCCGTTGAATTTACATTTAAATCGCTATATTGAATTTTAAACGTACATTCCAAATTACCGGGGTCACATATTAACTCTATAAATTGCAGAAAAATATTTTCTAGCTTCGTGTTGACGATACGGTCCTAACAAAACTAATTTCGTCGAATTCTGAGACCGTTAGAAAAATGGCCATTTTCCAGTCGATTAAAATCAACTGAAACTGGTCAAACACGTTTTCTTTTGCCACGCTCACATATTGATTCGAAAAATTATGAAATTTGAAACCTAGCAATAACTTTACATCACGGACCCAACAAAAGTGGTTTCGTCGAAATCCGAGGTCGTTTGCAAAATGTCTATTTTTAAGGGCCTGAATTCCATAGCGACTATTCAGAATTTTCAACTGGACATATCTTTTGATTCCCGCTATGAAATCTTGATTTTTCGGATTCGTTGGAAAGATATTATCAATTAGATCCTATTGTTTTTGGTTTCACTAAAATCCGGATTGTTTTGCACCCGGTATGTTCAATTGAAGTTTGAAATCGAATTATCGAACTACCGCGCCATTTTCAATTCTATTTATAGTTATATATAAATATTTATATTCTAACGACGACGCGTATAATATATACGTTCTAAATATTTCAAAATAAATTTTCTTCGATATTATTTAAAATAATTCATTTTAAATATCCAAAATTCGCTATTATTGCCAAAATAAAAATTTTAAACTGGCCCAGATTTTCAAGGTTATTACAGGCACCTAGAGTTTAGATTAAAACAATAAACTCCAGGTCAGTCATGTGACTGGTGTGAGAACTAAAACAGTTATTAATCTTTATTTTAAAGTTAGGCAAATCAAGGGACCACGACGTTTAACATGGAACGGGTTTCCTCCCAAGAATACCAGTGCATAAAACAACAGCGCAATGCTAAATAAAGAACAATGAAGCTATTATAAGACCAATGTCCCATCACACAATGCAACACAAGCCGGAGGATAGGGTTTTACCTTATAATAGCCAAAGAATGCTTGATACGCTAAATTTCATGTTTTATTATTTCTATAAGTGTATAGTGTCAAAACAATTTCAATCATAAGTATCAATCATAGACAGCATGGGTTCCATAAATAATGTCGCCAATACTAGGCTCTACAATCAAAACCGCAAAGTCACGTATTGGAAATTGGACTTCCATCTTTGAACCGAGGCAAAAGATAGTCCTCTACCGATTCGAGATGCTCTAGCCCGCCCCCAGGACCCAGACTCAGGTGGGCCCTTGGATCGTCAGGGCCCATCCACCGATGTGGATTAAATTGCATGAACACTGCATTTCCCCGCCCTTTGGGGCGTCAATGAGTCTGATGACTCCATCGGCTCCACATAGTTACCAATATATCCAAGGCACCTCGCAACCCAACAACCACATAAGTCAATCTCGTCAGGGCGTGTCAAACCACTTACGCCACTTCTAACTAGAAGGAAATGCATGTCCTCCCTGAGGTCCTTCTCCCGTTTCTGATTCAGAATCAGGGTGTGAGGCTCGCGAATCAACGCTATATAAAGCTATGCCACACAGGCCGTACTTTGATCATTAACCACAAGACTCTGCTTTTCAATAGAAGCCTTGATCATTTGCATCTTAGCATGCCACACAAGCAAACCACTCCATGCAACCAATATCTATCAATCACACAGAATGATATCCAATGTCAAACACACAATCTGTTTGCAAGTCCGTTCTTGGTCTGAACGAAACCGGAGGCACCTTGTACCTCGCATATCCATCGATCTCCAAGTACGTCTGGACAATCACTAACTGATTCCCTCCTCTTGGGTGTACGGCCCAATCTAGATCATCGGTAATTATACAAAAGATGTGAAGACCTCCGGTCTTCGACCATCGTCTTCAGCTTTGACTTATCGTCGTATCAGTTATTCAAAATGGGATAGACCGCTGTCTTTCCGAATAACTCGCGTATATAATAAACAAGTGTTACACAAACACAACATACGCCTCATTCCAATTCATCAGTCACTAACCGTAAATTAGTAAGAGAACAATACCCCAAATATTAACCCCGAAGGCCAAAACCAACATCAGATCAATACCCAGGAAACCATTCATCTTAACTAATTTTCAGTTAGTTGCTAAATTTCACATTCTTCGGGAGAGGTTCCCATTATTTTTATCAAAGATAAATTCCTCAAATTTATTCTTTAATCTTCTTTTGAATATCAATTCAAACCAAATTATGGTTTAACCAAACTAGTCGGGATTAACGAACCTTACCGAAGTAATCATTTGTTTTAATTTCCCAATCCCAACCTATTCATCCCATGAAGTAAAACTGGTAATACTTCATATCTAGCACCGCGGTGTTATCGGTAAATTCAATTACCATTTCACATTCAAATCTAATTAAAGATTTTACTATCGCCTGGAGAAAAACAGGTGATACTCCATTCTCGATCATTTCAATCTAATTAAAGATTCATTAAAACTCCACTTGGTTTTAATCTTCCCAAAAATCAATATTAATGATTGTTTAACTTGGGAAATCATATCCCGTCTTTAACTGGGTTAAAGAACCAATGTCATTTAAAACACGGTTCAAGATAAACCCAAAATCACATTCCATTCCATCAGTCTTTAACCGTAAATTAGCAAGTGAGCAACTCCCCAGGTAATAACCCCGAAGGCCGAAACCAACATCAGATCAATATCCAGGAAAACACTCAACTTAACTAATCTTCAGTTAGTTTCTGATTTTCTTACTGATTTTCTTAACTCCGTTGGGTCTAAGAACAGTGTTAATGAAGACACCATTCATGACAAACCCAAATCCCATTTGATATTAAATACAACGCTATAAATAGAAAATATATCGGCTTATATTCAATATCAAATTCTACGACCAACAAATATCGTATTGAAAATAACGATATAAATATATCTTTCAAAATTCCATAACAATATCTGTATAATCACGAAATCTAACATCGAAATATTCCAAAGACAATTTCGATTCAAATCCATTCCAATTCAATTATTGGAATCTCTGGTTACTTTTTTTAAAACCCTTTCAAATCCAATTTATTTATTTCAAAAATACATGGATTTTAATTCTAGTTCAAAACTAGTTCATTTCAATAAAAATCTATTTTTATCTTTTCAAATTTGGAAATTTTCATCCCAATTCTTTCAAAATCATTTCTTATGATTTTACACAAATTATTACTATTTTTAATAATTTTATCAAGGCCCGTATTGTCGATTTCCATCAACGGCCATCGAACTGCACTTACGGCGACCTTTTCCAAATTTGATTTGGACATAATTCCAAATCCAACCATTAGATTTCAAATCTCTAATATTCGTTAGAAAGCTCTTTTCGATACGAACCCAATGGTTCTAGTTTTAGGAGAATCTGACGGTCGTATCTCTCGTAATATCCATTTGAAGTCAATGGTCGAAATTCACGAACTACCGCGGCGCGACGCGTTCTATTCAGGCCATTTAATATATATAATATATATATTATTTCTATTTCATCGATTTCCTTTTAAAACGTATTTTATAAATCATTTTAAATTCGTTTTCGAAACGATTTCAACTTCATATTCAATTTCGAGTCAAAATTGAATATTCCGCATCATTGATATACAAATGATAATATTTTCAAAACGTTATATTTTGAAATCACTTCCTTTTCTATAATCATTATAAAAATGAATATAATCGATATAAATATCGTTCGCGTCAAAATGGCGCATATCTAAACAACACGGCTTTATATATTTCAATAACTTCGTTCTTCTATTCAACAAATGAATATTTTCTTCAACACATGAATATATGTTTTTTATTCAACACATGAATATATATATTTTTATTCAACATATGAATATTTATTCTATTCAACACATGAATTTTCTTTCATTCTACACCTGAAATTTCTTTTATTCAACACATGAATTTATATTTTATTCAACACATGAATTTTCTATTATTCAACACATAAACTGGAATGAGACCCACTCAATTACTATATAATATTATTTATATGGATTCTATACAAAACATGTATATAATAGCAATGATAAGTAATCAACCATCATCCAAAGTCCACCACACAACTGCATAAGCATTAAATATAAATAATTTACGCTTACATAGTCTGTCAACCCATTGATCGACATACAACTAAACAATCGGGATTAATGTATGTCAATATCATCCCAACACCTGTGTGGGGTTTCACATCAACAAACACAGATTTTTATTTGTGCAGTTGGGCGATGTGTAAAATTTATCGTCCCAAACAATATCTGTCAAATCAGTGTATATAAACAAATCGTCCGATTTGTTTATTACTATTTATTTTATATACACGTTAAAAATTATATTTTTAACTATAAAATATTTTCCACTATAAAATATTTTATTCCACTGCACAACACACAATAAATTTCACAACACCGCAATCAAACAAACAAGTCATCTGTGGTCTGTGGACGACGGGCGTCGGGTGCTGCTAAGCACCGTTTGCATCCTAGTATATATATTTCAAACTAGAAATAGAAATAAAAGTGAGGAGTTCTCACCGTGAAGCTAAACCAAACACCACGACTCCTCATATGTAGGAAATCTTCGCGGTGCTCGCCCTTTATCACTTTCGTCGTGTTTCCAATGAGATCTGTTTCACGCTGTTCATAGCAAAAATCATATTCTTATCGCTTCATTCCAATAAATAAAAATAATATTTTTATTTCTACTTCATATATTTTAATTGCTACTTCATATATTTAAAAATCGAATTTATCGCTACATATATAAAGATTAAATTTTTTACTATCTATATAATGTAAAAATCATATTTTTATTCATTCTATAATATTAAAATCATATTTTTATTCTCTACATTATATTAAAATCATATTTTTATTCTCTACATTATATAAAAATCATAATTTTATATAATGAAAAATCACATCTTTATGATATCACTTCATGGATAAAAATCGTATTTTTAGACCGCTACTTCATATATAAAAATCTAATTTTTTTTTGTGTCACTTTCTATATAATAAAAATTATATTTTTATATCGTTATTCAAATAATAAAGTTCAAATTTTTTTTTATCATGCTCTCTATATAATAAAGATCATATTTTTATGAAGTAAAAATAATATCTTTCATGACATAAAAATTCGACATTTTCGTTCATAAAAATCAAAACCTTTATCACTTTAAAATCATTTCTTTTCAGTTTTTAGAATTCATATTTTCAGTTTTAAAATTCATTTTTTTCCTTAACAAAAGAAATCAGAAATTTATTTAGTCACTAAATTAAATAAACCTGAAAAAACTCACAGTTCATGGAATTTTTTCCGGAGGAGTGGCGCTCAGATGGAGCTGGCGGCGCTGGAATCGGTGCAGGCAACAAGGGAGGTGGACGGGGGGTTTTGCACTGGCGAAGGAGGGCCACGGTTTCGATCGAAGGGGGCAGAGGCAAATGCGCGGAGGTGCCAAGCGATGGGGAAAGAGAAGAAATGGAGCGGCAACAACGTCAGACCCGGGCCGTAGGTGGTGGCAGCGAAGCGGCGGCGGAGGGGCCTGGAGCAATTGTCGATCGTGCTTTCCCCCACTTTATTTTCTTTTCTTTTCTTTTTCTGGTAATGAATGATTTGAACGGGTGGGGGTTGACTTAGAAAGAGGGTAGGGAGGGGCCTTATGCAAATTTATATTTTTAATTTAATTTGAATTCCAAAAAGTAAATTTTCATCTCAACTCCAATTCGAACTCAACGACTATCGCTCCTAGCGTAATACCCCCATTCCGAACGCAATGGGATATGTTTCATAATCCAATTCGGCCGTTATGATCAGTTTCCGTCAAAATCAAAATATGAATCTATATATTGAATTTGAACGCACATTTCACTTTGCCGAGGCCACATACGGACTCTAAAAATTCCAGAAAAAATATTTCTAGCTTTGTTTTGACGATACGGTCCTAACAAAACCAATTTCGTCAAATTCCGAGATCGTTTGAAGAATGGTTATTTTCTAGTCGATCGAAATTGACTGAAACTGTTAAAACACGTTTTCTTTTGCCACGCTCACATATTGATTCAGAAAATTATGAATTTTGAAATCTAGCAATAACTTGACATCACGGATCCAAACAAAAGTGGTTGACTATTCTGAATTTTCAACTGGACAATACTTTTTATTCCCGCTTTGAAATTTTGATTTTTCAGATTCGTTGGAAATATATTCTCAAATAGATTCAAATATTTTTGGTTTCGCTAAAATCCGGTTTATTTTGAATCCTATACATTCATTTGAAGTTTGAAATCGAAATTTCGAACTACCACGCCATTTTCAATTCCTTTTATAATTTAAAATAAATATTTATATTCTAACGACGATACAAATAAATATATACGTTCTAATTTTATTCGAAATAAATTTCTCGTCATTATTATTTAAAATAATTCAATTTAAATTTTCAAAATTCACTAAAATTACCAAAATAAAAATTTTAAATTGGCTTGGATTTTCGGGTTATTACACGCCTGAACACGACAACAATTATAAATAATCATTAAACAATCAATTCACATCCAGAGTGAAATTTATAACTATATGAGCATTAAAATGAATAAATAATGCTCACCTCAGCCTGTCAATCCACCGATCAACATACAACTAATATTAGGACTAGTGTATGTCAAATATCATACCAATACCCATGTGGGGTTTTCAGCCAACAACATTTCATATAAATAATTAATTTGTTAATGAATTTAACCAATTTTAATTCTGCTAACATGTTAATGAACAAAACATGTTACTATATTCCTAATGCCGAAATAAAACGTATTTACTCGTATAATTTCCCTATACATTTCTAATGTCTGATAAAATATAATTTATTCATATGACATTATTGCTGATGACAAATGAAAAGATAATTTGGATTTTTCTTTATTCGTATGAAATTCTTATCTTTAATTTTAACAAATAAAAAGAAATTGTTTTATTTGTATATGTTTTCAGTATATAACCTGACACATATAAATGTCTATATTAAATTGCATAAACATTCTAATGTATATATTAACATATAAAAATGTCACTTTACTTTACATACAAATTCTAATGTATGTTTTGACCAATAATAGGATTCTTATATTTGCATATAAATTCTAGTGTATGCTATTCAAATAAAAGTGATTCTTATATTTGCATATAAATTATATTTCAACAAAATGTATGAAAAGTGATACATCCATTTTGCTGACAATTCTATTTTATCATAATGAATATTTTGTTGTAACCCAAATCTAGTTAATAAAAATGCTATTTGTGTTTAACTCTTTTAGTTAACCAAAAATGAAATCTTTGTTTTCGACCATCTTAATTTGAAAAAATGTACACTTTTGTTTCAACTATTGTATTTTGAAAAAAATAACTATTTTGGTTCAACTAATGTATTTGGCCAAAAATGTTCATTTTGACAAAAATGTGTATTTTGATTCAACTAATCTATCTTGACAAAAGTGTATATTTTGACAAAAATATATGGTTTGATTCAATTGATCTATTTTGACAAAATTAATATTTTAACAAAATGTATATTTTGATTCAACTAACATATTTCAACAAAACAATAAAGACAATGACTTTGTTTTGTTGACAAATATATTTCAATAAAA
This sequence comes from Allium sativum, assembly GCA_030737875.1. Taxonomy (NCBI): domain Eukaryota; kingdom Viridiplantae; phylum Streptophyta; class Magnoliopsida; order Asparagales; family Amaryllidaceae; genus Allium; species Allium sativum. Next base: position 276,194,909 of record CM060926.1, on the reverse strand, counting down.
CAATAAAAAGGATAACAAAAAAAAGTGATGTGTTTGACTTATCGACAATTCTAATTCAACAAAACAAACGAAAGTGACATGTTTGTTTGTTTACATTTCTCTATTTAATCTAAAAATGATAATTTTATTTGTTTACAATTTTTTTACAAAAACGATATTATTGTTTTAACACAAATCTATTTGACGAAAACGACAATTTGGTTTCAACTTTTATAATTTGACAAAAGTGACAAAACTGGTTTTAATTTTTACATTTGACAAAAGTGGGAAATTTGGTTTCAACTTTTATAACTCAAATTTATTTGACAAAAATGTAGTTTTGTTTAACTCTAACCTTACATAAAAATGAAATTTTTGTTAAGTTCAATCTTTTTATTGAAACTATGAGCAGTAAAAATATTCGTTCATATTAATTCTTTTTATTTAAACAAGTGAAAGTAAAAACATGATCTTTAATACTTCTCTTTTCATTGCAACAAAATTGGCAATAAAAATATATCTTTCTATTTTACTCTTTTTATTGTAACTAAGTTAACAATAAAAATATATCTTTCATTCTATTCTTTATATTATAATCTAAAATGACAATAAAAACATATTTTCAATTCTACTCTTTTATTGTATTTAACAAAGTGACAAAAAAGGTGAAATCTTTTTATCATAATCTTTTCTTTTAATCTTTTTATTTTAATGACAAACAAATTTTTGACAAAAAAACATGTTTCATATAAACAATAAAAATGAATATTTTTATTGTAAATCTAATTTTGACATGACCATGTTCTATGTAAACAGTAGAGATGAGATTATTAGTGTTATTCTAGCTTTTGACAAAACAATAGAAATGATTGTTTCTATTGTACATCTTAACTTTTGACACAACATGTTTAATGTAAACAATAAAATTGAATATTTTATTGTTATTCTAAATTTAAACAAAACCATGTTTTAATGTAAACAACAAAATGAATATTTTATTCTTATTCTAATTTTTTGACATAACAATTCATAGCTAGATGACAAATTCATTTACGTACATTTTCCTATGTATTCTGATGACCAATAAAATAATATTTTATTTGTTTACATTTTTCTATGCGTTCTAATAACATATAAAGGAGTAACTTATGTGTTTACATTTTTCTATGTATTCTAATAACATATAAAAGAATATTTTATATTTTTACATTCTAATAACAAATAAAAAAATAATTTATTTGTTACAATTTCTAATCTAACTTAGCAAATAAAAATGCTAATTCTATTTCGACCAAATGTGTGAAGCTTGTCTCATTTACTTTATTACAAACATGATATTTTTATTTTTATCTATTTCATAACAAACATGAGACACACCAATCAATTCAGTGATTCATCACAATCATAAAACAATTAACACTGCAATAAATATATATACAACACCAACATGAATTTTATATAAAATGAATATAAATTTCACAATGAAATAAATAATTAATTTTATTTTAAAATAGAAATCTCACTTTGGGGGTTTTGAATTCTGATTTTCAAACCTACACAGTTCAGATCTGAGTTTCCTCTTAATTATGATTTGCTCCTTGTCAGTTCTGGTCAGTTTCTTGTTGTAGTGTTCTTCAGTACGATCGCAACGCATGTCGTTTCGTTTGATTCCATTTCTGTTTGGAGAAGATACGGATGTTTGAATATTTTCTTACATAAATAAATTAAATATTTAATTAAAAACCCAATTAACTTTAAACCCTCTTCTTCCTTTTATCATGATCGCAGAACACATGTGTAACACCCCACGTCCATTAATGTCACTCACAAAGGGAATGCATTAACATCCATCGAGCGTATTTAGTTTATCGACCAGAATATAACAAGACAGATATAAATAATGTTACTTGAAAATATTAAAACAACTTTTATTGCAGCGGAGAAATAGTTTGATTATAACAACTTCATAAACCAAGTACACTTAATATCAAACTTGATAAATTGTTTCAGAGTACATAAAATAAAAAGCATAAACCCCAACACAAGTGGCCATAAAAGAGATGAGTTGAACTTTACTTTCAGCAATCCAAGCACTTCCAAAACAGAGAGAAAGAGATCCAAGATCGAGCTCCACTAGTACCAGTCCCACCCTGAGAACCTGGGGGGGGGGGGGAGGGAAGGAAGAAAAGACACGAAAACAAGGGGGTCAGACATAAAGTCTGACTAGTATAATAACTTCAACAATATAATATTTTTTATATATATATCTATATATATATATATATATTTATCTCATATGCATTCAAACTTCAAGGCTTAATAACTTCTTCATAAGTTATCCATTTTATGCAAACCAAATGTCTATCTTGACCCAAAATTTTGAGATGAACATAATAGCGCAACCCATTTCACTTAATTCTTCTTCTAAAAATTAAGTATACTTTAATTTGTGAATTTTAATGTTATAAAATTAAGGGATATTACATTCTCCCCTCCATAAAGGATTTCGTTCCCAAAATCTCTAAGTTAAGAAGAATGTATCCTACCAACCAATCATCCATCTACTCAACCATCATCCATAAGAATCCATTGTCCTTAAAGAAATTTCTAATGCTATATGAACTTATGCAAAAATGTGTGTATATGTTCCTTATCTAATGCAAAGATCAGGCGGTCCACTGATTCAGTTGACCTCCTTAATGCAAATCATGATAGTGCCATGCATCCATTATGTATGCGAAAGAATCCTATCGATACATATTATTTCTACATGTGTGCAAAACCATTCATCAAAATGCAGCATCCATATGATAACACAACCATTATACATCCAATAATTTAGATATGCACATGCATTTATATGCAACATGAAGGTGATTGAGCCGATCTAGTGCCTAATGTGTGTATACATGCATCCACGAGCAACCACTAGCAACCACTTGCATCCACCAAACATAACATGTCTCAAACACATGTTTGAAACCATAGGGTTCTTCCTAACTAAAGATCGAAGATGTCATCGCAAAGATAATACTAAAAGATAGGACAAGTGTCAACAAAGCGGTAGAAAAAGGAGAAATTAAAACATATCCTCACAAAGAAAAGGGAACAACGTACGCGTCTTATTTTCCGTCTCCCAAGTCGCGTCTCTTTGATCATCTCCCCATTGCACTTTGACCAACTTGACCTCTTTGTTGCGAAGATTTTTGACCTCCGATCCGAGAATGCGTGTAGGAGCTCGTCTGATCATGGCATTGCACTCTTCTTCCACTTCTTCGAGCGTGCTCGGCTCTACCACTTCCGCCGTATCGCGCAAACACTTACGCAAATGCGAAACATGAAACACGTCATGAACTCCGCTGAGATTCTCTGGTAACTTTACTCTATACACCATCTGCCCAATCCACTTTGTAATTGGAAAGGGTCCTACGAACCTTGGCGCCAACTTCCCTACTGATCCGAAGCGGACTACGTTTCTCAACGGTGACACCTTAACAAAAACCATGGCCCCAACATCGAACTCAAGAACGGTTCGTCTCCTATCAGCATATGACTTCTTTCGGTCCTGTGCCATCTTCATTCGCCGTCGAATCAGGTCTATCTTCTCCGAAGTCTCCTTAAACATGTCAGGTCCAAGCAAAACCTTCTCCGTGGATTCCCACCAACAAGTAGGTGATCGGCACAGTCGTCCATAAAGAGCCTCAAAAGGTGCCATGCCAATGCTAGCCTGAAAACTATTATTATAGGCGAACTCCACTAGTGGAAGATGTTCTTCCTATGTTCCTCCAAAGTCTAGAATGCATAGCCTTAGAAGGTCTTCTAGAATCCGATTTACTCTCTCGGTCTGGCCGTCTGTCTGAGGATGATAAGCGGTACTTAAGCATAATTGCGTTCCAACCGCCTCTTGTAAGCTTTCCCAAAATTCGCTCGTGAAAATGGGATCTCTAACGCTCACAATGCTAGAGGGTATGCCGTGTAAACGGACTATCTCTCGAAGGTAAACGGATGCTAACCATGCGGCGGTCCTTCTACTTTTAACGAGAATAAAATGGGCACTTTTAGTAAGTCGGTCTACAATACCCAAATCCCCGTATTACCCTTCCTTGATCTTGGTAACCCATCTACAAAATCCATGGAAACGCTTTCCCATTTCCAAAGTGGAATCTCTAAAGGATGGAGCAAACCTCCGGGCTTCTTTTGCTCTGCCTTGACTTGCTGGAACACTAAGCATCTAGAAAAGAAATCGGCTACGTCCTTCTTCATTTCGGCCCAAAAGAAAACTCGCTTCATATCCCTATACATCTTATTACCATCGGGATGTATGGTCATCTTAGATTGATGTGAGTCATCAAGAATTGCCTTCATCAAACTCTCGTCTTGTGGTACACAAAGTCTTCCATCTCTACGTTGCCAACCTCTCTCATCTATAGCATATCTATTCAGACGACTCGATGACTCCCCTCCTATAAGATTTCCTACTATCACGACCAATTATGGGTCGTTTCGCTGTGCCTTTCCAACTCGACCCAAAAGTGTAGGTTGCACCTCTAACGATGCCAATAATCCGGTTACATAATTGACAGAGGGTCTGAAGTCAAAGGAAGATATATACTCCAAACTTTGCCGCTCTACGAACAAAGGACTTAAAGTTAACTTCTTTCTACTTAATGCGTCAGCTAAAACGTTACCCTTGCCAGGGATATATGCGATCTCAAAATCATAGGATGCCAAAAACTCCATCCACATCTGTTGCCTCATGTTTAGGTCCTTTTGAGAGAATAAGTGCTTTAGTGACTTATGGTTTGTATACAACTCAAACCTCTCGCCAAGCAAATAATGATGCCATGACTTAAGCGCAAAAACTATGGCCGCCAACTCTAAATCGTGGGTAGGGTAATTTTTCTCGTGGGCTTTCGACTACCTTCCACCATAGCATATTACCCTTCCCTCTTGCATTAAAACTGCACCAAGCCCTGTCCTGCAAGCATCCCTATATACAGTGAATGTCTTACTCCTGTCTGGCAAAACTAAAACTGGAGCGGTCGTCAAAGCCCTCTTCAGACGTTGGAAAGCATCGTCACAGTCAACGTCCCAGGTAAAAATTAAATTCTTCTTCATTACTCGAGTGAGAGGGGATGATATCTTCGTGAAGTGCTTAATGAACTTCCTATAATTGCCAACCATCCCTAAAAAGCTTCTTACTTCTGTTGATTTTTAGGAGTTTTCCAATCTTGGATTGCCGCCACCTTGGCGGGATCCACAGCTATTGTAACACCCCGTAATTCAGTAACACTAGGTTTCACAAATCAAGGCAGAATTAAATTTTCAAATCAAAATCAAGGGAAACAGGTTGCCCCATTGCGTTCGTCTCGAAATTCTTCTTGGAAACGAGTCCGAGTTTGCGAGAATCGGAGTCCGTATGAGGGAGATATGACCCTCCGAAGTTTCAGGAATTTTCAGAATAAAAAACAGCTCGAAATTCGAATTCGAAATTCGAATTCAAACTCAGAAGCGGGCTGGGCGGGAAAATTCCCACCCAGGACCCAGGTCGACTGGGGAGACGACTGTGTAGTCGACTTCCCCCTTGACCAGGTCGACTGCCCAGTCGACATGGGTGTCGACCTGGGTGCAAAAACCCACTTTTGGGTCTGGGTGCATTCTGATGTACCTGGTCTCGTTTTCTGCCTAGATTCGTCCGCCTAATCCAATATAAACAGCCCCTAGTCTCCTTCACTATTCACAATTCTTCTCTAACCTTATGCTGCAAAGATTCTTGGTGGTCATGGCTTCTTCTCCTCCTCTAAATTAAATAAAAAACAAAATAATATGTAAAATAAATCGAGACGAGGAAATGTTGCTCAAGACTTTCAAGAGGAGATTCAAAACAAGCTAGGATTCAAGTGAAGATTCAAACGACTTCAACGACTAATTTTCTACGAATCTAATATAATCTCTGTAAGTCGGTTACTTTTTAGATTTGAACGTTTTTCTCTATTCGTGACATGAAATTAAAGGAATAAAAGAATATGCCAAATCTTTCGGTTCGAATCAGTGCTTATATCCTTGGACCTAATTAAGAACTGTTATGATTCGATGACCAATAAGACTGTGACTATGAAACTATGGAGCTTAAAACCATATGCCTCTTTGACAATGAACATTGCCTATGGCTATGAACATTGCCTATGACTGTGACTCATGACTATGAGAATTATTTCCTTTGACTATGAACACAAGCCTATGCCTTTGATTAGGAAACATAAAATATTGCCTATGACATAACAAGGACAACTGTGACTACACACCTATGATTCATGACTAGGAATGTGTTGCTTAAGTTTTGTGACTGTGGAATTGGGTCTAAACCTGATTATCTATTCTGTCTATTCTTGATTTTCTTTGGTTTTTTATCTTGGGAATTTACCTATTAAGTTAGGTCTACCCATGTTCTTGAACCTACATCGTTATTCAACCCTTTTTATGTCATAACATTTTCAGATCTATAGGCCTTCGATGTTTTAGATCAATTTATTTCAGTGTAATTCGTTAGGTCTGTAATTAGTAAATTATCATTTTATGCCAGTTATTATGTCTATCATTTTCATAGCATCTTTGGTTCATTCCCTATTTTCTACGAATCTAGATTTATCTATAATCTAGATTGAATCACGATTATACGAACGATGGGAATACGATTTGGGCAAAATATGAAATTTACTAAAACGTAGTTATAAACTTGGAAATTGGCATAAATTGGGAACATGTATTATGACATGTTTATAAAAATGCAAATTGGATAAATTTGACAGGAATTATAGGATGTGTAATTTGAATCTAGTATTGACTTGTAAATCTAGCATTTACATGAATTGTGAACTAGAATAATAAGTCTAGTTTGACATGAACTGTAATTAGAATGTTAAATCAGAATTGGATTAGCTAATTTGGCATAATAAGTATATTTGTATAAATTTGAAATTGGCCATAATTATGAGTAATTGTCATGTTTAGCAAAATCATGGTTAGTGACACTTAATTTGGTATAGTTTACATACCAAAAAGCATATATATGATATAGAGGGGGAAATGGGCCATAATAATAAATGTTGACAATTTACATTAAGAGAGTAATTATGAAATAAGTAAATTAGGAATAATTTACTTATATAATTTGTCCTAAATGAGAAAATGTAAATTTAGACGAATTAAAGGTTTATTAACGACATCTCTTTTAATAATACATACACCAGAAAGTTCTAGGGTGACAGAGAGGATAGTGTCTAGGCTTGGGTTTGGAAAATACAAGTTTCCTGCTCTCCCTGGCTATCCCTAACTGATCCGACGGACGGGATGGTTACATTCAAATCCTGATTTGAAAATTAATCAAAACCCTTTGAACTTAGAAAACACGAATATGCCTAACCCGAGGTTAGACTGAGTTGCGATGTAAACCTGCCCGGAACTAACCGGCACATCCAGTAATCGCAACAATATTTGTCTAATGTGAGTGGTCACGGCTTTAATTTATTTAGTTAAAGATAGAACAAGAATGGTAGGGTTAAGTTAACTAAGACACTTAACCAATTCAACATGATAACCAAACCGATGGGTGGGGTTAGGTTCATACAGACACTTAACCAACTTAACACAGTTAAGCTAGAATGGGAGGGTTAAGTCCATAGGAACACTTAACCAAACTTAACATCATAACAAGACAAGATTTTTAGGGGTTAAGTAACTAAGAAAACACTTATCCCAAATTAACATGTTAACTAGACTAGAAGGTGGGGTTAAGTAAAGTTAATACACTTAGCCAAATTAACATGTTAACTAGACTAGAGGTTGGGGCTAAGTAAAATTCAATACACTTAGCCAAATTGATATGTTAGCTGGACTAGACCTTAGGGTTAAGTAAACTTGAACACTTAACCATCAGATTGTGATAAATGAATAGGGTTAAGTCTAAAACATGAAGGGATAATACTTAACCATTAATAAAGTGTTAGTTAAAACAGACGGGCAAGATGAAGTTAAAAAGGAACACTTAACCAATACAGGATGAATGAACAAGGTTAAGTAATAAGAAATACTTAACCAATATAACTTGGTTTGTGGTAAGGTTAAGTCAACATGAATTATTGATAACACATAACCAGTTTATCAGGATAAATGAAGAGGGTTAAGTTAGCTTGAATTGACTAAGGACACTTAACCAATCCAAATTGACGAAAAAGAGAACTAAGTAGTAAACCTTAGTTAAAAGGAGCTAAGTAGTAAACCTTAGTTAAGAAAACAACGATTCTGGAAACTAAGTGGTAAACCTTAGTTAGCAAAACTACGTAGTAATTCTTAGTATAACACGGGAAGGAGCAAACGTCCGTCTGATCAAAACGAAGGCTCCAACGAATTGTGTTACGAAGCCCAAGGCTTCGAGGGGACGTGAGGGTACTCTTGGTATCCCTCTGTGAGGCTGCAGATGATCCGCCTGGGCTCACAGAGGTTAAGGTATGCGGTAGAAGAACCAAGTGTATACCTTGGTTGCAAAATATGGCAACCTAAAGACTAGGATGGACCAGCGTGATTCGGCGAGAAAACGGTAGCCCTGTGATAGCAACTCGTCGTCTACCATCCATCTTGAGTCAATCGAGATACGTGAAGCAGAAAGGCTGAGAAATCCAAAAGGCCATATACTTGCTATCTAGTTATGGGTGAGGATGGCCATAGATTAGTTGGGCATAGGGGCCAGCGTATAGTTCTCATTTTTCAAGGTGTGCCTTTCATTAGTTGAGGGAGGGGTCGAGTGGGACCATAGCCACTAGAATAAAACAGACCTTAGCATCTGCATCGGCTTATATCTGAAAGCTCCCGACCGAGTTCTGTGTTTCTTGATTTGCCCTGCCACAGGACTCGGGCCGCACATTACAGGACATGTGCATCTAGACAAGCGATAACGATTCGCGATACATGCATGGGGAAGTCTAGGAACGTATACCACTCTAGGTAGTGTATCCTAGACTTGGGGGCATCGTTCGACAGGTAGCATAATCCCTAGTTGGACTAGGTGGCATAAACCTTCAATCCGAGAAGCGTTCAGCAGATAGCGTAAACTCTAGTTGAATCTAGAAAGCACTTGATAGAAAACCCTAGATTAGATCTAGGTAATAAATAATAAATGTATGCCTGAAGGCAATGGAAAATACAGGGATTGGGATCACGTTATCTTTACTAGTTGGGACACTAGTTAGGTGGTGCAGAGATATATAAACCAATATAACAAGGAAATAGCGAAGCAGCGAAAGTATTAGAGCATATTCAGTTTATCTTATCTTAGCATATCTTGTGTTAATCTTGTCTAATCTTGCTGACCCTATCATCAAGGTGTTATCTTGTATTTAGTTAATTCATGTCGTTTTGTTTTTCCATGTTCACATGCTAGAAGTAACTGAACTTAATCAGGCTTTATGTCTGACTCTGTTTTTCTTTCGTCTTCTTTTCTTCCGTTCCCCCCCCCCATGGTAGTAAAGGAGGTAATAGTATAGCTCAGGTTAAGTTGGACTGTCACTCTTTCCCAGCTTGAAGATTTATCGAAGTTTTGCTTGGATTCTCTTTTCAGATGCTATGGCTGGCTCTTGCTACATTGGGGAATATAAATGTTGTTTTATGCTTCTTCATTTTGTAGGACAGATGATACTCTGATATTGTAAAGAAATCGTTGTACAAACTATCTTATCAATAAAGTAAAGTTTTAATTTCCGCTGTTTAATTTCTGTCTGTCTTGTAATTTATCTGCATCTTTTACCCTAAATGCTCCACAGAACTTAGTGCATTCCCTTTGTGAGTGACACTAACGAATGTGGGTTGTTACACGTGGTATCAGAGTTGAAGGTTACCAGATCAGATAAAGGATTTGAAAAAATATTTTCAAAATGGTTTTAAAAGAAGAATTTTTGAGAGAAAAGATTTGTTTTAAAGGCATATTCCCCAAAGCCATACGCACTATCTTCTCTTCCTCTATTTGAATTCTTGTCTCCTTCTTTCTTGAGTCTCCGGGGCTCCTGGCTTTCTGGGAGGTTACCTCATCGATGGGCGAAGTCGTGCCTGGCTTCCATCCATAGCCGTAGTTGTTTCACCTACGGCCAGTTTTCTTTCAAGCTTATAGGGTTTTCTGTACGATGGAAGCAGCTTTCGAGAGATTTGTCAACATAACTACACACGGAAGAGGATGAGGAATTCATGGATGTAGATTTAGCTCACAAAGGAGGAAGGAATTATAAAACCTAAGACAAGAGGAAGTATATTTACTATGGTGCAATAGGGCATGTAATTAAGGGCAAAGGACAAGATTTTCAGAAGGGCGAGAACCTACTTTTTCCACCAAGCGTACCTAGAAGAAAGGTAGTAAAGTTCTGTTGGAAGAGTCTAGTTTTGCTGTTCGTACTCTTTCCTTTGGTTTTAGCGCTTCTCATTTGTTCATATCCATTTCCATAGTTGAGTCTCTGCACCATAGTACTTGTATAGTAGAAATAACCCCAAATCCATTTGGTGGTCCGACCAGTTTATTTTTGGTTAGTATGGATTTGAGAATAGCTATCGAGTTTTCTTATATCATCTCACGTAGATCGTCTGAATTAGGAGGAGATATTCCTTGGGTTCTTGTCTGATATTGGTTTAGGCCTTTGGGGCTTGTACTTGAGGAATGTCGAGTTCGACTAGGATGGTTTGCGTGAGAGATGAATAGTTGTGGCAGGCACTTTAAAAATTACGTAGTGACCTTTCGACCCTTATAGTTATGGCATGGTGGATAAGAGGGAGACCTCAAATCATCTTAGTACATACACTTGGTACCGTGAATGACATCTGTTTATTTTGGAAATGGAGGTCAGAAACTTCACAATCGTGAAGTTAAATTAGTTAAGATATAGTGAAGTAAAGCTCAAGAAGGCTAGATACTAGCATCATACCCTTTTCCATAAGGGTGCATCCTTGATTTCTTTTATTTGTAGGAGCTTTACGCATAATTGTTTCTCTCTTTCCAAAGTATATCCTCTAGGTCGTATCTTCGATTATTAGGTAAAAACTCTTTTGGATGTAAACATGTATTTGAAACATGTTATGGTTGATGGTTGCGAGTGGTTGCTCGTGAATGCATATACATACGTATTGGGCACTAGATCAGTTTGGACACTTTCATATTGCATTTACAGATATGTATTTGTTTGTAAGTTGAACTTGATATGTTATCATATGGATGTTGCATATGGATAAATGGCTATGCACACATGTAGTATTTACGTATCTAGGGATGCTTGCATAAATGATTGGACGCATGGCACTAACATGATTCACATTAAGGAGGTCGGCTGAATCAGTAGACAGCCTGATTTTGCACTAGATAAAGACATATACACACACTATGCATATAAACATGAAAGCATTAGAAATCTTTTAAGGACAATGAATGCCTGTGATTGAATGGTTGAGTAGATGGGTGATTGGATGGTAGGACACATTCTTCCTAACTTGAAGATTTCGAGGGCAAAATCCTTTTAAGTGGGGGAGAATGTAACACCCCGTAATTCAATAACACTAGGATTCACAAATCAAGGCAGAATTAAATTTTAAAATCAAAATCAAGGGAAACGGGTTGCGCCATTGCATTCATCTCGAAATTCTGCTTGGAAACGAGTCCAAGTTTGCGAGAATCGGAGTCCGTATGAGGGAGATATGACCCTCCGAAGTTTCAGGAATTTTCAGAATCGAAAACAGCTCGAAATTCGAATTCAAACTCAGAAGCGGGCTGGGCGGAAAAATTCCTGCCCAGGACCCAGGTCGACTGGGGAGTCGACTGTGTAGTCGACCCCCCCTGACCAGGTCGACTGCCCAGTCGACATGGGTGTCGACCTGGGTGCAAAACCCACTTTTGGGCCTGGGTGCATTTTGATGTACCTGGTCTCGTTTTCTTCCTAGATTCGTCCGCCTAATCCTATATAAATAGCCCCTAGTCTCCTTCACTATTCACAATTCTTCTCTAACCTTATGCTGCAAAGATTCTTGGTGGACATGGCTTCTTCTCCTCCTCTAAATTAAATAATAAATTAAATAATATGTAAAATAAATCAAGATGAGGAAATGCTGCTCAAGACTTTCAAGAGGAGATTCAAAACAAGCTAAGATTCAAGTGAAGATTCAAACGACTTCAACGACTGTTTTTCTACGAATCTAATATAATCTCTGTAAGTCGGTTACTTTTTAGATTTGAACATTTTTCTCTATTCGTGACATGAAATTAAAGGAATAAAAGAATATGCCAAATCTTTCGGTTTGAATCAGTGCTTATATCCTTGGACCTAATTAAGAACTGTTATGATTCGATGACCAATAAGACTGTGACTATGAAACTATGGACCTTAAATCCATATGTCTCTTTGACTATGAACATTGCCTATGACTGTGAACATTGCCTATGACTGTGACTCATGACTATGAGAATTATTTCCTTTGACTATGAACACAAGCCTATGCCTTTGATTAGGAAACATAAACTATTGCCTATGACATAACAAGGACAACTGTGACTAAACACCTATGATTCATGACTAGGAAAGTGTTGCTTAAGTTTTGTGACTGTGGAATTGGGTCTAAACCTGATTATCTATTCTGTCTATTCTTGATTTTCTTTGGTTTTTTATCTTGGGAATTTACATATTAAGTTAGGTCTACCCATGTTCTTGAACCTACATCGTTATTCAACCCTTTTTATGTCATAACATTTTCAGATCTATAGGCCTTCGATGTTTTAGATCAATTTATTTCAGTGTAATTCGTTAGGTCTGTAATTAGTAAATTATCATTTTATGCCAGTTATTATGTCTATCTTTTTCATAGCATCTTTGGTTCATTCCCTATTTTCTACGAATCTAGATTTATCTATAATCTAGATTGAATCACGATTATACGAACGATGGGAATACGATTTGGGAAAAATATGAAATTTACTAAAACGTAGTTATAAACTTGGAAATTGGCATAAATTGGGAACATGTATTATGGCATGTTTATAAAAATACAAATTGGATAAATTTGACAGGAATTATAGGATGTGTAATTTGAATCTAGTATTGAATTGTAAATCTAGCATTTACATGAATTGTGAACTAGAATAATAAGTCTAGTTTGACATGAACTGTAATTAGAATGTTAAATCAGAATTGGATTAGCTAATTTGGCATAATAAGTATATTGGTATAAATTTGAAATTGGCCATAATTGTGAGTAATTGTCATATTTAGCAAAATCATGGTTAGTGACACTTAATTTGGTATAGTTTACATACCAAAAAGCATAAATATGATATAGAGGGGAAAATGGGCCAAAATGATAAATGTTGACAATTTACATTAAGAGAGTAATTATGAAATAAGTAAATTAGGAATAATTTCCTTATAGAATTTGTCCTAAATGAGAAAATGTAAATTTAGACGAATTAATGGTTTATTAACGACATCTCTTTTAATAATACATACACCAGAAAGTTCTAGGGTGACAGAGAGGATAGTGTCTAGGCTTGGGTTTGGAAAATACAAGTTTCCTGCTCTCCCTGGCTATCCCTAACTGATCTGACGGACGGGATGGTTACTTTCAAAACCTGATTTGAAAATTAATCAAAACCCTTTGAACTTAGAAAACACGAATATGCCTAACCTGAGGTTAGACTGAGTTGCGATGTAAACCTGTCTGGAACCAACCGGCACATCCAGTAATCGCAACAATATCTATCTAATGTGAGGGGTCGCGGCTTTAATTTATTTAGTTAAAGCTAGAAAAAGAATGGTAGGGTTAAGTTAACTAAGACACTTAACCAATTCAACATGATAACCAAACCGATGGGTGGGGTTAGGTTTATACAGACACTTAACCAACTTAACACAGTTAAGCTAGAATGGGAGGGTTAAGTCCATAGGAACACTTAACCAAACTTAACATCGTAACAAGACAAGATTTGTAGGGGTTAAGTAACTAAGAAAACACTTATCCCAAATTAACATGTTAACTAGACTAGAAGGTGGGGTTAAGTAAAGTTAATACACTTAGCCAAATTAACATGTTAACTAGACTAGAGGTTGGGGCTAAGTAAAATTTAGTACACTTAGCCAACTGATATGTTAGCTGGACAAGACCGTAGGGTTAAGTAAACTTGAACTCTTAACCATCAGATTGTGATAAATGAATAGGGTTAAGTCTAAAACATGAAGGGATAATACTTAACCATTAATAAAGTGTTAGTTAAAACAGATGGGCAAGGTTAAGTTAAAAAGGAACACTTAACTAATACAGGATGAATGAATAGGGTTAAGTAATAAGAAATATTTAACCAATATAACTTGGTTTGTGGTAGGGTTAAGTCAACATGAATTATTGATAACACATAACCAGTTTATCAGGATAAATGAAGAGGGTTAAGTTAGCTTGAATTGACTAAGGACACTTAACCAATCCAAATTGACGAAAAAGAGAACTAAGTAGTAAACCTTAGTTAAAAGGAGTTAAGTAGTAAACCTTAGTTAAGAAAACAACGATTCTGGAAACTAAGTGGTAAACCTTAGTTAGAAAAACTAAGTAGTAATTCTTAGTATAACACGGGAAGGAGAGAACGTCCGTCTGATTAAAACAAAGGCTCCAACGAATTGGGTTACGAAGCCCGAGGCTTCGAGGGGACGTGAGGGTACTCTTGGTATCCCTCTGTGAGGCTACAGATGATCCGCCTGGGCTCACAGAGGTTAAGGTCTGCGGTAGAAGAACCAAGTGTATACCTTGGTTGCAAAATATGGCAACCTAAAGACTAGGATGGACCAGCGTGATTCGGCGAGAAAATGGTATCCCTGTGATAGCAACTCGTCGTCTACCATCCATCTTGATTCAATCGAGATACGTGAAGTGGAAAGGCGGAGAACTCCAAAAGACGATAAACTTGCTATCTAGTTATGGGTGAGGATGGCCATAGATTAGTGGGGCATAGGGGGCCTGCGTATAGTTCTCATTTTTCAAGGTGTGCCTTTCATTAGTTGAGGGAGGGGTCGAGTGGGACCATAACCACTAGAATAAAAACAGACCTTAGCATCTTCATCGGCAGATATCTGAAAGCTCCCGACCGAGTTCTGTGTTTCTTGATTTGCCCTGCCACAGGACTCGGGCCGCACATTACAGGACATGTGCATCTAGACAAGCGATAACGATTCGCGATACATGCGTGGGGAAGTCTAGGAATGTATACCACTCTAGGTAGTGTGTCCTAGACTTGGGGGCATCGTTCAATAGGTAGCATAATCCCTAGTTGGACTAGGTGGCATAAACCCTGAATCCGAGAAGCGTTCAGCAGATAGCGTAAACTCTAGTTGAATCTAGAAAGCACTTGATAGAAAACCCTAGATTAGATCTAGGTAATAAATAATAAATGTATGCCTGAAGGCAATGGAAAATACAGGGATTGGGATCACGCTATCGTTACTAGTTTGGACACTAGTTAGGTGGTGCAGAGATATAGAAACCAGTATAACAAGGAAATAGCGAAGCGGCGAAAGTATTAGAGCATATCCAGTTTATCTTATCTTAGCATATCTTGTGTTAATCTTGTCTAATCTTGCTGACCCTATCATCATGGTGTTATCTTGTATTCAGTTAATTCATGTCGTTTTGTTTTTCCATGTTCACATGCTAGAAGTAACTGAACTTACTTAGGCTTTATGTTTGACTCTGTTTTTCTTTCGTCTTCTTTTCTTCTGTTCCCCCCCCCTCCAAGGTAGTAAAGGAGGGAATAGTATAGCTTAGGTTAAGTTGGACTGTCACTCTTTCCCACCTTGAAGATTTGTCGAAATTTTGCTTGGATTCTCTTTTCAGATGCTATGGCTGGCTCTTGCTACATTGGGGAATATAAATGTTGTTTTATGCTTCTTTATTTTGTAGGACAGATGATACTCTGATATTGTAAAGAAATCATTGTACAAACTATCTTATCAATAAAGTAAAGTTTTAATTTCCGCTGTTTAATTTCTGTCTGTCTTGTAATTTATCTGCATCTTTTACCCTAAATGCTCCACAGAACTTAGTGCATTCCCTTTGTGAGTGACACTAACGGATGTGGGGTGTTACAGCTATCCCTTCCTTAGAGACCACGTGTCCTAAGAACCTCACTTATTTTCTCCAAAAATGGCACTTGGAGAACTTGGCTTTTAGCTGATGCGCTCGTCGGGTCTCTAAGACTTCCCTAAGATGTAGGGCATGCTCTTATTCATTTTTAAAGAAAACCAGAATACCGTCTACAAAGACTACCACAAACTTGTTTAGAAACTTCCTAAACACCCTACTCATTAAGTTAACAAAGTATGCAGGTGCATTCGTCAAACTAAAAGGCATGATGAGCCACTCAAAGAAACCGTCAGGAGTTCTAAAGGCTGTCTTATCGATGCTATCTTCAGCCACCCTTAGCTGATGAAACCCTATAGCTAAATCCAGTTGCGAGAAAACTGAAGCACCCACCAACAAATCGGGATAAATTGTCTATCCTCGGCAATGGGTGCCTGTTCTTCTTTGTAAGCTTATTCAACTCTATATAGTCCATGCACGATCTAAGTGAACCATCAGCTTTTGTAGCAAAAACGACTGGAGCACCCCACTCCGATATACTTCTTCTTATGAACCCCTTCTCAAGCAATTCTTTCACTTGCTTACTGAGTTCTCTTCTCACTCTCGGGGCCATGTGGTGCACTGGTAATGAAACTAGCTTTGCATTATCTACTTGATATATTCGAAAGTTTATCTCGCGCCTCGGAGGTAAACCTCAAACTTCATCGAAGAAGTCACTATATTCACGGACCACACGAACAGATTTCAAATCATCATTGGATGCGTCTAGGGATTCTAGGTAGCTAAGAATTACCAGACCTCTAGGGTCATAAGAAATATCAAGGATTTTTCCACAACGAGTCAATAATCTGACTACCCTTCTTCCACAATCTAGGATGGCACCGTATCTAGTTAGCCAATCCATTCCTAGAATCAAGCCGTAGCCCATGAAGCCAAGAAGAAAGGCATTGCATTCAAACCCAACGCCCAAGATAGACACTCTCAAATCCCGACAAATCATAGAAAGATGAGCTGAACCAATAGGATTTGAGACTACTATGGGATCCGTAACTAGAATAGTATTTAGGTGCAGTGTTTCAACTAACGAAGCAGATACAAACGAGTGTGAAGCGCCAGAGTCAAACAAAGTATGAACAGGATGATCAAACAGAAAAAATAAACTTTCAACGGAAATGTTTCTACCTCTCTCCTGTCCTGGTGTCGTGAGAGCCTGAATCTTCCCTCTCGCCTGCCCTGGTGCCATGAGAGCCTGAAGCTGCCCTCCAGAAGTTCTTTGCCCTTGCCCCGGCATTCCTTAACTAGATGACCTGCCTCTCCACAATGGAAACAACCAGTCTTCTTCTTTTTCTTACAGTCTTTACTTAGATGGCCTGGTGTCCCACAATTAAAGCACATCTTCTTTCCTTTGCAATTATTGTTCTTCCAGACATTCTTGTTTTGTTGTTGTGGTTTCTTTTGGTCCCCATTCTTCTCCGGTGCCTTATTAGCATTAGCACCTTTCTCTTCCTCATGCATAAGCGCCATGTCAACCAATTTCTCAAAGGTAGCCCCCGTAGGAATGTGGGTCATAGCTAACCCATGAAGTGGCTCATTCAAACCCTTAACGAACCTTAGGACCTTCTTCTCAAGTGTGTTTTCCAATTCCAAGGAAAATCTCGCCAACTGATTGAACTTATTGACGTACTACTTTACTGATAAATCCCCTTGCTTCAATGCCAAGAATCTTTCCATATATATTTTCTCTTCTGCTCGTGAGAGAAACTTCATTTCGAACCTACACTTGAAATCCATCCATGTCCCCACCGGACGCTCTCCGTTCGTGACCTCCCACCAAAACGAGGCTTCGTCTTTCATTAACCAAGCAGCTAATTAGACCTTCCTTCCATCTTCTACTTCAAAAATACCAAATAGATTTTCCAACTCCTTAAGCCAATTTCGAGCTTCAACAAACGTCTTTGATCCGTTAAAAGATTTCCTGCCCATTGCTCTAAAATCTTTGCATATATTTGCACAAGTATTAACACGGGGAGGAGGAGAAGGAGCATTTGCTAGGCCTGCGACATTGGCCCTAGCTTCCAGATACCTTCTAAACCATCCTGGTATCGGTATCCCCTCGGGTATCTCGGAAATTCCAAACATGCTGAAAAGGAAATGAAGTGATTCAAAACGAAGAATTCGAAAGAAAGATATATGGATCTTGGGGGTTATGTTTTTAAAACAAACTTTTCTCTTGAAAATACTTTCCTTAAAACATAATTTTGAAAGTATTACTTTATAAAATGCTTTTTGAAAAATAGTTTTTCAAAATTCATATCTGGTCCGGTAACCTTCAGCTCTGATACCACGTGTAACACCCCAAGTCCATTAATGTCACTCACAAAGGGAATGCATTAACTTCCATGGAGCGTATTTCGTGTATAGAACAGAATATAACAAGATAGATATAAATAATGGTACTTGAAAATTTTAGAACAACTTTTATTGCAGCAGAGAAATAGTTTGATTACAACAACTTCATAAACCAAGTACACTTAATATCCATCTTGATAAATTGTTTCAGAGTACATAAAATAAAAAGCATAAACCCCAAAACAAGTATCCATAAAAGAGATGAGTTGAACTTTACTTTCAGCAATCCAAGTACTTCCAAAAGAAAGAGAAAGAGATCCAAAATCAAGCTCCACTAGTACTAGTCCCACCCTGAGAACCTGGGGGGAGGGGGGAAAGGAAGAAAAGAGGCGAAAACAAGGGGGTCAGACATAAAGTCTGGCGAATATAATAACTTTAACAATATAATATATATATATGTATATATATATATTTCTCTCATATACATACAAACTTCAAGGCTTAATAACTTCTTCATAAGTTATCCGTTTTATGCAAACCAAATGTCTATCTTGACCCAAAATTTTGAGACGAACATAATAGCGCAACCCGTTCCACTTAATTCTTCTTCTAAATATTAAATATACTTTGATTTGTGAATTTTAATGTTATAAAATTATGGGGTGTTACATTCTCCCCTCCTTAAAGGATTTCGTCCTCGAAATCTCTAAGTTAAGAAGAATGTATCCTACCAACCAATCATCCATCTACTCAACCATCATCCACAAGCATCCATTGTCCTTAATAAAATTTCTAATGCTATATGAACTTACGCAAAAATGTGTGTATATGTTCCATATCTAATGCAAAGATCAGGCGGTCCACTGATTCAGTTGACCTCCTTAATGCAAATCATGATAGTGCCATGCGTCCATTATGTATGTGAAAGAATCCTATCGATACATATTATTTCTACATGTGTGCACAACCATTCATCAAAATGCAGCATCCATATGATAACACAACCATTATACATCCATTAATTTATATATGCACATGCATTTATATGCGACATGAAGGTGATTGAGCCGATCTAGTGCCTAATGTGTGTGTACATGCATCCACGAGCAAGCACTAGCAACCACTTGCATCCATTTGGATTCACCGAACATAATATGTCACAAACACATGTTAGGGTTCTTCGTAACTAAAGATCGAAGATGTCATTGCAAAGACAATCCTAAAAGATAGGACAAGTGTCAACAAAGCAGTAGAAAAAGAAGAAATTAAAACATACCCTCACAAAGGAAAGGGTACAACGTACGCATCTTATCTTCCGTCTCCCAAGTCGCGTCTCTTTGATCATCTCCCCAATGCACTTTGACTAACTTGACCTCTTTGTTGCCAAGCTTTTTGACCTCCGATCTGAGAATGTGTGTATGAGCTCGTCTAATCGTGGCATTGCGCTCCACTTCTTTGAGCGTGCTCGGCTCTACCACTTCCGCCGTATCGTGCAAACAGTTAAGCAAATGCGAAACATGAAACACGTCATGAACTCCGCTGAGCTTCTCTGGTAACTTTACTATACGCCATCTGCCCAATCCTCTCTGTAATTTGAAAGGGTCCTATGAACCTTGAACTTACCTACTGATCCAAAGCGGACTACGTTTCTCAACGGTGACACCTTAACAAAAACCATTTCCCCAACATCGAACTCAAGATCGGTTCATCCCCAATCGGCATATGACTTCTATCGGTCCTGTGATGTCTTCATTCGCTGTCGAATCAGGTCTATCTTCTCCGAAGTCTCCCTAATCATGTCGGGTCCAAGAAAAACCTTGTCCGTGGATTCCCACCAACAAGTAGGTGACCAGAACGGTCGTCCATAAAGAGCCTCAAAAGGTGCCATGCTAATGCTAGCCTGAAAACTATTATTATAGGCGAACTCCACTAGTGGAAGATGTTATTCCCAGGTTCCTCCAAAGTCTAGAATGCATAGCCTTAGAAGGTCTTCTATAATCCGATTTACTCTCTCGGTCTGGCCGTTTGTCCGAGGATGATAAGCAATACAAAAGCATAATTGAGTTCCAACCGCCTCTTGTAAGCTTTTCCAAAATTCAATCGTGAAAATGCTATATCTATCGCTCACAATGTTAGAGGGTATGCCATGCAAACGGACTATCTCTCGAAGGTAAACGGATGCTAACCATGCGGCGGTCCTTCTACTTTTAACAGGAATAAAATGGGCACTTTTAGTAAGTCAGTCTACAATTACCCAAATCCCCCTATTATCCTTTCTTGATCTTGGTAACCTATCCACAAAATCCGTGGAAACGCTTTCCCATTTCCAAAGCGGAATCTCTAAAGTATGGAGCAAACCTCCAGGCTTCTTTTGCTCCGCCTTGACTTGCTGGCACACTAAGCATCTAGCAACGAACTCGGCCACGTCCTTCTTCATTCCGGCCCAAAAGAAAACTCGCTTCATATCCCTGTACATCTTATCACCATCGGGATGTATGGTCATCTTAGAGCGATGTGAGTCTTCAAGAATTTACTTCTTCAAAATCTCGTCCTGTGGTATGCAAAGTCTTCCATCTCTACGTAGCCAACCTCTCTCATTTATAGCATACCTATTCAGATGACTCGATGACTCCCCTTCTGTAAGCTTGCCTACTGTCTCAACCAATTGTGGGTCGTTTCGCTATGCCTCTCCAACTCGACCCAAAAGTGTAGGTTGCACCTCTAACAATGCCAATAATCCGGGTACATAATTGACAAAGGGTCTGAAGTCAAAGGAAGATATATACTCCAAACTCTGCCGCTCTACGGACAAAGGACTTAAAGTTAACTTCTTTCTACTTAAGGCGTCAGCAACAACTTTACCCTTGCTAGGGGTATGTGCGACCTCAAAATCATAGGATGCCAAAAACTCCATCCATCTTTGTTGCCTCAAGTTTAGGTCCTTCTGAGAGAATAAGTACTTTAGCGACTAATGGTCTGTATACAACTCAAGCCTATCGCCAAGCAAATAATGATGCCATGACTTAAGCGCAAAAACTATGGCCGCCAACTCTAAATCGTGGGTAGGGTAAATTTTCTCATGGGCTTACAACTGCCTTCCACCATAGAATATCACCCTTCCCTCTTGCATTAAAACTGCGCCTAGCTCTGTCCCGCAAGCATCGGTATACACAGTGCATGTCTTACTCCAATTTGGCAAAATTAAAACTGGAGCGATCGTCAAAGCCCTCTTCAGACATTGGCAAGCATCGTCATAGACAACGTCCGAAGTAAAAGTCAAATTCTTCTTCGTTAATCGAGTGAGAGGGGCTAATATCTTCGCGAAGTCCTTAAAGAACTTCCTATAATAGCCAGCCAGCCCTAAAAAGCTTCTTACTTCTGTTGCGTTCTTAGTAGTTTTCCAATCTTGGATTGCCACCACCTTGGCGGGATCCACTGTTATCCCTTCCTTAGAGACCATGTGTCCTAAGAACCTCAAATCTTTTCTCCAAAAATCACACTTGGAGAACTTAGCTTTTAGCTGATGCACTCATAGGGTCTCTAAGACTTCCCTAAGATGTAGGGCGTGCTCTTCTTCATTTTTAGAGAAAACCAGAATATCGTCTGCAAAGACTACCACAAACTTGTTTAGAAACTCCCTAAATACCCTACTCATTAAGTCAACAAAGTCTGCGGGTGCATTCGTCAAACCAAAAGGCATGACGAGCCACCTAAAGAAACCATCAGGAGCTCTAAAGGCAGTCTTATCGATGCTATCTTCAGCCACCCTTAGCTGATGAAACACTATAGCTAAATCTAGTGGCGAGAAAACTGAAGCACCCACCAACTGATCGAATAAAGCGTTTATCCTCGGTAATGGGTGCCTGTTCTTCTTTTTTAGCTTATTCAGCTCTCCATAGTCCACGCACAATCTAAGTGAACCATCATCTTCAGCAAAAATGACTGGAGCACCCACTCCGAAATACTTCTTCTTTTGAACCCCTTCTCAAGAAATTTTTTCATTTGCTTACTGAGTTCTCTTCTCTCTCTCGGAGCCATGTGGTGCAGTGGTAATGCAACTGGCTTTGCATTATCTACTAGATATATTCGAAAGTCTATCTCGCGTCTTGGGGGTAAGCCTCGAACTTCATCGAAGACGTCACTATATTCACGGACCACACGAACAAATTTCAAATCATCATTGGATGCGTCTAGGGATTCTAAGTAGCTAAGCATTACCGGACCTCTAGGGTCACAAGAAATATCAAGGGTCTTTCCACAACGAGTGAACAATCTAACTACCGTTCTCTCACAATCAAGGATGGCACCTTATTTAGTTAGCCAATCCATACCTAGAATCAAGCCGTAGCCCATGAAGCCAAGAACAAAGGCGTTCCATTCAAACCCAACGCCCAAGATAGACACTCTCAAATACCGAAAAATCATAGAAAGATGAGCCGAACCACCAGTTGGAATTGACACTACTATGGGATCCGTACCTAGACCAGTATTTAGGTGTAGTGTTTCAACTAACGAAGCAGATACAAACGAGTGTGAAGTGCCAGAGTTAAACAAAGTACGAACAGGATGATCAAATGGAAAAACTAAACTTTCAACATAAATGTTTCTACCTCTCTCCTGTCCTGGTACTGTGAGAGTGTGAAAACCCGTAACTTCCCCGTAAAGGAAAGCGGCGAATAGTTCGAGAATAAGCCACAACAGAATGCATACAGAAGAACATTTCATTGTATATTACAACAATGCATCAGATTACAAGAATATACAGAGTTTAAATGAAGATTACACAGAAATATCAGAGATTTAAATTACATTTAAATACATCGCAGCGGAAAATAATACAATACACAACTAGAAGAGATATACGGATACAAAGCTTTCCGGATATCGTTCCAGCTGTAAACCAGAATCCCGTGAATATAAATCTGCAAAACCAAAACTACTAGCTGCCCGTGTCGAAAATAAGGGCACCCAGAGTTTAGGTTAAAACAATAAACTCCAGGTCAGTCATGGGACTGGTGTGAGAACTAAAACAGTTAATCTTTATTTTAAATCATTAGGTAAATCAAGGGACCACGCCGTATAACACGGAACGGGTTTCCTCCCAAAAATACCAGTGCATAAAAACAAACAGCGCAATGCTAAATAAAGAAAAATGAAGCTGTTATAAGACCCAGGTCCCATCACACAATGCAACGCAGCCGAGGATAGGGTTTTCCCTTAAAACAGCCAAAGAATGCTTGATACGTTTAAAACAAATCATTTGATACTATTATAAGTGTATAGTGTATAAAACAACTTCAAATCATAAGTATCAATCATAGGCGGCATGGGTACCATATATCATGTCGCCATACTAGTTCTACAATTAAAACCGCAAATGTCACGTATTTGGAAATTGGATTTCCATCTATGAACCGAGGCAAAAGATAGTCCTCAACCGATTCGAGACTGCCCAGCCCGAGTCTCAGGATCAGAGCTCGAGTGACCCTAGGAGCGACAGGGCCGGTCCACCGATGTGGATTAAAATGCCTGAGCACTGCGTTTCGCCGCCCTTTGGGGCGTAAATGAGCCAACTAAATGACTCCATCGGTTCGAGAACGACCGATCAATCCGAGGCGCCTCGCAACAGCAACAACCACATAAGTCAAACTCGTCAGGGCGTGTAAAACCACTGACGCCACTTCTAGCTAGGAGGAAACGCAGGCCCTCCCTGAGGTCCTTTCTCCCGTTTTTGGTTCATACCGGGTGTGAAACTCGCGAAGTAAACGTTACACAAAGCTACGCCACAAAGGCCGTGCTTTGATCATCACCACAAGACTTTGCTTTTCAACAGAAGCCTCGATCAATTGCTACTTAGGCATGCCACACAGGCAATTCACTCCATGCGTTTGATATCCATCAATATATAACCCCTGAGCTCGTACGTCTCAGAGAAGGGCGTTAAGAAAGAGAATAAATTCTCCGCCGCCAAACAGATATATATTTAATAGAGATCAATCACACGGACTAAAATCCAATGTCAGACACACAGTCCATTTACAAATCCGTTCTGGGTCTGAACGAAACCGGAGGCACCTAGTACCCTGCATATCCATCGATCTCCAAGTACGTCTGGACGATCACCAACTGTTTCCATCTTCTTGGGTGTACAGCCCAATCAAGATCATCAGTTATCACCCAAACGACGTGAAGACCTCCGGTCTTCGACCATCGTCTTCATCTTCGACTTATCGTCGTATCAGTTATTCAGAATGGGATGAACCTGGTCCTTCCGAATAACTCGCGTATATTTTAAATAAGTGTTACACAAACACAACATACGCCTCATTCCAATTCATTAGTCACTAACCGTAAATTAATCAAGAGAATAATTCCCCAAATATTAACCCCGAAGGCCGAAACCAACATCAGATCAATATCCAGAAAACCATTCTGCTTGGCTAACCGACAGTTAGTTTCTAAATTTCACGTTCATAGGGAAAGGTTCCCATTAATTTTATCAAAGATAAATTCCTGGAATTTATTCTTTAATCTACCTTTGAATTTCGATTCAACTAGCCGGGATTAACGAAACTTACCGAAGTAATCATTTGTTCTAATTTCCCAATCCCAACCTATTTATCCCATGAAGTAAAACTGGTAATACTTCATATCTAACACCACAGTGTTATCGGTAAATTCAATTACCATTTCACGTTCAAATCTAATTAAAGATTTAACTATCGCCTGGAGCAAAACTGGTGATACTCCATTCTCGATTATTTCAATCTAATTAAAGATTCACTAAAACTCCACTTAATTTTAATCGTTAACTGGGTTAAAGAATCAGTGTCATTTAAAACACGGTTCACGACAAACCCAAAGTCACATTCATTAATTATCGGGTTAAAGAACGAGTGTTATTTAAAACACTGTTCACGATAAACCCAAAAATCAATATCAATTCAATTCCAATTAAATATTATTTAATTGGTACACTTCGTTAAATTTAAACAAAAAGATTTAATCTTTTCTCAACTGGGTACAAGAACAGTGTTAGTGAAGACACCATTCACGACAAACCCAAATCTCATTTGATATTCAATACAAGGCTCTGAATAGAAAATATACCGGCTTATATTCAATATCAAATTCTACGACTAACAAATATCGCATTGGAAATAACGATATATATATATCTTTCAAATTTCCATAACAACATTTGTATAATCACGAAATCCAACATCGAAATATTCCGAAGACAATTTCGATTCAAATCCATTCCAATGCAATCATTGGAAATTTTGGTTATTTTCAAAACCATTTCAAATTCAATTTATTTATAAAAAAAATAAATAGAATTATATTTCTAGTTCAAAACTAGTTCATTTCGATAAAAATCTATTTTTATCTCTTCAAATATGGAGTTTTTCATCCCAATTCTTCACAAATCATTTCTTATGATTTTACACAAATTATTACTATTTTTAATAATTTTATCAAGGCCCGTACAGTCGATTTCCATCAACGACCATCGAACTGCACTTACAGCGACCTTTTTCGAATTTGATTTGGACGTATCTCCAAATCCAACCGTTAGATTTCAAATTTCTAACATTCGTTAGAAAGCTCTTTTCGATACGAACCCAACGGTTCCGGTTTTAGGAGAATCCGACGGTCGGATCTCCCGTAATGTCCGTTTGAAATAAATGGTCGAAATTCGCGAACTACCGCGGCGCGGCGCGTTCTATTCAGGCCATTATATTATATATATATAATATATATAATATATATATCGTCGATTTCCATTTAAAACGAATTATATAAATAGTTTTAAATTCGTTTCAAAAGCAATTTCAACTTCCATTTCAATTCAAATCGAAATTGAATTCTTCTTTATAAATTCGTTTCAAAATTCATTTCTATTCAATTCAAATTTCAATTCAATTTTAATTCATTTCAATTCGCTTTCAATTCAATTTGAAATCGTTTTCAATTCATTTTGAAATCGTTTTCAATTCAATTCATTTCGAAATCGTTTTCAATTCAATTCATTTCGAAATCGTTTTCAATTCAATTCATTTCGAAATCGTTTTCAATTCAATTCATTTCGAAATCGTTTTCAATTCAATTCATTTCGAAATCGTTTTCAATTCAATTCATTTCGAAATCGTTTTCAATTCAATTCATTTCGAAATCGTTTTCAATTCAATTCATTTCGAAATCGTTTTTAATTCAATTCATTTCGAAATCGTTTTCAATTCAATTCATTTCGAAATCGTCAAAATGGCGTCAATCTAATCAACACGGCTTCATATATTTCTATTTCCAAATATTCTATTTCAAATATTTCTTTTTCAAAATAGTTGCCAATACTAAAATATTTCGTTCAACACATGACCAATCTCAATGGATGAGTACTGTCAACACATGAACCTTTATTTTATATTGATAAAGATATAAATTTTATTACTAAAATATTTCGTTCAACACATGACCAATCTCAATGGATGAGTACTGTCAACACATGAACCTTTATTTTATAATATTCTTTATTTTTCAAATTGGAATGAGGCCCAATCAATTACCATATAAAGTTAATTATATGGATTTTCATACAACACATGTATATCATAGCATTGAAAAATAATCAACCATCAACCAAAGTGCACTACACTGTATAAGCATCAAATATAGATATTCAACGCTTATAACAGCCTGTCAATCAATCGATCGACACATTTAATCAATCAGGATGAGTGAACTTCAAATTTCATCCCAACACCCGTGTGGGGTTTCAAACAATCAAACGCATATTTTATTTGTGCAGTTGGGCGATGTGTAAAATTTATCGTCCCAATCAATGTCATTCAAATAGGTGTAAATAAACAAACCGTCCGGTTTATAAATGAATATTTTATTTTATTCACTTCACGTTAAAAATTATATTTTTAACGATAAAACATTTTATTTCAACCTATGAATTTCTATTCAATTCATTTACACAATAAAATGATATTTTTATTTTTCTAACATATTTTAGAAAATTTCGGCGGCATAACGGCACGATACTAGAAACGGGACAAGGCCTAGCCTTATCCCCGGTCTAGTGAAGGCCCATGCCATTCACACATCAATCAAATCCACCAAACAATCAAATTCAAATCAAATCATATAACTAAGATATGCAACCAAACAAACAAGTCCATGGTCTGTGGACGATTGTGTCGGGTGCTACTAAGCACCGTCTGCATCCTAGTATATATATATATAAATAGAAATGAAATTGAAAGGTGAGAAGTTCTCACCGAAAGCTATCCAATACCACGACTCTTCATTGATAGAAATCTTCATCGCTTTTTCGATTGGTTCCATCGCACTCTGTTTCATAGTAAAAATCACATTTTTACTTACAGCTATATATAGAATATAAATCAAATTTTATTCTTTGCTTTATAAATAAAAATTCTATTTTTTTTTAAACAAATCTATTTTTAATTTCAAACAAGTCTATTCTTAATTTTAAACAAAGCTATTTTTAGAATAAAGACTATCTTTTTATCTCGCTATTTATTTCTCAAAGAATATATTTTTACCACGCTATTAACTTAAAGATCTCGTCTTTTTAGATTCAAAGTTCTCGCCTTTTTAACTTCAAAAATCTCGCCTTTTTAACTTCAAAAATCTCGCCTTTTTAACTTCAAAAGTCTCGCCTTTTTAACTTCAAAAGTCTCATCTTTTTCCTTAACAAAATATGATATTTTCTTTAACAAAAATGTGATATTTTCCTAACAAAAATGTGATATTTTCCTAACAAAAATTGTTTTGTTTTTCTAAAAAAATGCTTTATTTTCTCCAACAAGACATGGTTTAATTTCTCTAACAAAACTATGATATATATTCCTTTATTTACAACAATACTAATTTTATTTAAATAAAAACTGATTTTTAAATATAGGTTTAACATAAAAAGACTGATTTTAAAATCGAATAAATAAGAAAACTTACTTTTCGGTGGAGGAATCGGACCTAAGTGGAAGGGGGGGGCTGCTGCAACATCATCGGAGCGGAGGAGTGCAGGCGGTCTAGGGGGGGAGGCGGATGGTCGGCTGGAGGTGCTACAGGCGGTGGGAGAGGGGGTGCGTGGGTTTTTCCGATTTGGGGTAAAAGGGGGGGTCGCGTATGGAAGGAAGGCGAGAGGGGAGAGGAGGCGGGGAAGGAAGGGACGACGCTGGGGGGGGGGGGGTCTCGCCGAAGTTAGGCGCCGGAGGCGGTGGGTGGTCGGCGTCGGTCTTCGGTGCGGTGCGATGGCCCTTTTTCTCTTTTTTTTTTTTTTTTGTTCTCTGCAGATCGAAGAAATAGAGGGGGGGGGGGGGTTGACTTCAACAAAGAGAAAGGAGGGGGGTGAGTGTAATTGAATTTATTTATTATTTTATTTAAAGTCCAAAAAGTAACTTTTATTTTCGAACTCAAAACGAAACCCACCGACTGTCGTCCCTAGCATTTTACCCCCATTCCGAACACAATGGGATATGTATCGCAAGCTGATTCGATCGTTTTGATCAGCTTCCGTTGAATTTACATTTAAATCATTATATTGAATTTTAAACGTACATTTCAAATTACCAGGGTCACGTACTAACTCTAAAAATTCTCGAAAAATATTCTCTAGCTTCGTATTGACGATATGGTCCTAACAAAACTAGTTTCGTCAAATTCTGAGACCGTTTGAGAAATGGCCAATTTCCAGTCGATTAAAATCCACTGAAAATGGTCAAACGCATTTTCCTTTGCCACGCCCACATATTGATTCGAAAAATTATGAAATTTGAAACGTAGCCATAACTTTACACCACGGACCCGACAAAACTGGTTTCGTCGAAATCCGAGGTCATTTGCAAAATGTCCATTTTTAAGGGCCTGAATTCCATAGCGACTATTCAGAATTTTCAACTGGACATATCTTTTGATTCCCGCTACGAAATTTTGATTTTTCGGATTCGTCGGAAAGATATCCTCAATTAGATTCCATTATTTTTGGTTTAACTAAAATCCGGATTGTTTTGCACCCGGTACATTCAATTGAAGTTTGAAATCGAATTATCGAACTACCACGCCATTTTCAATTCTATTTATAATTATATATAAATATTTATATTCTAACGACGACGCGTATAAATATATACGATCGAATTATATTCAAAATAAATTTCTCGTCGATTATATTTAAAATAATCTATTTTAAATATTCTAAATTCGCTAAAATTGCCAAAATAAAAATTTTAAACTGGCCCAGATTTTCGGGTTATTACAATCTCCCCCACTTAAAACTTTTCGTCCCCGAAAAGGAACAAAGTCGAAAGTGGTTTGATTAATCAACTCTACGCTCGATCTGGCTTTCATTCTCTAACTCTTTAGTTTCTGAGAATTTTCAAAATTTCAAAAATTTGGCTAACACCCTAAATTTTTGAAAAATTTCGCCATAACCTCCCCTGCACCGGGAGCATCGGGGAATTTCAAATAGCTTCCCCGGTCCTTCAGATCTCAAAAAGAAAAAGAAAAAGCCAAGCGGATAGCCAATAGGCTCGTAAAATCATCATCACCCAAACAAAACAGTAAATTATGTAGTAAACAGGTACCTATTTGTCGGGCAAACAAATTTTATTCTTCGGCTCTAGCTTCCTTGCTATGACCTGTTCAATGTAAGTATATGTATATGCAAGCAAATGCGACCAATTTTCAATACAATTCAATATTTGGTTCAATTAGGCATAATGGTTCAAAATTAGCAAACAAATGAACAAACAACACAAATATCAATCAATTAGTGAATTTAACGTTTCAAATTCATAATTTTGATACATATACAAAAAATCGTGTTTTGGTGCCAAATCACAACAATGTATTCTAGCTATATTAGTTTTGGTTCTCACACCTGTCTAATGGAAATATATAGAAATCCCACCTTCGAAACACGAATATAAATATTGATAATGCGGCCGCATTACCAAAATTATCTCCGGGCGACTAGAGTGTGATTCTATATCTATCCAGTATATTAAAATTTCAAATACACGTTTGCAAGGCGTATATGCAAAATTTTTATATACTGAACTGTCCAAATCAATATAAATAAATAATCAAATATGAATAAATGATTTAAATTTTCAAAACAAAATTTGTTTTCATTTTAAAAATATACTCTTCACACTCGTTCTAGGATACTACTGATCCCATCTCTAACGAGTCATCCCCATTGGATATTACTAATCCAATATCTGATGAATTCTTTCGTATGGTTCTAATGTGCCTTGTTCTCCGAGCTTTGTAAACCAAAGCTCTGATACCAACTGTGAAAACCCGTAACTTCCCCGTAAAGGAAAGCGGCGGATAGTTCGAGAATAAGCCACAACAGAATGCATACAGAAGAACATTTCATTGTATATTACAACAATGCATCAGATTACAAGAATATACAGAGTTTAAATGAAGATTACACAGAAATATCAGAGATTTAAATTACATTTAAATACATCGCAGCGGAAAATAATACAATACACAACTAGAAGAGATATACGGATACAAAGCTTTCCGGATATCGTTCCAGCTGTAAACCAGAATCCTGTGAATATAAATCTGCAAAACCAAAACTACTAGCTGCCCGTGTCGAAAATAAGGGCACCCAGAGTTTAGGTTAAAACAATAAACTCCAGGTCAGTCATGGGACTGGTGTGAGAACTAAAACAGTTAATCTTTATTTTAAATCATTAGGTAAATAAAGGGACCACGCCGTATGACACGGAACGGGTTTCCTCCCAAGAATACCAGTGCATAAAAACAAACAGCGCAATGCTAAATAAAGAAAAGTAAAGTTGTTATAAGACCCAGGTCCCATCACACAATGCAACGCAGCCGAGGATAGGGTTTTCCCTTATAACAGCCAAAGAATGCTTGATACGTTTAAAACAAATCATTTGATACTATTATAAGTGTATAGTGTATAAAACAACTTCAAATCATAAGTATCAATCATAGGCGGCATGGGTACCATATATCATGTCGCCATACTAGTTCTACAATTAAAACCGCAAATGTCACGTATTTGGAAATTGGATTTCCATCTATGAACCGAGGCAAAAGATAGTCCTCAACCGATTCGAGACTGCCCAGCCCGAGTCTCAGGATCAGAGCTCGAGTGACCCTAGGAGCGACAGGGCCGGTCCACCGATGTGGATTAAAATGCCTGAGCACTGCGTTTCGCCGCCCTTTGGGGCGTAAATGAGCCAACTAAATGACTCCATCGGTTCGAGAACGACCGATCAATCCGAGGCACCTCGCAACAGCAACAACCACATAAGTCAAACTCGTCAGGGCGTGTAAAACCACTGACGCCACTTCTAGCTAGGAGGAAACGCAGGCCCTCCCTGAGGTCCTTTCTCCCGTTTTTGGTTCATACCGGGTGTGAAACTAGCGAAGTAAACGTTACACAAAGCTACGCCACAAAGGCCGTGCTTTGATCATCACCACAAGACTTTGCTTTTCAACAGAAGCCTCGATCAATTGCCACATAGGCATGCCACACAGGCAATTCACTCCATGCGTTTGATATCCATCAATATATAACCCCTGAGCTCGTACGTCTCAGAGAAGGGCGTTAAGCAAGAGAATAAATTCTCCGCCGCCAAACAGATATATATTTAATAGAGATCAATCCCACGGACTAAAATCCAATGTCAAACACACAGTCCATTTACAAGTCCGTTCTGGGTCTGAACGAAACCGGAGGCACCTAGTACCCCGCATATCCATCGATCTCCAAGTACGTCTGGACGATCACCAACTGTTTCCATCTTCTTGGGTGTACAGCCCAATCAAGATCATCAGTTATCACCCAAACGATGTGAAGACCTCCGGTCTTCGACCATCGTCTTCATCTTCGACTTATCGTCGTATCAGTTATTCAGAATGGGATGAACCCGGTCTTTCTGAATAACTCGTGTATATTTTAAATAAGTGTTACACAAACACAACATACGCCTCATTCCAATTCATTAGTCACTAACCGTAAATTAATCAAGAGAATAATTCCCCAAATATTAACCCCGAAGGCCGAAACCAACATCAGATCAATATCCAGAAAACCATTCTGCTTGGCTAACCGACAGTTAGTTTCTAAATTTCACGTTCATAGGGAAAGGTTCCCATTAATTTTATCAAAGATAAATTCCTGGAATTTATTCTTTAATCTACCTTTGAATTTCGATTCAACTAGCCGGGATTAACGAAACTTACCGAAGTAATCATTTGTTCTAATTTCCCAATCCCAACCTATTTATCCCATGAAATAAAACTGGTAATACTTCATATCTAACACCACAGTGTTATCGGTAAATTCAATTACCATTTCACGTTCAAATCTAATTAAAGATTTAACCATCGCCTGGAGCAAAACTGGTGATACTCCATTCTCGATTATTTCAATCTAATTAAAGATTCACTAAAACTCCACTTAGTTTTAATCGTTAACTGGGTTAAAGAATCAGTGTCATTTAAAACACGATTCAAAATAAACCCAAAGTCACATTCATTAATTATCGGGTTAAAGAACGAGTGTTATTTAAAACACTGTTCACGATAAACCCAAAAATCAATATCAATTCAATTCCAATTAAATATTATTTAATTGGTACACTTCGTTAAATCTAAACAAAAAGATTTAATCTTTTCTCAACTGGGTACAAGAACAGTGTTAGTGAAGACACCATTCACGACAAACCCAAATCTCATTTGATATTCAATACAAGGCTCTGAATAGAAAATATACCGGCTTATATTCAATATCAAATTCTACGACTAACAAATATCGCATTGGAAATAACGATATATATATATATATCTTTCAAATTTCCATAACAACATTTGTATAATCACGAAATCCAACATCGAAATATTCCGAAAACAATTTCGATTCAAATCCATTCCAATGCAATCATTGGAAATTTTGGTTATTTTCAAAACCATTTCAAATTCAATTTATTTATAAAAAAAATAAATAGAATTATATTTCTAGTTCAAAACTAGTTCATTTCGATAAAAATCTATTTTTATCTTTTCAAATATGGAGTTTTTCATCCCAATTCTTCACAAATCATTTCTTATGATCTTACACAAATTATTACTATTTTTAATAATTTTATCAAGGCCCGTACAGTCGATTTCCATCAACGGCCATCGAACTGCACTTACAGCGACCTTTTTCAAATTTGATTTGGACGTATCTCCAAATCCAACCGTTAGATTTAAAATTTCTAACATTCGTTAGAAAGCTCTTTTCGATACGAACCCAACGGTTCCGGTTTTAGGAGAATCCGACGGTCGGATCTCCCGTAATGTCCGTTTGAAATAAATGGTCGAAATTCGCGAACTGCCGCGGCGCGGCGCGTTCTATTCAGGCCATTATATTATATATATATAATATATATATCGTCGATTTCCATTTAAAACGAATTATATAAATAGTTTTAAATTCGTTTCAAAAGCAATTTCAACTTCCATTTCAATTCAAATCGAAATTGAATTCTTCTTTATAAATTCGTTTCAAAATTCATTTCTATTCAATTCAAATTTCAATTCAATTTTAATTCATTTCAATTCGCTTTCAATTCAATTTGAATTCGTTTTCAATTCATTTCGAAATCGTTTTCAATTCAATTCATTTCGAAATCGTTTTCAATTCAATTCATTTCGAAATCGTTTTCAATTCAATTCATTTCGAAATCGTTTTCAATTCAATTCATTTCGAAATCGTTTTCAATTCAATTCATTTCGAAATCGTTTTCAATTCATTTCGAAATCGTTTTCAATTCAATTCATTTCGAAATCGTTTTCAATTCAATTCATTTCGAAATCGTTTTCAATTCAATTCATTTCGAAATCGTTTTCAATTCAATTCATTTCGAAATCGTTTTCAATTCAATTCATTTCGAAATCGTTTTCAATTCAATTCATTTCGAAATCGTTTTCAATTCAATTCATTTCGAAATCGTTTTCAATTCAGTTCATTTCGAAATCGTCAAAATGGCGTCAATCTAATCAACACGGCTTCATATATTTCTATTTCCAAATATTCTATTTCAAATATTTCTTTTTCAAAATAGTTGCCAATACTAAAATATTTCGTTCAACACATGACCAATCTCAATGGATGAGTACTGTCAACACATGAACCTTTATTTTATATTGATAAATATATAAATTTTATTACTAAAATATTTCGTTCAACACATGACCAATCTCAATGGATGAGTACTGTCAACACATGAACCTTTATTTTATAATATTCTTTATTTTTCAAATTGGAATGAGGCCCAATCAATTACCATATAAAGTTAATTATATGGATTTTCATACAACACATGTATATCATAGCATTGAAAAATAATCAACCATCAACCAAAGTGCACTACACTGTATAAGCATCAAATATAGATATTCAATGCTTATAACAGCCTGTCAATCAATCGATCGACACATTTAATCAATCAGGATGAGTGAACTTCAAATTTCATCCCAACACCCGTGTGGGGTTTCAAACAATCAAACGCATATTTTATTTGTGTAGTTGGGCGATGTGTAAAATTTATCGTCCCAATCAATGTCATTCAAATAGGTGTACATAAACAAACCGTCCGGTTTATAAATGAATATTTTATTTTATTCACTTCACGTTAAAAATTATATTTTTAACGATAAAACATTTTATTTCAACCTATGAATTTCTATTCAATTCATTTACACAATAAAATGATATTTTTATTTTTCTAACATATTTTAGAAAATTTCGGCGGCATAACGGCACGATACTAGAAATGGGACAAGGCCTAGCCTTATCCCCGGTCTAGTGAAGGCCCACGCCATTCACACATCAATCAAATCCACCAAACAATCAAATTCAAATCAAATCATATAACTAAGATATGCAACCAAACAAACAAGTCCATGGTCTGTGGACGATTGTGTCGGGTGCTACTAAGCACCGTCTGCATCCTAGTATATATATATAAATAGAAATGAAATTGAAAGGTGAGAAGTTCTCACCGAAAGCTATCCAATACCACGACTCTTCATTGATAGAAATCTTCATCGCTTTTTCGATTGGTTCCATCGCACTCTGTTTCATAGTAAAAATCACATTTTTACTTACAGCTATATATAGAATATAAATCAAATTTTATTCTTTGCTTTATAAATAAAAATTCTATTTTTTTTTTTAAACAAATCTATTTTTAATTTCAAACAAGTCTATTCTTTATTTTAAACAAAGCTATTTTTAGAATAAAGACTATCTTTTTATCTCGCTATTTATTTCTCAAAGAATATATTTTTACCACGCTATTAACTTAAAGATTTCGTCTTTTTAGATTCAAAGTTCTCGCCTTTTTAACTTCAAAAATCTCGCCTTTTTAACTTCAAAAATCTCGCCTTTTTAACTTCAAAAGTCTCGCCTTTTTAACTTCAAAAGTCTCGCCTTTTTAACTTCAAAAGTCTCGCCTTTTTAACTTCAAAAGTCTCATCTTTTTCCTTAACAAAATATGATATTTTCTCTAACAAAAATGTGATATTTTCCTAACAAAAATGTGATATTTTCCTAACAAAAATTGTTTTGTTTTTCTAACAAAAATGCTTTATTTTCTCCAACAAGACATGGTTTAATTTCTCTAACAAAACTATGATATATATTCCTTTATTTACAACAATACTAATTTTATTTAAATAAAAACTGATTTTTAAATATACGTTTAACATAAAAAGACTGATTTTAAAATCGAATAAATAAGAAAACTTACTTTTCGGTGGAGGAATCGGACCTAAGTGGAAGGGGGGGGGCTGCTGCAACATCATCGGAGCGAAGGAGTGCAGGCGGTCTAGGGGGGAGGCGGATGGTCGGCTGGAGGTGCTACAGGCGGTGGGAGAGGGGGTGCGTGGGTTTTTCCGATTTGGGGTAAAAGGGGGGGTCGCGTATGGAAGGAAGGCGAGAGGGGAGAGGATGCGGGGAAGGAAGGGACGGCGCTGGGGGGGGGGGGGGTCTCGCCGAAGTCAGGCGCCGGAGGCGGTGGGTGGGCGGCGTCGGTCTTCGGTGCGGTGCGATGGCCCTTTTTCTCTTTTTTTTTTGTTCTCTGCAGATCGAAGAAATAGAGGGGGGGGGGGGTTGACTTCAACAAAGAGAAAGGAGGGGGGTGAGTGTAATTGAATTTATTTATTATTTTATTTAAAGTCCAAAAAGTAACTTTTATTTTCGAACTCAAAACGAAACCCACCGACTGTCGTCCCTAGCATTTTACCCCCATTCCGAACACAGTGGGATATGTATCGCAAGCTGATTCGATCGTTTTGATCAGCTTCCGTTGAATTTACATTTAAATCATTATATTGATTTTTAAACGTACATTTCAAATTACCAGGGTCACGTACTAACTCTAAAAATTCTCGAAAAATATTCTCTAGCTTCGTATTGACGATACGGTCCTAACAGAACTAGTTTCGTCAAATTCTGAGACCGTTTGAGAAATGGCCAATTTCCAGTCGATTAAAATCCACTGAAAATGGTCAAACGCATTTTCCTTTGCCACGCCCACATATTGATTCGAAAAATTATGAAATTTGAAACCTAGCCATAACTTTACACCACGGACCTAACAAAACTGGTTTCGTCGAAATCCGAGGTCATCTGCAAAATGTCCATTTTTAAGGGCCTGAATTCCATAGCGACTATTCAGAATTTTCAACTGGACATATCTTTTGATTCCCGCTACGAAATTTTGATTTTTCGGATTTGTCGGAAAGATATCCTCAATTAGATTCCATTATTTTTGGTTTCACTAAAATCCGGATTGTTTTGCACCCGGTACATTCAATTGAAGTTTGAAATCGAATTATCGAACTACCGCGCCATTTTCAATTCTATTCATAATTATATATAAATATTTATATTTTAACGACGACGCGTATAAATATATACGATCGAATTATATTCAAAATAAATTTCTCGTCGATTATATTTAAAATAATCTATTTTAAATATTCTAAATTCGCTAAAATTGCCAAAATAAAAATTTTAAACTGGCCCAGATTTTCGGGTTATTACAGAGAGCCTGAATCTGCCCTCTCGCCTGCCCTGGTTCCATGAGAGCCTGAAGCTGCCCTCCAGAAGTTCTTTTCCCTTGCCCTTGTTTCCTTAGGCAGTCCTTAACTAGATGACCTACCTATCCACAGTGGAAACAACCGGTCTTCTTCTTTTTCCTATAGTCTTTACTCAGATGGCTTGGTGTCCCACAATTAAAGCACTTCTTCTTTCCTTTCCCATTAATGTTCTTCCCACCTTTCTTGTTTTTTTGTTGTGGTTTCTTTTGGTCCCCTTTCTTCTCCGGTGCCTTATTAGCATTAGCACCTTTCTCTTCCTCATGCATAAGCGCCATGTCAACCAATTTCTCAAAGGTAGCCCCCATAGGAATGTCACAGCTAACCCATGTAGTGGCCCATTCAAACCCTTAACGAACCTTAGGGCCTTCTTCTCAGGTGTGTTTACCAATTCCAAGGCGAATCTCGCCAACTGATTGAACTTGTTGACGTACTCCTTTACTGATAAATCCCCTTGCTTCAACACCAAGAATCTTTCCATATATAAATTCTCTTCTGCTCGTGAGAGAAACTTCATTTCTAACCTACGCTTGAAATCCATCCATATCCCCACCGGATGCTCTCCGTTCATGACCTCCCACCAAAACGAGGCTTCGTCTTTCGTTAACCAAGCAAACAATTGGACCTTCCTTCCATCTTCTACTTCGAAAATATGAAATAGATCTTCCACCTCCTTAAGCCAATTTCGAGCTTCAACAAGCGTATCTGATCCGTGAAAAGATTTCCCGCTCATTGCTCTAAAATCTTTGCATATGTTTGCAAATGTATCAACACGGGGAGAAGGAGGAGCATTTGCTAGGCCTACGACATTGGCCTTAGCTTCCAGATACCTTCTAAACCATCCTGGTATTGGTATCCCCTCGGGTATCTCAGGAATTCCAGACATGCTGAAAAGAAAATGAAGAGATTCAAAAACGAAGAATTCGAAAGAAAGATATATGGCTCTTGGGGGTTATGTTTTTAAAACAAACTTTTCTCTTGAAAATACTTTCCTTAAAAAATACTTTTGAAAGTATTTCTTTATAAAATGCTTTTTGAAAAATAGTTTTTCAAAATTCATATCTGGTCTGGTAACCTTCATCTCTGATACCACGTGTAACACCCCACGTCCATTAATGTCACTCACAAAGGGAATGCATTAACTTCCATGGAGCGTATTTAGTGTATTGAACCGAATATAACAAGATAGATATAAATAATGGTACTTGAAAATTTTAAAACAACTTTTATTGCAGTGGAGAAATAGTTTGATTACAACAACTTCATAAACCAAGTACACTTAATATCCTTCTTGATAAATTGTTTCAGAGTACATGAAATAAAAAGCATAAACCCCAACACAAGTAGCCATAAAAGAGATGAGCTGAGCTTTACTTTCAGCAATCCAAGCACTTCCAAAAGAGAGAGAAAGAGATCCGTGAACAAGCTCCGCTAGTACTAGTCCCACCCTGAGAACCTGGGGGAGGGGGGGGGGAGGAGGAAGAAAAGAGGCGAAAACAAGGGGGTCAGACATAAAGTATGGCGAGTATAATAACTTTAACAATATAATATTGTTTTTATATATATATATATATCTTGTAATGACCCGAAAATCTGAACCAGTTTGAAAATTTTATTTTAAGAAGTTTTGTTGAATTTTGAGTCCAAATTTAAAATTTCTAATTTTAAATAACTCTGAAGCAGTTAAAAATGACCATTTTGCAAACGACCTCGGAATTCGACGAAACCACTTTCATTGGATCCGGAATGTCATAATATGGCTAAGTTTCAATTTTTAGAATTTTTCGATTTAATATGTGAGCGTGGCGAAAGAAACTGTGTTTGGTCAAAAATAGTTGAATTTGAACAGCTTGAAAATAGCCATTTTTCGAACAGTCTCAGAATTCGATGAAATTGGCTTTGTTAGAATCGTATCGTCATCACGATGCCAAAAATAATTTTTCTGGATTTTTCCGAGTCAGTATGTGGCCTCAGGAAATTAATATGTATGTTCGAATTTAAATTAAACAATTTAATTTAAAAATAAAGTGAAACCATACTGTAACTTCAGAATTAGACCATGCGGATAGCGCCATCGCGTTCAGAAGGCGTGAAAACGTTAAGATCGACAGTCGTTGTGCGCGAATCGGAGACCGTATGAGAAATTGCAATTTCTCGAATAGATTAATTAATTAATTAATTAATTAATAATTATTAAACCCTAACCGTACCAGTATATATACCCCCGTATTGGTGAACAGTACGTCTTCCTCCTTCGTATAACTTGGCCGCCGAAACCCATTGAACATCAAAACTTTGAGCTCCCTTTTCTCTCTCGTTTCTCGACCGTTTTCTCCCAACTTGGGCTCATATCGAAGAGGAGATCGTGGCCTTCAATCTTCGACCTGTCTCACCCTTCCTCGTCAATCGAGCCGCCGCCACCAGCCCGGCCAACGTCCGCCGCACGCAGGTGAACTGCGCCGCCATCTCGCCGCCGCACCCCCTCCTCTTCCCGGCGAACGTCCGCCCCTCCACCTCCTTCGACCTCCAGCGATCGGTTCC
The DNA here is from genome assembly GCA_030737875.1 of Allium sativum. Classification (NCBI taxonomy): domain Eukaryota; kingdom Viridiplantae; phylum Streptophyta; class Magnoliopsida; order Asparagales; family Amaryllidaceae; genus Allium; species Allium sativum. The sequence continues at coordinate 276,154,724 of CM060926.1, read as the reverse complement.
GAGAACCATCAACTACAACACCTGCAAACCTGAATCAAAGTTTTGAACGAAATCTGGAAATTTTAAGGTAAATATTTAGTTCAGAAATTATAACGCTTATAAGCGTCGCAGAATCAGTTGTTAAAAACCAGTTTAATTAAAACATTGATAACTTATTCATATGAACTTGGATTCTGAAAATTCCAGATCCGACGGATTCGTAATTCAGAGGGCTGCGTTTCAGGACTGATTCGGGGGATTTCTGAAGTGGTTTAGATTTTTGGATTTGCTTTGTTTGAAGTGAGAATTCACTGAACTTGATTTTTATTTAAAAAATAAACCGTATGAATCTGTTATGACATGAACACCGTATGTGTGTGCTATGACCTTAATATGTACATGTATGATAGGACAAAACCCACTGTATGTTGATTTGTTAGAGTATGAAATATTAAAATTATCCATGTATGTTGTGTTGACATTTTGATATGTTAAAATTGAATATATTAAAATTGTCCATTGTATGTTTATTGATATTTTGACATGTTAGAATAGAAAATGTTAAAATTGTTCATTGTATGTTGTATTAACATTTTAATATATTAAAATAAGAAATTGTTCATGTATGTTGTGAATGGACATTTTTGGTCAAAAATTAAAATAATAAATTGTTCATATATGTTGTGAATGGACATTTTTGTCAAAAATTAAAGTAAGAAAATGAACATGTATGTAAATTGACATTTTGTCAATAATGAAATAAGAAAATAAACACCGTATGTAAATTGACATTTTGTCAATATCAAAATAAGAAAATAAACACCGTATGTAAATTGACATTTTGTCAATATCAAAATAAGAAAATGAACACCGTATGTGAAGTAACATTTTTATAAATGTTAGAAATAGGATTTTCATCGTATGGAAAAAAATATAATATTCTTGTTATATTAAAACAAAAATGCATTGGAAGATAAATAACATTTTTTTGTATGAATATATTATTTTGTCATGTTAGAAAAATAGAAATTGGCATTGCATAAAATACTATTTTGTCATGTTAGAAAAATAGAAATGCATTGTATGAAACTATTATTTTGTTATGATAGAAAAATAGAGAAATGCATTGTATGAATATATTATTTTGTCATGTTAGAAAAATAGAAATTTGCATTGCATAAAAATATTATTTTGTTACGTTAGAAAAATAATAAATGCATTGTAGGTAAAAGAATATTTTTGTTATGTTAAAATAAGACATGCATTGTATGGAAAATAATATTCTGTCATGTCAACAATATAGAAAATGCATGTCATGTAAATATACATTATTTATAATGTTAATTAAAAAGAAAATGTGCATTGCAAGATCATATACATTATTTTTAATGTTAATAAAAGGAGAATTCACCCCGTAGGAAGAATTAACATTATTTTTAATGTTAAGCAAAAGAAATGAAACTGTATGAAAAGAATTAACATTATTTTTAATGCAAAAGATAAAGAAATGATATTGGGAAATCTATATTTTCTAATAATATTGGGAAATCTATATTTTCTAATAATATTGGGAAATCTGTATTTCCTAATGATATTGGGAAATCTATATTTTCTGATAATATACTTACGATGTTAAATATAAGAAATGAAACGTATGTAAGAATGACATTATTTATCATGTTGAATAAAAAGTAAGGAATCATTGTGAAACATTAACATTATTTATAATGTAGATAAAAGGGAATTTACTCCATAGGAAATTGTTCATTATTCATAATGAAATTGTTCATGAAGAAATATATATATATAAGAGATGAATGGAATGGTATGTTATAATTTACATTTTTCAAATGTAAATTATAAAATATAAAAATAAGCAATAATGAAATAAAAAGAAGAATTATCGTCTAATCCTAAACTACATTATCATGTAAGTAGGAAAGTGAAGGATAAGAGAAATGTAAGCTGTATGTAAGGACGATAAATTAAACGAATTATTTAATATAAATTATATATATATATAATTAAAATATAACGAATCGAGCACGGTAGTTCGCGTTTTGAAATCGAACTTTTAAACGATTATACCGAAAGATCCGACCGTCGGATTTTCACAAAACTGAAACCGCTAGGACCGTCTTGGAAAAATCTTTCCAACGATATAAGCTACGTTAAAATCCAACGGTTAGATTTTGTGAAAAGAGAAAATCAAAATTGATGGAAAACAGCGCCAGAGTCGCCCTTGACCTGAAGCTTCGTAAATAAAGAAATTAATTATATTAAATAGTTAAGGCGAGGATAAATCGTTATAAAACAACATGACGATATGAAATATGTTTTTCTCAAAATTTTGAATGCGAGATTATTTGGAAAGTCCGGGTTCATCCCATTCCAAATGACTGTACGGTTTTAAGAATCTATATATGAAGACGGCGTATGAAGACCGTAAAATCTTCCCTCGAATGGACAACGATCAAGACTCTGAATTGGGTAGCTCCCGATTCAAGAGTCGGGGTAATTGCCCAAACGTACGTGTTGGTTTCACGGGTTTGACCCTCGCTCAGACCCAGAGCATGGGTATAAATGGATGGTGTGTCTGACATCGTACCCCATTAAATATCATGTTGTCGATTTTCTACTAATATATAAATGTTGATGGTAGAGGATTCATTCTCTACTTAACATCCGTTTATATATTGACAGAAGATCGATGGTACGGTATGGAGTGACGGTGTGGCATACTAAGATGAAATGATCAGGGTTTCTTGCTGAAAAGCAGAACCCTGTGGTATGGGAAACATGACTTCACAAGCCTTACAAACCGGTTGAGTCTAAAAAAGGGGGAAGGGAACGCAGGGAAAGTAGCACGTTTCTTTCTAGTTAGTAGTCATTTTACTTTTGGAGGATGATGAAACAAGGCGCCTCGGATAGGTCCTACAGGACGGGAAATGTGTGCTTAGGAATAACTAATCCTCTAAGCTGTATGTGAGGACCGGCCCTGCCATTTCCAAGGGTTAACTGCGGGTAATCCTGGAGCATTAACTAGAGTGTCTCGAATCGGTAAGGAGTCCTCCCTAGCCTGGACTTATGATGGAAACCAAAATTTCCAATACGACCCCGACGGATTTGATTTGTAATACTAGTATTGGAGGCATAATATATGGTACCTATGCTTCCTAGGATTAATACATTGCTTTGAATTGTTTTAAAACATATACACCCTAATAATAGTATTAGTTTGTATTTGGCGTATTTAGCATGTTTAACCACCATAAGGTAAAACTCTATCCTCTTGGTGTGCATTGCATTGTGTGATGGGACCTGAGTCTTATGGTGGTTCCATTTTTCAAAAGGCATTGCGCTGTGTTACATTTTATTTATTTGTACTGACACTGTAGTTATGCACGGCAATCCATTGGTACAACCCGTTCCGCGTTAGCGGCGTGGTCTTTGGATTTGTCTTATTTTTGTATGAGTTAATTTAATTAAGAATTCTCACACCAGTCCCACGACTGACCCATCGTTTGTTTCACCTTTTTGCAAACTTGGGTGCCCTCTCATCTACATGGGCAGCCAAGTAGACAGGTTCCCTTTCTGTTTGGAGTTTTCTTTGGAGCTGCTTTTATCTTTTCCTCTTGGAGTGCTTTTGGGTGAAGAGAAGGTGATGGAGCTTTGAAGACCTATCTTTTTGTTCATCGCATTTTTCCTTTTTCAGACATCAGACTTATTTCCATTTCATGTTATTTAATTTGGAGTTGAAACTTATGTCTTTTCTGAAACCTTGTTGTAATAACTTAGATTCTGTGACTGTGGATTTTCTATTGCTGATGACATTATATATCCGCTGCTATAATGTTGTTATTATATGGATTTCCTGTGCTATGTTGTTTTCTGTGACTTGTTATGTTTATGTTGTATTCCATATGATTTCTCCTTGCTTTCACTTGTGGAAGTTTGGGGTCATCACAGTTGGTATCAGAGCCAGGTTTACAAAGCGGAATATAACATATTTATAGTAACTCGTTTACGTAGAATCACATTATTCTACGGCGAACATTTCATAAGAATACATAATAGTCGGTCACTTTATCACCATCTTTTATCTATCCTTTTTCTTATCACTTCTTAAAAATCATCGTCATTAAGGTTGTTCTGACTCTTCCCTTGATTGTACAGAACTAACTTAAAATGAGTACTACTGTTGCAAGAGCTGCTAGAGCCGCTAGGAGAAGGCAAAATACCACTGTAACGGAGGAGCCCACTGTCCAACAACAACCCCCACCACCACCACCGCCTCAGCTTTTTGATATGGATAAGGTGGCGAAGAAGTTCAGGAACTTAGGTGGAGTTCCATTCACCGGTTCAGAGACCGTGGTACAAGCTCAGGCGTGGCTGAAAAATTGTGAAAAGATTTTTGGAGGACTAGGGCTAGATGATCGGGGAAAGAGATACACTGCAGCATGGAATCTTCAAGGTGAAGCGCAAAACTGGTGGGAGGTGGTCAACATTGGAGGCGACGAAGATAATGTGTCTTGGGATAGATTTAAGGAGCTTTTCAACGACAAATACATTCCGAGGCAGGAGGTAGAAAGGCTGCACGACGAGTTCGCCAACCTGAAGCAAGGCGACAAGTCCATCTCAGAGTATGTTCGTAGATTCGAGGACCTTTCCCGTTATGCCCCTGAACTGATTCGTGATGACTTTCAGAAGAACAAGAGATTCGTAGATGGGCTTGCAAGAAAATATACTGATAGAGTCACTGGCCACATCGAGCTTTCCTTCAATAAGATGGTGGAGTTCGCTTGCCATTATGAAGCAAATGATAAGAAGGGTTCTCAGCAGGACAGGGAGAGGAGCTTAGCCAACAACAACAGCAACAAAAGGAAGCAACCAGAGAAGAAAGCTGAAGGCAGTAATTCTGGAGCTGCTAAGACATTTGACAAATCCAAGGTCCAGTGTTACAACTGTCAGAAGTTCGGGCATTATAGCAAAGACTGCAGGGGTCCGAAGAGGGCCAGAGGTGATGATAGCAAAGATTGCTACAACTGCCATAAAAAGGGCCATATCAAGGCCAATTGCCCACTGTTGAAAGGAGCTCAGATTGCACATGTCTATGAGGGAGCAGGAACACCATCTTCCTCTGCACCTGCTGAGGGAGGTAAGTCTGATGTTCTGGATGGTACTGTTTCTATTAAAAATATTCCTGTTACTGCTTTATTTGACACGGGTGCGTCAAGGAGTTTTATTTCTAGCAACGCAGTTAAAAAGTTGAGAATAAAACAAAGAAGCCTTAAAGAGCCAATTAATGTTCATAATCCTGTAGGAGATTCCATCTCTCTAGGCTTATTCTGTAAAGTGCCAGTATCCTACTCTCGTTTCAAATTTCCATTTAACTTGATCATCATGGATTTTTCCGAATTTGATATTATCCTTGGTCTTGATTGGCTAACAAAATATGACGCTGAAGTACTATGCTCTGAAAGAGTAGTGAAGGCGAAACCAGGTTTCGGAAACACCGTTGCTATACCTTGCCAGGGCTCAAAGCCAGACAGGAAAGCTTTTTGGTCTTCTTTAGAAGTCACGCCCATCTCTTCATAGAATATTCCCATTGTCAAGAATTATGCGGACGTTTTTGAAGAAGTAGATAGTTTACCACCGCGAAGGGAAATCGATTTCAGAATTGATCTTGTCCCTAATGCAAGGCCTGTAGTTCATGCTGTTCGAAGAATGTCTCCTAAAGAAAAAGAAGAGTTGAGTACCCAAACCAAACAGCTCTTAAAGAAGGGATTAATACGGCCTAGCTTTTCCAATTGGGGTGCAACTGTGGTGTTTGTCCCCAAATTTGACGGCACTCTGAGGCTCTGTGTGGATTACCGCGATCTCAATAAGCAAACCTTAAAGAACAAATATCCCTTGCCTCGTATAGATGATCTGATGGACAATTTAAATGGAGCCAAGGTGTTTTCGAAGATGGACCTAGCCACAGGTTTCCACCAACTTCGCATAGCCGAAGAATGCATCCCTTTGACCGCTTTCAGAGGGCCTGACTTATTCTACGAATGGTTGGTAATGCCGTTCGGTCTGTGCAATGCTCCAGCCTATTTTGTTGACTTGATGAATAGGGTCTTCAGAGAGGTCTTGAATAAATTCGTCCTAGTCTTCATTGATGATATCTTGATCTTTTCTAAAACCAAGGAGGAGCATGAAGGGCATCTAAGAGAAGTGCTAGAGATTCTGCAAAGAAATGTTCTAAAAGCAAAATTTTAAAAATGCACATTTTGGCAAGAGGAGGTAAAATTCTTGGGCCATGTTGTGTCAAAAGAAGGAATTGCTGTAGACCCAAGCAAAATTTCCGCCATTCAAGATTGGAAGCAGCCCACTACACCCACTGAAGTAAGAAGTTTCCTAGGGTTGGCTGGATATTACAGAAAGTTCGTCCAAAACTTTGCCAAGCTATCTGGCCCTTTAACACAACTCACAAAGAAAAACACCAAGTTCATTTGGACAGCAGAGTGTGAGGAGTCCTTCCAAAAGCTAAAGGTGAGTTTGACCACTGCTCCCGTGTTAACCATCATCGATGGCAACCAAGATTTAGCTGTCTATACCGATGCTTCTCAAAGTGGGTGTCTTGGCGCAGTATTGATGCAGAGGGGCAAAGTTGTTGCATATGCAAGCCGTCAACTAAAGTCGCATGAGGAAAATTATCGTGTCCATGACCTAGAGCTGTTGGCCATAGTCTTTGCTTTAAAAATTTGGAGGCATTATCTCTTGGGCGAAAAATTCGAATTATTCACAGACCATCAATCTTTGAAATATCTCTTCGATCAAAAGGACTTGAATTTAAGGCAGGTAAGGTGGCTAGAATTTCTTGCGGCGTATGATCTCGACATCTTGTATACGCCAGGGAAAGCCAATGTTGTGGCAGACGCACTCAGTAGAAAAGCTGCCATGGTCGCAAACTTCATAGTTACCTCTTCTTTGATTGATAAAATTTCTACCCTTCAAAAGGAAGATAAGTTTATTCAAAGAATGATTAAGAGTATTCAAGAAGGAGAGAGCACAAGCTTTCAAATAGATCAAAAGGGAGCCCTTAGGTTGCAAGGGAGGATCTGTGTTCCAAAAATCCCAGAGCTCATCAGGGAAGTTTTAGATGAAGGGCACAAATCAAAGCTTTCCATCCACCCAGGCGTGAGCAAGATGTATCATGATCTAAAGCGCACGTTTTGGTGGAAAGATATGAAGAAGGATATATCCATTTATGTGAGTAAATGTCCTACATGCCAGCGAGTAAAGAGCGATCAACAAAAGCCTGCAGGATTGTTGCAGCCATTGCCGGTACCCGAAGGGAAGTGGGACCAAGTCTCCATGGATTTTATAGATGGTTTGCCCCGTACTAAGAAAGGGAATGACAGCATTTGGGTGATCGTGGACCGCTTCACCAAGGTCGCTCATTTCATACCTGTCAAGTCCACCAGAACTGCTCAAAGCCTGGCACAAATTTATCTCAAAGAAATAGTCAGGCTATATGGGTAATAAGACTAAATCTTTCCTTTTTCATCATTTTCTAAATGAAAATTTTCATGTCTAATCAAAGAAAATCTTTTGTTTTAAACAGTGTTCCTAGCAGCATTGTTAGTGACCGTGATCCTATCTTCACTAGCAAGTTTTGGGAGGCATTCCAAAATGAATTGGGAACAAAATTAAATCTCAGCACCGCATACCACCCTCAGACAGACGGCCAAACTGAGAGGGTGAATCGCATTCTTGAAGATTTGTTGCGAGCTTGCATACTCGATTACGGAGGTTCTTGGGAAGATCACTTGCATTTAGTTGAATTCTCATATAACAATAGCTATCAGGCAAGTTTGAAGATGGCTCCATTTGAAGCCTTATATGATAAGCCATGTAGATCGCCAGCATGTTGGACTGAAAAAGGAGATCGCCTTGTTTTAGGTCCAGACATGGTCCGAGAAGCTTCAGACAAAGTGGATAAAATTAAGAAACGGTTACTGGCTGCTCAAAGCCGACAGAAAAGCTATGCAGACAAGCGTAGAAGAGATTTGCAATTCTCTGTTGGTGACCATATGTACTTGAAGGTTTCTCCACTAAGGGGTGTGATTCGATTTGGGAAGTTTGGGAAATTGGCGCCAAGATTCATTGGTCCATTCCCTATTCTCGAAAGGATTGGTACCCTGGCTTATCGAGTGCAGTTACCCGACTGGCTGCCAGGGGTGCATGATGTATTTCATGTGTCCCAACTCCGCCAGCATGTGCATCACCCAGATTTGATTGAAGATGAACTAAATCAGCAAGTCATGGATATTACTCCAAGTCTAACGGTGAGGAAAGAGCTGATAAAGATTATTGGCAAAGAAACCCGAGCTCTGAGGAATAAAAGGATCAACCTAGTCAAAGTGCAGTGGAGTGGCGATCCTAGGGACTGCACTTGGGAGACTGAAGAGAGTTTCAAAAAGGCCTATCCCAAATGCAGAGTGGATATCTCAGATTAGATTTTATTTTGAGGTACGCTTAATCATTTCAGTATTTTCTGTGCTGGTTCCTACTCTTCTGTTTTCTTTTTTTCCTTTTCGAGGACGAAAAGTTCTTAAGGAGGGGAGATTGTAATGACTCGAAAATCTGAACCAGTTTGAAAATTTTATTTTAAGAAGTTTTATTGAATTTTGAGTCCAAATTTAAAATTTCTAATTTTAAATAACTCTGAAGCAGTTAAAAATGACCATTTTGCAAACGACCTCGGAATTCGACGAAACCACTTTCATTGGATCTGGAATGTCATAATATGGCTAAGTTTCAATTTTTAGAATTTTTCGATTTAATATTTGAGCGTGGCGAAAGAAACTGTGTTTGGTCAAAAACAGTTGAATTTGAACAGCTTGAAAATAGCCATTTTTCGAACAGTCTCAGAATTCGATGAAATTGGCTTTGTTAGGACCGTATCGTCATCACGATGCCAAAAATAATTTTTCTGGATTTTTCCGAGTCAGTATGTGGCCTCAGGAAATTAATACGTATGTTCGAATTTAAATTAAACAATTTAATTTAAAAATAAAGTGAAACCATGCTGTAACTTCAGAATTAGACCATGCGGATAGCGCCATCGCGTTCAGAAGGCGTGAAAACGTTAAGATCGACAGTCGTTGTGCGTGAATCGGAGACCGTATGAGAGAATTGCAATTTCTCGAATAAATTAATTAATTAATTAATAATTATTAAACCCTAACCATACCAGTATATATACCCCCGTATTGGTGAACAGTACGTCTTCCTCCTTCGTATAACTTGGCCGCCGAAACCCATTGAACATCAAAACTTTGAGCTCCCTTTTCTCTCTCGTTTCTCGACCGTTTTCTCCCATCTTGGGCTCATATCGAAGAGGAGATCGTGGCCTTCAATCTCCGACCTGTCTCACCCTTCCTCGTCAACCGAGCCGCCGCCACCAACCCGGCCAACGTCCGCCGCACGCAGGTGAACTGCGCCGCCATCTCGCCGCCGCACCCCCTCCTCTTCCCGGCGAACGTCCGCCCCTCCACCCCCTTCGACCTCCAGCGATCGGTTCCGAGAACCATCAACTACAACACCTGCGAACCTGAATCAAAGTTTTGAACGAAATCTGGAAATTTTAAGGTAAATATTTAGTTCAGAAATTATAACGCTTATAAGCGTCGCAGAATCAGTTGTTAAAAACCAGTTTAATTAAAACATTGATAACTTATTCATATGAACTCGGATTCTGAAAATTCCAGATCCGACGGATTCGTAATTCAGAGGGCTACGTTTCAGGACTGATTCGGGGGATTTCTGAAGTGGTTTAGATTTTTGGATTTACTTTGTTTGAGGTGAGAATTCACTGAACTTGATTTTTATTTAAATAAATAAACCGTATGAATCTGTTATGACATGAACACCGTATGTGTGTGCTATGACCTTAATCTGTACATGTATGATAGGACAAAACCCACTGTATGTTGATTTGTTAGAGTATGAAATATTAAAATTATCCATGTATGTTGTGTTTACATTTTGATATGTTAAAATTGAATATATTAAAATTGTCCATTGTATGTTTATTGATATTTTGACATGTTAGAATAGAAAATGTTAAAATTGTTCATTGTAGGTTGTATTAACATTTTAATATATTAAAATAAGAAATGGTTCATGTATGTTGTGAATGGACATTTTTGGTCAAAAATTAAAATAAGAAATTGTTCATATATGTTGTGAATGGACATTTTTGTCAAAAATTAAAGTAAGAAAATGAACATGTATGTAAATTGACATTTTGTCAATAATGAAATAAGAAAATAAACACCGTATGTAAATTGACATTTTGTCAATATCAAAATAAGAAAATAAACACCGTATGTAAATTGACATTTTGTCAATATCAAAGTAAGAAAATGAACACCGTATGTGAAGTAACATTTTTATAAATGTTAGAAATAGGATTTTCATCGTATGGAAAAAAAATATAATATTCTTGTTATATTAAAACAAAAATGCATTGGAAGATAAATAACATTTTTTTGTATGAATATATTATTTTGTTATGTTAGAAAAATAGAAATTGGCATTGCATAAAATACTATTTTGTCATGTTAGAAAAATAGAAATGCATTGTATGAAACTATTATTTTGTAATGATAGAAAAATAGAGAAATGCATTGTATGAATATATTATTTTGTCATGTTAGAAAAATAGAAATTTGCATTGCATAAAAATATTATTTTGTTACGTTAGAAAAATAATAAATGCATTGTAGGTAAAAGAATATTTTTGTTATGTTAAAATAAGACATGCATTGTATGGAAAATAATATTCTGTCATGTCAACAATATAGAAAATGCATGTCATGTAAATATACATTATTTATAATGTTAATTAAAAAGAAAATGTGCATTGCAAGATCATATACATTATTTTTAATGTTAATAAAAGGAGAATTCACCCCGTAGGAAGAATTAACATTATTTTTAATGTTAAGCAAAAGAAATGAAACTGTATGAAAAGAATTAACATTATTTTTAATGCAAAAGATAAAGAAATGATATTGGGAAATCTATATTTTCTAATAATATTGGGAAATCTATATTTTCTAATAATATTGGGAAATCTTTATTTCCTAATGATATTGGGAAATCTATATTTTCTGATAATATACTTACGATGTTAAATATAAGAAATGAAACGTATGTAAGAATGACATTATTTATCATGTTGAATAAAAAGTAAGCAATCATTGTGAAACATTAACATTATTTATAATGTAGATAAAAGGGAATTTACTCCATAGGAAAGTGTACATTATTCATAATGAAATTGTTCATGAAGAAATATATATATAAGAGATGAATGGAATGGTATGTTATAATTTACATTTTTCAAATGTAAATTATAAAATATAAAAATAAGCAATAATGAAATAAGAAGAAGAATTATCGTCTAATCCTAAACTACATTATCATGTAAGTAGGAAAGTGAAGGATAAGAGAAATGTAAGCTGTATGTAAGGACGATAAATTAAACGAATTATTTAATATAAATTATATATATATAATTAAAATATAACGAATCGAGCACGGTAGTTCGCGTTTTGAAATCGAACTTTTAAACGATTATACCGAAAGATCCGACCGTCGGATTTTCACAAAACTGAAACCGCTAGGACCGTCTTGGAAAAATCTTTCCAACGATATAAGCTACGTTAAAATCCAACGGTTAGACTTTGAGAAAAGTGAAAATCAAAATTGATGGAAAACAGCGCCAGAGTCGCCCTTGACCTGAAGTGTCGTAAATAAAGAAATTAATTATATTAAATAGTTAAGGCGAGGATAAATCATTATACAACAACATGACGATATGAAATATGTTTTTCTCAAAATTTTGAATGCGAGATTATTTGGAAAGTCCGGGTTCATCCCATTCCAAATGACTGTACGGTTTCAAGAATCTATATATGAAGACGGCGTATGAAGACCGTAAAATCTTCCCTCGAATGGACAACGATCAAGACTCTGAATTGGGTAGCTCCCGATTCAAGAGTCGGGGTAATTGCCCAAACGTACGCGGTGGTTTCACGGGTTTGACCCTCGCTCAGACCCAGAGCATGGGTATAAGTGGATGGTGTGTCTGACATCGTACCCCATTAAATATCATGTTGTCGATTTTCTACTAATATATAAATGTTGATGGTAGAGGATTCATTCTCTACTTAACATCCGTTTATATATTGACAGAAGATCGATGGTACGGTATGGAGTGACGGTGTGGCATACTAAGATGAAATGTTCAGGGTTTCTTGCTGAAAAGCAGAACCCTGTGGTATGGGAAACATGACTTCACAAGCCTCACACACCGGTTGAGTCTAAAAAAGGGGGAAGGGAACGTAGGGAAAGTAGCACGTTTCTTTCTAGTTAGTAGTCATTTTACTTTTGGAGGATGATGAAACGAGGCGCTTCGGATAGGTCCTATAGGACCGGGAAACGTGTGCTTAGGAATAACTAATCCTCTAAGCTGTATGTGAGGACCGGCCCTGCCATTTCCAAGGGTTAACTGCGGGTAATCCTGGGGCATTAACTAGAGTGTCTCGAATCGGTAAGGAGTCCTCCCTAGCCTGGACTCATGATGGAAACCCAAATTTCCAATAGGACCCCGACGGATTTGATTTTTATTACTAGTATTGGAGGCATAATATATGGTACCTATGCTTCCTAGGATTAATACATTGCTTTGAATTGTTTTAAAACATATACACCCTAATAATAGTATTAGTTTCGTATTTGGCGTATTTAGCATGTTTAACCACCATAAGGTAAAACTCTATCCTCTTGGTGTGCGTTGCATTGTGTGATGGGACCTGAGTCTTATGGTGGTTCCATTTTTCAAAAGGCATTGCGCTGTGTTACGTTTTATTTATTTGTACTGACACTGTAGTTATGCACGGCAATCCATTGGTACAACCCGTTCCGCGTTAGCGGCGTGGTCTTTGGATTTGTCTTATTTTTGTATGAGTTAATTTAATTAAGAATTCTCACACCAGTCCCACGACTGACCCATCGTTTGTTTCACCTTTTTGCAAACTTGGGTGCCCTCTCATCTACACGGGCAGCCAAGTAGACAGGTTCCCTTTCTGTTTGGAGTTTTCTTTGGAGCTGCTTTTATCTTTTCCTCTTGGAGTGCTTTTGGGTGAAGAGAAGGTGATGGAGCTTTGAAGACCTATCTTTTTGTTTATCGCATTTTTCCTTTTTCAGACATCAGACTTATTTCCATTTCATGTTATTTAATTTGGAGTTGAAACTTATGTCTTTTCTTAAACCTTGTTGTAATAACTTAGATTCTATGACTGTGGATTTTCTATTGCTGATGACATTATATATCCGCTGCTATAATGTTGTTATTATATGGATTTCCTGTGCTATTTTGTTTTCTGTGACTTGTTATATTTATGTTGTATTCCATATGATTTCTCCTTGCTTTCACTTGTGGAAGTTTGGGGTCATCACATATCTATATATATATTTCTCTCATATGCATAAAAACTTCAAGACTTAATAACTTCTTCATAAGTTATTCGTTTTATGCAAACCAAATGTCTATCTTGACCCAAAATTTTGAGATGAACATAATAGCGCAACCCATTTCACTTAATTCTTCTTCTAAATATTAAGTATACTTTAATTTGCTAATTTTAATGTTATAAAATTATAGGGTGTTACATTCTCCCCTCCTTAAAGGATTTCATCCCCGAAATCTCTAAGTTAAAAAGAATGTATCCTACCAACCAATTATCCATCTACTCAATCATCATCCACAAGCATCCACTGTCCTTAAAGAAATTTCTAATGCTATATGAGCTTAGGCAAAAATGTGTGAATATGTTCCTTATCTAATGCAAAGATCAGGCGGTCCACTGATCTTCCAAGCAGCCAATTGGACCTTCTTTCCATCTTCTACTTCGAAAATACCAAATAGATCTTCCACCTCCTTAAGCCAATTTCGAGCATCTACAAACGTCTCTGATCCGTGAAAAGATTTCCCGTCCATTGCTCTAAAATCTTTGCATATCTTTGCAAAAATATCAACACAGGGATGAGGAGGAGGAAGAGGAAGAGCATTTGTTGGGCCTGCAACATTGGCCCTAGCTTCCAGATACCTTCTAAACCATCCTGGTATCGGTATCCCCTCGGGTATCTCAGGAATTTCAGATATGCTGAAAAGAAAATGAAGAGATTCAAAATGAAGAATTCGAAAGAAAGATATATGGCTCTTGGGGGTTATGTTTTTAAAACAAACTTTTCTCTTGAAAATACTTTCCTTAAAACATGCTTTTGAAAATATTTCTTTATAAAATGCTTTCTTAAAAATAGTTTTTCAAAATTCATATCTGGTCTGGTAACCTTCAGCTCTGATACCAAGTGTAACACCCCATGTACATTAATGTCACTCACAAAGGGAATGCATTAATTTACGTGGAGCGTATTTAGTGTATAGAACAGAATATAACAAGACAGATATAAATAATGGTACTTGAAAATTTTAAAACAACTTTTATTGCAGCGAAGAAATAGTTTGATTACAACAACTTCAGAAACCAAGTACACTTATTATCCATCTTGATAAATTATTTCTTAGTACATAAAATAAAAAGCATAAACCCTAACACAAGTAGCCATAAAAGAGACGATCTAAACTTTACTTTCAGCAATCCAAGCATTTCAGAAAGAGAGAGAAATAGATCCGAGATCATGCTCCACTAGTACTAGTCCCACCCTGAGAACCTGAGGGGAGGGGGGAGGAAGAAAAGAGGCAAAAACAAGGGGGTCAGACATAAAGTCTGGTGAGTATAGTAACTTTAACAATATAATATTTTATATATATATATATATATTTATTTATTTATTTCTCTCATATGCATACAAACTTCAAGGCTTAATAACTTCTTCATTAGTTATACGTTTTATGCAAACCAAATGTCTATCTTGACCTAAAATTTTGAGACGAACATAATTGCGCAACCCATTTCACTTAATTGTTCTTCTAAAAATTAAGTATACTTTAATTTGTGAATTTTAATGTTATAAAATTACGAGGTGTTACATTCTCCCTCCTTAAAGGATTTCGTCACCAAAATCTCTAAGTTAAGAAGAATGTATCCTACCAACCAATCATCCATCTACTCAACCATCATCCACAAACATCCATTGTCCTTAAAGAAATTTCTAATGCTATATGAACTTATGCAAAAATGTGTGTATATTTTCCTTATGTAATGCAAAGATCAGGAGGTCCACTGATTCAGTTGACCTCCTCAATGAAAATCATGATAGTGCCATGCGTCCATCATGTATGCGAAAGAATCCTATCGATACATATTATTTCAACATGTGTGACAACCATTCATCAAAACGCAACATCCATATGATAACACAACCATAATAAATCCATCAGTTTAGATATGCACACGCATTTATATGCAATATGAAGGTGATTGAGCTGATCAAGTGCCTAATGTGTGTGTACATGCATCCACGGGCATCCACTAGCAACCACTTGCATCCATTGCATCCACCAAACATAACATGTCTCAAACACATGTTAGGGTTCTTCCTAACTAAAGATCGAAGACGTCATTGCAAAGATAATACTAAAAGATAGGACAAGTTTCAACAAAGCAGTAGAAAAAGGAGAAATTAAAACATACCCTCACAAAGGAAAGTGTACAACGTACGCATATTATCTTCCGTCTCCCAAGTCGCGTCTCTTTAATCATCTCCCCATTGCACTTTGACCAACTTGACCTCTTTGATGCAAAACTTTTTGACCTCCGATCCGAGAATGCATGTAGGAGCTCGTCTGATAGCGGCATTGCGCTCTACTTCCACTTCTTCGAGCACGCTCGGCTCTACCACTTCCGCCGTATCATGCAAACACTTATGCAAATGCAAATCGTGAAACACGTCATGAACTCCGCTGAGCTTCTCTGGTAACTTTACTCTACACGCCATCTGCCCAATCCTCTCTGTAATTGGAAAGGGTCCTACGAACCTTGGTGCCAACTTCCCTACTGATCCAAAGCGGACTGCGTTTCTCAATGGTGACACCTTAACAAAAACCATGTCCCCAACATCGAACTCAAGATCGGTTCATCTACTATCAGCATATGGCTTCTGTCGGTCCTGTTCCATCATCATTCGCCATCGAATCGGGTCTATCTTCTCCGAAGTCTCCTTAATCATGTCGGGTCCAAGCAAAACCTTATCTATGGATTCCAACCAACAAGTAGGTGATTAGCACGGTCGTCCATAAAGAGCCTCAAAAGGTTCCATGCCAATGCTAGCCAGAAAACTATTATTATAGGCGAACTCCACTAGTGGAAGATGTTCTTCCCATGTCCCTCCAAAGTCTAGAATGCATAGCCTTAGAAGGTCTTCTAGAATCCAATTTACTCTCTTGGTTAGGCTGTATGTCTAAGGATGATAAGCAGTACTTAAGCATAATTGCGTTCCAACCGCCTCTTGTAAGCTTTTCCAAAATTCGCTCGTGAAAATAGGATCTATAATTGTGTTCCAACCGCCTCTTATAAGCTTTTTCATGGGCTTTCAACTGCCTTCCACCATAGCATATCACCCTTCCCTCTTGCATTAAAACTGCGCCAAGCCCTATACCGTAGAGCATCGGTATATACCGTGAATGTCTTACTCCCATCTGGCAGAAGTAAAACTGGAGCGATCGTCAAAGCCCTCTTCAGACGTTGGAAAGCATCGTCACAGTCAACATCCCAAGTAAAAGTCATATTCTTCTTCGTTAATTGAGTGAGAGGGGCTGATATATTTGCAAAGTCCTTAATGAACTTCCTATGATAGCAGCCAACCCTAAAAATCTTCTTACTTTTATTGCGTTCTTAGGAGTTTTCCAATCTTGGATTGCTACCACCTTGGCAGGATCCACAGCTATCCCTTCCTTAGAGATCACTGTCTAAAGAACCTCACTTCTTTCCTCCAAAAATGGCACTTGGAGAACTTAGCTTTTAGCTGATTCGCTCGTAGGGTCTCTAAGACTTCCCTAAGATGTAGGGCATGCTCTTTTTATTTTTAGAGAAAACCAGAATATCGTCTACAAAGACTACCACAAACTTGTTTAGAAACTCCCTAAACACCCTACTCATTAAGTCAACAAAGTATGCGAGTGCATTTGTCAAACCAAAAGGCATGACGAGCCACTCAAAGAAACCGTCAAGAGTTCTAAAGGAAGTCTTATCAATGCTATCTTCAGCCACCCTTAGCTGATGAAACCCTGTAGCTAAATCCAGTAGCGAGAAAACTGAAGCACCCATCAACTGATCGAATAAATCGTCTATCCCCGGCAATGGGTGCCTATTCTTTTTTGTTAGCTTATTCAGCCCTCTATAGTCCACACACAATCTAAGTGAACCTCGTGCCTCGGGGGTAAACCTCGAACTTCATCGAAGACGTCACTATATTCACGGACCACACGAACAGATTTCAAATCATCATTGGATGCGTCAAGGGATTTTAGGTAGCTAAGCATTACAGGACCTCTAGGGTCACAAGAAATATCAAGGGTCTTTCCACAACGAGTCAACAATCTAACTACCCTTCTTTCACAATCTAGGATGGCACCGTATCTAGTTAGCCAATCCGTACCTAGAATCAAGCCATAGCCCATGAAGCCAAGAACAAAGGCGTTGCATTCAAACCCAACTCCCGAGATAGACACTCTCAAATCCCGACAAATCATAGAAAGATGAGCTGAACCACCTATAGGATTTGAGACTACTATGGGATCCTTAAGTAGACTAGTATTTAGGTGCAGTGTTTCAACTAATGAAACAGATACAAACGAGTGTGAAGCGCCAGAGTCAAACAAAGTACGAATAAAATGATCAAATAGATAAAGTAAACTTTCAACGGAAATGTTTCTACCTCTCTCCTGTCCTGGTGCCGTGAGAGCCTGAATCTGCCCTCTCGCCTGCCCTTGTGCCATGAGAACCTGAAGCTACCCTCCAAAAGTTCTTTTCCTTTTCTCCTGTTTCCTTGGGCAGTCCTTAACTAGATGACCTGCCTCTCCACAGTGGAAACAACCAGTCTTCTTCTTTTTCCTACACTCTTTACTTAAATGGCATGGTGTCCCAAAATTAAAGCACTTCTTCTTTCCTTTGCCATTATTGTTCTTCCTGCCTTTCTTGTTTTGTTGTTGTGGTTTCTTTTGGCCACCTTTCTTCTTTGGTGCCTTATTAGCATTAGTACCTTTATCTTCCTCGTGCATAAGCGCCATGTCAACCAAATTCTCAAAGGTAGCCCCCATAGGAATGTGGGTCATAGCTAACCCATGTAGTGGCTCATTCAAAACCTTGACGAACCATAGGGCCTTCTTCTAAGGTGTGTTTATCATTTCCAAGGCAAATCTCGCCAACTGATTGAACTTGTTGACGTACACCTTTACTGATAAATCCCCTTGCTTCAACGCCAAGAATCTTTCCATATATAAATTCTCTTCTGCTCATGAGAGAAACTTCATTTCGAACCTACGCTTGAAATCCATCCATGTCCCTACCGGACGCTCTCCGTTCGTGACCTCCCACCAAAACGAGGCTTCGTATTTCATTAACCAAGCAGCCAATTGGACCTTCCTTCCATCTTCTACTTCGAAAATAACAAATAGATCTTCCACCTCCTTAAGCCAATTTCAAGCTTCAACAAACGTCTCCGATCCATGAAAAGATTTCCCTCCTACTGCTCTAAAATATTTGCATATCTTTGCAAAAGTATCAACACGGGGAGGAGGAGGAGCATTTGCTGGGCCTGCGACATTGGCCCTAGCTTCCATATACCTTCTAAACCATCCTGGTATTGGTATCCCCTCGGGTATCTCGGGAATTCCAAACATGCTGAAAAGAAAATGAAGAGATTCAAAATGAAGAATTCAAAATAAAGATATATGGCTCTTGGAGGTTATGTTTTTCAAACAAACTTTTCTATTAAAAATAATTTCCTTAAAACATACTTCTGAAAGTATTCCTTTATAAAATGCTTTTTGAAAAATAGTTTTTCAAAATTCATATATGGTATAGTAACCTTCAGCTCTGATAACACGTGTTACACCCCACGTCCATTAATGTCACCCACAAAGGGAATGCGTTAACTTCCATGAAGCGTATTTACTGTATAGAATAGAATATAACAAGATAGATATAAATACTGGTACTTGAAAATTTTAAAACAACTTTTATTGCAGCGGAGAAATAGTTTGATTACAATAACTTCATAAACCAAGTACACTTAATATCCATCTTGATAAATTGCTTCAGAGTTCATAAAATAAAAGGCATAAATCCCAACACAAGCAGCCATAAAAGAGATGAGCTGAACTTTACTTTCAGCAATCCAAGCACTTCCAAAAGAGAGAGAAAGAGATCAGAGATCAAGCTCCACTAGTACTAATCCCACCCTGAAAACCTTGGGGGGGAAGAAAAGAGGCGAAAACAAGGGGGTCAGACATAAAGTCTGGTGAGTATAATAAATTTAACAATATAATATTTTTTTATATATATCTATATATTTATTTCTCTCATATGCATAAAAACTTCAAGGCTTAATAACTTCTTCATTAATTATCCGTTTTATGCAAACCAAATATCTATCTTGACCTAAAATTTTGAGACGAACATAATTGCCCAACCCATTTCACTTAATTCTTCTTCTAAAAATTAAGTATACTTTAATTTGTGAATTTTACTGTTATAAAATTACGGAGTGTCAAATTCTCCCCTCCTTAAAGGATTTCATCCTGAAATCTCTAAGTTAAGAAGAATGTATCCTACCAACCAATCATCCATCTACTCAACCATCATCCACAAGTATCCATTGTCCTTAAAGAAATTTCTAATGCTATATGAACTTATGCAAAAATGTGTGTATATGTTCCTTATGTAATACAATGATAAGGCGGTCCACTGATTCAGTTGACCTCCTTAATGCAAATCATGATAGTGTCATGCATCCATTATGTATGCGAAAGAATCCAATCGATACATATTATTTCTACATGTGTGCACAACCATTCATCAAAATGCAGCATCCATATGATAACACAACCATTATACATCCATTAATTTAGATATGCACACGCATTTATATGCAATATGAAGGTGATTGAGCCGACCTAGTGCCTAATGTGTGTGTACATGCATCCACGAGCAACCAATAGCAACCACTTGCATCCATTTGCATCCACCAAACATAACATGTCTCAAACACATGTTTGCAACCATAGGGTTCTTCCTAACAAAAGATCGAAGATGTCATCGCAAAGATAATACTAAAAGATAGGACAAGTGTCAACAAAGTGGTAGAAAATAGAGAATTTAAAACATGCCCTCACAAAGGAAAGTGTACAGCATACGCATCGTATCTTCCGTCTCCCAAGTCGCGTCTCTTTGATCATCTCCCCATTGCACTTTGACCAACTTGACCTCTTTGTTGAGAAGCTTTTTGACCTCCGATCCGAGAATGCGTGTAGGAGCTCGTCTGATCGTGGCATTGCGCTATACTGTCACTTCTTCGAGCGTGCTCGGCTCTACCACTTCCGTCGTATCATGCAAACACTTACGCAAATGCGAAACGTGAAACATGTCATGAACTCCGCTGTGCTTCTCTGGTAACTTTACTCTGTACGCCATCTGCCCAATCCTCTCTGTAATTGGAAAGGGTCCTACGAACCTTGGTGCCAATTTCCCTACTGATCCAAAGAAGACTATGTTTCTCAATGCTGACACCTTAACAAAAACCATGTTCCCAACATCGAACT
Organism: Allium sativum; assembly: GCA_030737875.1. Taxonomy (NCBI): domain Eukaryota; kingdom Viridiplantae; phylum Streptophyta; class Magnoliopsida; order Asparagales; family Amaryllidaceae; genus Allium; species Allium sativum. The sequence goes on along the minus strand of CM060926.1, from coordinate 276,133,897 downwards.
CAAGATCGGTTCGTCTCCTATCACCATATGAGTTCTGTCGATCTTGTGCTGTCTTCATTCGCTGTCGAATCAGGTCTTACTTCTCCGAAGTCTCCTTAATCATGTCGGGTCCAAGCAGAACCTTGTCTATGGATTCGTACCAACAAGTAGGTGATCGACACGGTCGTCCATAAAGAGCCTCAAAAGGTGTCATGCCAATGCTAGCCTGAAAACTATTATTATAGGCGAACTCCACTAGTGGAAGATGTTCTTCCCATGTTCCTCCAAAGTCTAGAATGCATAGCCTTAGAAGGTCTTCTAGAACCCGATTTACTCTCTTGGTCTGGCTGTCTGTCTGAGGATGATAAGCGGTACTTAAGCATAATTGCGTTCCAAGCGCCTCTTGTAAGCTTTTCCAAAATTCGCTCGTGAAAATGGGATCTCTATCGCTCACAATGCTAGAGGGTATGTCGTGCAAACGGACTATCTCTTGAAGGTAAATGGATGCTAACCATGCGGTGGTCCTTCTACTTTTAACAGGAATAAAATGGGCACTTTTAGTAAATCGGTCTACAAGTACCCAAATCCCCGTATTACACTTCCTTGATCTTGGTAACCTATCTACAAAATCCATGGAAACGCTATCCCATTTCCAAAGCGGAATCTCTAAAGGATGGAGCAAACATCCGGGCTTCGTTTGCTCCGCATTGACTTGTTGGCACACTAAGCATCTAGCAACGAACTCGGCCGCGTCATTCTTCATTCCAGCCCAAAATAAAACTCGCTTCATATACCTATACATCTTATCACCACCGGGATGTATGGTCATCTTAGAACGATGTGAGTCTTCAAGAATTGCCTTCTTCAAACTCTCGTCTTGTGGTACGCAAAGTCTTTCATCTCTACGTAGCCAACCTCTCTCATCTATAGCATATATTTTCAGATGACTCGATGACTCCCCTCCTATAAACTTGCCTACTATCTCAACCAATTGTGGGTCGTTTCGTTGTGCCTCTCCAACTCGACCCAAAAGTGTAGGTTGCACCTCTAACGATGCCAATAATCTGGGTACATAATTGACAGAGGGTCTAAAGTCAAAGGAAGATATATACTCCAAACTCTGCTGCTGTACGAACAAAGGACTTAAAGTTAACTTCTTTCTACTTAAGGCGTCAGCTACGACGTTACCCTTGCCAGGGGTATGTGCGGTCTCAAAATCATAGGATGCCAAAAACTCCATCCATCTCTGTTGCCACAAGTTTAGGTCCTCCTGAGAGATTAAGTACTTTAGCGACTTAAGGTCTGTATAAAACTCAAACCTCTCGCCAAGAAAATAATGACGCCATGACTTAAGCGCAAAAACTATGGCCGCCAACTCTAAATCGTGGGTAGGGTAATTTTTCTCATGGCCTTTCAACTGCCTTCCAACATAGCATATCACCCTTCCCTCTTGCATTAAAACAGCGCCAAGCCCTGTCCTGCAAGCATCGGTATATACAGTGAATGTCTTACTCTTGTCTGGAAAAACTAAAACTGGAGCGGTCGTCAAAGCTCTCTTCAGACGTTGGAAAGCATCGTCATAGTCAACGTCCCAAGTAAAAGTCAAATTCTTCTTCGTTAATCGACTGAGAGGGGATGATATCTTCGCGAAGTCCTTAATGAACTTCCTATAATAGCCAGCCAGCCTTAAAAAGCTTTTTACTTCTGTTGCGTTCTTAGGAGTTTTCCAACTTCGATTGTCACCACCTTGGCGGGATCCACAGCTATCCCTTCCTTAGAGACCACGTGTCCTAAGACCCTCACTTCTTTTCTCCAAAAATGTCACTTGGAGAACTTAGCTTTTAGCTGATGCGCTCGTAGGGTCTCTAAGACTTCCCTAAGATGTAGGGCATGCTCTTCTTCATTTTTAGAGAAAACTAGAATATCGTCAACAAAGACTACCACAAACTAGTTTAGAAACTACCTTAACACCCTACTCATTAAGTCAACAAAGTATGCGGGTGCATTAACCAAAAGGCATGATGAGCCACTCAAAGAGACCGTCAGGAGTTCTATAGGCAGTCTTATCGATGATATCTTCAGCCACCCTTAGCTGATGAAACCCTGTAGCTAAATCCAGTTGCATGAAAACTGAAGCACCCACCAACTGATCGAATAAATCGTCTATCCTCGGCAATTGGTGCCTGTTCTTCTTTGTTAGCTTATTCAGCTCTCTATAGTCCACACGCGTTCTAAGTGAACCATCAGCTTTTGTAGCAAAAATGACTGGAGTACCCCACTTTGAAATACTTCTTCTTTTGAACCCCTTCTCAAGCAATTCTTTCAATTGCTTACTGAGTTCTCTTCTGTCTCTTGGAGCCATGTGGCGCACTGGTAATGCAACTGGCTTTGCATTATCTATTCGATATATTCGAAAGTCTATCTCGCGCCTCGGGGGTAAACCTCGAACTTCATCGAAGACGTCGCTATATTCACGGACCACACGAACATATTTCAAATCATCATTCGATGCGTCTAGGGATTCTAGGTAGCTAAGCATTATCGGACCTCCAGGGTCACAAGAAATATCAAGGGTCTTTCCAAAATGAGTCAACAATCTATCTACACTTCTTTCACAATCTAGGATGGCACCGTATCTAGTTAGCTAATCCATACCTAGAATCAAGTCGTAGTCCATGAAGCCAAGAACAAAGGCGTTGCATTAAAACCCAACGCCCAACATAGACACCCTCAAATCCCGACAAATCATAGAAAGATGAGCCGAACCACCAATAGGATTTGAGACTACTATGGGATCCGTACTAGACTAGTATTTAGGTGCAGCGTTTTAACTAACGAAGCAGATAAAACGAGTGTGAAGCACCAGAGTCAAACAAAGTACGAACAGGATGATCAAACAGAAAAACTAAACTTTCAACGGAAATGTTTCTACCTCTATCCTGTCCTGGTGCCGTGAGAGCCTGAATCTTCCCTCTCGCCTGCCCTGGTGCCATGAGAGCCTGAAGCTGCCCTCCAGAAGTTCTTTGCCCTTGCCCCTGTTTCCTTGGGCAGTCCTTAACTAGACGACCTGCCTCTCCATAGTGGAAACAGCCAGTCTTCTTCTTTTTCCTACAGTCTTTACTCAGATGGCCTTGTGTCCCACAATTAAAGCACTTCTTCTTTCCTTTGCCATTATTGTTCTTCTCGGCTTTCTTGTTTTGTTGTTGTGGTTTGTTTTGGTCCCCTTTCTTCCCCGGTGCCTTATTAGCATTAGCACCTTTCTCTTCCTCATGCATAAGAATGTCAACCAATTTCTCAAAGGTAGCCCTATAGGAATGTGGGTCATAGCCAACCCATGTAGTGGCTCATTCGAACCCTTAACGAACCTTAGGGCCTTCTTCTCAGGTGTGTTTATCAATTCCAAGGTAAATCTCGCCAACTGATTGAACTTGTTGACGTACTCCATTACTTATAAATCCCCTTGCTTCAACACCAAGAATCTTTCCATATATAAATTCTCTTCTACTCGTGAGAGAAACTTCATTTTGAATATACGCTTGAAATCCATCCATGTCCCCACCGGACGCTCTCCGTTCGTGACCTCCCACCAAAACGAGGCTTCATCTTTCATTAACCAAGCAGCCAATTGGACCTTCCTTCCATCTTCTACTTCGAAAATACCAAATAGATCTTCCACCTCCTTAAGCCAATTTCGAGCTTCAACAAATGTCTCTGATTCGTGAAAAGATTTCCCACCCATTGCTCTAAATCTTTACATATCTTTGCAAAATTATCAACATGAGGAGGAGGAGGAGGAGGAGCATTTGCTGAGCCTGCAACATTGGCCCTAGCTTCCAGATACCTTCTAAACCAACCTGGTATCGGTATCCCCTCGGGTATCTCGGGAATTCCAGACATGTTGAAAAGAAAATGAAGAGATTCAAAACGAAGAATTTGAAAGAAAGATATATGGCTCTTGGGGTTATGTTTTTAAAACAAACTTTTCTCTTGAAAATACTTTTCTTAAAACATACTTTAGAAAGTATTTATTTATAAAATGCTACTTGACAAATAGTTTTTCAAAATTCATATCTGGTCTGGTAACCTTCAGCTCTGATACCACATGTAAAACCCCACGTCCATTAATGTCAGTCACAAAGGGAATGCATTCACTTCCATGGAGCGTATTTAGTGTATAGAATAGAATATAACAAGACATATATAAATAATGGTACTTGAAAATTTTAAAACAACTTTTATTGCTGCGGAAAAATAGTATGATTACAACAAATTCATAAACCAAGTACACTTAATATCCATCTTGATAAATTGTTTCAGAGTACATAAAATAAAAATCATAAACCCCAACACAAGTAGCCATAAAAGAGATGAGCTGAACTTTACATTCAGCAATCCAAGCACTTCTAAAAGAGAGAGAGAAAGAGATCCGAGATCAAGCTCCACTAGTACTAGTCCCACCCTGAGAACTTGGGGGAAGGGGGGAAGGAAGAAAAGAGGCGAAAACAAGGGCATCAGACATAAAGTCTGGCGAGTATAATAACTTTAACAATATAATTTTTTTATGTATATATATTTCTCTCATATGCATACAAACTTCAAGGCTTAATAACTTCTTCATAAGTTATCCATTTTATGAAAACCATATGTCTATCTTGACCCAAAATTTTGAAATGAACATAATAGCGCAACCCATTTCACTTAATTCTTCTTCTGAAAATTAAGTATGCTTTAATTTATGAATTTTAATGTTATAAAATTACGGGGTGTTACATTCTCCCCTCCTTAAAGGATTTCATCCCCAAAATCTCTAAGTTAAGAAGAATGTATCCTACCAACCAATCATCCATCTACTCAACCATCATCCACAAGCATCCATTGTCCTTAAAGAAATTTCTAATGCTATATGAACTTATGCAACAATGTGTGTATATGTTCCTTATGTAATGCAAAGATCAGGAGGTCCACTGTTTCAGTTGACCTCCTTAATGCAAATCATGATAGTGCCATGCATCCACTATGTATGCGAAAGAATCCTATCGATACACATTATTACTACATGTGTAAACAAACATTCATCAAAATGCAATATCCATATGATAACACAACCATTAATTTAGATATGCACACGCATTTATATGCAACATGAAGGTGACTGAGCCGATTTAGTGCCTAATGTGTGTGTACATGCATCCACGAGCAACGACTAGCAAACACTCGCATCCATTTGCATCCACCAAACATAACATATCTCAAACACATGTTTGAAACCATAGGGTTCTTCCTAACTAAAGATCAAAGAAGTAATCACAAAGATAATGCTAAAAGATAGGACAAGTGTCAACAAAACGGTAGAAAAAGGAGAAATTAAAACATACCCTCGCAAAGGAAAGGGTATAACGTAGGCATCTTATATTCCGTCTCCAAAGTCGCGTCTCTTTGATCATCTACCCATTGCACTTTGACCAACATGACCTCTTTGTTGTAAAGCTTTTTGACCTATGATCTGAGAATGTGTGTAGGAGCTCGTCTGATCGTGGCATTGCGCTCTACTTCCAGTTCTTCAAACATGCTCGGCACTACCACTTCTGCCATATCGTGCAAACACTTACGCAAATGCGAAACGTGAAACACGTCTTGAACTCCGCTGAGCTTCTCTGGTAACTTTAATCTATACGCCATCTGCCCAATCCTCTCTGTAATTGGAAAGGGTCCTACGAACCTTGGTGCCAATTTCCCTACTGATCCAAAGCGGACTACGTTTCTCAATGGTGACACCTTAACAAAAACCTTGTCCCCAACACCGAACTCAAGATCGGTTCATCTCCTATCATCATATGAGTTCTGTTGGTCCTGTGCCATGTTCATTCGTCGTCGAATTAGGTCTATCTTCTCCGAAGTCTCCCTAATCATGTCGGGTCCAAGCATACCTTATCCGTGGATTCCCACCAACAAGTAGGTGATCTGCACGGTCGTCCATAAAGAGCCTCAAAAGGTGCCATGCCAATGCTAGCCTGAAAACTATATTATAGGCGAACTCCACTAGTGGAAGATGTTCTTCCCATGTTCCTCCAAAGTCTACAATGCATAGCCTTAGAAGGTCATCTAGAATCCGATTTACTCTCTTGGTCTGGCCGTCTGTCTGAGGATGATAAGCGGTACTTAAGCATGATTGCATTCCAACCGCCTCTTGTAAGCTTTTCCAAAATTCGCTCGTGAAAAATGGAATCTCTATCGCTCACAATGCTAGTGGGTATACCGTGCAAACGGACTGTCTCTCGAAGGTAAACGGATGCTAACCATGCGGCGGTCCTTCTACTTTTTACGGGAATAAAATGGGCACTTTTAGTAGGTCGGTCTACAATTATCCAAATCCTCGTATTACCCTTCCTTGATCTTGGTAACCCATATACAAATCCATGGAAACACTTTACCATTTCCAAAGTGGAATCTCCTAAGGATGGAGCAAACCTCCGGGCTTCTTTTGCTCCACCTTGACTTGCTGGCACACTAAGCGACTACGTCCTTCTTCATTCCAGCCCAAAAGAAAACTCGCTTCGTATCCCTATGCATCTTATCACCACCGGGATGTATGGTCATCTTTGAGCGATGTGAGTCTTCAAGAATTATCTTCTTCAAACTCTCTTCATGTGGTACGCAAAGTCTTCCATCTCTACGTAGCCAATCTCTCTCATCTATAGCATATCTATTCGGATGACTCAAGGACTCCCCTCCTATAAGCTTGCCTACTATCTCAACCAATTGTGGGTCGTTTCGCTGTGCCACAAAGATTTGAGCTAACTAGAGATCTGATACCAAATGTAACGATTCAAATTACGCTCGGACCTAATCGATCGCAAAATCGACTAAGACTGTTCTAAAACCCGAATATGCTAACTCTTGGCATACAACACATCAGACTAAATAACAAAAGACTTTTATAAACATCATAATAATGTTGCATAAGAGTAAAGAATATATCAGAGTACATTGATAAATAATAATACAGCGGAAGATAATTTACAATAAATGTAATCCAATGCAACAGAAATGAATAAACTAGCACAGCGGAAGACTACCAATGCTCTGAACACAGCTTTAAGCTTCGATCCAGAATCCTACTCAATATATCTGCAAAATAAGCTACTCGACTGCCCATGTGGAAAAGAGGGTACCCGAGTTTGCAAGTGAAACAAACTACAGGTCAGTCATTGGACTGGTACAAGAAATCTTACTTAACCTATCTAACAATAAGGCTAATCAAAGGATGACGCCGCTAATGCAGAACGAGTTTACTCCATAGGATTGCCAGTGCATAATTTAAATAAAGTAAATCGTTAAACAATGCAATGCTTTTCAGAAAAATGAAACCATTGTAAGACTCAAGTCCAATCACACAATGCAACGCAAGCCGGAGGATAGAGTTTTACCTTATAATAGTCAAAAATGCTTGATACAATAAAACGGATTTGATATTATTATTAGTGTATATATGTTTCAAAAACATTTCAATCATAATGTATTAATCATAGATGACATCGCTACCATATACTATGTCACCATACTAGTTCTACAAACAAAACTGCATCATGTCGTATTGGGGATTGGGCTTCCATCAACAGTCAAGGCTAGGAACGATCTCCTTATTGATTCGAGGCATTCTAGCAAAGTCTCAGGATCACACCTATGGGCAACCCTTGGATCCTACAGGGCCGGTCCACAAATAACATTAGTGGATTGGCAATTCCAAAACACACGCTTCCCGGTCCTATCGAACCTATAATTTGTCCATTGCCGACCAATAAATTCGAGGCCTCGAAAATTCCATCATCCACATAAGTAAAATGTCAGGGCTAGTAAGTCGCTGACACCACTTCTAGCTAGAAAGAAATGTGTGCACTCCATGCGTTCCCTTGCTCCGTTTCTGACTCTTACCGGGGTGTGAGGCTCGCGAGGTAATGCTATACACATAGCTATGCCGAAATAGGCTATGCTTTGATCATCAACCACTAGGCTCTGCTTTTCAACAAAAGCCTTGATCATTTGCATCTTGGCATGCCACATTGACAATTCACGCCATGCGATCAATCACTACCAATATATAACCTATGAACTCGTGCGTCTCAGAGAAGGGTGTTAAGCAAGAGAATAAATTCTCCTCCACCACAGATATATATTAAATAGAAATCAATTTAATTACATGGAATGAAATCCAATGTCAGACACACATCCATTTACAAGTCCGTTCTGGGTCTGAACAAAACCGGAGTCACCTTATTCCTCATCCCGTATGTGCAATACGGAAGTGAGGTGCTCGCATATCCGGACAATCAACAAGTACGTGCGGAAAAACTACCACTTTAACCCTTTACTAGTAGCTAGCCAATGTCGGGCATCAGTAGTCGTCCATTCGATGTGAAGATCGTCGGTCTCCATCCACCGTCTTCAATGTCTTTGACTTTAATCGTCGTAATAATAATTCAGAATGGGTTAAACCCGGTCTTTCGGAATAACTCGCGTATTTCTATAATTAAAAATCAAGTGCTATAAAGACAAATCATACGCCTCATTCCAATTCAGAATATCCTTCTAACAAAATATTCATATCTTAGGGAAATGATCCCCTCAATTTATCAAAGATAAATTCTTTTAAATCTTATTCTTTAATTTTCTTTTTAAAGATTTATCAAATTCCAATTTGATTTTAATATCAAAATCATTACTTTATGATTATCTATTTTAAGAAATAAATCCGGTCTTTAACTGGGTTAAAGAACCAATGTCATTTAAACACAGTTCACGATAAACCCAATATCATCTTCCATTAAATATGAAATTTTCATAGAAATCAAATCAATATATAATCGATATAAATTTCCGTATCAGACCGATAATATAAATGGAATAACGGCAAAGCCTTTTAAATTCCATATATAATAACAATCTTCTTTTACAGAAGCCTATCTTGATTATTACCAAATTGAATTTCCACTCAATCCCAATTTAATATATTTGAAAACTTGACTTTGGAAAATTTCTTTTGAATCTTAATAAAAAGATATATAAATTCTAAATTATATTTTCACTGTTAATTGGGCTAAAGAACAAATGTCGTTTAAAACATAGTTCACGATAAACCTAATTCACGTATCATTTTATTACAATTAATAATTATAACTGGAAACTCTAATGATCTTAATTAAAAGATTTATTCTTTCATACGAGGTTTTAAGAACAGTCACTATCCTGGACAACCCAAAAATCGGATTCTTTTATTTAATTCCAATTAAATATTAGTTAATTGGAAGACTTCATTAAATCTTAATTTAAAAGGATTTATTCTAATTAATAATTAGTTCATTTGATAAAAATATATTTTTCTTTTTTGTCCATCCAAAACGGATATAGAAATCAACATTTTATCCTTTATTGAATATCATTTTAAAATATTCGTTATTTAAAATATTCTTTATATAAAAAGATTCTTTGTATAAAATATTCTTTATATTGCAATGTTATTTATTTTAAAATATTCTTTATATTACAATGTTCTTTATAAATATTCTTTATTTAAAAAGTATTTTGAATCGGAATGTGACTCAATCGTTTACCATATAATTTTGGTTATATGGATTTCATACATCGCATGCACATGACAACAATGATAAATAATCATTAAACAATCAATTCACATCCAGAGTGAAATTTATAACTGTGTGAGCATTAAAATGAATAAATAACGCTCATCACAGCCTGTCAATCCATCGATCGACGTACAAATAAATATTGGGACTAGTGTATGTCAAATATCATCCCAATAGCCGTGTGGGGTTTTCAGCCAACAACAGTTCATATAAATAAATAATTGGTTAATGAATTTAACCAATTTTAATTCTGCTAACATGTTAATGATAATGAACAAAACATTTTATTATATTCCTAATGCCGAAATAAAACGTATTTAGTCGTATAATTTCCCTATACATTTCTAATGTCTGATAAAATGTAATTTATTCATATGACATTATCGCTGATGACAAATGAAAAGATAATTTTCATTTTTCTTTATTTGTATGCAATTCCTATCTTTAATTTTAACAATTAAAAAGAAATTGTTTTATTTGTATATGTTTTCAGTATATAACCTGACACATATAAATGTCTATATTAAATTGCATAAACATTCTAATTTATATATTAACATGTAAAAATGTCACTTTAGTTTACATACAAATTCTAATGTATGTTTTGACCAATAATAGGATTCTTATATTTGCATATAAATTCTAATGTATGCTATGCAAATAAAAGTGATTCTTATATTTGCGTATAAATTATATTGCAACAAAATGTATGAAAAGTGATACATCCATTTTGCTGACAATTCTATTTTATCAAAATGAATATTTTGTTGTAACACAAATCTAGTTAATAAAAATGCTATTTGTGTTTAACTCTTTTATTTAACCAAAAATGAAATCTTTGTTTTCAACCATTTTAATTTGACAAAATGTACATTTTTGTTTCAACTATTATATTTTGACAAAAATAACTATTTTGGTTCAACTAATCTATTTGGCCAAAAATGTTCATTTTTTGACAAAAATGTGTGTTTTTGATTCAACTAATCTATCTTGACAAAAGTGTATATTTTGACAAAAATACATGGTTTGATTCAACTGATCTATTTTGACAAAAATGAATATTTTGACAAAATATATATTTTGATTCAACTAAATTATTTCAACAAAACAATAAAGATAGTGACTTTGTTTTGTTGACAAATCTATTTCAATAAAACAATAAAAAAAATAACAAATAAAAGTGACGTGTTTGTTTTGTTGACAGTTCTAATTCAACAAAACAAATGAAAGTGACATGTTTGTTTGCTTATATTTTTCTATTCAACCTAAAAATGATATTTTTATTTGTTTACAATTTTTTTTTACAAAAACGATATTATTTTTTTAACACAAATCTATTAGACAAAAATGACAATTTGGTTTCATCTTTTATAATTTGCCAAAAGTGACAAATTTGGTTTTAACTTTTACATTTGACAAAAGTGGAAAAATTGGTTTCAATTTTTATAACTCAAATTTATTTGACAAAAATGTAGTTTTGTTTAACTCTAACCTTACTTAACAAAAATGAAATTTTTGTTAAGTTCAATCTTTTTATTGAAACTATGAGCAATATAAATATAATCGTTCATATTAATTCTTTTTATTTAAACAAGTGAAAGTAAAAACATGATCTTTAATACTTCTCTTTTCATTGCAACAAAATTGACAATAAAAATATATCTTTCTATTTTACTCTTTTTATTGTAACTAAGTTAACAATAAAGATATATCTTTCATTCTATTCTTTAATATAAAATGACAATAAAAACATATTTTCAATTCTACTCTTTTTATTGTATTTAACAAAGTGACAACAAAGATGAAATCTTTTTATCGTAATCTTTTATTTTAATCTTTTTATTTTAATGACAAACAAATTTTTGACAAAAACCATGTTTCATATAAACAATAAAAATAAATATTTTTATTGCAAATCTAATTTGACATGACCATGTTTTATGTAAACAATAGAAATGAGTTTTTTAGTGTTAATCTAGCTTTTGACAAAACACTAGAAATGTGAAACACCCCACCTCCGTTAGGGTCACTCTCAAAGGGAATGCCCTAATTTTGGTGGAGGTTTATAAGTATAAGTCACAGATATACAAGACAGATATAAGAACACATATTTGTAAACAGCGGAAAAACAACAACTTTTATTTCATCAAAGCAAATACGTGTTACAAAACATCACCATGATTGTCTTACATCTTTTTCCAAAACATAACATAACACTTTCATAATCTGTCTTGAGTACATTATTTAAAGAAGCATAAATAAAACATAGATAAACTGCAAAAGTCCCCATAGTGGATTGTCCAAAGCCATAGTTCAAAACAGGAAAGTCCAAGCAATACATTTCTCTTCTTCAAGCTGGATGTTAAGGTTGGTCAAGTTGCTGTGTTCCCTCCCTGTGGACCTGGGGGGGGGGGGGAACGGAAGAAAAGAAGACGAAAGAAAAGTAGAGTCAGACATAAAGCCTGAGTAAGTCTAGTACTATTCTGTCTATGAATAAAGAACTGGGTATGATAAGTATAAACAAGAAGTGGGAAAGTACTATAAACTTGGTTAAGTTGTCTAGGGTCGAATATACTATCGTACCCCATGTAAATCTCTGAACCCATATAAACTAGTTTCCAACTGGCACCCCATAATCAGGGTGATGTGATCCATTCTATGATGATCGGCTCCTACTCGCATAGTTACATGTGTCTTACGGCCCCCGATGTTGTAGTTACCTATGCTGGTCCCACCATGGGGTGTATCAAGTCCCATAGTGGCAACCCGACACAATCCTAGAGTGCACAGGTATGCTACTGGTGTCCAGTGCCTTATTTTTCTGCGCCGGAGTGTGTGCACGCCCGCACCCCGTTAGAACCTACACTGCTACACCACCGCCGTCGATTTGACCTCTTACAATCAGCCCAGTAATCGTGCCCCACCCTGCCTAGTTTCAGGGTATCCTGATACACCTTCTAGGGTTACTGCTGAAAAGGGTCCCCCGTTACTAGGTTTTCTGTCTCTAGCCAACATGCTAAGTTGGTTAAGTGTTTTCTAACCTAACCCCCACCAGTCCGTTTAGTTTAGCATGTTCCATTTTGATTAAGTATTTAGTTCACTTAATCCTAACAATTCTGACTCAGCCTTAATTGTCTTATTAAGGCCCTGACCTCTCACATTAGACAGGTATTGTTGTGGCTGCCTGTTGCCGGTTGGTTCCGGGCAGTCTTACGCCACAACTCAGTCTAACCTCGGGTCCTTATTGGGCTCCATGTTTAACCTCCCACATTGGATAGGTATTGTTGTGACTACTGGACAGCCGGGCGGTTCCGGGCAGGTTTACATCACAACTCAATCCAACCTCGGGTTAAACACATCGTATGTTCTACATTTACATATTTTGTCTTCCTTCTTTATTTTCTTATATGTAAATATTTGCGGCTAATTATTAAGTTAATGGTGTAAAGGTTACACCAATCATGGGCCCAACCCATACTTGAACTTGGGCCCTTCTATTTTATATTTTCATTCATTTGTAATTTTAACCCAACGTTATTTTCCCCTGTTTTACACGTCCGTTTATTACATATATATTGGCCTTAGCCTTTTAAAGCCCAATTTAGCCATGCGAAAAGGGGAGGCTTAAAGCGTGGTTACATACACAAAGAGGGGGAATGTGAGCGCATGAACTTGCAATATGACGTTGGAAATACAAAATAGAAACTGGTGTACTTGCATAGTAGTGACATATACTTTGGTCATAAAGCATAGGTGACATGAATCAAAGCATGTGAACTTGTAGTTGAGATAAGAATCTAAATTGGGTATCATTATTGACACATAGTCATAACTACAACATGAACCTATATTTTTACTTAGGCATAATGTCAAACATAAGCATGACATAAATATTTCTAACATAAGCATGGCATAATGTCAAACATAAACATGGCATAATGTTAAACATAAGCATGGCATAAGTATTTGTTCATATAACCATGGCATAAATATTTCTAACATGAAATCATGACTTTTACTTTAGTCATGTAAACTTGCAAAAAGGGATTTTTGAACCTAACCTAGTTATGTACCACATATGTCATCATATAATCCTTGTTAACAATTTCAATTATGCAAATTATCAATCATAGCCTAGTCATATTCATAAGTTTGCAAATAGGTTCTCTAGTACAAAAGCATGTCTTAATACATAAATCATGGTGCCAAAATTCCAACATAGTTTCATATGAATTATGATAACCCAAACTTATTCCAATTACTTCACAAAAATGATGTTTGTATAAAAATATACATTATGATGGCATAATAGCAAAGCCCCAAACTTGCATGAATTTCAATCAACTACATACATGTAGCTTCAACATGGATTACATAATTTACGAATATTCCAAACGTCATACTTGCATAAAACTACCGCATGTAGTTTTTCATAATGAATAACATAATTCAAGAATATCCAAACGTATACAATATTCCAACGCACAAATATGAATTACTTTATCGCCACAAATCAAGTATACATATCAACACAATCATTTGTTCATACCAAAGTAATACTCTACTTACAATGGTGTGGCGAATTCTCTAATTTAGGGATTTGAAGATGCGGTTTGATTTGATTGAGTTGCTTTATGCCTTAGAATTTTGCCTCCTAATCCTCTCTCCAATTGGTGGCAACCCCTAGTCGTTCCTCAGCAACATGGCGGCTTTGTTCTTATTTATGAATGAATAGATTAGGGTTAGTCTAGGGTTGTTTTTATAGAGGTTAGGAACTGATTAGGGCCATTGATGTTGCTTGGATTGATCGTAGCCATTCATCCTAAGGAGAGACCAATTAGAGCCTGCCACCTAGCCCTAATGACAAAGAAGACCACAGAAAATCGGCCAACATAGAATAGGCCAGCCAGGTTAGACTGGGTTCGACCTGGTCTGGACCAGGACGACACCCCTGTCGACAGCCCTGTCGACCTGGTTAGACCAGGTCGACAGCCCAGTCGACCTGGGTGCGTCAGGCGGGACTTTTTCTGCCCTGGCCCATTGGGCCCCATTTTTGTTTTCTGAGCTTATTTTATTCTGTTTGAATTTTAAATTTAATTTAGAAACTTCCGAAGGCCGTATCTTCTTCATACGGACTCCGTTTTTCGAAAACTCGGACTCTATTTCGCGTATTTTTCCGAGACGAACGCAATGGCGTATCCCGTTTCCCTTAGTTCTTTGATTAAAATTAATTATACTTTAATTTATGAATTTCACAGTTATAGAATTCGCGGGGTGTTACATTCTCCCCCACTTAAAAGGATTTCGTCCCCGAAATCTTCAAGTTAGGAGGAATGTATATCCTAACATCCAATCATCCATCTACTCATCCATCAAACACGAGCATCCATTGTCCTTAAAAGAATTCTAATGCTTCATGATCATATGCGAAGTGTGTGTGTACATGTACTTATCTAATGCAAAATCAGGCGGTCTACTGATTCAGTTGACCTCCTTAATGCGAATTATGTAAGTGCCATGAATCCATTATGTATGCAAATTTTCCTATTTTGATTCTACATGAGTGCACAATCATTCAATACAAATGCAGCATCCACATGACAACACATTAAAGTTCAACCACATACGAATGCAAACATATATGCATATGCAATATGAAGTGACTGAGCCGATCTAAAACCTAGACTGTGTGTGTATATGCAACCACGAGCAACCACTAGCAATCACTTGCAACCACTTGCAACCATCATCCATAACATGTTTCAATTACATGTTTCCATCCAAAGGGTTTCTACCTAAAAGATAAGGTCGAGGAAATATACCTAAAAAGATAGATAAAAGCGCAACTTAAGGAAAATGAAAGATCAAGGATATACCCTCGAACAGAAAAGGGTAGGCTGTACGGATTCTAGCTTCAGTTTCCCAAGTCGCGTCTCCCTCGGCGTCGCTCCACTGAACTTTGACGAGCTTGACTTCACGGTTGCGTAGCTTCTTCACTTCCGTTCCTAATATGCGGGTTGGGACTTTTCTTATGGTTGCTTCGCGTTCCACTTCGGCCTCTTCGAGGATATTTGGCTCTACTACCTCGGCTGACTCATGTAGACATTTTCGGAGATGTGAAACGTGAAAAACGTTGTGGACTCCAGCCAACTTCTCGGGTAGCTCTAATCTATAGGCCATTTTCCCAATTTTCTCGATGATAGGGAATGGTCCTACGAACCTTGGTGCTAGCTTTCCTGTGGTTCCAAAACGAACAACGTTCCTTAGTGGTGATACCTTGAGAAAAACTCTGTCTCCAACCTCAAATTCAAGGTCGGTCCTTCTCTTGTCGGCATAGGACTTCTGTCTGTCTTGGGTCGTCTTCATCGTTCTTTGTATTAAATCTACTTTCTCTGAAGTCTCTCGGATCATGTCTGGTCCAAGTATGAGCTTATCAGTAGACTCCCACCAACAAGTGGGCGATCGGCACGGTCTTCCATATAAAGCTTCGAAGGGCGCCATTCCGATGGTTGCTTGATAGCTGTTGTTGTAGGCAAATTCCACCAAAGGAAGGTGGTCTTCCCATGTCCCTCCGAAGTCAAGGACGCATAGTCTTAAAAGGTCTTCCAAAACTTTGTTCACTCTCTCTGTTTGGCCGTCGGTTTGGGGATGATAGGCCGTGCTCAAGCATAACTGCGTTCCTACTGCTTCTTGCAGACTCCGCCAAAATTCACTGGTGAAGATGGGGTCTCGGTCACTGACAATGCTAGACGGTATTCCATGGAGTCGAACGATTTCCTTGAGGTAAAGTGATGCTAGGGATGAGGCAGTTCTTTTACTTTTGACAGGTAAAAAGTGGGCGCTTTTAGTAAGCCTATCCACTATTACCCAAATGCTAGTGTTGCCTCTCCTAGACCTAGGCAGCCCATCGATGAAGTCCATTGAGATGCTATCCCACTTCCACTGCGGGACCTCCAGAGGATGTAGCAGTCCGCCAGGCTTTTTCTGTTCCGCCTTAACCTATTGGCACACCATACACTTAGAAACGAACTCTGCCACGTCCTTTTTCATGCCGTTCCAGAAGAAAGTCCTTTTTATGTCTTTGTACATTTTATCTCCGCCTGGGTGTATCGTCATCTTGGAGTGATGTGCTTCCTCGAGAACCTTCTTTATTAAATCTTTTGTCTGTGGGATGCATAGTCTTCCGTCTCGCCTTAGCAAACCCCTATCGTCGATGGAGTATCTGTTGAGGTGACTTGAAGTCTCACCCCTAATTAGCCTATCAATTGTTTCCACAAGCTGAGGGTCTTCGCGTTGTGCTGCCCCTACTGAATCCACTAAAGTTGGGCGCACTTCGAGAGATGCTAGCAAGCCTGGTACGAAATCGGAGGAGGGCCTAAAGTCGAAGCTGGTTATAAACTCTAGGCTTTGTCTTTCAACGAACAACGGGCTTAGGATCAATTTCTTTCGGCTCAACGCATCTGCTACTACGTTGCCTTTGCCCGGAGTGTAGGAGATTTCGAAATCGTACAAGGCAAGAAACTCCATCCATCTTTGTTGCCTCAAGTTAAGATCTTTCTGCGAGAAAAGATATTTCAACGATTTATGGTCAGTGTAAAGTTCGAACTTCTCACCTAGGAGATAGTGTCGCCAAGACTTGAGTGCAAAGACGATGGCGGCTAACTCAAGATCGTGGGTTGGGTAGTTCTTTTCGTGCACCTTCAACTGCCTCCCGCCATAAGCTACTACCCTTCCTTCTTGCATTAAGACGGCGCCTAGCCCTGTCCCACATGCATCCGTATAAACAGTGAACATCTTGCTCCCATCTGGCAGCGTCAAAACTGGGGCTGTTGTAAGAGCCCTTTTCAGTCGTTGGAAAGCAAACTCGCAATCCAAGTCCCAATTGAACACTAGATTCTTCTTAGTCAATTTCGTGAGCGGAGCTGAGATTTTCGCAAAATCCCTTATGAACTTTCGATAGAAACCCGCTAGTCCTAGAAAGCTTCGGACCTCAGTTGCATTCCTTGGTGTCTTCCAATCCTGTACCGCCACTACCTTAGCAGGGTCCACTGCTAACCCTTGTTTGGATACTATGTGCCCAAGGAACCTCACCTCTTCTCTCCAAAAGTGGCATTTGGAGAATTTGGCTTTTAGTTGATGGACTCGTAAAGTTTCCATGATTGCCCTTAAGTGTTGAGCATGTTCCTCTTCACTCTTTGAGAAGATAAGGATATCATCTACGAAGACCACTACGAATTTGTTGAGGAAATCTCTAAATACCCAACTCATCAGGTCCACGAAGTAAGCAGGTGCATTTGTCAAGCCGAAAGGCATGACAAGCCATTCAAAGAAGCCGTCTGGGGTTCTAAACGCCGTTTTATCGATGCTATCTTCAGCCACCCTTAGCTGATGAAAACCGGTTGCTAAATCGAGTTGGGAGAAAACAGACGCTCCTACAAGCTGGTCAAATAAATCGTCAATTCTAGGGAGAGGGTGCCTATTCTTTTTCGTTAGCTTGTTGAGCTCCCTATAGTCAACACATAGACGGAGTGAACCATCCGCCTTTGTAGCGAACACCACCGGAGCGCCCCATTCTGAAATGCTCCTCCTAATGAACCCCTTCTCTAGAAGCTCTTTAATCTGTTTACTGAGCTCTTTCCTTTCTCGTGGAGCCATGTGTCTAACGGGCAACGCAACGGGCTTTGCATTATCTACATGATATATGCGAAAGTCTATTTCCCGCTTCGGAGGCAAGCCCTTCACCTCTTCGAAGACATCCGGATATTCCCGGACCACTCTAACTGATTGCAAATTTTCAACAGAGGTATCTAGCGATTCAAGATAACTAAGCATAACCGCATACGAGGGATTACAAGAAATTTCCAAAGTATTACCGAGCTGGGTTAGGAGCCTAACAACCCTTTTCTCACAATCAAGGATGGCCCCATTACTGGATAGCCAATCCATACCCAAAATCAAACCATAACCCGAAAAGCCCAAAACAAAGGCGCTACATTGAAATTCTACACTTAGAATGGAAATTTTCAATCCCACACAGATCATAGACAAATGAGCTGGGCCCCCAATTGGGTTTGAAACAATTAAGGGGTCCTCTACCATACTAGTTTTTAGGTGCAGAGATTCTACTAAAGCGGACGAGATAAAGGAGTGTGATGCGCCAGAATCAAATAAAGTGCGAACGGGGTGATCACAAAGATAAACTACACTTTCTACAGAAGTATTTATACCTCTCTGTTGCAGAGGTGGCGCCTCCAGCACATGAACCTGTGCCCCTGGGGTGGATCCAGCCCTCTGCCCCTGTCCTCGTTTCTTTGGGCAGTCCTTAGCCCTATGGCCTGTCTCACCGCAAGAAAAGCACCCACCATTCTCCTTGGCCTTCTTTTTCCGGCAGTCCTTTACTAAGTGCCCCACTTTGCCACAGAAATTGCACTTCCTCTTCTCTTTGTTGCCTTTCCCGCCCTTCTTAAAGTCTGTCTTCTTAGGCTGCAAACCCTCTTTCTTCCCTTGAGAGCTTTCTGCCTTTGTCTCCTTCTTGCCCTTATCCTCTTCATTCAGCAATGCCATTTGCACCAATCTTTCATACGTGGCTCCCATGGGTATATGGGTCATGGCCAAACTGTGTAAAGGCTCATTCAACCCTTTGACGAAACAGAGAGCCTTCTTGTGCGGGGTGTTGACTAGGTCAAGCCCAAACCTAGCCAGCTCATCGAACTGATTCACATACTCTCTGACTGTCTTGTCCCCTTGCTTAAGGAATAAGAATTTTTCCAACTGCAAACTTCTTTCCGCATCTGAGAGAAATTTAGTCTCAAACCTTGCCCTAAAGTCCCCCCATGTCTCCACTGGTCTTTCAGCATTAGTGACTTCCCACCAGTAGGAAGCCTCGCCCTTCAATAGCCATACTGCCAATTGTACTTTTTGTCTATCCTCTACCTCAAAGATGATGAATAGGTCCTCAGTTTCTTTTAGCCAATTTCTGGCTGCCACGAAGGACTCAGTTCCATGGAAATCCCTTCCTCCCATAGCTTTAAAATCTTTACATATCTTAGCAAACGTGTTTCCCCGAGGAGGAGGTGGAGGAAAAGGTGCCGCTGCAGCTGGATGATTTCCGGCAGCTGGGGGCGGAGGAATGGTAGGACCTGGCTGAGTGGCTCTTGCTTCTAAGAACCGTCTAAACCAACCAGGTATTGGCACCCCTTCCGGCAAGTTAAGATCTTCGGACATGCTGAAACAAAAAGGATAGATTCAAAACGAAGGATAAGAGATAGTACCTATGGCTTTGGGGGGGTGGACTTTGCCTTTTTAAAATAAAGTAATATTTTTCTTTTAAAAATGCTTCTTTAAATTTCCTTTTTGAAAATAATTTTTCAAAACTTTTTATCTTATCTGGTAAACCTATGCTCTGATACCAAGTGAAACACCCCACCTCCGTTAGGGTCACTCTCAAAGGGAATGCCCTAATTTTGGTGGAGGTTTATAAGTATAAGTCACAGATATACAAGACAGATATAAGAACACATATTTGTAAACAGCGGAAAAACAACAACTTTTATTTCATCAAAGCAAATACGTGTTACAAAACATCACCATGATTGTCTTACATCTTTTTCCAAAACATAACATAACACTTTCATAATCTGTCTTGAGTACATTATTTAAAGAAGCATAAATAAAACATAGATAAACTGCAAAAGTCCCCATAGTGGATTGTCCAAAGCCATAGTTCAAAACAGGAAAGTCCAAGCAATACATTTCTCTTCTTCAAGCTGGATTTTAAGGTTGGTCAAGCTGCTGTGTTCCCTCCCTGTGGACCTGGGGGGGGGGGGGGAAACGGAAGAAAAGAAGACGAAAGAAAAGTAGAGTCAGACATAAAGCCTGAGTAAGTCTAGTACTATTCTGTCTATGAATAAAGAACTGGGTATGATAAGTATAAACAAGAAGTGGGAAAGTACTATAAACTTGGTTAAGTTGTCTAGGGTCGAATATACTATCGTACCCCATGTAAATCTCTGAACCCGTATAAACTAGTTTCCAACTGGCACCCCATAATCAGGGTGATGTGATCCATTCTATGATGATCGGCTCCTACTCGCATAGTTACATGTGTCTTACGGCCCCCGATGTTGTAGTTACCTATGCTGGTCCCACCATGGGGTGTATCAAGTCCCATAGTGGCAACCCGACACAATCCTAGAGTGTACAGGTATGCTACTGGTGTCCAGTGCCTTATTTTTCTGCGCCGGAGTGTGTGCACGCCCGCACCCCATTAGAACCTACACTGCTACACCACCGCCGTCGATTTGACCTCTTACAATCAGCCCAGTAATCGTGCCCCACCCTGCCTAGTTTCAGGGTATCCTGATACACCTTCTAGGGTTACTGCTGAAAAGGGTCCCCCGTTACTAGGTTTTCTGTCTCTAGCCAACATGCTAAGTTGGTTAAGTGTTTTCTAACCTAACCCCCACCAGTCCGTTTAGTTTAGCATGTTCCATTTTGATTAAGTCTTTAGTTCACTTAATCCTAACAATCCTGACTCAGCCTTAATTGTCTTATTAAGGCCCTGACCTCTCACATTAGACAGGTATTGTTGTGGCTGCCTGTTGCCGGTTGGTTCCGGGCAGTCTTACGCCACAACTCAGTCTAACCTCGGGTCCTTATTGGGCTCCATGTTTAACCTCCCACATTAGATAGGTATTGTTGTGACTACTGGACAGCCGGGCGGTTCCGGGCAGGTTTACATCACAACTCAATCCAACCTCGGGTTAAACACATCGTATGTTCTACATTTACATATTTTGTCTTTCTTCTTTATTTTCTTATATGTAAATATTTGCGGCCAATTATTAAGTTAATGGTGTAAAGGTTACACCAATCATGAGCCCAACCCATACTTGAACTTGGGCCCTTTTATTTTATATTTTCATTCATTTGTAATTTTAACCCAACGTTATTTTCCCCCGTTTTACACGTCCGTTTATTACATATATATTGGGCTTAGCCTTTTAAAGCCCAATTTAGCCATGCGAAAAGGGGAGGCTTAAAGCGTGGTTACATACACAAAGAGGGGGAATGTGAGCGCATGAACTTGCAATATGACGTTGGAAATACAAAATAGAAACTGGTGTACTTGCATAGTAGTGACATATACTTTGGTCATAAAGCATAGGTGACATGAATCAAAGCATGTGAACTTGTAGTTGAGATAAGAATCTAAATTGGGTATCATTATTGACACATAGTCATAACTACAACATGAACCTATATTTTTACTTAGGCATAATGTCAAACATAAGCATGACATAAATATTTCTAACATAAGCATGGCATAATGTCAAATATTAACATGGCATAATGTTAAACATAAGCATGGCATAAGTATTTGTTCACATAACCATGGCATAAATATTTCTAACATGAAATCATGACTTTTACTTTAGTCATGTAAACTTGCAAAAAGGGATTTTTGAACCTAACCTAGTTATGTACCACATATGTCATCATATAATCCTTGTTAACAATTTCAATTATGCAAATTATCAATCATAGCCTAGTCATATTCATAAGTTTGCAAATAGGTTCCCTAGTACAAAAGCATGTCTTAATACATAAATCATGGTGCCAAAATTCCAACATAGTTTCATATGAATTATGATAACCCAAACTTATTCCAATTACTTCACAAAAATGATGTTTGTATAAAAATATACATTATGATGGCATAATAGCAAAGCCCCAAACTTGCATGAATTTCAATCAACTACATACATGTAGCTTCAACATGGATTACATAATTTACGAATATTCCAAACGTCATACTTGCATAAAACTACCGCATGTAGTTTTTCATAATGAATAACATAATTCAAGAATATCCAAACGTATACAATATTCCAACGCACAAATATGAATTACTTTATCGCCACAAATCAAGTATACATATCAACACAATCATTTGTTCATACCAAAGTAATACTCTACTTACAATGGTGTGGCGAATTCTCTAATTTAGGGATTTGAAGATGCGGTTTGATTTGATTGAGTTGCTTTATGCCTTAGAATTTTGCCTCCTAATCCTCTCTCCAATTGGTGGCTACCCCTAGTCGTTCCTCAGCAACATGGCGGCTTTGTTCTTATTTATGAATGAATAGATTAGGGTTAGTCTAGGGTTGTTTTTATAGAGGTTAGGAACTGATTAGGGCCATTGATGTTGCTTGGATTGATCGTAGCCATTCATCCTAAGGAGAGACCAATTAGAGCCTGCCACCTAGCCCTAATGACAAAGCAGACCACAGAAAATCGGCCAACATAGAATAGGCCAGCCAGGTTAGACTGGGTTCGACCTGGTCTGGACCAGGTCGACACCCCTGTCGACAGCCCTGTCGACAGGCCTGTCGACCTGGTTAGACCAGGTCGACAGCCCAGTCGACCTGGGTGCGTCAGGCGGGACTTTTTCTGCCCTGGCCCATTGGGCCCCATTTTTGTTTTCTGAGCTTATTTTATTCTGTTTGAATTTTAAATTTA
This sequence comes from Allium sativum, assembly GCA_030737875.1. Taxonomy (NCBI): domain Eukaryota; kingdom Viridiplantae; phylum Streptophyta; class Magnoliopsida; order Asparagales; family Amaryllidaceae; genus Allium; species Allium sativum. Next base: position 276,110,756 of record CM060926.1, on the reverse strand, counting down.
ATTTAGAAACTTCCGAAGGCCGTATCTTCTTCATACGGACTCCGTTTTTCGAAAACTCGGACTCTATTTCGCGTATTTTTCCGAGACGAACGCAATGGCGTATCCCGTTTCCCTTAGTTCTTTGATTAAAATTAATTATACTTTAATTTATGAATTTCACAGTTATAGAATTCGCGGGGTGTTACAAAATGATTGTTTCTATTGTACATCTTAACTTTTGACATAACCATGTTTAATATAAACAATAAAATTGAATATTTTATTGTTATTCTAAATTTAAACAAAACCATGTTATAATGTAAACAACAAAATGAATATTTTATTCTTATTCTAATTTTTTGACATAACAATTCAAAACTAGATGACAAAATCATTTACGTACATTTTCCTATGTATTCTAATGAACAGTAAAAGAATATATTATTTGTTTACATTTTTCTATGTGTTCTAATAACATATAAAGAAGTAATTTATGTGTTTACATTTTTCTATGTATTCTAATAACATATAAAAGAATATTTTATATTTTTACACTCTAATAACAAATAAAAGAATAACTAATTTGTTACAATTTCTAATCTGACTTAGCAAATAAAAATGCTAATTCTATTTCAACCAAATGTGCGAAGCTTGTCTCATCTATTTTATTTCAAACATGATATGTCTGTTTATATCTATTTTTATAACAATCATGAGACACATCAATCAATTCCATGATTCATCACAATCATAAAACAATTAACACTGCAATAAATATATGTACAACACCAACATGAATTTTATATAAAATTAATATAAATTTCATAATGAAATAAATAATTAATTTTATTTTAAAATAGAAATCTCACTTTGGGGGTTTTGAATTCTGATTTTCATTTCTGTACGGTTCAGATTTGAATTTCCCCCGAATTCTGATTTGCTCCTTGTCAGTTCCAGTTAGTTTCATGTTGTAGTGTTCTTCAATATAATCGTAACGCATTTCGTTTCGTTTGATTCCATTTCTGTTTGGAGAAGATATGGATGTTTGAATATTTGCTTACATAAATAAATTAAATATTTAATTATAACCTAATTAACTTTAAACCCTCTTCTTCCTCATATCGGCATCGCAGAACCCATCAGCTCGATATCCTCTCTCCTCGCGCGCTGCCCAACCAGAGCACCGGAACCCGATCCAACATGTTCACTCCATAGCCCGTCCTCCTCTCCACCATCCCCCTGAACGTGGCTCAACTCGCGCCCCTCCTCACCTAGGAAATCGCGCCTAAAACCGGCGCCTTCCTGCTTGAATTCTGACCACCTCGCCATGTTAAAGTCCATCACCACCGTAGAGAAGATAGAGCTCTCCTAGCTCTTCATATTTGTCTTAAGAAAGGTTGGGTTTCATTGTATGGATTTGGGTATTTGGGGGGATTAAAACTGGATCATTCTGGCCATTAATTCGAAGGAGGCGGCTGCGCTTGTTAGATTAGGGTTTCGTACACAATACGTTATATGGTGCTATTTATACTGTATTGTTATTTAATTTCAATTCGTTTATTTACAAAAAAACCGTTACTTCTTACTAACTCCAAAAGAGACCCAGCGAGTGTCGCCTCTAGCCAAATATCCCCGTTCCGGACACAACATAATATGTTTCATAAAACAATTCGGCTGTTACGATATGTTTTTCTTTAAATTAAAATGTAAATCATTTAATTATTTAATACGATCATACATTTAAATTTACTGGGGCCACATACGGACTCTAAAAATTCCAGAAAAAATATTTATAGTTATGTTTTGACGATACGATCCTAACAAAACTAATTTCATCGAATTCCAAGACTGTTTGAAAAATGGCCTTTTCCTAGTTGATTAAATTTGACTGAAATTGACAAAACACATTTTCTTTTGCCACGCTCACATATTGATTCCAAAAATTATGAAAATTGGAATCTAGCAATAATTTGACATTCTGGTTCCAACAAAAGTGGTTTCGTCGAAAATGGAGGTCATTTGCAAAATGGCTATTTTTAATATTAAAATTTTTTCTATAGTGACTTTTTTGAATTTTAAACTGGACATAACTTTTTATTTTTAAAGTGAAATTTCAGTTTCTTACATTCGTTAGAATGATATGGTTAAACAGATTTAAATATTTCTTGTTTTGTCCAATTCTGATTTATATTGAATCCTGTATATTCATTTGAAATTAGAAATTGAATTTTCAAACTATCGCGCCATTTCTAGCTCCTTTTATAATTAAATTAAATTAATTCGTTTTAACTTTGATTAAAATATAACTTTAGTCATTAATATTTAAAATAATTTATTTTAAATATTAAAATCCATTAAAAAATTTAAAATAAAAATTTTAAATTGGTTCCAAAATTCCGGGTTATTACATTTTAATTTGATGTTATAGGTTTTTTGTACATCAAACTTATGTTTAACTGGGTTTTGGACCACGATGTTTTCTATTTGGAAAATAAAAATTTAAATTACGCTATTATTTTATATCTGTCTTGTGATGTTTCTGTTTCTGTTTACCTATAACGCTTCACGAAACTTTATGCATCCTGTTAAAGAATGACATTAATAGACGTGGGGTGTCATAAAAACCCTTTTGAAGGAAAAGAATAGTAGTAAGACCATCCCACACATAAACATTGACAGTTTTTACCTCACTATAATACAAAACATTTTTGATACGAATTTTTTTTGATATTATAATAGTGTCTATCAAGTAAATAACCAAATAGCAGAACGCTTGCATCTCACACTCAACATACATAGTATATAATCAAAAACCGCAGGGCTCTTATTGGAGATTGGATTCCGACTATGACAAGGTATGAAACCATCTTTCGATCAGTGTACTCTATAGGGGATACACCGGGTTCAAGAAGAACATCATGCAATCTGGCCATACATGACTAGTCACTCATATAGCTTGAGTGGACCAAAATGTATTATCACCCACGGTTGGGATCAGCAACCGTTATCGAAAGCTACAGCAACGAAAGATTAAGAAGACAAAAAGGAATTTCTCTATATGATGATAATACACCCTGCTTGGAGGCAACCCAATTAGCTGTGCTATTAGCCCGATTTTTGTTATTTCCAAGTTGATGAGACTTAAGGCTACGACTATCTACCTTTTAGATCAACACGTCAAACATTGAATGCCACATCGTCAGATCTGTCAAATCACTAACTGACGTCCTCAAAAATACACTAGGTACGTTTGAAGAAATCAATGTACGTGACCATCTTGAAATACTCTATCACATATTCGTCCATACAAGTCACCCAGGAACAGGATGAACCGAGGGCACCCTCCTACTGCATCAAAAGGATCAATAGCGAGTAGTCCTTGCAATCCGCAAAATCTCAACCACAACCAAATCACAGTTTAAAAACCTCTGGTATCTAGCAAGAGAAATTCAACAAGCGATCCTTCCGTTTATAAAGATCTGCGGTCTTCAATAACTCCATATTCATTAGCATCTTCCATCTTCAACATTACGTATTTGCTGGTCCGAATGGTTTTCAAACATAAAATTGATCTCGGACATTCAGTACCAATAATCGACTTGGCCATATTTTGACTGTCGGTGATTTAACTATCAATATAAGCAATCATCATCCATAGAAAAATAAAGTGGATCCATTGGTTCAGTATACGGTATCATTTGTCCTCTTTAGTTAAACAGTTGTTAATTAAATTTCTAAGTCTTCCAATATTTGGAATATCGCTTTCTCAATTCTTATTTCCAAATCAATTTATTCAACTTATATATCTTCGAATTATAGTTTATAATATCCTTCACGAAAATATTATTTTAATCTCTTCAACTACCCACATTCAAAACTAATATCATCCTTGGATAATCATGAAGTCGTTCAATTTTGGGTATTCTATTTACCTCTTACACATTGAATTCACAACATTCTTATCTTTGGAATAGATAGAAGTTTATTAACGAATCCTGAATTCCCATAACTATTTAAAGTTCCACTTACTACAGAATCCCTTTTCTTGACCACTTATTTTAAGTAAACTCATTTCACTTCTACAATATTTATCTCTAGATCTTATCATTAGGTCTTCAATTTAATAATTAATTTCAACCCACTTAAGCTTCTATTCGATTTCAACTCATAATAAATCTTGTTTAACACTTTCCTTTTTATAGAATCCCTGTCAGGGAATATTTTCAAAATCTAGATCATATAAATATGAGTAAAATTTATTATAAATCCTTTTTAATAATAAATAAAGTCTTAAGACCACCTTTGACTTTATTAATTGAGTTTCGATTACCAGATCATTTCCTAACATTAGTTAAATAATTAATATCAACTCCTTTTCATTAAAATGTTCACTTTATCATTAACTATTAATAAAATAGTTAATTCCCTTAAAGGTTATTTCAAAATAAAAATTAACTTTAATAATAATTAACAATCCAATAATTGTTTTTAGTCATCAATTCTCATTCAATCAGTTCACTTAATCGTCGCATAGTCGTCTCAAAACAAGGTTAATCCGTTAACCAACTCCATTAGTCCTTCCTTTTAATAAATAATTTCATTTAATTTAATTAACAATCTAATTAATCACAATTTTCTTTAATAAATTTTCATTTAAAAATAATCTGTATAAATAGAATTCACATTCTATCTTTGGTTATAAACACAATTTTATAACTTTCTTTCTATTGATTTACCTAACAGTAAATCAATCTTTATATAACGGTTCATTTTTAGGTCATCTGCCGATAATTACTCAACCAATATCCCCTATTGGTTAATATCAAATAAGTGTTGAATTTGGATTCAACAATCAACAAACATTCACATTGATTAAACAGTTCATTTTAGTAAACAACATATTTGCGGAATCCAATTGGATCCCTCAACCTATCCTTCCCTGCATTTGAACGGGTTACTTCAAGTTCAATACGACAGTATATTTATCACGGTAAACATAAACCAACAGTTTAATAATAATCAACAATCAATTAACAACACACAATCAAGCATCCAATTATTTATTTAATATGTTTATATTATTATAAACATAACAAACAAGGTAAGTTACCTCGTTTGGAATCTAATCGTTAAAATAACGATCTAATTTGATTAAATTAAACAAACATTTAATTTAATCAATAAATATTAAAAATATTTAGCATACATGCAAACAATCATCTAATTATAAACCGTTAGCAAACATTGTGCAAAAAATAAAAACCCTACTTATATAAAATATTAGTGGGATAAACTGAGTGAGTTAAACTCACCTTAATTTCCATTCATTGCTGAAATAGTTCGTTTTAATTAAATTAAACAAAAGTTTAATTCAATTAAAATTTCCATCTGTGCCCCACTCTATTCAAACTAGCTCTATACAGAAGCACTCGCCGATATGGTTCCAACGATGTTTGTATTGTTCCACTCTAACAAACGATTAGCATGGTACAAAATTTACTATGGTTATGGTTTAAATTAACTAACCATAAATTAAATCCTTAATTAATTGACTCAATATACATTATAATTAAGTCCACCATTCTTATCTCAATTTAATTAAACCTTAATTTTATACTAACTGTTATTTGCATTATTAATATAAATGTTGGCCACTTTAATTTGATGACGTTAAAAATGGGTTGGCATCTCAATACTAATTAGGAACTATATAATATATTAACCAGTTATGTTTATGTATGTGCTCGGCTCCACATATGATAGTATAAACAAAATGGCCACGTCTGTATAAAGGGTTAGGAACTTAATATAATTAGGCATAGGATAAGGCAGTTATATGTATATAATTAGGCATGCATTAAAATAGTTGGTCCACGTTACTTATACCAGGCTACGTTATCTTCTTTTACATCTCTCTCTCTCTATATATATATATATATATATGTGTGTGTGTGTGTGTGTGTGTGTGTGTGTGTGTGTGTGTGTATAGAAAGAGAGAGAGAGAGGCTGAAGCCCATTTGATTTGGAAGGAAAAAAGACACGGTCCACTTCTTTTAATTCACAAAAATGGCCCATATATATGTATATTTGGGAAAATTAAATTAGAATAGGCAATTTCAAAAAGGTTAGGCACATATATATAACAGCTACCGTGCTTCTACTTCATTCTGGCAAGCTCCTTAAAACCAATGCATGGCTCAAAAAAATCAGTTCCTCGCTCCCATACACATATTTGAACCCAGTCTGAATCCAACTACAGTCCTCATCATGGCACCGACTCTTCCCATCAAGCTATTCTTCCTCCACAAAAATACATTTCGAACCCTGTTATTATTATATATACTCTCCACTCCTAGTGCTGCCATATTTCCTCATGCAACTTCCCTTTTTTTATTAAAGTGTTTACCGCCCATGCTAGAAGAGAAAACAAACCCATGCAAGTGCCTTCTTCCAGAAGAAAAATGCACCACTTCCATCTGCATAATCCTCATTCACCTTGACCTTCCTGCAGACCATCGTCCCAACTCCTACAGTGCCAAAGATACGCACAAAACCAGCCAAACACACCCTCTTCACCATGAACCGCCACCCCCTATAGCTACCAGCGATTTGAACTGCGTGCCTACTTGCTCGACCATCTTCGTCCTGAATCTCGATCGACCACCTCATGACTGCCTCACATTTGTATCCCTGATGCCGACCTTAACTTCGAACGGAGCTAGTCTCCTCCCCACAAGCACTTGCACTCACGAAGTAATGCTAAGTGGGTGATAGTTTTATCAACAGAGACAAATGATTTGGGCTTTGCGTGATTATATAGAATCAGAGGGGGAAGATTTGTTTTATTTGATTTTTATAAGCCATGAACAATGTTTCGTTTGCAAAAGAATGAGCAAACTGTGCGTGTATATTTATAGATGAAGGAAGGGTGTGGATATAATCAATGTCATTTCGCAATGTATAGAATAGACTGTATATTTAGATGTAGATATGCAATGGAAGATCGAGAAAATACTATAAGTTGATTTGAAAATACGGGGAAGAAGGAGTAGGTTTAGCTGCGCGAGAATTAATATTGACGGGGCCAAAGATTTTTTTCTTCTGAATGACTAATGATATTTTTTTTGTTTTGTTTGTAACCGTTTAATAATTCTACCGCTACTTATGCGTTAAATATACACACCGCCACACTCCGATTCCAAACTTAACGAAAATAAATACACTGCTGCGTCTTGACGTTCTAGTCCCAATGAAATTCATTTTGTTAAAAACTGACTCCATTTGCACAACGACGTTATTTTAATTTCCAATATGTTTATCTGTTCACCTTTAAATTACACGCATAGATAAAACTACTCCAATTTACTCTAAACTAGAAATCAAGCAATAACTACTTATACGTATTCCAATAAAATTCGTTTTGGAAACAAAGGTTGTTTGAAAAGAAAGCTATTTCTAAGGCTTTTATTATATCAATATAATATAATTAAACCCAAACAACCAGATTTAAATAATAATAAATTATTATATCATATATCTCCAATTGAAATATTATACAGCTTCAAAATAAACTAATATAGATTTTGAACTCAATATTAAAATTTTCGGGTTAAATGATATTCAAATATATATAAAAATCTTTAATATTTCATTAAATAAACATTATGTTTATTAACGAATTCCATAGCGACCATTTAAAAATTTGAATTGGACATAACTTGTAATCTATAAAAGAAATTTCCATTTTGCTCTTTCATTAGAAAAATATAATCAAATAGATTCAAATGTTTCTTGTTTCAAAGAATTCCTACTTACGTTGGATCTTGTATATTCAATTAAAGTTCAAAACTCAATATTAAGAACTACTGCGTCGTTTCAAGCTCGCTTTAATTAAATATAAATTTATACGTTTTATGGAAATTTAATTAATAAATTCTATATATAATTCCAATATAATATTCAAAATAGATTTAAATATTCAAATTTAAATGACCGAAAAATCCAGGACAATACATAAATAGTAAATATCTAACACTGAACTCTCCTACTCCAAGCTCCTCCAAGGGTATATATAAACACCTGAACTACTTGACTGCCATACAAATTTGGACACCCAATGTAACAACCCGGGAAATCCAAACCAATTTAAAAATTTTATTTTGGCAATATTGATGAATTTTGAATATTTCAAATGAATTATTTTAAATAATAACGATGAGAAATTTATTTTTAATAGAATTAGAACGTATATATTTATATAGATCGACGTTAGAATATAAATATTTATTTTTAATTATAAAAGGAATTGGAAATGGCGCGGTAGTTAGAAAATTCGATTTCAAATGAATGTACAGAATTCAAAATAAATCATATTTTAGCAAAACCAAAAATATTAGAATCTGTCTGAAAATATCTTTCCAACAAATCCAAAAAATTGAAATTTCATAGCGGGAATAAAAAGTTACGTCCAGTCGAAAATTCAAAATGGTCGCTATGGAATTTTGGTCCTTAAAAATAGCCATTTTGCAAACGACCTCCGTTTTCGACGAAACCACTTTTGTTGGATCCGGGATATCAAGTCATTGCTAGATTCCAAAATTCATAATTTTCTAAATCAATATGTGAGCGTGGCAAAGGAAAACGTGTTTTGTCAGTTTTAGTCAAATTTAATCAACTGGAAAATGGCCCTTTTCAAACGGCCTCCAAATTTAACGAAATTAGTTTTTAAGGACCGTATCGTCAATACAAGGCTAGAAAATATTTTTCGGGAATTTTTTAGAGTCTGTATGCGACCCCAGTAAATTGAAATGAGCGTTCAAATTCAATATATAGATTTGTATTTTGATTTTGACGAAAACTAATCGAAACAACCGAACTGGCTTACGATACATATCCCATTATGTTCGGAATGGGGGTAAATAGCTAGGGGCGACAGTCGGTGGGTTCAATTTCGAGTTCGAAATAAAAAGTTGCTTTTTGAAATTTAAAAATAATAAAATATCTAAAAATTAAATAAACCCCCTCTCCTTCTATCTCTAAGTCAACCCCCCTCCCTCGGTAACTAAATCAAAACAGATTTAGAAAAAAAAAGGGAGTGACGGGGAGAGGAAGCCGCTGCCGCATACCTCCAGCGGCGGCGCCATTGACGATGACTCTCCCCTCCGGCCTCTCGTTCCTCCTCTTCCATCTCCTCTGAACCCCCGAGCTCCCCAACGCCCAGACGCTCCAACCACAGCAAAACACAGCTGCCGCACCACCATCGGCCCTGCCACCTCCTCCCCCGCTACTGCGAGCCAAGCTCCTCCTCCGGGTGTCAGGCGCAGCAAACCCCACCCCATCCTTCGATAAAATACTATAAGTTTTTAATAATTTCTATTTATATAAATTAACAATAGTTTATTTTCAGTTTTTTTAAAGTAAATACATTTTTTTGAATTAAGTTTTCTTATATATATATGCAGTGGGATTTTTATACATGAAAAGTTATCAAAAAGATTTGATTTTTATTTAGGAAAATGAAATATTTACACAAAGATTAGATTTTGGCTGAGTAAAGATATGATTTTTTTTCGTATAAAGTTATGATTTTTAGTTATGTAAAAATATAATTTTTAGTAGATAAAAAAATGATTTTTATCTATATAGTAGCACAATCAAAATATGGGTAGTTAGTTATATGAATAGCGAAATGAAAATAATATTTTTATGTATAGAGATTTGAAATGAAAATTGGGTTTTTATTATGAAAAGAGCGTTATAAAAATTTGATTTTTACATATGGAATAGCGATATGAAAATGGGATTTTTATTTATATATTTAACGACATTATAAAAATATGATTTTTATATATATAAATGTGATTTTTATATATGATGTAGCGGTATAAAATGGGATTTTTAAAAGGTGTATAGCGATATAAAAATATAATTTTTACACATGAAGTTATATAATAAAAATGTGATTTCTAAAATAAACATCATATTAAAAATGCGATTTTTACTATGGACAGCGGGAAAAGAACGCATTGAAATTTTGGGCAAATCTGAACCGTTCAGAAATAGAGAACGACGGAGTGGAACTCCAAGGTGAGAACTTCTCACTTTTAATTTATTTTCTAGCTGAAATATATAATAGGATGCAGACGGTGCTTAGCAGCACCCGACACCCGTCGTCCACAGACCATGGATGACTTGTTTGTTTGATTGATGTGTTGTGAAAATTTATTTTTGTGTTATGGAATGGAGTAAAATATTTTATTGTTAAAGATATTTTATAGTTAAAAATATAATTTTTAACATGTATATGAATAAAATAAATATTTATAAATAAATCAGGAGATTTGTTTATGTACACACATTTGACTGATATTGATTGGGACAATAAATTTTACACATCGCCCAACTGCACAAGTAAAATTCATTACTTGTACCCAACACGGGTATTGGGATGATATATGACATACACTAGTCCCAATAATTAGCTCTATGTCGATCGATTGATTGACAGGCTGTTATAAGCGTTGAATATTTCGATTTGATGCTTATGCAGTTTAGAATGCACTCTGGATGATGGTTGACTATGTTTGATTGTTGTATACATGTATCGTATGAAACGTTTTTGTAAAATATATACACGATTCTTTTCTGGATTATAGCTGGAACCCGTCTTTTTCTGGATCCATCTCACATCAATAACTCGACCTCTTCCGCCTATAGGTACTTTTAGAGAAGTTTTTTTTGAAGTGGATACCTGAAAGTTCATTGATATCTTCTTTTTATAAAACAAATCGACTTCGACTCTTGAATGAGCCACATCCCTTTCGGTTCTATTTTAACAAAAGATTCCCTTTTTCCGTGGAAAAGACCCGTATCCATAATGATGAACTTATAATCAAATTATATGGTAATTGACTGTGTCTGATTCCAGTTCCGAAAGAATGAATATTTTAAAATAACAATTATTTTAAAATAACGAATATTTTCAAATAATATTCAGAAAAAGATCAAAATTTAATTTTGATGTCCGATTTGGGATGGACACGAATATATTTAAATATATAAAGCCGTGTTGATTAGATTAACGCCTTTTTGACGTGAACGATATTTATATCAATTTTAATTATTTTTATAATGAATATCCAAAAGGAATTGATTTCAAGATATAATGTTTTGAAAATACTATCATTTAAATATAGATGATATGGAATATTCAATTTTGATTAGAAATTGGATATGAAGTTGAAATCATTTTGAAAATGAATTTAAAGCGATTTATAAAATACGTTTTAAATGGAAATCGACGAAATATATATATATATATATATATATATATTATATAATATAATGGCCTGAATAGAACGCGCCGCGCTGCGGCAGTTCGCGAATTTCAACCATTGACTTCGAACGGAGATTACGGGAGATCTGACCATCGGATTCTCTTAGAACCAGAACCACTGGGTTCGTATCGAAAAGAGCTTTCTAACGAATATTAAAGATTTGAAATCTAACGGTTGGATTTGGAATTATGTCCAAATCAAATTTGGAAAAGGTCGTTGTAAGTGCAGTTCGATGGTCGTTTATGGAAATCGACTGTTCGGGCCTTGATAAATGTAACAACCCGGAAATTCTGAGCCAGTTTAAATTTTTTATTTTGGCAATTTTAATGAATTTAGAATATTTAAAATGGATTATTTTAAATCATATCGACGAAAATTTTATTTTGAATACAATTCGAATGTATATATTTATATACATCGTCGTTAGAATATAAATATTTATTTTAAATTAGAAAAGGAATTGAAAATGGTGCAGTAGTTCGATAATTCGATTTCAAAATTCAATTGAACATACCGGGTGCAAAATAAACCAGATTTTGGCGAAACCAAAAATATTAGAATCTAGTTGAAAATATTTTTCCAACGAATCTGAAAAATCGAAATTTCATAGCGGGAATCAAAAGTTATGCCCAGTTGAAAATTCAGAATAGTCGCTATGTAAATTATACATGGCCCAAAAAGTCAAATTTTGCATACGGATGAATTTGGACTCGAAACCATTTCCATTGAGTTCAAAATGCTGTTTAGAACTCCGAAAAGTATAAGGTTCGATATATTTCGATATCCGGAATAGTGGCAATTGACAGGAGCTTTTCGGTTAGCAAAACATAGCGCTTAAAAAGTGAAATTTTACATACGAGATCAGAATTCGACGAGATAATTTTTTATGGATTCATAATGACAAATTATTGTTGAGTTCCAAAGTGCGCGTCGAACGGAGTTAGTATGTGGCCGTGCGGAGCAAAACCATTTGGCGGGCAGTCATTTTACAAAGGAACATTATTGAGACGACCTCAGAATTCGATTTCGTTTTTTTTTGGATTCGTATCGTCTAATAATGATTAAATCCAAGAGGGCTTGATTTTTTGAGTTAGCGTGTGAGTGTGCGAGAAGAAAAGGTGCGCCAAAATCGCATTTTTAGAGCTTATCTCAGCATTTTCGTGATTTTTTTTGAATGGTCAAACGAACTCGGAATTCGACGAAATTTGTTTCGTTGGACTCGTCTTCATGTCTACTATCTCGTATCCGAAATCCGCGGCGATTGGAGATCATTAGCGTTCAGGCGATACGCGAGAAACTAGCATATAATCACTTTTCCTCCTTTTCTAATTCATTATTTCCAACTTCCTCTTTTCTTCATTTTCCTCTTTAATGGCCACCGCCTCCTCCTTGCCACTGCTGCCCCACCTCCCGCTGCCACCACCCACCGCCGCCGCTCCTCCTCCCCTCCGGCCACTCCCCTCCTCCTCCTTCTCTCTCCTCTTTTCATGAACCCTAAGCCACACAACACCCCAAACCACCACCACGGGCCCCACCACCACCGCCTCTACCTCTTAGCCGCCTCCCCACGCCCAATCAGGTCCGACGCCCCCTTCCCCCCCCCCCCCCCCCCAATTCCGGCCGTGGTCCCCCCGGTCACCAAAAACCCATTTTACACTAATCGCCTGTTTTCCAAATAAGCCCCTGACCGTATTTCGCGAATAACTCCCAAACGGTGCGTTTCTGGCCAAAGTCCCTATAGACCAAAGTTGTAGAGAGCGAAATTCTCTTCGATTTGGCTATACGGAAGTCATGTTTTGGAGTTCGGAGCTGCTCGGAAAATGCGTTCAAAGTCTGCTGTCTGAAAGCGGTAAAATTCGTGTACTTTCGCGAATTCTGGCGAATTGGAGTATTTTCGACAAAAAGACCCTTAGGCGAAAGTTGTCCGGAATGGCGCGTTTAAGCTAAAAAAAAGATGGTGTGAAGATTGAAGCTCGTTCGCAAATTCTGGAACCCGAACAGCGAATCCAGACGTTAGAAAAAAAGTGAGTTTTCTCCGCTTTAAAGCTTCTATGGTTTTTGACAAATGAAGTAGAATAAAAATATGATTTTTATATTATAGAAAGAATAAAAATATGATTTTTATATAGTAGAGATAATAAAAATATGATTTTTATATTATATAGATAGTAAAGATTTGATCTTTACTATATGAACAGCGGTATAAAAATAGAATTTTTATCTATGTAGAGTAAAATAAAATTGTGATTTTTATATACATAGCAACAATATAAAAATGTGATTTTTATATATGTAGTGACTACGGGCAGTGAAATTGGCAAAAAGGCGAGCACGACGAAGATTTATACATAACAAGAGTCGTGGCGTTTGGTTTAGCTAGTCGGTGAGAACTTCTCACTTTAACTTTTATTTCCTAGTTAGAAATATATACTAGGATGCACACGGTGTTTAGTAGCACCCGACACCACTGTCCACAGACCATGGACTTGTTTGTTTGGTTGCATAGATTAGTTAGATTATTTGAGTTGAATTTGATTGTTTTGGTGAAATGGAATGGATTTGATTGATATGTGTATGGCATGGGCCATTATTAGACCGGGGATAAGGCTATGCCTTGTCCCGTTTCTAGTATCATCCCGTTATGCCGCCGAAATTTTCTAAAATAAATTAGAAAAATAAAGATATCATTTTATTTAATAAATGAACCGAATAGAATATTCGTAGGTTGAATAGAATAATTTGGTCGTTAAAAATATAATTTTTAATGTGAATAAATAAATATTCATTTACAAATCGAACGATTTGTTTATGTACACTGATTTGACTGACATTGATTGGGATGATAAATTTTACACATCGCCCAACTGCACAAATAAAAAAATCTATGTTTGTTGATTTGAAACCCCACACGGGTATTGGGATAAAATATGGCATACACTAATCTCAATAATTAGTTGTATGTCGATCGATGGATCGACAGGCTGTTATAAGCGTTAGATATCTATATTTGATGCTTATACAGTGTAGTGCACTTTGGATGATGGTTGATTATTTATCGTTGCTATTATATACATGTGTTGTATGGAATCCATATAATTAACTTTATATGGTAATTGATTGGGCCTCATTCCAATTTAAAAAATAAAGAATTTTATAAAGTAAAGGTTCATGTGTTGACCGTACTCATCCGTTGAGATTAGTCATGTGTTGAACGAAATATTTTAACAATAAAATTTACATCTTTATTATATATAGAATTAGAAACTAACTTCTTTATAAAATAAAGGTTCATGTGTTGACATTACTCATCCGTTGAGATTAGTCATGTGTTGAACGAAATATTTTAACAATAAAATTTACATCTTTATTATATATAGAATTATAAACTAACTTCTTTATAAAATAAAGGTTCATGTGTTGACAGTACTCATCCGTTGAGATTAGTCATATGTTGAACGAAATAATTTAACAATAAAAGTTACATCTTTATCATATATAAAATTAGAAACTAATTGGAAAATAGATAAGATGAGTGGTCTCCTGGATGTTGATCTAATGTTGGTTTCGGCCTTCGGGGTTAATATTCAGGGAATCGTTCTCTTGCTAATTTACGGTTGGAGTCTGATTTGAAATCAAACAAGATACCATGATTTTTATAAAATATATTGAATAACAAAAATAGTCACACGTGGAAAGTACTCATTCGTTGAGATTAGTCATGTGTTGACAAAAATATAGATTAACGTATTGAATAGTATAACGGAATTATTGAAATATATAAAGTCGTGTTGATTAGAGATGCGCTATTTTGACGCGAATGATATTTATATCGATTATATTCGTTTTTATAATGAATATTGAAAAGAGAAAAAAAATCGAATATATATAAAGCAAATTCGAATTGAATTGAATATAAAGCAAATTCGAATTGAATTGAATATAGAATGAATTGAAATTTGATTTGAATTGGAAATGGAAGTTGAAATGTTTTTGAATGAATTTAAAACTATATATAAAATTCATTTCAAATAGAAATCGATGAAATATATGTTATATATATAATATAATGGCCTGAAGAGAACGCGCCGCGCCACGGCAGTTCGTGAATTTCGACCATTGATTTCGAACGGACATTACGGGAGATCCGACCGTCGGATTCTCCTAAAACCAGAACCGTTGGGTTCGTATCGAAAAGAGCTTTCTAACGAATATTAGAAATTTGAAATCTAATGGTTGGATTTGGATATACATCCAAATCAAATTTGGAAAAGGTCGCTGTAAGTGCAGTTCGATGGCCGTTGATGGAAATCGACTGTACGGGCCTTGATAAAATTATCAAAAATAGTAATAATTTGTGTGAAATCATAAGAAATGATTTGTGAAGAACTGGGATGAAAAATCCCACATTTGTAAAGATAAAAATAGATTTTTATCGAAATGAACTAGTTTTGAACTAAAATTAAACCCGTTTATTTTTAAATAAATAAATTGGATTTGAAACGGGTTTTAAATGGAATTAATATGTGGGTTTATCGTGAATGGTGTTTTAAATAACACTAGTTCTTTAACCCGATAATAAATAGAATGTGATTTGGGTTTATCGTGAACTGTGTTTTAAATGACATTAGTTCTTTAACCCAGTAAAAGGAGTTTTAATGAATCTGCAATTAGATTGAAATGTGAATTGATAATCTAAATTATCAAATTTGGAAAATGAGCGAGAATGGAGTATCACCAGTTTTGCTCCAAAGCGATAGTTAAATCTTTAATTAGATTTGAACATGAAATGGTAATTAATTTTATCGATAACACCGTGGTGTTAGATATGGAGTATTACCAGTTTTGCTTCATGGGATGAATAGGTTGGGATTGGGAAATAAAATAAATAATTACTCCGGTGTGGTTCGCTAATCTCGACTAGTTTGGAAAACCATAATTTGGTTTGAAATGACATCCAAAGGAAGATTAAAGAATAAATTCAAAGATTTTATCTTGGATAAAATTAATGGGAACCTTTCCCTAGGACTATGAAATTTAGAAACTAGTTGTAGGTTAGCCAAGAAGAATGGTTTCCTGGTATTGATCTGATGTTGGTTTCGGCCTTCGGGGTTAATATTTGGGAAATTGTTCTCTTGTTGATTTACGGTTAGTAGCTACTGAATTGGAATGAGGCGTATGTTGTGTTTGTGTAACATTTGTTTTTAA
Source organism: Allium sativum (assembly GCA_030737875.1). Classification (NCBI taxonomy): domain Eukaryota; kingdom Viridiplantae; phylum Streptophyta; class Magnoliopsida; order Asparagales; family Amaryllidaceae; genus Allium; species Allium sativum. Next base: position 276,094,236 of record CM060926.1, on the reverse strand, counting down.
TATACGTGGGTTGTTCGGAAAGTCCGAGTTTATACCCATTCTGAATAACCGATTCGACGATAAGTCGAAGATGTAATAACCCGGAAAATACGAGCCAATTTAAAATTTTTAAATTGGTGATTTCAAAGGAATTTGAATAATTGAAATAGAATATTTCAATAAAATAGTGAATTAGAAATAGTGAGTCAGTTTGAAAATTTGAATTCAAACTTTGACTGACTGTGCAGGGTGGAGAATATAACGGATTTTAGCGAAACCAAAAATATCTAAATCTGTTTATCAATACCTTTCTAACGAATCTGAAAAATCGAAGTTTCATAACGGGAATCAAAAGTTATGGCCGAATGAATTTTCAGAATGGTCGCTATATAGAATATATAGCCCTCGAAATTTGATATTTTGCATACGACCTCGAAATTCGATGAAACCACTTTTGTTGGGTCCGGGATGTCAAACTATTGCTAGGTTTCAAATTTCATAATTTTTGAAGCTAGTATGTGAGCGTGGCAAAATAAAATGTGTTTGGTCAATTTCTGTTAAATTGGATCGACCAAAAAATGGCCATTTTTCAAACAATCTCAGAATTCGACAAAACTAGTTTTGTTGGTACCGTAGCGTCAAAACATAGCTAGATTTATTTTTCTGGGATTTTTCGAAACAGTTTGTGGCCCTGGCAAATTGAAATGTACGTTCAAAGTTACAAATTAAATGTTTTATACTTTAATTTGAAAATTAACTGACTGTAACAGTCGAATTGGCCAACGAAACCTATCCCATTGTGTCCGGGATGGGGGTAATTAGCTAGAGGCGACAGTCATTGGGTTTGAAAAGGAGTTCGTTAGAGAAAACACTATTTAAAAATATAATAAAACCATCGACCAATCATATTTCTCCATTCATTAAAAATAAAAATAAAAATTCACCGAAAAACCCCGACCCCCCCCCCCCCCCCGATATCGACGATCACCATCGTTCCAACCTTCCAGCCCATTTTCCGTTCGCCTCCGACACTTCCAGACGCCGCCACCACCACCCCTCGACTCGGCTTCGCCTCCTCTTCAAATCCAACCCCACCACGACCCCGACCGACGCCTCCTCCGCCTGAATGGAGGTCAGAAAGTCCGGCACTTCCTGGCGCCGCCGCCGAGGATCCCGGCCACCGTACCCCCTCAAACCACCATCGACCGATAGCCCTCTCCTCCCTCTTCCACATCCAACCCGCCGATCATCCCCACGTGCCACGGATTTCGCGAAAACCGCAAACCTTGTTTTGAACCATCGTGAAAGGTGAGTTCTTTTTTATGTTTGCACTTTGAAAAATCATATCTTTTTGGTGTGTTGACGAAATTTGATGAAACAGGAAACACGGGACTGCAAGGAAGCTCTCTACCACATAGAAGAAGCCGCGGATTTTACTGAGTCATCTACGATTTTTAGCACTCCGAAAACCAATGTGAGAAATATAAATTAAAAGAATTATAATGGAAAATGTCGTGTATAAATTATATTAGCGAAATATAAATTACACACGTGTTGTATACCTCATGTACATGCGTGGTGTAAGCTATATGAGCGAAGTACGAATTATACATGCATAGAATAATTGATATATGTGTTGAAATGCAAGTGAAATATAGCAAAAATAATATATATATACACTCCCCTCGTCCACAAACCATGGACGATATTTATTGGTGTGAAATATTGGATGAAAAATACGAATGGTTGAATAATTGTTTGTGGTTGATATTGTTTGGTTGTGGTTGAAAACTACCCATTGGTGATTGAAATGAATTGGAAATATTTGTGGAAATAAAAATAAAACATGGCGCCTGCGTGCGAATTAGATGCATGAATCCCCATTGTCAAAAACCGCGAGGTTTTAAGGTAGAGCGAGGAGCCGTACTAGGGACGGTGCTGGTTTTAACTACCCTGCCGTTATGCTGCCGAAATTTTGAATAACTTTATGTGTTAGAATAATTTTCATATGTTGAAATTATTTTCATGCGTTGAAATTAAAGTTCTATGTTGAAACTATATCCATGTGTGGAAATGTTCATGTGTTGAAAAGTGTTGGGTGAAAATTAAATTCATTTGTGAATGAATGAAGTGTTTAAACAATAAAAATCACATTTTTATAATATATATGAAGTATGAAAAATATTCGCCTTATATAAATAGTTTCAACAATAAAAAAATTCCATCTTTCTAATATGAACAACATAAATAAAATATCCATGTGTGGAAATGCTCATGTGTTGAGAAATGTGTGTAGTGGAAAAGTTCATGTGTTGAATAAAAAGATCGAACAATAAAAATTACATTTTTATTGAAACTATGAAGTGTTGAAATTATCCATTTGTCGAATAAATATTTTAAATGATAAAAATATCATTTTTATCATATATGTGATATGCTAGAGATATGCGGACGTTGAAATACATATTTGTGAAGAAATATTATTTTTAACATGCATAGGAACTAAATAAAATAGTAATGTGTTGAAATCTATTTTAGTTCGCCAAAATTATCATCTTTGAAATGTGAAGTGTTAAAAATAGCCACTTGTTCAAATAAATGTGCATGAGTTGAAATATACATTAATTAGCTAATGATATGATTTTAGCCTATGCATGCAACATTAGAATGAATGGTGTTTTTAAGCCAAAGTAAATCAAATATGAAGTTGAATGGAAAATGATAAGTGATATAAATTGTATATATGTACATGCATATTTATTGAACAGGTTATAGCAAAGGGGCTAGAGAAGAGGAATAAAATTTTGTGCCCGACAAATAGGTACACATTTACTGTTTTGTTTGGGTGATGATTTTATGAGCCTGTTGGCTAGCCGCTTGGCTTTTTCTTTTTCTTTTTGACATGAGACGCCCGTGTGGCTGTTTGGGAATTTTCCCAGCCCCTCCCGTACAAAGGAGGTTATGGCGAAATTTTCCAAAATTTAAAGGCATTAGTGAAATAATTGAAGTGAAAACGATATAGGAATTTTTGGATGAGCTATATTTATATAAATATATAAATATAAATAAAATTAAAATGAAACGTGGCCGTGCAGTTCGTGTTTTGAAACCGTGATTTCAAACGACTAGTGCGAGAAATCCGACCATTGGATTTTCCCGAAACCGCAACCGTTGGGTTCGCCTTGGAAATATCTTTTCAACGACACCAACTTTGTGAAGATCCGATGGTTGGATTGTCTGGAATGTTTAATTCAAATCTGAAGAAAAACAGCGCCAGAAACGATTATATTTATATATATATAAATATAATTAAATTAAATCGAATAACGACGCTGCAGTTCGTAAATTGAAATCGTAACTTCAAATGGCTAGTGCGGGAGATCCGACCGTCGGATTTTCCCAAAACTGAAACCGTTGGATTCGTTTTGAAATGACCTTCTTAATGGCATAAAATTTGTGAAGATCCAACGGTTAGATTTTCAGATATGTGTAAAACAAAATTAGTGAAAAACAGCGCTAGTGCATCGACATGGCCTGAATCGTCGTTTAATTAAATTGGGCCGTTTTAAATTAAATAAAAATGGCGATATATCGTTATAAAATACTATAGAGTGGAAATAAACCAATTTCGTTGTGTTTGCTTGATATGTGATGGTTGAATATATTTAACATGAAAAGTATAACTAAAGAATTGAAATGTGAATGTTGAATAGTCCAACTAGGTGATCAATTGATTTGAAAATCTAAATATACGTGGGTTATTTGAAAAGGCCGAGTTCATCTCATTTCAAATAATCGATCGACGTTGAGAAGTCGAAGAGTCGAAGACGGTTGAAGACCGACGATCTTCACATTGGATGGATGGGCGCTACTGATGCTCGTGCGTGGAGTAGCTACCATGAAGGAGCTGAAGTAGTAGCCGTCCAAACATACTGTTGATTGTACGGATATGCGAGGAATTGGTGCCTCCGGTTTTGTTCAGACCCAGAATGGACTTGTAAATGGACTGTGTGTCTGACATTGGATTTTGTTCTGTGTTGATTGATCTCTATTAAATATATATCTGTTTGGCGGCGGAGAATTTATTCTCTTGCTTAACATCCTTCTCTGAGACGTACGAGCTCAGAGGTTATGTATTGATAGAAATCAGTCGCATGGAGTGGATTGCCTATGTGGCACGCCTAAGTTGTAACAACCCGCAATTTAGGGCCAATTTAAAATTTTTCTTTTAAATAATTTTGTTAAGAAAATGAGTCAGAAATTAAAAATTCTATTTTTAATTAAATTATTTTATTAATAATGGTTGAAATATTAAGTTTATTATTTTAATTTTATTCTGAACTTAAAATTCATGGTAATTCCAAATTTTATTTTCCAACTTTGAGAAATTATATAAAATTAGTTTTAAATCAAAATTGGACGAACCAAGAAACACTAGTGACATTCATTTCATATGTGAAGTTATTTCACATTAATTGCAGCCTTATAGCCTTGCCTTTAAAGCAAAAATCATGATGCTTATTTTCTCTTACAACTTTTGAATTCTTAATTCTTAAACTAACATCCCTTTTTTCTCTCCTTTATTTGTCTCTCTCCAAAAGCAAATCTACTCCATGTGCGTATATTTAATTATTTTTGCATGAGCATTGAATAGGTTGGTCTAAAATATTAGGTGGACTCTAAATAAATTATGATAAAGATGTCATTATGTTATAATATGTAGTGTTGGATAAACATATCATTATGTTACAATTTTTCATTGTTAGATAAAAGAAAAAAAATTGTTGTCTTTAATACTTCCCTCTTCCATCCAAAGTGTGACTATCGTTAAATAATAAATTTTAAAATATTAATGGCTGCATACGTTTTCAATGACCTTCCCTCTTCATTTTTTTTCTTCTTAATTATATTCCAATACATGTTTTCAATGGCCTTATTTAATGCGTGCATTATTGTTACTACAAATATTGTTTCTTTTTATTTCTTATTTTCATTAGTGTGCATTAATTTTCTTTTGTTTTTAATTCATGCATGTTCCTACAGATACGTTTTCTAATTCAAAATCTTTCTTCTTATTCCTTCCTTCGGCATTAATGACAAATGGAATATTATTTCTAGAATCAAATTTTGGCAATATAATTTTCAAAGGTGCAAGGCAACAAAAGAAATGCATTCATGGTTTTAAATGGAAAAGCAATGCAACATTAATTCCTTGCTCCTTATTTCTCATCTTCCTTTTTCTTTATTTGTTTTTTTTCCTTTTCTTTGTAAATCCCTTCTCTATCCACTATAGCATTTTTATATAAAAAACTAAAAAATTGATATGAATAATAACACAAAGGTTATTATTTAAATATGTTAAAATTGGACAAGGGGTTTTATGGGCCTTAATTGGCTAATTGAATAATTAATTAATCTAAATAAATACTTCCTATTTTTCAGATTCTTCCCTAAACATGCTTTAATGTTTGCATATTATATATAGTATAAAATGTTTAATATCACGTAAATGCTTTCCTTTTAATATTAAGCACATTCATGAGAGAAATTAAATTAAATATCCATTGAAATCAGCTTATTGTAGACATTAAAAATTTGATTTTACTTGAATTGTAAATTATAATGTAATTCAAATAAGTTTATTTGAATTTGAGTTGTTTTATCAACAATAGTAGTATTTTAAAATTCATTGAAACATTTTATATTGATTTAAATATTTGTTAATTTAAACGATTGTAATATTTTAAATGAATAGAATATATTGGTTGATAAATTTTAAATTTGATTTTCTGTTTTACTTGAGAATTATAATTGAGTGTAAACAAATTTATTAGAGTAGAATTTGGTATTAAAATTTATTTGAGTTTTATTTAATTTATGTAGACTTAATTTTGTTTTAATAATAATAATGACAATTAAGGATTGTATTTGGAAATATATAAATACATTGTAGTTAATTGGCATTCATAGTAAATAAATGGTAACATTTGGTATTAAATAAAAATAAAAAAATCTTTGTTTAATGGTTGTTGCCACATGTCCTTATTTAGCTGAGATTGTTTACACCGCATTTCCTTTTATCACGTATGTTCCTTATTTCTCACGCTTCTCTCTTCTCTTTTTATTTGCGAGCCTCTCCTTCATTTTACTTCTCTGAATATCAGCTACCATACCAAATTGTTTTTCCTCTTTCAGAAAATTCACTTTCACCCAAAATTAAAAAAAAAAAAAACGAAACATCCTCAAATCCAAATCACGGTCACCGATTGGAGATGCCGCCACCGCCCACTCCTTGCTCCAGCCGTCGCCATAAGTCAACCCCACACGAGCCCTTTGAAAATTCAGCAATTTTGAATGCGATTGACTTCTGAAAACCAATCATTGTGAGAATCCTTCTTTTATTTAGATAATTAATTATTTTAATTCAATTATGTGGTGATTGAAATGTTGAGATTGTGATTGTATATTGTGATTTACTGATCTGCGATGTGATGATGTTTGTATATAATTATTGCTGAAATATGTGGTGATGTCTGTGATGACTACTTTATCCAGATGTGAAATTTGTGATGTAGTTCATAATAAAGTTCCCCTCTTTATTTTATTTTTATTTTCTATTAAAATTTAATCTTAAATTTTGTATACAAAATAAATGAAAAAATCTTGTTTGTTTATTTTTGTTTGTTAAACAAAAAGACATTTTTTTTTTACTTATTTTTATTGTTAAACAAAAAAGGAACAATTTTTACATTATTTTTGTTGTAAAACAAAAAGGATAATTTTAACATTATTTTGTTGTCAAAATTAAAAGGGACAAATTTGTTTACAAAATAAAAGACATATTTTTGATGTATATTTTGGTTACCAAATAAGGGACAAAATTTGTTTACAAAACAAAGGACATTTTTACTTAATTTGGTTGTTGAAACAAAAGAACATTTTTACATAATTCTTTTGTTAAAAAATAAAAAGAATAACTTTTTATGTCTTTTGTTAAAAAAAATAAAAAGAATAACTTTTTATGTCTTTTGTTAAAAATAAAAAGAATAACTTTTTATGTCTTTTGTTAAAAATAAAAAGAATAACTTTTTATGTCTTTTGTTAAAAATAAAAAGAATAACTTTTTATGTCTCTGTTTTAAAAATAAAAAGAATAACTTTTATGTTTCTTTTGATTAAAAAAGTAAAAGACCACTTTTTATGTTTCTTTTGTTAAAAATAAAAAGAACCAATTTGTAAATGGTAATTATTTACATTTTCTTATGTAAATAATAAAAAGAAATGTTAGAAAAGAATTAACATAAGATATTCTTTTTAGGTTAAAAAGGAATATTAGAAAGGAATTAAAGAAATACAATTATTTACATTTACTATGTAAATAGGATTTGCAAAGGAAATTGAAACCATTTATTTACAAATAGTGTAAATAAATATGAATAAGAAATTAGATACATTTATTTACAATTAATGTAAATAAATATAACAAAAGTAAAAGTAAAACATTTATTTACATTTAGGTAAATAAGTAAGAAAATGATAAGAATATATTTATTTACATTTAGGTAAATAAATAAGGTAAGAAAAAAAATGTAATTTATTTACATTTAAGGTAAATAAATTAAAACATAGAAAGAACATAATTTATTTACATTTAGGTAAATAAAACAAAATATAGAAAAAAGTATAATTTATTTACATTTAGTGTAGACAAAACAGAGTTATTAAAAATGATATTTTTATCGTCATTTTAGATGCGATAAAAAAAATAGACTTTTGAAATTGGAATAGTCAAACGATTTATATTTATATATATATAAATATAAATTATAAATTAAACGGAATGCGCGCGGCAGTTCGCGTATCGGCAATCGTAACTTTAAACGGTTATACAGAGAGATCCGACCGTCGGAATTTCCCAAAACTGGAGCCGTTTGGACCGCTTTGGGAAGATCCTTCCAATGACATAAATTTCGCCAAAATCCAACGGTTATATTTCAAAATATGTGTAAATCAAATTTGGTTGAAAACAACGCCAGGGTCGCCCATTTACCCGAAGCGTCGCTAAATTAATTTAAGCTATTTTTATATAAATAAAAACAGCGATATGTTGTTATCAAATATTAACAACGATATGAAATGTTTTCAAATTTTATATATAAACATGTGTATATATATATATATATATATATATGCGAGAATCATTTGAGAAGACCGAGTTCAATCTCATTTCAAATGATTATACGACGTTTTAAATCTAAGAGTTGAAGATGGCGATTGAAGACCGACGATCTTCACATCGAATGGGTAACTAGCGTTGAGGTCCTTGATTGATTTGCTCCCAAGACGGGGCTAAGATGGTAGTTATCCGGACGTAGTGTTGATTTGTACGGATATGACTTTCGCTCAGACCCAGAGCATAAGTTTATAAATGGAATGAATGTCTGACATTGTAGGCCTTTATACTACATTCGTTGATCTCTGTTAGTACATATCTGCTTGGTGGTTAACACCCTTCTCTGAGACATATGAGCTTAGAGGTTATATATTGGCAGAAATCAATGGTATAGTATGGACTAACAATGTGGCATGCTAAGATGCATTGATCAAGGCTTTTGTTGAAAAGCAGGCCTTGTGGTTGATGATCAAAGCACGGCCTGTTTAGGCGTAGCTTTGTGTATAGCGTGACTTCGCGAGCCTCACACCCTGGTATGAGTCAAAAACGGGATACGGACTGCAGGGAGTGCACACGTTTCTTTCTAGCTAGAGTGGTGTCAGTGACCTACCAGCCCTGGCATTTTACTTATGTGGATGATGGATTTTGAGGCGCCTCGTTATTTTTATAGGCCGTTGGTGGTCATACTATAGGTCCAAAGGGACCAGGAAGCGTGTGTTCAGGCATAACTAATCCACTACCCATAGGCGGGGACCGGCCCTGAAGATCCAAGGGTTCACTGCGGGGGATCCTGAGGCATTTGCTAGAGTGTCTCGAATCGGAGAGGAGCTTGCCCCTAGCCTCGACTCATGATGGAATCCAAATTTCCAATACGTTCTTGAGGTTTTGATTGTAGAACTTGTATTGGCGACATGCTATATGGTAACCATGCCGTCTAGGATTGATACTTATGATTCAAATGTTTTTATTTAAAACATATACACACTAGTAGTAATCCATTTTACGTATTTAGCATCTTTTGACCATTATAAGGTAAAACCCTATCCTCTGGTGTGCGTTGCATTGTGTGATGGGACCTGGGTCTTATAATGGTTTCATTTTTCTAAAAGACATTGCGTTATTTCTCGATTCACTTTGGTTTATGCACTGGCAATCCATAGGAGTAAACCCGTTCCGCGAAAGTGGCATGGTCCTTGGATTTGTCTTATTAGTTATATTAGTTTAGAATTCTCACACCAGCCCCATGTCTGACTCGTAGTTTGTTTCACTTTGCAAACTCGGGTGCCCTCTTTTCCACACGGGCAGTCGAGTAGCTTTTTGCAGATATCTCTCTCTTTAGCAGGATCCTGGATCGAAGCCTAAAGCTGTGTCCAGAGCTTAGAAGTCTTCCGCTGTTTAATGTATTAAATATGTTGTAATTTATCTTCCACTGTAGTTTACTTTATTTGTACTCTGATATTCTGTACTCTGATGTAACATTATTATAATGTAATAAAAGTCTACTGCTATTGTTCTGATGTTTTGTATTCCCAAAGTTAAAGTATTCGAAGATTCCCAACCTTTGGGTCAGACCTGTGTGTTTTATGGTCGATTCAAAGAGCGGGAATTTCTGGGTCTTTACAGGTGGTATCAGAGCTTTGGTTAGCTCAAATCTTTGGGATACAACTCGTTAGAACTGAACAAAAGACTCATCAGAGATTGGATTAGTAATGTCCAATAAGAATACTCATTAGAGATAGGATCAGCAGTATCCTAGAATGAGAAAACTCATTAGAGATGGGGTTAGTAATGCCCTAGAATGAGTTCAGAGTGATAAGCTTATAATTAACGTATTTTGATTATATATATAATCCTATTCTAGAAAATATGATTTTTTTTAATATAAAAGTATATATATATTTAATAAGTTAGCCAACAAATGAAATTAATAATATTAAAATTAAAATTTAGTTAGTTAATTTAACTACCTTTAGCTTAGTTCCTTTTCGAGGACGAAAAGATTTTAAATGGGGGAGACTGTAACAACCCGCAATTTAGGGCCAATTTAAAATTTTTCTTTTAAATAATTTTGTTAAGAAAATGAGTCAGAAATTAAAAATTCTATTTTTAATTAAATTATTTTATTAATAATGGCTGAAATATTAAGTTTATTATTTTAATTCTATTCTGAACTTAAAATTCATGGTAATTCCAAATTTTATTTTCCAACTTTGAGAAATTATATAAAATTAGTTTTAAATCAAAATTGGACGAACCAAGAAACACTAGTGACATTCATTTCATATGTGAAGTTATTTCACATTAATTGCAGCCTTATAGCCTTGCCTTTAAAGCAAAAATCATGATGCTTATTTTCTCTTACAACTTTTGAATTCTTAATTCTTAAACTAACATCCCTTTTTTCTCTCCTTTATTTGTCTCTCTCCAAAAGCAAATCTACTCCATGTGTGTATATTTAATTATTTTTGCATGAGCATTGAATAGGTTGGTCTAAAATATTAGGTGGACTCTAAATAAATTATGATAAAGATGTCATTATGTTATAATATGTAGTGTTGGATAAACATATCATTATGTTACAATTTTTCATTGTTAGATAAAAGAAAAAAATTGTTGTCTTTAATACTTCCCTCTTCTATCCAAAGTGTGACTATCGTTAATTAATAAATTTAAAAATATTAATGGCTGCATACGTTTTCAATGACCTTCCCTCTTCATTTTTTTTCTTCTTAATTATATTCCAATACATGTTTTCAATGGCCTTATTTAATGCGTGCATTATTGTTACTACAAATATTGTTTCTTTTTATTTCTTATTTTCATTAGTGTGCATTAATTTTCTTTTGTTTTTAATTCATGCATGTTCCTACAGATACGTTTTCTAATTCAAAATCTTTCTTCTTATTCCTTCCTTCGGCATTAATGACAAATGGAATATTATTTCTAGAATCAAATTTTGGCAATATAATTTTCAAAGGTGCAAGGCAACAAAAGAAATGCATTCATGGTTTTAAATGGAAAAGCAATGCAACATTAATTCCTTGCTCCTTATTTCTCATCTTCCTTTTTCTTTATTTGTTTTTTTTCCTTTTCTTTGTAAATCCCTTCTCTATCCACTATAGCATTTTTATATAAAAAAACTAAAAAATTGATATGAATAATAACACAAAGGTTATTATTTAAATATGTTAAAATTGGACAAGGGGTTTTATGGGCCTTAATTGGCTAATTGAATAATTAATTAATCTAAATAAATACTTCCTATTTTTCCGATTCTTCCCTAAACATGCTTTAATGTTTGCATATTATATATAGTATAAAATGTTTAATATCACGTAAATGCTTTCCTTTTAATATTAAGCACATTCATGAGAGAAATTAAATTAAATATCCATTGAAATCAGCTTATTGTAGACATTAAAAATTTGATTTTACTTGAATTGTAAATTATAATGGAATTCAAATAAGTTTATTTGAATTTGAGTTGTTTTATCAACAATAGTAGTATTTTAAAATTCATTGAAACATTTTATATTGATTTAAATATTTGTTAATTTAAACGATTGTAATATTTTAAATGAATAAAATATATTGGTTGATAAATTTTAAATTTGATTTTCTGTTTTACTTGAGAATTATAATTGAGTGTAAACAAATTTATTAGAGTAGAATTTGGTATTAAAATTTATTTGAGTTTTATTTAATTTATGTAGACTTAATTTTGTTTTAATAATAATAATGACAATTAAGGATTGTATTTGGAAATATATAAATACATTGTAGTTAATTGGCATTCATAGTAAATAAATGGTAACATTTGGTATTAAATAAAAATAAAAAAATCTTTGTTTAATGGTTGTTGCCACATGTCCTTATTTAGCTGAGATTGTTTACACCGCATTTCCTTTTATCACGTATGTTCCTTATTTCTCACGCTTCTCTCTTCTCTTTTTATTTGCGAGCCTCTCCTTCATTTTACTTCTCTGAATATCAGCTACCATACCAATTTGTTTTTCCTCTTTCAGAAAATTCACTTTCACCCAAAATAAAAAAAAAAACGAAACATCCTCAAATCCAAATCACGGTCACCGATTGGAGATGCCGCCACCGCCCACTCCTTGCTCCAGCCGTCGCCATAAGTCAACCCCACACGAGCCCTTTGAAAATTCAGCAATTTTGAATGCGATTGACTTCTGAAAACCAATCATTGTGAGAATCCTTCTTTTATTTAGATAATTAATTATTTTAATTCAATTATGTGGTGATTGAAATGCTGAGATTGTGATTGTATATTGTGATTTACTGATCTGCGATGTGATGATGTTTGTATATAATTATTGCTGAAATATGTGGTGATGTCTGTGATGACTACTTTATCCAGATGTGAAATTTGTGATGTAGTTCATAATAAAGTTCCCCTCTTTATTTTATTTTTATTTTCTATTAAAATTTAATCTTAAATTTTGTATACAAAATAAATGAAAAAATCTTGTTTGTTTATTTTTGTTTGTTAAACAAAAAGACATTTTTTTTACTTATTTTTGTTGTTAAACAAAAAAGGAACAATTTTTACATTATTTTTGTTGTAAAACAAAAAGTATAATTTTAACATTATTTTGTTGTCAAAATTAAAAGGGACAAATTTGTTTACAAAATAAAAGACATATTTTTGATGTATATTTTGGTTACCAAATAAGGGACAAAATTTGTTTACAAAACAAAGGACATTTTTACTTAATTTGGTTGTTGAAACAAAAGAACATTTTTACATAATTCTTTTGTTAAAAAATAAAAAGAATAACTTTTTATGTCTTTTGTTAAAAAAATAAAAAGAATAACTTTTTATGTCTTTTGTTAAAAATAAAAAGAATAACTTTTTATGTCTTTTGTTAAAAATAAAAAGAATAACTTTTTATGTCTTTTGTTAAAAATAAAAAGAATAACTTTTTATGTCTCTGTTTTAAAAATAAAAAGAATAACTTTTATGTTTCTTTTGATTAAAAAAGTAAAAGACCACTTTTTATGTTTCTTTTGTTAAAAATAAAAAGAACCAATTTGTAAATGGTAATTATTTACATTTTCTTATGTAAATAATAAAAAGAAAGGTTAGAAAAGAATTAACATAAGATATTCTTTTTAGGTTAAAAAGGAATACTAGAAAGGAATTAAAGAAATACAATTATTTACATTTACTATGTAAATAGGATTTGCAAAGGAAATTGAAACCATTTATTTACAAATAGTGTAAATAAATATGAATAAGAAATTAGATACATTTATTTACAATTAATGTAAATAAATATAACAAAAGTAAAAGTAAAACATTTATTTACATTTAGGTAAATAAGTAAGAAAATGATAAGAATATATTTATTTACATTTAGGTAAATAAATAGGGTAAGAAAAAAAATGTAATTTATTTACATTTAAGGTAAATAAATTAAAACATAGAAAGAACATAATTTATTTACATTTAGGTAAATAAAACAAAATATAGAAAAAAGTATAATTTATTTACATTTAGTGTAGACAAAACAGAGTTATTAAAAATGATATTTTTATCGTCATTTTAGATGCGATAAAAAAAAATAGACTTTTGAAATTGGAATAGTCAAACGATTTATATTTATATATATATAAATATAAATTATAAATTAAACGGAATGCGCGCGGCAGTTCGCGTATCGGCAATCGTAACTTTAAACGGTTATACAGAGAGATCCGACCGTCGGAATTTCCCAAAACTGGAGCCGTTTGGACCGCTTTGGGAAGATCCTTCCAATGACATAAATTTCGCCAAAATCCAACGGTTATATTTCAAAATATGTGTAAATCAAATTTGGTTGAAAACAACGCCAGGGTCGCCCATTTACCCGAAGCGTCGCTAAATTAATTTAAGCTATTTTTATATAAATAAAAACAGCGATATGTTGTTATCAAATATTAACAACGATATGAAATGTTTTCAAATTATATATATATATATATGCGAGAATCATTTGAGAAGACCGAGTTCAATCTCATTTCAAATGATTATACGACGTTTTAAATCTAAGAGTTGAAGATGGCGATTGAAGACCGACGATCTTCACATCGAATGGGTAACTAGCGTTGAGGTCCTTGATTGATTTGCTCCCAAGACGGGGCTAAGATGGTAGTTATCCGGACGTAGTGTTGATTTGTACGGATATGACTTTCGCTCAGACCCAAAGCATAAGTTTATAAATGGAATGTATGTCTGACATTGTAGGCCTTTATACTACATTCGTTGATCTCTGTTAGTACATATCTGCTTGGTGGTTAACACCCTTCTCTGAGACATATGAGCTTAGAGGTTATATATTGGCAGAAATCAATGGTATAGTATGGACTAACAATGTGGCATGCTAAGATGCATTGATCAAGGATTTTGTTGAAAAGCAGGCCTTGTGGTTGATGATCAAAGCACGGCCTGTTTAGGCGTAACTTTGTATATAGCGTGACTTCGCGAGCCTCACACCCCGGTATGAGTCAAAAACGGGATACGGACTGCAGGGAGTGCACACGTTTCTTTCTAGCTAGAGTGGTGTCAGTGACCTACCAGCCCTGACATTTTACTTATGTGGATGATGGATTTTGAGGCGCCTCGTTATTTTTATAGGCCGTTGGTGGTCATACTATAGGTCCAAAGGGACCGGGAAGCGTGTGTTCAGGCATAACTAATCCACTGCCCATAGGCGGGGACCGGCCCTGAAGATCCAAGGGTTCACTGCGGGGGATCCTGAGGCATTTGCTAGAGTGTCTCGAATCGGAGAGGAGCTTGCCCCTAGCCTCGACTCATGATGGAATCCAAATTTCCAATACGCCCTTGCGGTTTTGATTGTAGAACTAGTATTGGCGACATGCTATATGGTAACCATGCCGTCTAGGATTGATACTTATGATTCAAATGTTTTTATTTAAAACATATACACACTAGTAGTAATCCGTTTTACGTATTTAGCATCTTTTGACCATTATAAGGTAAAACCCTATCCTCTGGTGTGCGTTGCATTGTGTGATGGGACCTGGGTCTTATAATGGTTTCATTTTTCTAAAAGACATTGCGTTATTTCTCGATTCACTTTGGTTTATGCACTGGCAATCCATAGGAGTAAACCCGTTCCGCGAAAGTGGCGTGGTCCTTGGATTTGTCTTATTAGTTATATTAGTTTAGAATTCTCACACCAGTCTCATGTCTGACTCGTAGTTTGTTTCACTTTGCAAACTCGGGTGCCCTCTTTTCCACACGGGCAGTCGAGTAGCTTTTTGCAGATATCTCTCTCTTTAGCAGGATCCTGGATCGAAGCCTAAAGCTGTGTCCAGAGCTTAGAAGTCTTCCGCTGTTTAATGTATTAAATCTGTTGTAATTTATCTTCCGCTGTAGTTTACTTTATTTGTACTCTGATATTCTGTACTCTGATGTAACATTATTATAATGTAATAAAAGTCTACTGTTATTGTTCTGATGTTTTGTATTCCCAAAGTTAAAGTATTCGAAGATTCCCAACCTTTGGGTCAGACCTGTGTGTTTTATGGTCGATTCAAAGAGCGGGAATTTCCGGGTCTTTACATAAGTGGCATATGATTAAGGCTTCTGTTGCAAAGTAAAGTCTTGTGGTTGATGATCAAAGCATGGTCTGTGTGACGTAGCTTTGTGTATGACGTGAATTCGCGAGCCTCACACCTCGGTATGAGTCAAAAACGGGAGACAGACCGCTGGGAGTGCACGACGTTTCTTTCTAGCTATGCTGGTGTCAGTGACCTACCAGCCCTGACATTATATATACTTTTCACCTGTGTGGTTGTTGGAATGCGAGGCACCTCGATTATAGGTCTGTAAGGATCGGGAAACGTGTGTTCAGGAATTGCCAATCCTCAAAAGTAAGAGAGGACCGGCCCAGCCGATTCCAAGGATCATAGTGGGGTCCTGGGACATTTGCTAGAGTGTCTCGAACGGAGAGGAGCTTGCCCCTTGCCTCGACTCATGAAGAAACCTAATTCCGAATACGAAATGTGCGAATGTGATTGTATTACTAGTATGGCGACATGATATATGGTACCCATGCCGTCTAGGATTGATATTTATGATTGAATTCGCTTTTGAAACATATGTACACTAGTAATAATATCAAACACTTTTGTTTTACTCGTATGAAGCATTTTTGGCCATTATAAGGTAAAACTCTATCCTCCGGCTTGCGTTGCATTGTGTGATGGAACCTGAGTCTTATAATGGCTTCATTTTATAAAAAGCATTGCGATGATTTAATCATTTACTTTATTTCATGCACTAGCACTCATTGGAGTAAACTCATTCCGCGAAAGTGGCGTGGTCCTTTGATTTGCCTTATTATTGTTGTTAATAAGTTAAGTAGATTTCTCATACCAGTCCCATGACTGACTCATAGTTTGTTTCACCTTGCAAACTCGGGTGCCCTCATTTTCACATGGGCAGCCTAGTTACAGGTTTCTGACGCACCTTTTGGCTCATGGCGAGGCTTGACTACACCGTGCTGACTTGGATTTTCTCCGCCATTATTGTATCTATATTATGATTCTGCCATTGGCGATGTAGACTGATATTATTTTGTGTACTCTTTATGTATGATTCTGCCTCAGGCGATGGTGACTGACTATGTATCATTATGCACTAAGTTGTATCCTGTACTGTGCTTCTCTGATGTGATGATATCTATATGATTCCACTGTCATATGTGTGTAAATTATTCTATTTTCTGTTTATGCTATTATCTGTGATCTGCTAATGATGATTAATGTGTTATATTCCAATGATTATCCTTAACACCATGTCACGGGGTTTTGGGATCGTCACAGCTGGTATCAGAGCTTTGGTTAACCTTAGTTCTGGAGTCTAACACATTAAACACTTCGTCAAAATAGAATCAGTAGTATTCTATGACGAGTCTCTCATTAGAGATAGGACTAGTAAAGTCCTAGAATGAGTCGAGCAGAATAGCAAAAACAATTTGATCAGTCCATCGTTATCTTTCCGTAAATTTTCTGCTTAGTCATGCAATAAACTATCATTTCTGTTAGCTGACTCTTACCTTGCTTATACAGAATTTGACAAATGGCTACCAGAGCAGCCGCAGCTAGAGGAGGCCGTGTCGGCCGAGGCCGAGGAAGGGGAGAAGCCCCAGTTCAAGAAGGACCTTTGATTCAACCTCTGGCAGCTCAATACTTCGAGCTAGACCGTGTAACTAAGAGATACAAAAACTTAGGAGGCAAGACCTGCTCGGGAACTGGCACGGTAATAGAGACCCTTGCATGGCTCAAAACATGCGAGAAAATTCTTGAAGGCCTAAGGCTGGGAGACGAAGATATAGCTATTATGCGCGCCTGGCTTATGCAGGAACAAGCTGAACTATGGTGGGAATCTCTCACCGCCGGGAATAGAGAAGCTGGAAGAACATGGGATGGATTCAAAGAACTCTTTAAGGAGAAATATGTCCTAGAACAAGCACTAGAACGAATGCACGATGACTTCGCCAACCCCCAGCAGGGGGATCTTTCCGTGCAGGATTATCTGAATAAATTTACACTGTTGTTGCCCTATGCTCCAGAGCTCGTCGCCACTGCAAAGTCCAAAAATAAGAGGTTTATCCTCGGGCTAAGGCGACAGTATCATGAGAGAGCCATGGCCCATGTCAAGCTGGAATTCAATGAATTGGTGGAAATGACATGCAACTACGAAGACCTTGACCATAGGCATCTGGAGCAGGATCACGCTAGAAGCCAAGCCGAGAACGAACGAAAGCCTGCTGCGAATCAAGCTGAGTCAAGCCAAGCAGCATCTTCAAAACCTCGGACGACAAGCCGCCGAGAGGAAATTGCTTTAACTGTGGCAAAGCGGGGCACTACACTAATGTGTGCACAGCCCCGAAGAGGCAAAAGACAAATTCACAAGGTTCAAGCCAGGGTTCTCAGAACCCTCGCTCCTGCTTTAATTGCCACAAGACCGATCATCTGGTCAAAGACTGTCCTCTGCTGAAAAAAGCTACAGTAGCTCACGTCTATGACGGGTCGAGCCCGCCAGCTGCTTCCGATGGAGCAGGTAAACCTGATGGTTTGGGAGGTACCCTTACCATTAAAAATATTCCTGTTTCTGTATTGTTTGACACAGTTGCATCGCGTAGTTTTATTGCTAGTAACACAATGCACAAATTAAAGTTAAAACAGAGGAAGCTTAAAGAATCGGTTGAAGTACATAATCCGATAGGAGGATCTCTCATTCTCAGTTCATATTGTAAAGTACCTGTTTCTTTTTCTCGATACAAGTTTCCATTTGATTTAATAATCATGGACTTTCCCGAATTCGATATGATTCTCGGGCTTGATTGGTTAACGAAATACGAAGCAGAAGTAAATTGTGCAGAAAGAATCGTTAAAATTCGAACAAAGCTTGGATATATTACGGTACCCTGTCATGGTTCGAATCTGAATAGATAAGAATTTTGGCCAGCATTAGAAGTTATCCCCACTTCCATAGAAAAGATTCCGATTGTTAGAAACTATGCGGATGTGTTTGAAGAAGTTGAAAACTTACCTCCGCAAAGAGAAATAGAATTTTGAATCGATCTAATTCCCAATGCCAGACCAGTGGTACATCCAATTCGCAGAATGACTCCGAAGGAAAAAGAAGAATTAGGTGATCAAACTCGTCAACTGTTGTGGAAGGGTCTAATCAGACCTAGTTTTTCTAATTGGGGTGCAGCTATTGTGTTTGTCGCAAAGTCAGATGGTACTCTTCGATTATGCGTTGATTACCGAGACCTCAACAAACAGACGCTCAAAAACAAGTATCCATTGACCCGCATCGATGATTTGCTAGATCAATTAAATGGGGCGAAAGTATTTTCCCGAATGGACCTAGCTACAGGTTTTCATCAATTGAGAATAGCAGAAGAGTGTGTTCCTTTGACAGCTTTCAGAGGTCCAGACATATTTTATGAATGGTTAGTAATGTCGTTTGGCCTGTGCAATGCTCCAGCATACTTTGTAGATCTAATGAATAGAGTGTTCAGGGGAGTTCTGAATAAATTTGTCCTCGTATTTATCGACGATATTTTAATCTACTCCAAATCAAAACCCGAGCATGAAAAACACTTAGAAAAAGTATTGGAGATTCTAAGAAAGAACGTCTTCAAAGCCAAATTCTCTAAATGTGTCTTCTGGCAAGAAGAAGTCAAATTTCTTGGCCATGTCGTGTCAAAGAAAGGGATTTCAGTAGACCCAAGCAAAATAACAGCGATCCAAGACTGGAAACAACCCACTACTCCCATAATATTTAGAAGTTTTATGGGGTTGGCTAGTTATTATCGGAAGTTCGTTAAGGATTTTTCGAAGATATCCGGTCCGTTAACAAAGCTCACGAAGAAACATGAGAAGTTTAAGTGGACTTCTGACTTTGAAGAAGCTTTCCAGGAATTGAAATCGAAACTAACAACTGCTCCAGTGTTAACCATTATTGATGGCAACCAGGATTAACGGTTTGGACAGATGCTTCTATTAGAGGTCTTGGTGCAGTGTTAATGCAAATAGGCCAAGTAGTCGCTTATGCAAGCCGCCAACTGAAACCGCATGAGAAGAATTATGTGACTCATGATCTTGAGTTGCTAGCCATCGTTTTGGCTTTGAAAATCTGGAGGCATTATTTATTGGGCGAGAAATTTATATTGTACACAGATCATCAATCATTGAAGTATTTATACACCCAGGAAGATCTGAATTTGAGATAACAGCGTTGGCTAGAATTTCTTGCAGCGTATGATCTGGATATCCTGTATACGCCGGGGAAGGCTAACGTTGTAGCGGATGCGCTTAGTAGAAAAACCACAATCATTGCCAATCTTATAATTACCCCTAGCTTGATCGATAAGATATGTGCTCTCCAGAGGAATGATTATTTCATTCAAAGGATCAAAGGGAGAATCTAGAGGGGAGAGCCCTCAAGTTTTCAGGTAGTTAAAGAAGAAGTTCTGAGACTGAATGGGAGAATGTGTGTTCCCAACATCCCTGAGCTCAAAAGAGAAGTGTTAGATGAATGCCATAAATCCAAATTTTGCATCCATCCTGGGGTGAGTAAAATGTACAACGATATCAAACGCACTTTCTGGTGGAAGGAAATGAAAAGGGATATTTCTTTGTATGTTAGTAGATGCCCTACTTGTCAATTGGTCAAGAGCGACCAGCAGAAGCTAGCTGGATTGTTGCAACCGTTGGAAGTCCCAAGTTGGAAATGGGAACAGATTTCCATGGATTTCATAGATGGTTTGCCGTGAACCAGGAAAGGTAATGATAGCATTTGGGTAATCGTAGATCGCTTCACGAAGACTGCCCATTTTATACCTGTCAGATCCAATAGAACTGCTCAAAGTCTAGCACAGATATATTTCAAAGAAATCGTTAAGCTGCATGGAATTCACATCAGCATAGTCAGTGATAGAGACCCGATATTTGCTAGCAAATTCTGGGAAGCTTTCCAGACAGAATTGGGAACGAAACTGAATATGAGCACCGCTTATCGCCCTCAAACAGATGGCCAAACTGAGCAGGTGAATAGAATTCTAGTAGATTTATTGCGGGCTTGTTTAATTGATTTTGGTGGGTCATGGGAAGATCATTTGCATTTAGCAGAATTCTCATATAACAATAGCTATCAAGCAAGTTTGGGAATGTCGCCATTTGAAGCATTATATGGCAGACCCTGCAGATCTCCAGCATGTTGGGTAGAACCTAGCAATAGACTTGTGTTAGGACCCGATATGATTAGAGAAGCATCTGATAAAGTCGACTTCATCAAAAAGCGATTGAGAACCGCGCAAAGCCAACAGAAAAGTTATGCAGATTATAGAAGAAAAAATTTGACATTTGCTGTTGGTGATCATGTTTATTTGAAAGTTTCTCCGATGAGAGGAGTAATCAGATTTGGCAAAACTGGGAAGTTGGCACCGAGATTTATTGGTCCCTTTCCTATACTCGAACGAATTGGAACTCTTGCTTATAGGGTTCAATTACCAGATTGGTTGCCTGGAGTGCATGAAGTATTTCACATATCTCAACTTAGAAGACATGTGCATGATCCAGATCTTGTTGTAGATGAAGCAGCGCAACAGGATATAGACATAACTCCAGAATTAGCACTCAGAAGAGAGCCATTAAAGATTGTTGGCAAAGAAACTAGAGAACTAAGAAGCAAAAAGGTTCATTTAGTTAAAGTGCAGTGAAGCAATGATCCTAGAGACTGTACTTG
Source organism: Allium sativum (assembly GCA_030737875.1). Lineage (NCBI taxonomy): Eukaryota > Viridiplantae > Streptophyta > Magnoliopsida > Asparagales > Amaryllidaceae > Allium > Allium sativum. The sequence goes on along the minus strand of CM060926.1, from coordinate 276,072,791 downwards.
GGAAACTGAGGAAAGCATTAAGCAAACTTACCCAAAATGCAGAGTGGATATCTCTGACTAACTCCGGTGCAAGGTACCTTTATAATACTTTGCAGTTACATTTTGTTTCCTACTTTACTATTGTTTCCTTTTCGAGGACGAAAAGTTTTAAGTGGGGGAGATTGTAATAACCCGGAAAATACGAGCCAATTTAAAAAATTTAAATTGGTGATTTCAAAGGAATTTGAACAATTGAAATAGAATATTTCAATAAAATAGTGAATTAGAAATAGTGAGTCAGTTTGAAAATTTGAATTCAAACTTTGACTGACTGTGCAGGGTGGAGAATATAACGGATTTTAGAGAAACCAAAAATATCTAAATTTGTTTATCAATACCTTTCTAATGAATCTGAAAAATCGAAGTTTCATAACGGGAATCAAAAGTTATGGCCGAATGAATTTTCAGAGTGGTCGCTATATAGAATATATAGCCCTCGAAATTTGATATTTTGCATACGACCTCGGAATTCGACGAAACCACTTTTTTGGGTCCGGGATGTCAAACTATTGCTAGGTTTCAAATTTCATAATTTTTGAAGCTAGTATGTGAGCGTGGCAAAATAAAATGTGTTTGGTCAATTTATGTTAAATTGGATCGACCAGAAAATGGCCATTTTTCAAATGATCTCAGAATTCGACGAAACTAGTTTTGTTGGGACCGTAGCGTCAAAACATAGCTAGATTTATTTTTCTGGGATTTTTCGAATCAGTTTGTGGCCCTGGCAAATTGAAATTTACGTTCAAAGTTACAAATTAAATGTTTTATACTTTAATTTGAAAAATAACTGACTATAACGGTCGAATTGGCCAACGAAACCTATCCCATTATGTCTGGGATGGGGGTATTTAGCTAGGGGCGACAGTCGTTGAACTTGAAAAGGAGTTCGTTGGAGAAAACACTATTTAAAAATATAATAAAACCATCGACAATCATATTTCTCCATTCATTAAAAATAAAAATAAAAATTCATAGAAAAATCCCGACCCCCCTCCTCGATATCGACGATCACTGTCGTTCCAACCTTCCAGCCCATTTTTTGTTCGCCTCCGACACTTCCAGACGCCGCCACTGCCACCCCTCGACTCGGCTTCGCCTCCTCTTCAAATCTGACCCCACCACGACCCCGACCGACGCCTCCTCCGCCTGAATCGAGGTCAGAAAGTCCATCACTTCCTGGCGCCGCCGCCGACGATCCCGGCCACCGTAACCCCTCAAACCACCATCGACCGATAGCCCTCTCCTCCCTCTTCCACATCCAACCCGCCGATCATCCCCACGTGCCACGGATTTCGCGAAAACCGCAAACCTAGTTTTGAACCATCATGAAAGGTGAGTTCTTTTTTATGTTTGCACTTTGAAAAATCATATCTTTTTGGTGTGTTGATGAAATTCGATGAAACATGAAACATTGGGACCGCAAGGAAGCTCTCTACCACATAGAAGAAGCCGCGGATTTTTCTGAGTCATCTACGATTTTTAGCACTCCGAAAACCAATGTGAGAAATCTAAATTAAAAGAATTTGAATGGAAAATGTCGTGTATAAATTATATTAGCGAAATATAAATTACACACGTGTTGTATACCTCATGTACATGCGTGGTGTAAGCTATATGAGCGAAGTATGAATTATACATGCATAGAATAATTGATATATGTGTTGAAATGCAAGTGAAATATAGCAAAAATAATATATATATATATATATATATACACACACACACTCCCCTTGTCCGCAAACCATGGATGATATTCATTGGTGTGAAATATTGGATGAAAAATACGAATGGTTGAATAATTGTTTGTGTTTGATATTGTTTGGTTGTGGTTGAAAACTACCCATTGGTGATTGAAATGAATTGGAAATATTTGTGGAAATAGAAATAAAACATGGCGCCTGTGTGCGAATTAGATGCATGAATCCCCATTGTCAAAAACCGCGAGGTTTTAAGGTAGAGCGAGGAGCCGTACTAGGGACGGTGCCGGCCCCTCCCGTACAAAGGAGGTTATGGCGAAATTTTCCAAAATTTAAAGGCGTTAGTGAAATAATTGAAGTGAAAACGATATAGGAATTTTTGAATGAGCTATATTTATATAAATATATAAATATAAATAAAATTAAAAACGAAATGTGGACGTGCAGTTCGTGTTTTGAAACCGTGATTTCAAACAACAAGTGCGGGAAATCCGACCATTGGATCTTCCCGAAACCGCAACCGTTGGGTTCGCCTTGGAAATATCTTTCCAACGGCACCAACTTTGTGAAGATCCGACGGTTGGATTGTCTGGAATGTTTAATTCAAATCTGAAGAAAAACAGCGCAAGAAACGATTATATATATATATATAAATATAATTAAATTAAATCGAATAACGACGCTGCAGTTCGTAAATTGAAATCGTAACTTCAAATGGCTAGTGCGGTAGATCCGACCGTCGGATTTTCCCAAAACTGAAACCGTTGGATTCATTTGGAAATGACCTTCCTAATGACATAAAATTTGTGAAGATCCAACGGTTATATTTTCAGATATGTGTCAAACAAAATTAGTGAAAAACAGCGCCAGTGCATCGACATGACCTGAATCGTCGTTTAATTAAATTGGACCGTTTTAAATTAAATAAAAATGGCGATATATCGTTATAAAATACTATAGACGATATAGAGTGGAAATAAACCAATTTCGTTGTGTTTGTGTAACACCCCACACCCGCTATGGTCACTCTCTAAGGGAATGCCATAACATCGTTGGAGTATTTTAAGTGAATATAGAACAGAAAAATTACAACAAGACAGATATAAGTAATACTTGAAAATTTCAAAACATCATTTCATTGCAGCGGAAAGTAAAACATGTTTGGTTACATCACAAAACCATAATAAGAGTCAAGTACAAATTATCCATCCTGATAAATAAAAGTACATAATCCCAATACATGAACTGATAGCCATAAAAAAAAGGGTAAGCTGAGCTCTACACCTATGGTCCAAGCTCCAAAAGAGAATAAAGCAGCCTGATCAAGCCCACTCGTACTGGGCCCACTCTGATAACCTGAGGGTTGGGAAAAAAAGATAAAAACAACGGGGTCAGACATAAGTCTGAGTGAGTCCTATAACTTTAACAATACAATCGTTAAAGTAACCAGAGGAGACATAAGCTTGATATACGGTAACGTCTGGGGATGAATGGCTACACTAAGCAGCTTGGCAGACTTAGGATAAACTAAGATAACCGTAAAGACGCATCCACCCACCCAAGGATAATTACTACACTGCACCACACCAGTCATCCCTACTTAAAGGTTGATCCCCCTAAGTGTACTTAGTAATTTAGTAGTTTCGTGTACCCCTACCTGACTACATAGGTGTACCCACAACTCCCCAAGCGATCGGCTCCCCTACGTAGATACCCGTGCTGGTCCCACAATGGGGTGTATCATTCCCCAACGTGGCCACCTGATAATATCAACGGTGCACGGCTTTATATCTACACGATGCAACAACGACTTACCAACCAGCCCGGGTCCACACACGCATATGAAATCCGTTAGTCCCGCGTTGCCACCGCTAACCCGGTTTGGCCTCTTATAGTCAAGCCCAATATGCGTGTCCCGTCACTCGACTAGAGTCGAGCCCACAAAGATACGTTTGGGATATTGGTTGAAATGGGCCCCACAAGCTACCACCTAAGCTTGTTATTTCTAGTGAATCCCACTTAACCCTTTAACCACGTCCCCTTACATGTTATAAATTTTGGTTAAGTCCTTTAATCATATTCTAATTGTCATACAAGGTACCAACTAGATTTCCACATGCCACCCATGGCACTTACTTAACCCTTTAATCATGTTTAATTACATGTTCCACTTTGGTTAAGTATTCTAATCGTATTTTCCTATTGCCACCCAAGGCAACCCACTAGTCTCCTCATGCCCCCCAAGGCACCCACTTAACCCCTCATGTCCCACTACATGCTAATATGGTTAAGTGTTTCTTAATTCATTAATTAAGATCATGACCTCATAAAGACCTCTCACATTAGACCGTCTTTTATGACTGCTGGATATGCCGGTTGGTTCCGGGCAGACTTCTGTCATCAAAAGGGTCTAACCTCGTGTCTTTACCTTAATCATGTATTTAATTCATGACTAAGACCTCTCACATTGGGCCAATCATTTGTAACCGCTGGATGGCCGGTCGGTTCCGGGCAGACTTCCGCTACAAAAGGGTCCAACCTCGTGTCTTAGTTGATTAATTACACCTAATTAATCACCCCCATATTAATTATCCCTAATTAATATCAAGTTTTTCATAACATGGGTAGACCTAACTCAATAGGTAAATTCCCATGGGGTAGACCTAACTCAATAGGTAAATTCCCACTTATGCTTATTCATTTTATGGTATGCTTAATCATAACCATTTCACATCATTTCATTAACATGTCTATCAACCCCATCGTTTTCCCACGTACTTATGCTAACACGACATATTTCCAAGAGAAGATTCTTTCACAATTAACATGGGTTTCACTTAGCATACATTAGCATTAACATGGGTTAAAAGGTGTCCACTTACATCATGACATTAACCCAATTAGCATTACTAAATAACCCAACTTGCATGAACATACATATGTCATGTATAAAGGCAACTTGCATAAGTGTTCATAGGTTATACAAAGGTGAACTTGCATGTGTCTTAAAGGTGTGAACTTGCACAACATGTTACATGTTAACTTGCATAACTTCATACACATAACTTGCATAATATTATAAACATAACTTGCATATCAACATCCACATAACTTACATAACATCATGCACATAACTTGCATAACATCATACACATAACTTGCATATGAACTTGCATAACAACATGCACATAACTTACATAGCATCATACACATAAACTTGCATAACATGTTGAGCTTGCATATAAGCATACACATAACTTGTATAACATGTTGAACTTGCATATAAGCATACACATAATTTTCATAACACGTTGAACTTGCATATAAGCATACACATAACTTGCATAACATGTTGAACTTGCATATATGACTTGCATCTTAAAGGAGGGTAAACATGCATATATATATATATATATATATATATATATATATTCATAGCATATAAAGGTGCCATCTTGCATATGTATGCATCACATTTAAAAGGGTAAACTTGCATGTCATGATTTATGCATAATACCAAACACTTAGCATGCATAAAACCACCTACTTAGCATGCATAAAATCAATTACTTATTATGCATAAACCCACCACTTAACTTGCATAAACCCACATATCCAACTTGCATAAACTCACATATTCAACATGCATAAACTCACATATTCAACATGCATAAACTCACATATTCAACATGCATAAACTCACATATTCAACATGCATAAACATAGGATTAATATTAAACATAGATTAGCATATTCACATCATATCATATGACTTAAAAACCCATTAATCCTCATGCAAAACCATAGATCTCATCATATCTCATCTACTTAATTTAACAATTGATCATCAAAGTGATAGAAACTCACAACTAGCAAATTTGCACTCCAAATGAAGAAATTAAGATGCTTAGGATGGATTAGAGGTTGATTAGAGAGTGATTAGCTTGCAATCCTCTTCATTGATTTGTGGAGGCCATGATCAAGTTTCATTTTGCCATAGTTTAGTTACAAGATCTAATTATGATAGATTAGGGTAGGGTTGGGGTCTTATTTATAGGATTAGGTAGTGTTTTAGGCCCTTAGATTAAGCCTAGATTAGATTAGGACCGTCAGATTTAGGAAATCTCTAGAACATAGCCCAAGACTCAACCAAAAACCAGATCTGGTGCACCCAGATCAACAGGGCCGACACCCTGTGTCGACACCCCTGTCGACAGGCAAGTCGACAGGGCAGTCGACTCCCCAGTCGACAGGCCTGTCGACAGCCCTGTCGACATGGGTAGGGCGGGAGATTTCCCGCCTGGCCCCCAGCTGGCTCCAATTTCGAAATCTGATTTTTTGCATTTCTAAATCTGTTTTTAACTTGATTTTTCTGCCAACTTCATTGGGCCATAACTGGGCCGTACGGACTCCGATTTACAAAATTTCAGACTCTATTCTGCGTATTTTTCTGAGACGAACGAAATGACGCAGCCCGTTTCCCCCAATTATCACGTCTGAGATTATTTATCCTGTAATTAGTGAATTTTAGTATTAACTAAAATTCGGGGTGTTACATTCTCCCCTCCTTAAAGGATTTCGTCCCCGAAATCTCTAAGCTAAGGAGAATGCATATCCTACCATCCAAACAACCATCTACTCAAACCATCAACCACGGGCATCCATTGTCCTTAAAACAATTTCTAATGACGTATGAGCATATGCGAAAAGTGTGTGTATATGTTCCCTATCTAATGTATGAACATATGCAAACCATGATAGTGCCATGTATCCATTATGTATGCGAAAGAACCCTATCGACACATACAATATCTACATGAGTGCACAATCATTCACCAAAATGCATCATCCATATGATAACACAATCATTATACATCCATAAATATAGCTTCCTACATACAATTTTATGCAATATGCAATATGAAGTGATTGAGCCGATCTAGTGCCTAGAGTGTGTGTATATGCATCCACGAGCAACCACTAGCAAACACTTGCATCCACTTGCATCCATTAACATGTCTCAAACACATGTTTCAACCATAGGTTTACCCTATCTAAAGGTCAAAGGTACTAATGAGAGGACATACTAAGGATAAGATAAGCACTAGACAACCGATAAAGGAGACGTCTGAAGCACATACCCTCAAAAAGGGATGAGTATAACGAACGCATCTTCGCTTCTGTCTCCCAAGTAGCATTGCTCTCACTTTCTCTCCTTTTTCATTTTGACTAGTCGAACCTCTCTGTTTCTCAACTCCCTAATCTCTGACCCAAGGATGCGGGTAGGAGCTCGTCGAATAATCACATCACGCTCTACCTTACTTCTTTAAGCAAGCTTGGCTCTATCGCCTCTACGATCTTATGTAGGCCCTTCCTCACATGGAATACATCATGTACACCACTAAGTCTGTCGGGCAACCCCACCAATGGAAGATGCTCTTCCCATGTACCTCCTAAATCCAAGATACATAGCCTCAAAAGGTCTTCTAAAATACGATTCACCCTCTCGGTCTGGCCGTCTATCTGAGGATGATATGCGGTACTCAAATACAACTGAGTCTCTACCGCCTCTTGCAAACTTTTCCAAAACTCTTTAGTGAAGATAGGATCTCGATCGCTCACTATACTGGAAGGTACATCATGCAATCTAATAATCTCTCGAATGTAAACTGAAGCTAGACATGGAATAGTCCTCTTGCTCTTCACGGGTATGAAATGGGCACACTTAGTAAGTCTATCTACCAAAACCCAAATCCCCGTATTACCCTTCCTTGATTTCGGTAATCCTTCGAGACACTATCCCATTTCCTTAGCGGAACTTCCAATGGGTGAAGCAACCCACTTGGTTTCTTTTGCTCCGCTTTCACCAAGCACCAGCGACATACTCGGCCATGTCTTTCTTCATACCGGCCAAAAAGAAAACTCGCTTCATGTCTTGGTACATCTCGTCCCATGAGAAAACCAGATTCTTCTTCGTCAAGCGGGTTAATGGGGCTGATATCTTCGCGAAGTCTTTGATGAACTTCCTATAATATCCTGCCAACCCCAAGAAACTTCTTACTTCGGTAGCATTCCTAGGAACTTTCCAATCCTGGATAGATACTATCTTTGTGGGATCCACAGCTATCCCTTCCTTAGAGACCACATGCCCTAAGAATCGCACTTCTCTTCTCCAAAAATGACATTTAGAGAATTTAGCTTTAAGACTATGTGCTCGAAGAGTCTCCAACACTTCTCTGAGATGTAAGGCATGCTTTTCTCCTCTTCTAGAGAAAATCAGGATATTCTCCCATGCAAAATCGTCACAACTATCCACCTTTCACGCAGACCACCCTGGTCGAACTCGACATCCCCCAAATGCAAGCCCCAAAGGCCTAAACCAATATCAGACAAACACCCAAGGGATACCTCCTTCGAATTCAGACGACCTACGTGAGATAATACTAGTAAAAACGGCTAAATAATTAAGCCCTTGTCCAACTCTGGATGTCCTCGCCAGTCTCACTCCAAAACCACCGTTTATCCCATAACTGGCTTTGCTCATCCTATTGAGCACATACAAAAACTTATTTCGTTCCTAGAAAAGACCAAGATGTCATTTACAAAGACCATCACGAACTTATTTAGGTACTCCCTGAACACCCTTCCCATCACATGCGGGGGCGTTCGTCAAACCAAATGGCATCTCCAGCCACTCATAAAAACCATCCGGAGTCCTAAAGTAGTCTTCTCTATACTATCCTCAGTCACTCTCAACTGATGAAACCTCGTGGCTAAGTCCAACTGCGAAAATACTGAGGCGCCCACTAACTGATCAAAGAGATCATCACTCCTCGACAATGGGTGTCTATTCTTCTTTGTGAGTTTATTTAACTCTTTTTAGCCTACACAAAGTCTGAGGGACCCATCCGCCTTCGTGGCAAAAACTACCGGAGCACCCCACTCCGATATACTTCGTCTTCTAAACCCCTTCCCAAGCAAATTGCCTACTTGCTTATGGAGTTCCCTCCTCTCACGAGGAGCCACGTGGCACACTAGCCAAGACACTGGTTTGGCATTGTCTACCAGATATATTTGAAAGTCAATCTCCCGCTCCGGAGGTAAGCCCTTCACCTCCTCAAACACATCCGAGTATTCCCGGACCACTCTGCAAACTCCTGACCAACGTGTCAAGCGATTCTAGATAACTTAACATAACAAATTCCATGGGATTACAAGAGATTTCGAGAGTGTTACCCAAGCGGGTCATAAGCCTAACAACTCTCCCTCCACAATAAGAACGGCACCATTACTGGATAACCAGTCCATGCCCAAAACTAACCCATAGCCCGTGAAGCCCAAAAAGCATCACATCTAAACTCAACGCTAAGTATAGCAACTTTCAAACCCAAACACATCATGGAGCCCCAATTGGGTTTGAAACAACTAAGGGATCATCTACTAACTGGTGTCTTAGTGCAGTGACTCAACTAACAATAATGAAATAAACGAACTCGATGCGTCAAAATCAAGTAAAGTTTGACCCGGATAATCAAACAGAAAAACTAGACTTTCAATGGAAATAGTTCTACCTCTTTCCTGAATCGGTGGAACCGCGAGAGCCTGAGCTTGCCCCCTTGCCTGAGTTGGTGCCAAAAGAACTTGCACCTGTCCTCCTGAGGTAGATCCCGTCCTTTCCCCTTTCTTAGGGCAGTCCTTCACTAGATGTCCTGCTTCGTAACAGTGGAAGCAGCCAGCCTTCCTCTTCTTGCGACAATCCTTGCTTAAGTGGACTAGTGTCCCACAGTTGAAGCACTTCTTCTTTCCCTTGCCACCGTTACCTTTCCCACCCTTATTTTGTTGTTAAGGTTTCTTCTGATCTTCATTCTTCTCGGGTGCTTTATTAGCATTGGGACCTTTCTCTTCCTCATGCATAAGTGCCATGTCCACTAGCTCCTCGAAAGTGGCCCCCATAGGGATGTGAGACATAGCCAATCCGTGCATCGGTTCGTTTAAGCCTTTAACGAACCTCAGAGCTTTCTCTTCCGGTGTGTTTACCAAGTCTATGCTGAATCTCGCTAACTGCTTAAACTTGTTAACATATTCTTTCACCGACAAGTTCCCTTGCTTTAAGTTCAAGAGCCTTTCCACGTGCATATTTTCTTCCGCTTTTGAGAGAATCTTTGCCTCAAACCTTTGCCTGAAATCCATCCAAGAATCAACAGGGCGTTCTCCATTAGTGACCTCCCACCAGAACGAGGCCTCTCCTTCCATTAACCAAGCGGCTAACCTGACTTTCTTTCCCTCTTCCACTTCCAAGATTTCCATTAATTCTTCCGTCTCATTAAGCCAATCCCTAGCTCCCACAAAAGGTTTTCCTCCCATAGCCTTAAACTTCCTACAAGTCATAGCAAAAGCATCCGCGCGAGGAGGAACGAGTGCAACGGGTGGAGGAGGAACATTTGCTGGACCTGCAGCGGTGGCCCTAGCCTCTAACAACCTCCTATACTATACTGGTACCGCTACACCGTCCGGAAGATAAAGATCTTCAGCCATGCTGAGACAAAAAAGGAAAGATTCAAACGGAGAATTCAAAAGATAAAGATATGGCTATCGGGGATTATGCTTTTCTTTCAAAAACTTTTCTTTTTAAAGACATGTTTTTGAAAATATCTCTTCCAAAAATGTTTTTAGAAAAATAATTTTCTAAAGAATTTTATCTGTTCTGGTAACCTTTGCTCTGATACCACGTGTAACACCCCACACCCGCTATGGTCACTCTCTAAGGGAATGCCATAACATCGTTGGAGTATTTTAAGTGAATATAGAACAGAAAAATTACAACAAGACAGATATAAGTAATACTTGAAAATTTCAAAACATCATTTCATTGCAGCGGAAAGTAAAACATGTTTGGTTACATCACAAAACCATAATAAGAGTCAAGTACAAATTATCCATCCTGATAAATAAAAGTACATAATCCCAATACATGAACTGATAGCCATAATAAAAAGGGTAAGCTGAGCTCTACACCTATGGTCCAAGCTCCAAAAGAGAATAAAGCAGCCTGATCAAAGCACACTCGTACTGGGCCCACTCTGATAACCTGAGGGTTGGGAGAAAAAGATAAAAACAACGGGGTCAGACATAAGTCTGAGTGAGTCCTATAACTTTAACAATACAATCGTTAAAGTAACCAGAGGAGACATAAGCTTGATATACGGTAACGTCTGGGGATGAATGGCTACACTAAGCAGCTTGGCAGACTTAGGATAAACTAAGATAACCGTAAAGACGCATCCACCCACCCAAGGATAATTACTACACTGCACTACACCAGTCATCCCTACATAAAGGTTGATCCCCCTAAGTGTACTTAGTAATTTAGTAGTTTCGTGTACCCCTACCTGACTACATAGGTGTACCCACTACTCCCCAAGCGATCGGCTCCCCTACGTAGATACCCGTGCTGGTCCCACGATGGGATGTATCATTCCCCAACGTGGCCACCTGATAATATCAACGGTGCACGGCTTTATATCTACACGATGCAACAACGACTTACCAACCAGCCCGGGTCCACACACGCATATGAAACCCGTTGGTCCCGCGTTGCCACCGCTAACCCGATTTGGCCTCTTATAGTCAAGCCCAATATGCGTGTCCCGTCACTCGACTAGAGTCGAGCCCACAAAGATACGTTTGGGATATTGGTTGAAATGGGCCCCCACAAGCTACCACCTAAGCTTGTTATTTCTAGTGAATCCCACTTAACCCTTTAACCATGTCCCCTTACATGTTATAAATTTTGGTTAAGTCCTTTAATCATATTCTAATTGTCATACAAGGTACCCACTAGATTTCCACATGCCACCCATGGCACTTACTTAACCCTTTAATCATGTTTAATTACATGTTCCACTTTGGTTAAGTATTCTAATCGTATTTTCCTATTGCCACCCAAGGCAACCCACTAGTCTCCTCATGCCCCCCAAGGCACCCACTTAACCCCTCATGTCCCACTACATGCTAATATGGTTAAGTGTTTCTTAATTCATTAATTAAGATCATGACCTCATAAAGACCTCTCACATTAGACCGTCTTTTATGACTGCTGGATATGCCGGTTGGTTCCGGGCAGACTTCTGTCATCAAAAGGGTCTAACCTCGTGTCTTTACTTTAATCATGTATTTAATTCATGACTAAGACCTCTCACATTGGGCCAATCATTTGTAGCCGCTGGATGGCCGGTCGGTTCCGGGCAGACTTCCGCTACAAAAGGGTCCAACCTCGTGTCTTAGTTGATTAATTACACCTAATTAATCACCTCCATATTAATTATCCCTAATTAATATCAAGTTTTTCATAACATGGTAGACCTAACTCAATAGGTAAATTCCCATGGGGTAGACCTAACTCAATAGGTAAATTCCCACTTATGCTTATTCATTTTATGGTATGCTTAATCATAACCATTTCACATCATTTCATTAACATGTCTATCAACCCCATCGTTTTCCCACGTACTTATGCTAATACGACATATTTCCAAGAGAAGATTCTTTCACAATTAACATGGGTTTCACTTAGCATACATTAGCATTAACATGGGTTAAAAGGTGTCCACTTACATCATGACATTAACCCAATTAGCATTACTAAATAACCCAACTTGCATGAACATACATATGTCATGTATAAAGGCAACTTGCATAAGTGTTCATAGGTTATACAAAGGTGAACTTGCATGTGTCTTAAAGGTGTGAACTTGCACAACATGTTACATGTTAACTTGCATAACTTCATACACATAACTTGCATAATATTATAAACATAACTTGCATATCAACATACACATAACTTACATAACATCATGCACATAACTTGCATAACATCATACACATAACTTGCATATGAACTTGCATAACAACATGCACATAACTTACATAACATCATAAACATAAACTTGCATAACATGTTGAGCTTGCATATAAGCATACACATAACTTGTATAACATGTTGAACTTGCATATAAGCATACACATAATTTGCATAACACGTTGAACTTGCATATAAGCATACACATAACTTGCATAACATGTTGAACTTGCATATATGACTTGCATCTTAAAGGAGGGTAAACATGCATATATATATATATATATATATATTCATAGCATATAAAGGTGCCATCTTGCATATGTATGCATCACATTTAAAAGGGTAAACTTGCATGTCATGATTTATGCATAATACCAAACACTTAGCATGCATAAAACCACCTACTTAGCATGCATAAAATCAATTACTTATTATGCATAAACCCACCACTTAACTTGCATAAACCCACATATCCAACTTGCATAAACTCACATATTCAACATGTATAAACTCACATATTCAACATGCATAAACTCACATATTCAACATGCATAAACTCACATATTCAACATGCATAAACATAGGATTAATATTAAACATAGATTAGCATATTCACAACATATCATATGACTTGAAAACCCATTAATCCTCATGCAAAACCATAGATCTCATCATATCTCATCTACTTAATTTAACAATTGATCATCAAAGTGATAGAAACTCACAACTAGAAAATTTGCACTCCAAATGAAGAAGATTAAGATGCTTAGGATGGATTAGAGGTTGATTAGAGAGTGATTAGCTTGCAATCCTCTTCATTGATTTGTGGAGGCCATGATCAAGTTTCATTTTGCCATAGTTTAGTTACAAGATCTAATTATGAATAGATTAGGGTAGGGTTGGGGTCTTATTTATAGGATTAGGTAGTGTTTTAGGCCCTTGATTAACCCTAGATTAGATTAGGACCGTCGGATTTAGGAAATCTCTAGAACACAGCCCAAGACTCAACCAAAAACCAGATCTGGTGCACCCAGATCAACAGGGCCGACACCCTATGTCGACACCCCTGTCGACAGGCAAGTCGATAGGGCAGTCGACTCCCCAGTCGACAGGCCTGTCGACAGCCCTGTCGACATGGGTAGGGCGGGAGATTTCCCGCCTGGCCCCCAGCTGGCTCCAATTTCGAAATCTGATTTTTTGCATTTCTAAATCTGTTTTTAACTTGATTTTTCTGCCAACTTCATTGGGCCATAACTGGGCTGTACGGACTCCGATTTACAAAATTTCAGACTCTATTCTGCGTATTTTTCCGAGACGAATGAAATGACGCAGCCCGTTTCCCCCAATTCTCAAGTCTGAGATTATTTATCCTGTAATTAGTGAATTTTAGTATTAACTAAAATTCGGGGTGTTACAGTTTGCTTGATATGTGATGGTTGAATGTATTTAACATGAAAATTATGACTGAAGAACTGAAATGTGAATGTTGAATTGTCCAACTAGGTGATCAATTGATTTGAAAATCTAAATATACGTGGGTTATTTGAAAAGGCCGAGTTCATCTCATTTCAAATAATCGATCGACGTTGAGAAGTCGAAGAGTCGAAGACGGTTGAAGACCGACGATCTTCACATTGGATGGATGGGCGCTACTGATGCTCGTGCGTGGAGTAGCTACCATGAAGGAGCTGAAGTAGTAGTCGTCCAAACATAATGTTGATTGTACGGATATGCGAGGAATTGGTGCCTTCGGTTTCGTTCAGACCCAGAACGGACTTGTAAATGGACTGTGTGCCTGACATTGCATTTTGTTCTGTGTTGATTGATCTCTATTAAATATATATCTGTTTGGCGGCGGAGAATTTATTCTCTTGCTTAACGCCCTTCTCTGAGACGTACGAGCTCAGAGTTATGTATTGATAGAAATCAGTCGCATGGAGTGGATTGCCTGTGTGGCACGCCTAAGTGGCATATGATTAAGGCTTCTGTTGCAAAGCAAAGTCTTGTGGTTGATGATCAAAGCATGGTCTGTGTGACATAGCTTTGTGTATGACGTGAATTCGCAAGCCTCACACCTCGGTATGAGTCAAAAACGGGAGACAGACCGCTAGGAGTGCACGACGTTTCTTTCTAGCTATGCTGGTGTCAGTGACCTACCAGCCCTGACATTATATATACTTTTCACCTGTGTGGCTGTTGGAATGCGAGGCGCCTCGATTATAGGTCTGTAAGGACCGAGAAACGTGTGTTCAAGAATTGCTAATCCTCAAAAGTAAGAGAGGACAGGCCCAGCCGATTCCAAGGATCATAGTGGGGTCGTGGGACATTTGCTAGAGTGTCTCGAACGGAGAGGAGCTTGCCCCTTGCCTCGACTCATGAAGGAACCCAATTCCCAATACGAAATGTGCGAATGTGATTGTATTACTAGTATGGCGACATGATATATGGTACCCATGCCGTCTAGGATTGATATTTATGATTGAATTCGCTTTTGAAACATATGTACACTAGTAATAATATCAAACACTTTTGTTTTACTCGTATGAAGCATTTTTGGCCATTATAAGGTAAAACTCTATCCTCCGGCTTGCGTTGCATTGTGTGATGGGACCTGAGTCTTATAATGGCTTCATTTTATAAAAAGCATTGCGATGATTTAATCATTTACTTTATTTCATGCACTAGCACTCATTGGAGTAAACCCGTTCCGCAAAAGTGGCGTGGTCCTTTGATTTGCCTTATTATTGTTGTTAATAAGTTAAGTAGATTTCTCATACCAGTCCCATGACTGACTCGTAGTTTGTTTCACCTTGCAAACACGGGTGCCCTCATTTTCACACGGGCAACCTAGTTACAGGTTTCTGACGCACCTTTTGGCTCATGGCGAGGCTAGACTACACCGTGCTGACTTGGATTTTCTCCGCCATTATTGTATCTATATTATGATTCCGCCATTGGCGATGTAGACTGATATTATTTTGTGTACTCTTTATGTATGATTCCGCCTCAGGCGATGGTGACTGACTATGTATCATTGTGCACTAAGTTGTATCCTGTACTGTGCTTCTCGGATGTGATGATATCTATATGATTCCGCTGTCATATGTGTGTAAATTATTCTATTTTCTATTTATGCTATTGTCTGTAATCTGCTAATGATGATTAATGTGTTATTTTCCAATGATTATCCTTAACACCGTGTCACGGGGTTTTGGGATCATCACAGAAGATGATGACGGTGGTCGAAGACCAGAAGTCTTCACATCGTTTGGATGATTACTGATGATCTTGATTGGGCTGTACACCCAAGAGGATGGGAATAGTTGGTGGTCGTCCAGACGTACTTGGAGATCGATGGATATGCGAGGAAAGTGCCTCCGGTTTCGTTCAGACCCAGAACAAACTTGTAAATGGATTGTGTGTCTGACATTGGATTTTATTCTGTGTTGATTGATGTCTGTTAAATATATATCTGTTTAGCGGCGGAGAATTTATTCTCTTGCTTAACACCCTTCTCTGAGACGTACGAGCTTAGAGGTTATATATCGATAGATATCAATCGCATGACATGAATTGCCTGTGTGGCACGCTGAGTTGCATGGATCAAGGCTTCCGTTGAAAAGCAAAGTCTTGTGGTTGATGATCAAAGCACGACCTACGTGGCAGCTTTGTGTATAGCGTGGATTCACGAGCCTCATACCTCGGTATGAGTTAAAAACGGGATAAGGACTGCAGGGAGAGCACGACGTTTCTTTCTAGCTTTGGTGGTGTCAGTGACTTACCAGCCCTGACATTTATATACTTTTCACCTATGTGGTTGTTGGATGAGGCACCTCGATTTTAGGTCTGTAAGGACCCGGAAACGTGTGTTCAGGAATAATTAATCCTCAAACGTAAGAGAGGACCGGCCTTGAAGCATCCAGGGGTTACCCAAAGTGTGTAGTCCCGAGGCATTTGCTAGAGTGTCTCGAAGCGGAGAGGAGCTTGCCCCTTGCCTCGACTCATGACGGAAATCCAATTTCCAATACGTGAATTTCAGTTTTATTTGTAGAGCCTAGTATGGCGACATGATAGATGGTACCCATGCCGCTTAGGATTAATATTTATGATTGAAATTGTTTTGACACTATACACTTATTATAGTATCAAATGATTTGTTTTAAACGTACCAAGCATGTTTGGCTGTTATAAGGTAAAACCCTATCCTCCGGCTTGCGTTGCATTGTGTGATGGGACCTGGGTCTTATAATAGCTTCATTTTTCAAAAAAAGCATTGCGTTGTTTATTGATATGCACTGGTATTCTTGGGAGGAAACCCGTTCCGTGTTATACGGCGTGGTCCCTTGAATTACTCTCTTTTAAAGTAAAGTTTTAAATAACTGTTTTATTCTCACACCAGTCACATGACTGACCTGGAGTTTATTGTTTTAACCTAAACTCTGGGTGCCATTATTTTTGACACGGGCAGCTAGTAGTTTTGGTTTTGCAGATTTATATTCACAGGATCCTGATTTACAGCTGGAACGATGCTCGGAAAGCTCTGTATCCGTGTATTACTTTCAATTGTGTTTTTTATTGTTTTTCCACTGCTATGTAATTTATTGTAATCTCTGATATTTATCAAATATATAGTATTCATTTATACTTTGTATATTCTTGTATCTGATGGAATTATTGTAATAACAATGAAATGTTCTTCCGTCTGCGTTCATTTGTTTGTTGTTCTCAAAGTATCCGCTCTTTCCTTCACGGGGAAGTAACGGGTCCTTACATTTGGTATAGGAGCTTTGGTTTACAGAGCTCGAGAACAAGACACATTAGAACCATACGAAAGAATTCATCAGATATTGGATTAGTAATATCCAATTAGAATTACTCGTTAGAGATAGGATCAGTAGTATCCTAGAACGAGTGTGAAGAGTATATTTTTCAAATGAAAACAATTTTGTTTTAAAATTTAAATCGTTTTAAACGTATTTGAATATTTTATTTGTATTGAATTTGGACAATCCAATATATAAAGAGTTTGCATATACGCGTCATGAACGTATATTCAAAGTTTTAATATATTAGATAGATATAGAGTCACACTCTGGTCGCCCGAACATGGTCCTGATGATGAAGTATACCATCACTAGTATTTATTTTCGAGTGACGAAGGTGTGATATCTATATATTTCCATTAGACTGGTGTGAGAACCAAAACTAGATAGGTTTATTGTTGTGATTTGGCATCAAAAACATGTTTTTCTGTATATATATCAAATTATGAATTTGAAAAGCTAATTCACTAGTTGATTGATGGTTGTGTTGTATGATTATTTATTTAAACCATTATGTGAATGAATGGTGAATTTAGGCTTAATTGAACCAAATATTGAATTGTATTATAAATTATTTGCAAATGCATGCATATACATATATATGTTTGAACAGGTAAATGGATTAGCTGTTGAGTAAAGAATTTATTTGCGTGCCCGACAAATAGGTAAACCTTAATGAGTTGGATGCGCACCTTTATTATTATATCAACTCCTGCAAGTGCCATTGAATGCGGAGTGCTGGTTATTCTGTGTGTAATTAATAAATGTCGCCATAGGATAGTAACAATTAATTTTGAACTACACTGCATGGCATACTTCCTGAAGATGGCATACTTCTTGAAGATCGCATTCTTCATCATATACCACGTAAGAATTTGGAGCTTGTGTGACGAGGTGGAATATTTACCATACGAGCGAGAGGCTTGTATGGCGATGACTATGTTTTTCAGGTTGAACTGATGACTGATATGGATTATTTAAATTGTAACGATAAAATTGCTAGATTAATAAAAACCCCACACGGGTCTAGAATTGACAATAATCACGTCTCTCTAGTTATTAGATACGACACATGGACTATTTATTTCCCACACGGGACGAGGTGACGGGGATTTATCCTCTGTAGCATTTAAAATACACACTCCCTCAGGCTTTGACAGGGTGACGAGAATTTATTCTCTGGAGTTATTATCAATACACGCTCCCCTATAAACATCAGAATATATCACTATAAATATGTGTATGCTTTATAGGATTTATTGGGTACCTAATACGACCCAATAAATTTCCAAACCCCTCCCCGTACAAAGGAGGTTATGGCGAAATTTTTCGAAAATTCCGGGTGTTAGCCAAATTTTTGAAGAATTTGAAAATTCTCAGAAACTGAAAAGTTGGAGAATGGAAGCCAGAATGAACGTTGAGTTGGTTTTTAAAAACAACTTTCGGCTTCGTTCCTTTTCGGAGACGAAAAGTTTTAAGTGGGGGAGATTGTAACAACCCGGAAATTCTGAGCCAGTTAAAAATTTTTATTTTGGCAATTTTAATGAATTTAGAATATTTAAAATGAATTATTTTAAATCATATCGACGAAAAATTTATTTTGAATACAATTTGAATGTATATATTTATATACATCATCGTTAGAATATAATTATTTATTTTAAATTAGAAAAGGAATTGAAAATGGCGCGGTAGTTCGATAATTCGATTTCAAAATTCAATTGAACATACCGGGTGCAAAATAAACCGGATTTTGGCGAAACCAAAAATATTAGAATCTAGTTGAAAATATTTTTCCAACGAATCTGAAAAATCCAAATTTCATAGCGGGAATCAAAAGTTATGCCCAGTTGAAAATTCAGAATAGCCGCTATGTAAATTATACATGGCCCAAAAAGTCAAATTTTGCATACGGATGAATTTGGACTCAAAACCACTTCCATTGAGTTCAAAATGTCGTTTAGAACTCCGAAAAGTATAAGGTTCGATATATTCCGATATCCGGAATAGTGACAATTGACAAGAGCTTTTCGGTTAGTAAAACATAGCCCTTAAAAAGTGAAATTTTACATACGAGCTCAGAATTCGACGAGATAAATTTTTATGGATTCACAATGACAAATTATTGTTGAGTTCCAAAGTGCGCGTCGAATGGAGTCAGTATGTGGCCGTGCGTTGCAAAACCATTTGTTCAAAGGCGGGCAGTCATTTTACAAAGGAACATTATTGAGACGACCTCAGAATTCGATTTCGTTTTTTTTTTTGGATTCGTATCGTCTAACAACGGTTAAATCCAAGAGGGCTTGATTTTTTGAGTTAGCGAGTGAGTGTGCGAGAAGAAAAGGTGCACCAAAATCGCATTTTTAGAGCTTATCTGAGCATTTTCGTGATTTATTTTGAATCGTCAAACGAACTCGGAATTCGACGAAATTTGTTTAGTTGGACTCGTCTTCACGTCTACTATCTCGTGTCCAAAATCCGCGGCGATTGGAGATCATTAGCGTTCAGGCGATACGCAAGAAACTAGCATATAATCACTTTTCCTCCTTTTCTAATTCATTATTTCCTACTTCCTCTTTTCTTCATTTTCCTCTTTAATGGTCACCGCCTCCTCCTTGCCGCTGCCGCCCCTTCTCCCGCTGCCACCGCCGCCGCTCCTCCTCCCCTCTGGCCACTCCCCTCCTCCTCATCTTCCTCCTTCTCTCCCCTCT
Source organism: Allium sativum (assembly GCA_030737875.1). Lineage (NCBI taxonomy): Eukaryota > Viridiplantae > Streptophyta > Magnoliopsida > Asparagales > Amaryllidaceae > Allium > Allium sativum. The sequence continues at coordinate 276,052,657 of CM060926.1, read as the reverse complement.
TTTCATGAACCCTAAGCCTCACAACACCCCAAACCACCACCACGGGCCCCACTACCACCGCCGCTGCCCCTTAGCCGCCTACCCACGCCCAATCAGGTCCGGCGCCCCCTTCCCCCCACCCCTCAATTCCGGCCGTGGGGCCCCCGGTCACCAAAAACCCATTTTACACTAATCGCCCGTTTTGCAAATAAGCCCCTGACCGTATTTCGCCAATAACTCCCAAACGGTGCGTTTCTGGCCAAAGTCTCTCTAGACCAAAGTTGTAGAGCGTGAAATTCTCTTCGATTTGGCTATATGGAAGTCATGTTTTGGAGTTCGGAGCTGCTCGGAAAACGCGTTCAAAGTCTGCTGTCTGAAAGCGGTAAAATTCGTGTACTTTCGCGAATTCTGGCGAATTGGAGCATTTTCAGCAAAAAGACCCTTGGTGAAAGTTGTCCGGAATGGCGCGTTAAAGCTAGAAATAAAGTTGGTGTGAAGATTTAAGCTCGTTTGCAAATTCTGGAACCCGAACAGCGAATCCGGGTGTTAGAAAAAAAGTGAGTTTTCTCCGCTTTAAAGCTTCTATGGTTTTTGACGAATGAAGTAGAATAAAAATATGATTTTTATATTATAGAAAGAATAAAATTATGATTTTTATATAGTAGAGATAATAAAAATACGATTTTTATATTATATAGATAGTAAAGATTTGATCTTTACTATATGAACAACGGTATAAAAATAGAATTTTTATCTATGTAGTAGTAGAATAAAAATGTGATTTTTATATACATAGCAACAATATAAAAATGTGATTTTTATATATGTAGTGACTACGGGCAGTGAAATTGGGAAAAAGGCGAGCACAACGAAGATTTCTACATAAGAAGAGTCGTGGCATTTGGTTTAGCTAGTCGGTGAGAACTTCTCACTTTAACTTTTATTTCCTAGTCAGAAATATATACTAGGATGCAAACGGTGTTTAGTTGCACCTGACACCACTGTCCACAGACCATGGACTTGTTTGTTTGGTTGCATAGATTAGTTAGATTATTTAAGTTGAATTTGATTGTTTTGGTGAAATGGAATGGATTTGATTGATATGTGTATGGCGTGGACCATTATTATACCGGGGATAAGGCTAGGCCTTGTCCCGTTTCTTGTATCGTGCTGTTATGCCGCCGAAATTTTCTAAAATAAATTAGAAAAATAAAGATATCATTTTATTTAATAAATGAACCGAATAGAATATTCGTATGTTGAATAGAATAATTTGGTCGTTAAAAATATAATTTTTAACGTGAACATGAATAAATAAATATTCATTTACAAATCGAACGACTTGTTTATGTACACTGATTTGACTAACATTGATTGGGACGATAAATTTTACACATCGCCCAACTGCACAAATAAAAAAAATCTATGTTTGTTGATTTGAAACCCCACACGGGTATTGGGATAAAATACAGCATAAATTAATCCCAATAATTAGTTGTATGTCGATCGATGGATCGACAGGCTGTTATAAGCGTTAGATATCTATATTTGATGCTTATACAGTGTAGTGCACTTTGGATGATGGTTGATTATTTATCGTTGCTATTATATACATGTGTTGTATGGAATCCATATAATTAACTTTATATGGTAATTGATTGGGCATCATTCCAATTTAGAAAATAAAAATTTTTATAAAGTAAAGGTTTATGTGTTGACCGTACTCATCTGTTGAGATTAGTCATGTGTTGAACGAAATATTTTAACAATAAAATTTACATCTTTATTATATATAGAATTAGAAACTAACTTCTTTATAAAATAAAGGTTCATGTGTTGACAGTACTCATCCGTTGAGATTAGTCATGTGTTGAACAAAATATTTTAACAATAAAATTTACATCTTTATTATATATAGAATTAGAAACTAACTTCTTTATAAAATAAAGGTTCGTGTGTTGACAGTACTCATCCGTTGAGATTAGTCATGTGTTGAACGAAATATTTTAACAATAAAATTTACATCTTTATCATATATAAAATTAGAAACTAATTGGGAAATAGATAAGATGAGTGGTCTCCTGGATGTTGATCTGATGTTGGTTTTGGCCTTCGGGGTTAATATTCAGGGAATCGTTCTCTTGCTAATTTACGGTTGGAGTCTGATTTGAAATCAAACGAGATACCATGATTTTTATAAAATATATTGAATAACAAAAATAGTCACATGTGGACAGTACTCATTCGTTGAGATTAGTCATGTGTTGACAAAAATATAGATTCACGTATTTAATAGAATAAATATTCATTTGTTGAATAGAATAACGGAATTATTGAAATATATAAAGCCGTGTTGATTAGAGATGCACTATTTTGACGCGAACGATATTTATATCGATTATATTCGTTTTTATAATGAATATTGAATAGAGATAAAAAAAATCGAATATATATAAAGCAAATTCGAATTGAATTGAATATAAAGCAAATTCGAATTGAATTGAATGTAGAATGAATTGAAATTTGAATTGAATTGGAAATGGAAGTTGAAATGTTTTTGAACGAATTTAAAACTATTTATAAAATTCGTTTTAAATAGAAATCGATGAAATATATATTATATATATAATATAATGGCCTGAATAGAACGCGCCGCGCCGCGGCAGTTCGTGAATTTCGACCATTGATTTCGAACGGACATTACGGGAGATCCAACCATCGGATTCTCCTAAAACCGGAATCATTGGGTTCGTATCGAAAAGAGCTTTCTAAAGTATATTAGAAATTTGAAATCTAACAGTTGGATTTGGAGATACATCCAAATCAAATTTGGAAAAGGTCGCTGTAAGTGCAGTTCGATGGCCGTTGATGGAAATCGACTATACAGGCCTTGATAAAATTATCAAAAATAGTAATAATTTGTGTAAAATCATAAGAAATGATTTGTGAAGAACTGAGATGAAAAATCCCACATTTGTAAAGATAAAAAATAGATTTTTATCGAAATGAACTGGTTTTGAACTAAAATTAAACCCGTTTATTTTTAAATAAATAAATTGGATTTGAAACGGGTTTTAAATAGAATTAATTTGTGGGTTTATCGTGAATGGTGTTTTAAATAACACTAGTTCTTTAACCCGATAATAAATAGAATGTGATTTGGGTTTATCGTGAACTGTGTTTTAAATGACATTAGTTCTTTAACCCAGTAAAAGGAGTTTTAATGAATCTGCAATTAGATTGAAATGTGAATTGATAATCTAAATTATCAAATTTGGAAAATGAGCGAGAATGGAGTATCACCAGTTTTACTCCAAAGCGATAGTTAAATCTTGTTAGACCAAAATCTGGGCCTAACACCCAAATGCAAATCGTAGATCACAAAATGCAGAAAACAGTAAATAAAGAGGAGACAAACGAGATTTTTATAGTGGTTGGGCTGTAGATGTAGCCTACGTCCACTTTATAATCTTATTGTTATATTGACAGATTACAAGAATCAGTTACACGCGGACACACAATCCATGTGTTAACTGAGATTAGAAGAGGAGAATTTATGTGGAGAAGGGTGCAAAATCCTTGCACTTCAGTAATGGTGGAAGTAGTGAAGAAGAATGGCCAAAAGTCCTTGAAAATGCCTTCAAATGGTGTATTTATAGCTGTAGGAGAGCTTCTGGGTTGACCGGATCGTGATGGGGTACGTGGCACCCGATCCAGGATAATAGGAGCAAGATGTGGCATGAGAATAGGTCAAAACAGGGAGCGTATCTGCAGGTCTGAAGGTCGGATTGCGATCATGGGGTCGGATCGTGATATGGCTATCACGAGCCGAGTCTGGTCGTGAGCGGCATGGTGAAGCTGGAGTGAAGTGCTGGCGATTGGGTCGGATCGTGAGATGTACAACGGACGAGTCGTGGTCTGAAGAGGGCGATCCTATGAGGGGCGATCCGAGGGTGCGTGATCCATACTCCGATCGTGTGCTTCTTCGTCGCTTTATCCAGGAAATTGCCAGATTACACCAGTTTACGGAAACGGTCATAACTTTCAAACCGTAAGTCCGATTGAGCCAAACCGAAGCTCAAACTGAAGCTAACTCAGAGATCTACAAAAGTTATAGAGCTTAGCTCCATAATCACTGTTTTCGGACCCAAAAGAGGTCGTCTGACAGGAGTTTCGGGCCTATTTATGTTTAGGATGTGATTTTGACCAAATCTCTCAATGTCTTCTGACGTCGTTTCCATCGCTCGAGCATGTTATCATTTAGGAATTCCATGTGTGACAGCTTTGCCAAAAAATGTGTCAACAAATCTTTAATTAGATTTGAACGTGAAATGGTAATTAATTTTACCGATAACACCGTGGTGTTAGATATGGAGTATTACCAGTTTTGCTTCATGGGATGAATAGGTTGGGATTGGGAAATAAAATAAATAATTACTCCGGTGCGGTTCGCTAATCTCGACTAGTTTGGAAAATCATAATTTGGTTTGAAATGACATCCAAAGGAAGATTAAAGAATAAATTCAAAGAATTTATCTTGGATAAAATTAATGGGTACCTTTCCCTAGGAATATGAAATTTAGAAACTAGCTGTAGGTTATCTAAAAAGAATGGTTTCCTGGTATTGATCTGATGTTGGTTTCGGCCTTCGGGGTTAATATTTGGGAAATTGTTCTCTTGTTGATTTACGATTAGTAGCTACTGAATGGTAATGAGGCGTATGTTGTGTTTGTGTAACATTTGTTTTTAATATACGCGGATTGTTCGGAAAGTCCGGGTTTATACCCATTCTGAATAACCGATTCGACGATAAGTCGAAGATGATGACGGTGGTCAAAGACCAGAAGTCTTCACATCATTTGGATGATTACTGATGATCTTGATTGGACTGTACACCCAAGAGGATGGAAATAGTTGGTGGTCGTCCAGACGTACTTGGAGATCGATGGATATGCGAGGAAAGTGCCTCCGGTTTCGTTTAGACCCAGAACGAACTTGTAAATGGATTGTGTGTCTGACATTGGATTTTATTCTGTGTTGATTGATGTCTGTTAAATATATATCTGTTTGGCGGCGGAGAATTTATTCTCTTGCTTAACGCCCTTCTCTGAGACGTACGAGCTTAGAGGTTATATATCGATAGATATCAATCGCATGAATTGCCTGTGTGGCTCGCTGAGTTGCATGGATCAAGCCTTCTGTTGAAAAGCAAAGTCTTGTGGTTGATGATCAAAGCACGACCTACGTGGCAGCTTTGTGTATAGCGTGGATTCGCGAGCCTCATACTTCGGTATGAGTTAAAAACGGGATAAGGACTGCAGGGAGAGCACGACGTTTCTTTCTAGCTTTGGTGGTGTCAGTGACTTACCAGCCCTGACATTTATATACTTTTCACCTATGTGGTTGTTGGATGAGGCGCCTCGATTTTAGGTCTGTAAGGACCGAGAAACGTGTGTTTAGGAATAATTAATCCTCAAACGTAAGAGAGGACCGGCCCTGAAGCATCCAGGGGTTACCCAGAGTGTGTAGTCCCGAGGCATTTGCTAGAGTGTCTCGAAGCGGAGAGGAGCTTGCCCCTTGCCTCGACTCATGATGGAAATCCAATTTCCAATACGTGTATTTCGGTTTTATTTGTAGAGCCTAGTATGACGACATGATAGATGGTAATCATGCCGCCTAGGATTAATATTTATGATTGAAATTGTTTTGACACTATACACTTATTATAGTATCAAATGATTTGTTTTAAATGTACCAAGCATGTTTGGCTGTTATAAGGTAAAACCCTATCCTCCAGCTTGTGTTGCATTGTGTGATGGGACCTGGGTCTTATAATAGCTTCATTTTTCGAAAAAGCATTGCGTTGTTTTTTGATATGCACTGGTATTCTTGGGAGGAAACCCGTTCCGTGTTATACGGCGTGGTCCCTTGAATTACTCTCTTTTAAAGTAAAGTTTTATTTAACTGTTTTAGTTCTCACACCACTCACATGACTGACCTGGAGTTTATTGTTTTAACCTAAACTCTGGGTGCCCTTATTTTCAAAATGGGCAGCTAGTAGTTTTGGTTTTGCAGATTTTTATTCATAGGATCCTGATTTACAGCTGGAACGATGCTCGGAAAGCTCTGTATCCGTGTATTACTTTCAGTTGTGTTTTATATTGTTTTTCCGCTGCTATGTAATTTATTGTAATCTCTGATATTTATTGAATGTATAGTATTCATTTATACTCTGTATATTCTTGTATTTGATGGAATTGTTGTAATAACAATGAAATGTTCTTCCATCTGCGTTCATTTGTGTGTTGTTCTCAAAGTATCCGCTCTTTCCTTCATGGGGAAGTAACGGGTCCTTACAATAAAATTATTAAAAATATCAATAATTAGTATAAAATCATAAGAAGTGACATGGAAAGAATTAGGACGAAAAATTCCATATTTGAAAAGATAAAAATAGATTTTTATCGAAATGAACTAACTTTGAACTAGAATTATGATTCAACTATTTTTAAAATAAATAAATTGGTTTTGAAATGGTTTTTAAAATAACCTGAATTTCCTTTATATAAATTGGAAATGGATTTGAATCGAAATTTTCTTTGGAATAGTTCGATGTTGAATTTCGTGATTATGCAGATATTGTTATGGAAATGTGAAAGATATATATATATATCGTTATTTCCAATACGATATTTGTTGATTTCAGAATTTGATATTGAATATAAGCTGATATATTTTCTATTTAGAGCCTTGTATTTAATATCAAATTGGATTTTGGGTTTGTTGTGAATGGTATCTTTAATAATACCATTCTTGAACCTAATGGAGTTAAGAAAATTAGAAACTGACTGGAGATTAGCTAAGTTGAATGGTTTCCTGGGTATTGATCTGATGTTGGTTTCGGCCTTCGAGGTTAATAATTAGGGAATTGTTCTCTTACTAATTTACGGTTAGAGACTGAAGGAATGTGGATTGGATTTGTTGTGAACTGTGTTTTAGCGACATTCGTTCTTTTACCCCATTTACAGTGAAATGGGATTTGGAAATTATAAGTCTTTTGTTACGATTTAAAGGAGATTTTACAAAGTAAAGTTTTCCAATTTAATATATTAAATTGGAATTGAATGGAATTCGATTTGATAATAATCGGAATGAACTTCTGTGGAGGAAGACTGTTAATACATATGGAATTTAAGAGGCGTTGCCGTTATTCCATTTATATTATTGGTCCGATATGGAAATTTATATCGATTATATATATACATCGATTTGTTTTCCATGAAGATTCCATAAATAATGGAATGTGATTTGGATTGTCGTGAATGGTATCTTAATAATACTGTTCTTAGACCCAATGGAGTTAAGAAAATCAGAAACTAACTGGAGATTAGTTAAGTTGAATGGTTTCTTGGGTATTGATCTAGTGTTGGTTTTGGCCTTCGGGGTTAATACTTAGGAAATTGTTCACTTGCTAATTTACGGTTAAAAGCTAATAGAATGGAATGTGATTTTGGGTTTATCGTGAATCATGTTTTAAATGACATTGGTTCTTTAACCCAGTTAAAGATAGGATATGGTTTCCAATGTTAAATAATCGTTAATATTGATTTTTGGGAAGATTAAAACCAAGTGGAGTTTTAATGCATCCTTTATTAGATTGAATGATATCCAAAGGAAGATTAAAGAATAAATTTGAAGAATTTATCTTTGATAAAATTAATGGGAATCTTTCCCAAAGTATAAGAATATTTGAATAAAGGAATATTCTGGATTGGAGTAAGGCGTATGTTGCGTTTTTGTAACACTTGTTTATTTTATACGCGAGTTATTCGGAAAGATCGGGTTTATCCCGTTCTGAGTAACTGATTCGACGATGTGTTAAGGATGAAGACGGTGGTTGAAGACTGGAGGTCTTCACATCGTTTGGATGATTACTAATGTCTTGATTGGGCTGTACACCCAAGGCGAGGTAATAAGTGTTGATCGTCCATACGTACTTGGAGATCGGCCGGATATGCGAGGGCCTCTCCCTTGTATTGGACATATGGCGGAGGAATAAGGTGCCTCCGGTTTGGTTCAGATCCAGGATGAACTTGTAAATGGATGTGTGTCTGACATCGGATTTCATTCTGTGTGATTGATAGACATCGGCAGCATAGCGTGAATTGGCTGTGTGGCAAGCTGAGATGCAAATGATCAAGGATTCTGTTGAAAAGCGGAGTCTTGTGGTAGATGATCAATGCACGGCTTTTGTGGCGTAGCTTTGTGTAGCGTCAATTCGCGAGCCTCACACCACGAGGTGAACCAGAAATGGGAGAAGGACCTCAGGGAAATGGACATATGCTGGTTTTTATTTAGGAGTCACCTTGGCATTTTACTTATGTGGATGATGGATTGTGAGGCGCCTCGGTTATATTGGTCGATCCTTGGCCGATGGAGTCATTTGGCTCAATTATGCCCCTGGCAGGCTAGCATATCGTTTAGGGCCTTATTGATCCACTTCGAGTGGACTGGCCCTGACGATCCAAGGGCCCACCTGTGTCTGGGTCCTGAGGCTCGGGCTAGGTAGTCTCGAAGCGGGCTAGGACGATCCCTTGCCTTGGTTCACAGATGGGAATCCAACTTCCAATACGTGACATTAGCGGTTTTGATTGTAGAGTGCGGTTTTGGCGACATTATATATGGTACCCATGCTGTCTAGGATTGATACATTTATATTTGAAGTTGTTTTTTTACACTATGCACATATAATAGTATCAAATGATTTGTTTTAACGTACCAAGCATGTTTGGCTATTATAAGGGAAAACACTATCCCCCGGCTTGCGTTGCATTATGTGATAGGACCTAGGTCTTATAATAGCTTCATTTTTCCAAAAGCATTGCACTGTTTTGTTATATGCACTAGTATTCTTGGGAGGAAACCCATTCCGTGTTATACGGTGTGGTCCCTTGATATATCTGATTTAAAGTAAAGTTTTAAGTAACTGTTTTAGTTCTCACACCAGTCACATGACTGACCTGGAGTTTATTGTTTTAACCTAAACTCTGGGTACCCCTATTTTCGACACGGGCAGCTAGTAGTTTTGGTTTTGCAGATTTATATTCACAGGATCCTAGTTTACTACTGGAACGATATTCGGAAAGCTCTGTATCCATATATCTCCTTTAGTTGTGTTTTGTATTATTTTTCCGCTGTAGTTAATGTATTTAAATCTCTGATATTTTTTGATGTATAATATTTATTCATACTCTGTATATTCTTGTATTCTGATGAAATTGTTGTAATAAGCAATGAAATGTTCTTCCGTTTGTGTTCCGATGTGTGTTGTCCTCAAAGCAATCCGGGATTTCCTTCACGGGGAAGTTTGGTTCGTCTCAGTTTGGTATCAAAGCTCTGGTTTACAGAGCTCAAGAACAAGACACATTAGAATCATACGAAAGAATTCATCAGAGATTGGATTAGTAATATCCAATGAGAATGACTCGTTAGAGATAGGATCAGTAGTATCCTAGAACGAGTGTGAAGAGTATAAATAAAAATGAAAACAAGCTTTGTTTTGAAAAATTAAACCTTATTCAACGTATCTAATTATTTATTTGAATTGAATTTGGACAATCCAATATATAAAGATTTTTCATATACACCTTGCAAACGTGTATTCGAAGTTTTAATATACTAGATAGATATAGAATCACACTCTAGTCGCCCAAAGATGATTCTGGTGATTACTCGAGTATCATCAGAATTTATATTCGAGTTTTGAAAGTGGGATATCTGTATATTTCCATTAGACTGGTGTGAGAACCAAAACTAGATAGGGCTTATTGTTGTGATTTGGCATCAAAAATCTGATTTTTTTTACTATATATCAAAGTTATGAATTTGAAAAGCTAATCAAATAATTGATTGATGATGGTGTTGTGTGATTATTTATTTAAATCAACATATGAATGAACGGTTAATTTAGTCAGTTTGAATCAAATATTGAACTGTATTGAAAATTGTTTGAAATTGCATGCATACACATGTATATACATTGAACAAGTCATTGCAAAGAGGCTAGAGCAGAAGAATAAAATTGTTTGCCCGACAAATAGGTACATGTTTACTAGTTTCTTGGGTTTGGATGATTTTATGAGCCGCTTGGCTGTTTCTTTTTCTTTTTGGATTGGAGAGGCCTATATGGAAATTTCGGGGTTTTCCTGGTGCTCCCATGCAGGGAAGGTTATGGCGAAATTTTTTGAAAATTTAGGGTGTTGGCCAAATTTTTGAAAAATTTGAAATGTTCTTAGAAACTGAAAAGTTGAAGAACTTAAGCCATAATGAAAGTTGAGTTGATTAGTTAAACAACTTTCAGCTTTGTTCCTTTTCGAGGCCGAAAATATTTTAAATGGGGGAGGTTGTAACAACCCAGGAAATCCGAAGCAATTTTAATTTTTTTGGCAATTTTGATGAATTTTGAATATTTAAATTGAATTATTTTAAATAATAACGATGAGAAATTTATTTTTAATAGAATTAGAACGTATATATTTATATAGATCAACGTTAGAACATAAATATTTATTTTTAATTATAAAAGGAATTGGAAATGGCGATAGTTTGAAAATTCGGTTTTAAATTTCAAATGAATGTACAAGATTCAAAATAAACTGGATTTTAGCGAAACCAAAAATATTAGAATCTATTTGAAAATATCTTTCCAATTAATCAAAAAAATTGAAATTTCATAGTTGGAATAAAAAGTTACATCCAGTTGAAAATTCAGAATAGTCTCTATGGAATTTTGGCCCTTAAAAATAGCCATTTTGCAAACGGCCTCCGTTTTCGACGAAACCACTTTTGTTGGATCTGGGATGTTAGATTATTACTAGATTCAAAAATTCGTAATTTTCTGAATGAATATGTCAGCGTGGCAAAGGAAAATGTGTTTTGTCAGTTTTAGTCAAATTTAATCGACTGGAAAATGGCCCTTTTTAAAACGACCTCGAAATTTAACGAAATTAGTTTTGTTAGGACCGTATCGTCAATACAAGGCTAGAAAACATTTCTCGGGAATTTTTAGAGTCCGTATGTAGCCCCAGTAAATTGAAATGAGCATTCAAATTCAATATATAGATTTGTATTTTGATTTTGACGAAAACTGATCGAAAAAACCGAACTGGCTTACGATACATATCCCATTATGTTCGGAATGGGGGTAAATAGCTGGCGGCAACAGTGGGTGGGTTCAATTTCAAAATAAACATTTGCTTTTTGAAATTTAAAAATTATAAAATATATAAAAATTAAATGATCCCCCCTCTCCTACTATCTCTAAGTCAACCCCCCAACTAAATCAAAACAGATTTAGAAATAAAAAAGGGGAGTGACAGGGGGAGGAAGTCGTAGCCGCACGCCACCAGCGGCGGCGCCACTGACGATGAACCCTGTAACGACCCGGATTTCCGGCGACTTTGGTTATCGACATAAGCTCGATGTCGATAACCAAAACATTGAAAAATCCCGGTAATTAATGAAAGAAATTAGAGGGTGAGAATAGATAAGATAGAAACTTAGAATAGAAGAAGAAGAAGAAGAACACAACATCAGAGTAACACGAACCTCACAGCGGAACGAATAACATATAATAGATAACATAACTTTGAAATATAACAGTTATGTATACAATAACACTTATCAGAGTACATCACTTACAACACAGCGGAAATAAACTATAGCTATATGATCCAGAAGCCTCCTCCTCCAGCTCTTCAAGTATATCTGTAAATCCCGACTACTTGACTGCCCGTACAAATTTAGGCACCCAAGAGTTTAGGGAAGACAACAAAGTAAACTCCGGGTCAGTCATGGGACTGGTGTGAGTAAAATAGTTTAAACAGGTATATGAATAGGTAAACGATATCTCATAAGACCACGCCGCAGAATGGAACGGGTTTTTCCCTTATGAGAATCCAAAATATCTTTATATCAAAAACCTTTTGATATTATAATAATGTCTATGTACAAATAGATATCAACTAGCAGAAACGCTTTCATCTCACGTTCTACATATATAGTATACAATCAAATTCGCAAGCACGTATTGGATAATGGATTTCCAACTATGAAAAGGTATGGAACCACCTTCCGATCAGTGTACTCTAGGAACGATACACTGGAGTTCAACAAGAACATCTTGCAAATCAGCCACACATGACCGACCACTCATTTCGCTTGAGTCTATCGAATGTATATCACCAACGGTTGGGATCAGCAACCGTTCCCATATATATATATATATATATATATATATATATATATATATATGGGACATCATTGATAGATTTAATAAAAAATGAATATTCTCTAGATAGGTGATTATACCCCCTACTTCGGTGCGACCGACTTTGCCATGCTGCCTGCCCGATTTCTGTCATTTACCGGTTGATGAGGCTAGAAGCTACGCTTTATCATTACATCAGATTCACTTCGAATGCTACATTGTCGAATCCATCAAAAATCACTAATTGATGTCTACAACCCTACATTACGTGTCAGCTAAAAGAAGTTTCCTTCTCCGCTTCCACTCTTGGTATGGTTGAAGAAATCATTGTACGTGACCTCTTTGGAAATACTCTGTCAGACATTCATCCATACAAATCATCATCATTCACTTAGAATGTCACATCGTCATACCCGCCAAATCACAAATTGATTTATCCAAAAGTAACACGGGTATACAGCTTAGAGAAACGAATTCCTCCGCCACCAAACGTGAATACGTTTGAACAAATCAACTTACGCGATTTATTAGATATACTCTGTCAGACCTTCGTCCATACAAGTTGTCCTGGGACTGGACAAACCGAAGGCACTATTCTGTAAACAGGATAGCCCTTGCATTTTACTCCGTCTTCAATTATCTTTAGCATATATGATTCGCGATGCTTATGCCAATACAGAGTGGTTCTTTGGATAATAATCCAACCGGTCTCTCCATATTAACAACGTTATAATGGTCAAAACTTCGATAGTCTGTGATTTAACCATCAAAGAAAAATAAGTGTGCAAACAACGATATTATTTCCAACTGGAAATTATATCGAACAAACATCATTTAACATAAATCTCTTTAGTTCATTTATTTACTTATCTCCTGTTTCCTTATATTCTAAATTCTTATTTTTCTTTTATCAGAAAACATTTCTGATTCTCGTTTGGAAAACATTTCCAAAACTCCTTTACGATCAAACCTTACCATTTCTTAGTCAAGAAGGAAGTCACTCAAGTTGGGGTATAATTACCTCTCAGACCTTATCTGAACAACGTTATAACTTCGAAATGGTCAAAGTTTATCTTTTAATCTTTAACAACTTCTTTACGCCTTTCTCGGATTCAATTTTACTAATCCACTTCTATATTTAAAACATTGGTTATAACGATAACGTTATAATCCCTCCTTTCGAATTATCTAACTTTAATTATAACTTCTATTCTTATTAGTGAATAATTAACCAAACACTTATTTATTTATAAATAAATAAATCTCTATTTAAACACTGGAAAGTATAAGTACTTTCCCGAATTCGATATAATCGAATTTCCCGATTAACTCTCTTCGAGAAATCTCTATTTGATTAACTCTTCTTCGAATAACCAATATTCGATTAACTCCTTCTCGAATAAACGATATTCGATAATCTCTCTTCGAATAACTAATATTCGATAACTCTTCCTTTTCAAATATCTCATATTTGAAAATCTCACTTCGATTAAACTATAATCGATAACTCCCTTCGATGAAACTAACATCGATAACTTCTTTCGATGAAACTAACATCGATAACTCCTTTCGATGAAACTAACATCGATAACTCCATTCGATGAAACTAACATCGATAAATCCTTTCGGTGAAACTAACATCGATTTATTTAACTCGACGAACTTAACTCGACTATCTTAACTTGACTCGACTAACTCGACTTACTTGGTTCAACCAATTCGATTCGATTAACTAGGCTCGACTAACTTGGTCGAACCACCCGATCAACTCAACTTATTTAACTTAACTTATTTCTCAACTCGATCAACTCAACTTATTTAACTTAACTTATTTCTCAACTCGATCAACTCGATTAACTCCTATCGAATAACAACTATTCGATTAAACTCCATTCGCTTGACTCTAGATCGCAGCGATCACAATGGTTACGCCTGACTCCCTCAGGAAACATTCGACTGCCGTAGGCTATTTACAGCCCTGCGAATTACGCTAGCAGTCGTACAAGATGGCAACTTACCCTGAATACTATGTTTGACTAACTCTGTATCAAATAACTATATTTGATTAACTCTAGTTCGTTTTAACTCTAATCGATTAACTCTAACTAATTAACTCCAACTGATTAACTCTAACTGGTTAACTCTATTTGACTAACTCGACTTGACTAACCCCTTTTGAATAACATATTCGATTAACTAACTTTCGAATACCATATTCGATTAACTAACTTCGAATACCATATTCGATTTCTCCTTTCGAATACCATATTCGATTAACTTTATTCACTTTATAAAGATTTCCGTTTTAACAACGTTTTATTCATTTGAAAAGATTTACTTTTAAATAACGGTTCTACACTTTAAAAATGATTTCCTTTTTGTAACGTTTCCTTTCAATTCTATTTGTAAATGGTTTACAAATATTTCCTTTTCAAATTTATTCTTCAAATATTCTAACTCCTTAAATTCTCTGAAAAATTCGCCATAACCTCCTTTGTAAAGAGAGCATCGGGAAAATCCCCAAACCCGCCACACAGGCCTTTCCATTCAAAAAGAAAATGATTTGAAATTTTATCCTTTTTGAATATCTCCTATTTATAAATATTCCAATTTATAAACATTTCTTATTTATAAATATTCCACTTTATAAATATCTATTATTTATAAATATCCCATTTTATAAATATTCTATTTTCAATATCACTTTGCAAATCCACTTATCAACATTTCGTATGTTATGGTATTCAATCAGATCAAATCACAATGTTCAATATCGTCCAAGACATATAATCGTCCACAAATTTAATATCACATCATATAACAATATATGAAAAACAATAAAATAACTGTTGAGGAATACAGTCGGATTCCTCCAACCTGTCTCCCTGCATCCACAGATGTTACACAATATGATTATCATCACTTTCAGTTCTATATGATATATTCTGTTAAACAGAATCGATATAGAAAATTCAACTAACTGACTAGTAGTTCAATCAAACAGTCAACATACAGTCAATCAACCAATATCTAACAGTTCTAAAAATACAACATGAAATAATAAACTGTTCAGAGTTAGTGAGATTTACTCACATTTGCAGTTCATCGTTAAAGAACGATAAACTGTTATTTGGTTTGAATCAAACAATTTATTTCGCCATAAATTCCTACGATTCCCAATCCACTTCCAGTCAGCTTCATTGTGAAGCTCTCGTCCATACGGTCCTGTTGGATCTTGTTTCGCTGGATTTCGTTTATGTATGAGCAAGTTATGGTCATTCGAAGTTAATACAAATTTAAATTAAAACTTAAACAAAATTTCCATTTTCAAATTTTGGGCCTTACCTCCTCAAAATCTCGGCCCACTCCAACAATTTAAGAACACAGCCCGTACTCAGACCCTTCTTCCTCAATTCAAAATCACGACTACCAGATCCCCTTTTTCCCTTTTTGACCCCGCCGTTGACCGACTCCAGCTTCCACCTCGGCCAGCCGTTGGCTTCGCAACCACCACCATTGTTTTCCTCTCCACGACCTCTTCAACATCGTGCCTAGGGATTCCAGCTCGCAACCACCATCAGGAGTTCGACCTCGACCTCCTCTCCGCCTTGTACAGCATTCGACCGACGGCCTCTTCGACCAAATCACACAAAACTTTCCCACCATCTCCTAATCGATGCCCTAAACCCATATCCATCCTCCAATCCGAGTATTGATGCCCACAAATATCAAAAACCGAAGCCTAGTCTAACTTTGGGAAACAACGAACCCGAAAATGTACGTCAAGTCCCCCAAATTATATACGGAATCAAAGAGCATGTGGTGCTGGATTCGAATATATATATTAGAGGATTTATTGATTTGTATTTGATTTTTCTCTTTGATTATTCTCTTGTTCGAAACCTTACTGGAGAGAAAAATGTGGCGGCTCAAAGAACTCTTTTATAAGGGACAAGAATGTGTTGTGTGGATGTAAAGGAGGGATGTAGCCTTTGTTTTGGCCTCACACTTGGCTTAGATATTTTCTTTTTTTTTAATATTTTATATTCATTTTAGTCTTCTAAAAATCCATGTGATCACAAACGGTACTCAAAAAATCACCAAATTGGACATGTAGCTAGAGTTCGACATTACGGTCCCAACGAAACTGGTTTCGTCGAATTCCGACTTCGTATGCTCACACAGAGTATTTTTAACCGTCTAAATACTGACTGATTTTCAATCTAAAAATCCGTACGACCACATACTGACTCTAAAAATCATGAAACTGGAAATCTAACAACTATTTGATATTGCGGATCCAACAAAACTCGTTTCGTCGAATTCTGACTTCGTTTGCAAAACTGGCTATTTTTAATGCTCTGGATGACCCATTTAAATATATAAATATATTTAAATATATAAATATATTTAAATATAATTAAATTAAATACCAATAAATTTATATTATCGTATATCTTCACATATGATATCGTACAACTCCAAAATATCATATCAGAATTTACAGTTTGATATTTCGGATTTTAGATTTATCTCGATATTCAATTTATATCGAAAACCCTTTTATAACGTATATAAAGCGTTGCGAATTATAAAGGAATTCTACAGCGACTTTTCTGAAATTTGATTTGGAGGTACATCAAAATCTACCCGACGAAATTCTGATTTTTCTCTTCCATTAGAAAGATATACTCCACCAGCTCCACACGTTTCTTGTTTCACAGAAATCCGGCTTAAAACGAATCCTGTACATTCAGTTGAAGTTCAAATCGCCAAATAGCGAACTGCAGCGCCATTTCGAGCTCATTTATAAATATATTATAAACTATACGTTCAAATGTCGTCGATTCAATATAATCGTTATTATATTTCGAATCGAAACTCCACCAAATCTCGTATGCTATTCAATTCACACGATATTGTGAATTTCACTATTTCCGACTATTTCGACATTATAATATATTATTATATTATAATTATTTATTAAATGTTCAATATTATTTAATTAAACGATCATTAACTTCTCTAAATCACCAATTATATAATTAAATAAATTAATTATATATCGCAGAAAATGCGGGTCATTACATTCTTCCCCACTTAAAATAATTCCGTCCTCGAAATTGCTAAGTTAGAGGACGACCCTATCTATTGGAATTCCTAAGATATGTTTACCCCTTATTTCTGATTTCAACTGAACCAATTAATATCAACTAAAATATTTATTCATTCCGAATAACTAAAATTTTCAAAAATTTTGAGAATTTTCTAACACTTTAAATTTTCGGAAAATTTCGCCAGCACCTCCTTTATACTGGTCAATAGCTCAAACTCCAACTTGCCTCTCTGGGCCTTCTTCAACCCAAAAGAAAATCAAAACGCCAAACGGCTTGCCAATTCGGCTCATAAATTCCAAACTCATATAAAATATAAACTTGTACCTTTTTGTTGGGCATATCATTATATCCCTACCATCTGTTATCAACTCGGCATATACAAATGCCATCCCCATCAACTCCAACCAAGTTATTCTTAACACAACCATTCGCTTATTCAAGCCGAATTAAATTTCAAATTCGAGTTTCAAATTCAAAACTCTCAACTTAATCCCATTTCCAGATTATCCACTAATCAATTCCATTTTCATTTAACTTAGTCAAGGTTAAATTCTAATTTATTATTCACTTTCACCCTTTAAATCCATTTAACTTCATAAGTTAAATTTCAAATTTCAAATTCCTGGGTTCATTTCAAATTAATTTGAAATCACAATACCAATTCAAAACATTTGAATTTCTAAACACCTTTTTTTCTCAAAACAATTCAAATCAAAATCTCTGGTAGTAATCCACCACTAAGAACTCGAAAATCATACCGATGATACTGCGCAGTCATCATCGGAATTATTTTCCAGCGACCCAAGTGATTTCAATACTATATCATTTTCAATACCATTACTAAATACTTCCATTTTGAAAACATTTCAAAATCTCCCATGAACTTAAAATTTCCTTATTTTAAATTCTAAATCTGATTTAAATTCAGATTTAATTCATCTTATTTCATATACTTTACTTATATAAATTTTGATTAGTTATTTATAATCATTTCACTTTATAATCTCATTCGATTATAATAACAACCAATATATCCAATATATATATCAAAATATACTTTTGGTAAAATTATTTTTATTTACCCTCTTTTCAAAACATATCGTGCCGACCTATCGTATTCGAGTATTTATCAACTCGTACCGATACAGTGGATCAAACTGATCGACCAGAACTCATAAACTACTCAGCCCATGAATCTCCACAATATAAACCATTTTTTTATATCAAATACAAATACGCACTCGTATATATATACACTCAAACTCAATCTAGGGTATTACTAACCCTATCTCTACCGAGTCACGCCACAGAGCCAAGTAATTCTTAACATAAGCTCTGATACCAACTGTAATGACCTGGATTTCCGACGACTTTGGTTATCGACATAAGCTCGATGTTGATAACCAAAACATCGAAAAATCCCGGTAATTAATGAAAGAAATTAGAGGGTGAGAATAGATAAGATAGAAACTTAGAATAGAAGAAGAAGAAGAACACAACATTAGAGTAACACGAACCTCACAGCGGAACGAATAACATATAATAGATAACATAACTTTGAAATATAACAGTTATGTATACAATAACACTTATCAGAGTACAGCACTTACAACACAGCGGAAATAAACTATAGCTATATGATCCAGAAGCCTCCTGCTCCAGCTCTTCAAGTATATCTGTAAATCCCGACTACTTGACTGCCCATACAAATTTAGGCACCCAAGAGCTTAGGGAAGACAACAAAGTAAACTCCGGGTCAGTCATGGGACTGGTGTGAGTAAAACAGTTTAAACAGGTATATGAACAAGTAAACGATATCTCATAAGACCACGCCGCAGAACGGAACGGGTTTTTCCCTTATGAGAATCCAAAATATCTTTATATCAAAAACCTTTTGATATTATAATAATGTCTATGTATAAATAGATATCAACTAGCAGAAACGCTTTCATCTCACGTTCTACATATATAGTATACAATCAAAATCGCAAGCAAGTATTGGATAATGGATTTCCAACTATGACAAGGTATGGAACCACCTTCCGATCAGTGTACTCTAGGAACGATACACTGGAGTTCAACAAGAACATCTTGCAACTCAGCCACACATGACCGACAACTCATTTCGCTTGAGTGTATCGAATGTATATCACCAAAGGTTGGGATCAGCAACCGTTCCCGTATATATATATATATATATATATATATATATATATATATATATATATATATATATATATATGGGACAACATTGGTAGATTTAAGAAACAATGAATATTCTCTAGATAGGTGATTATACCCCCTACTTCGGTGCGACCGACTTAGCCATGCTGCCTGCCGGATTTCTGTCATTTACCGGTTGATGAGGCTAGAAGCTACGCTTTATCATTACATCAGATTCACTTCGAATGCTACATTGTCAAATCCATCGAAAATCACTAATTGACGTCTACAACCCTACATTATGTGTCAGCTAAAAGAAGTTTCCTTCTCCGCTTCCACTCTTGGTACGGTTGAAGAAATCAATGTACGTGACCTCTCTGGAAATACTCTGTCAGACATTCATCCATACAAATCATCATCATTCACTTAGAATGTCACATCGTCATACCCGCCAAATCACAAATTGATTTATCCAAAAGTAACACGGGTATACATCTTAGAGAAACGAATTCCTCTGCCACCAAATGTGAATACGTTTGAACAGGTCAACTTACGCGATTTATTAGATATACTCTGTCAGACCTTCGTCCATACAAGATGTCCTGGGACTGGACAAACCGAAGGCACTATTCTGTAAACAGGATAGCCCTTGCATTTTACTCCGTCTTCAATTATCTTTAGCATATATGATTCGCGACGCTTATCCCAATACAGAGTGGTTCTTTGGATAATAATCCAACCGGTCTCTCCATATTAACAACGTTAAAATGGTCAAAACTTCGATAGTCTGTGATTTAACCATCAAAGAAAAATAAGTGAGTGCAAACAACGATATTATTTCCAACTGGAAATTATATCGAACAAACATCATTTAACATAAATCTCTTTAGTTCATTTATTTACTTATCTCCTGTTTCCTTATATTCTAAATTCTTATTTTTCTTTTATCAGAAAACATTTCTGATTCTCGTTCGGAAAACATTTCCAAAACTCCTTTACGATCAAACCTTACCATTTCTTAGTCAAGAAGGAAGTCACTCAAGTTGGGGTATAATTACCTCTCAGACCTTAACTGAACAACGTTATAACTTCGAAATGGTCAAAGTTTATCTTTTAATCTTTAACAACTTCTTTACGCCTTTCTCGGATTCAATTTTACTAATCCGCTTCTATATTTAAAACATTGGTTATAACGATAACGTTATAATCCCTCCTTTCGAATTATCTAACTTTAATTATAACTTCTATTCTTATTAGTGAATAATTAACCTAACACTTATTTATTTATAAATAAATAAATCTCTATTTAAACACTGGAAAGTATAAGTACTTTCTCGAATTCGATATAATCGAATTTGCCGATTAACTCTCTTCGAGAAATCTCTATTTGATTAACTCTTCTTCCAATAACCTATATTCGATTAACTCCTTCTCGAATAATCGATATTCGATAATCTCTCTTCGAATAACTAATATTCGATAACTCTTCCTTTTCAAATATCTCATATTTGAAAATCTCACTTCGATTAAACTATAATCGATAACTGCCTTTGATGAAACTAACATCGATAACTCCTTTCGATGAAACTAACATCGATAACTCCTTTCGATGAAACTAACATCAATAACTCCTTTCGATGAAACTAACATCGATAACTCCTTTCGATGAAACTAACATCGATAACTCCTTTCGATGAAACTAAAATCGATTTATTTAACTCGACGAACTTAACTCGACTAACTTAACTTGACTCGACTAACTCGACTTACTTGGTTCGACCAATTCGATTCGATTAACTAGGCTCGACTAACTTTGTCGAACCACCCGATCAACTCAACTTATTTAACTTAACTTATTTCTCAACTCGATCAACTCAACTTATTTAACTTAACTTATTTCTCAACTCGATCAACTCGATTAACTCCTATCGAATAACTACTATTCGATTAAACTCCATTCGCTTGACTCTAGATCGCAGCGATCACAATGGTTACGCCTGACTCCCTCAGGAAACATCCGACCGCCGTAGGCTATTTACAGCCCTGCGAATTACGCTAGCAGTCGTACAAGATGGCAACTTACCCTGAATACTATGTTTGACTAACTCTGTCTCAAATAACTATATTTGATTAACTCTAGTTCGTTTTAACTCTAATCGATTAACTCTAACTAATTAACTCCAACTGGTTAACTCTAACTGATTAACTCTAACTGGTTAACTCTATTTGACTAACTCGACTTGACTAACCCCTTTCGAATAACAAATTCGATTAACTAACTTTCGAATACCATATTCGATTAACTAACTTTCGAATACCATATTCGATTAACTAACTTCGAATACCATATTCGATTTCTCCTTTCGAATACCATATTCGATTAACTTTATTCACTTTATAAAGATTTCCTTTTTAACAACGTTTTATTCATTTGAAAAGATATACTTTTAAATAACGGTTCTACACTTTAAAAATGATTTCCTTTTGTAACGTTTCCTTTCAATTCTATTTGTAAATGGTTTACAAATATTTCCTTTTCAAATTTATTCTTCAAATATTCTAACTCCTTAAATTCTCTGAAAAATTCGCCATAACCTCCTTTGCAAAGGGAGCATCGGGAAAATCCCCAAACCCGCCACACAGGCCTTTCCATTCAAAAAGAAAATGATTTGAAATTTTATCCTTTTTGAATATCTCCTATTTATAAATATTCCAATTTATAAACATTTCTTATTTATAAATATTCCACTTTATAAATATCTCTTATTTATAAATATCCCATTTTATAAGTATTCTATTTTCAATATCACTTTGCAAATCCCCTTATCAACATTTCGTATGTTATGGTATTCAATCAGATCAAATCATGATGTTCAATATCGTCCAAGCACATATAATCGTCCACAAATTTTATATCACATCATATAACAATATATGAAAAACAATAAAATAACTGTTGAGGAATCCAGTCGGATTCCTCCAACCTTTCTCCCTGCATCCACAGATGTTACACAATATGATTATCATCACTTTCAGTTCTATATGATATATTCTGTTAAACAGAATCGATATAGAAAATTCAACTAACTGACTAGTAGTTCAATCAAACAGTCAACATACAGTCAATCAACCAATATCTAACAGTTCTAAAAATAAAACATGAAATTATAAACTGTTCAGAGTTAGTGAGATTTACTCACATTTGCAGTTCATCGTTAAAGAACGATAAACTGTTATTTGATTTGAATCAAACAATTTATTTTGCCATAAATTCCTACGATTCCCAATCCACTTCCAGTCAGCTTCATTGTGAAGCTCTCGTCCATACGGTCCGGTCGGATCTTGTTTCGTTGGATTTCGTTTATGTATGAGCAAGTTATGGTCATTCGAAGTTAATACAAATTAAAATTAAAACTTAAACAAATTTTCCATTTTCAAATTTTGGGCCTTACTTCCTCAAAATGTCGGCCCACTCCAACTATTTAAGAACACAGCCCGTACTCAGACCCTTCTTCCTCAATTCAAAATCACGACTACCAGATCCCCTTTTTCCCTTTTGGACCCCGCCGTTGACCGACTCCAGCTTCAACCTCGGCCAGCCGTTGGCTTCGCAACCACCACCATTGTTTTCCTCTCCACGACCTCTTCAACATCGTGCCTAGGGATTCCAGCTCGCAACCACCATCAGGAGTTCGACCTCGACCTCCTCTCCGCCTTGTACAACATTCGACCGACGGCCTCTTCGACCAAATCACACAAAACTTTCCCACCATCTCCTAATCGATGCCCTAAACCCATATCCATCCTCCAATCCGAGTATTGATGCCCACAAATATCAAAAACCGAAGCCCTAGTCTAACGTTGGAAAACAGTGAACCCCAAAATGAACGTCGAGTCCCTCAAATTATATACGGAATCAAAGAGAATGTGGTGCTGGATTCGAATATATATATTAGAGGATTTATTGATTTGTATTTGATTTTTTTCTTTGATTTTTCTCTTGTTCGAAACCTTACTGGAGAGAAAAATGTGGCGGCTCAAAGAACTCTTTTATAAGGGACGGGAATGTGTTGTGTGGATGTAAAGGAGGGATGTAGCCTTTGTTTTGGCCTCACACTTGGTTTAGATATTTTCTTTTTTTTTAATGTTTTATATTCGTTTTAGTCTTCTAAAAATCCATGTGATCACAGACGGTACTCAAAAAATCACCAAATTGGACATGTAGCTAGAGTTCGACATTACGGTCCCAACGAAACTGGTTTCGTCGAATTCCGACTTCATATGCTCACACAGAGTATTTTTAACCGTCAAAATACTGACTGTTTTTCACTCTAAAAATCCGTACGGCCACATACTGACTCTAAAAATCACGAAACTGGAAATCTAACAACTATTTGATATTGCGGATCCAACAAAACTGGTTTCGTCGAATTCCGACTTCGTTTGCAAAACTGGCTATTTTTAATGCTCTGGATGACCCATTTAAATATATAACTATATTTAAATATAATTAAATTAAATACCAATAAATTTATATTATCGTATATCTTCACATATGATATCGTACAGCTCCAGAATATCATATCAGAATTCACAGTTTGATATTTCAGATTTATCTCGATATTCAATTTATATCGAAAACCGTTTTATAACGTATATAAAGCGTTGCGAATTATAAAGGAATTCTACAACGACTTTTCTGAAATTTGATTTGGACGTACATCAAAATCTACCCGACGAAATCCTGATTTTTCTCTTCCACTAGAAAGATATACTCCACCAGCTCAACACGTTTCTTGTTTCACAGAAATCCGGCTTAAAACGAATCCTGTACATTCAGTTGAAGTTCAAATCGCCAAATAGCGAACTGCAGCGCCATTTCGAGCTCGTTTATAAATATATTATAAACTATACGTTCAAATGTCGTCGATTCAATATAATCGTGATTATATTTCGAATCGAAACTCCACCGAATCTCGTATGCTATTCAATTCACACGATATTGTGAATTTCACTATTTCCGACTATTTCGACATTATAATATATTATTATATTATAATTATTTATTAAATATTCAATATTATTTAATTAAACGATCATTAACTTCTCTAAATCACCAATTATATAATTAAATAAATTAATTATATATCGAAGAAAATGCAGGTCATTACAACCCCCCTCCGGCCTCTCGTTCCTCCTCTTCCATCTCCTCCGAACCCCCGAGCTCCCCAATGCCCTAACGCACCTCCAACTACCGCGAAGCATAGCCGCTGCACTGCCGTGGGCCCTGCCACCTCCTCCGCTGCCTCTGCGAGCCAAGCTCCTCCTCCGGCTGTCAGGTGCCGCAAACCCCACCCCCTCCATCGATAAAATACCGTAAGTTTTTAATAATTTCTATTTATATAAATTAACAACAATTTTTTTCTGTTTTTTTAAAAGTAAATACATTATTTTGAAATCAGCTTTCTTATATATATGCAGTGGGATTTTTGTACATAAAGTGCTATCAAAAAGATTCGATTTTTATTCAGGAAAAGGAACGATTTTTATTTATGCAAAGATTAGATTTTTGGCTACGTAAAGATATGATTTTTATTCATATAAAGTTATGCTTTTTAGTTATTTAAAAATATACTTTTTAGTAGATAAAAATATGATTTTTATCTATATAGTAGCATAATCAAAATATGGTTTTTTTATATATAAATAGTGAAATAAAAATACGATTTTTATGTATAGAGATTTGAAATGAAAATAGGGTTTTTATTATGAAAAGAGCATTATAATTATATGATTTTTACATATGGAGTAGCGATATGAAAATGGGATTTTTATTTATATATTTAGCGACATTATAAAAATATGATTTTTATATATAAAAATGTGATTTTTATATATGATGTATCGATATAAAATGAGATTTTTAAAAGGCATATAGCGATATAAAAATATAATATTTATACATGAAGTTATATAATAAAAATGTGATTTCTAAAATACACATCATATTAAAAATGCGATTTTTACTATGGACAGCGGGAAAAGAACGCATTGAAATTTTGGGCAAATCTCAACCGTTCAGAAACAGAGAAAGGCGGAGTGGAACTCCAAGGTGAGAACTTCTCATTTTTAATTTATTTTCTAGTTTAAATATATACTAGGATGCAGATGGTGCTTAGCAGCAACCGACACCCGTCATCCACAGACCATGGATGACTTGTTTGTTTGATTGATGTGTTTTGAAAATTTATTTTTGTGTTATGGAATGGAATAATATATTTTATCGTTAAAGATATTTTATAGTTCAAAATATAATTTTTAACATGTATATGAATAAAATAAACATTTATAAACAAATCAGATGATTTGTTTATGTACATACATTATACTGATATTGATTGGGACGATAAATTTTACACATCGCCCAACTGCACAAATAAAATTCATTATTTGTTGTTTGAAACCCACACGGGTATTGGGATGATATATGACATACACTAGTCCCAATAATTAGCTGTATGTCGATCGATAGATTGACATGCTGTTATAAGCGTTGAATATTTATATTTGACGCTTATGTAGTGTAGAATGCACTCTGGATGATGGTTGACTGTGTTTGATTGTTGTATACATGTATCATATGAAATCCATATAATCAAATTATATGGTAATTGACTGTGTCTGATACCAGTTTAGAACGAATGAATATTTTAAAATAATGAATATTTTTAAATAATATTCCGAAAAAGATCAAAATTTGATTTTGATGTTCGATTTGGGATGGACACGAATATATTTAAATATATAAAGCCATGTTGATTAGATTAATGCCTTTTTGACGTGAACAATATTTATATCGATTTTAATTATTTTATAATGAATATTCAAAAGGAATTGATTTCAAGACATAATGTTTTGAAAATACTATCATTTAAATATCGATGATATGGAATATTCAATTTTGATTAGAAATTAGATATGAAATTGAAATCGTGTTGAAAATGAATTTAAAACGATTTATAAAATACGATTTTTAACGAACTGGGAGTTTCGACTCCGAAAATCAACACAAAACTACCATGTTGAATATTCAGACATCAGAAATACCTGATTATTAATAGAAAGAAGTTAGAGGGTGAGAATAGATTAGAAAGAAAGTTAGAATAGAAGAAGAATAACACACAACACATAAGAGTAACATGAATCTCACAGCGGAATGAATAAAATATATTATACGACATAACTTTGAAATCATAAATTTGTACTTGTATATTAGAGTACAACACTTACATCACAGCGGAATTAATCAATAGATATATAATGCTAATGAAGCCTCCTGCTCCAAGCTCCTCCTATTATATTTGTAAATCCTGACTACTTGACTGCCCGTACAAATTTGGGCACCCAAGATTTTAGGGAAAACAAAACAAAATAAACTCTGGGTCAGTCATGGGACCGGTGTGAGTAAACTCAAATCATTTGGTTTAGCTTTTAAAAATCCTTTCAAATGAAAAGGTAATCGTAAGACCGATCCACACATAAACACGGACGGTTTTTACCTTACGATGACCCAAAACACTTTCAAAATTAATACTTTTCTAATATTAAAATATTGTCTAATCACAAGTAATTAAAAATCTAGCAGAATGCTTACATCTCACGTTCCACAAATACAGTATACAAACAAAACCGCGGGCGCTTATTGGAGATTGGATTCTGACTATGACAAGGTATGGGACCACCTGCCGATAGTGTATCTCTAGAGGCGAATACACTGGGTTCAACAAGAACGTCTTGCAACCCGGCCCACACATGGCCTACAACTCATTTTGCTTGAGTGTATCGAATGTATACCACCAACGGTTGGGAGCTACCCATCGTTTCCCGAAAAGGGACAGCATCGAAAATAGATAAAAGAATGAAATGGATTTTCACTAAATAGGTGATATACACCCTAATGGGAGCGACCTACCTAGCCATGCTGCCTGCCCGATTTCTGTCATTTCCCGGTTGATGAGGCTTGAGGTCATAACGTATCTTTTGGAACACCTGACCACCATTCACTTTGAATGCCACATCGTCACACCCGCCAAATCACAAATTGATTTCCCTAAAAAATACCATGGGTATAAAGCAAAGAGAAATGAATTCCTCTGCCACCAAACGTAAGTACGTTTGAAGAGATCAACTTATGCGATCCTTTAGATATACTCTGTCACACATTCGTCATTCACGTTTTCCTGGGACTAGACAAACCGAAGGCACTATTCTGTAAACAGGATAGCTCTTGCAGAACTCCAACTTTAGTTATCTTCATGATAATTGATCGCAATGCTAATGTCCATACAGAGTGGTTTTCAGATAATGAATCTGATCTCGGTCTCTCCATATTGACGATGGAAAAATGGTCAAAAACTTCGATAGTCGGTGATTTAACTATCAAAGAAAAATAGGTGTACAACCAACAATCTTATTTCTAGGTAGAAATTCGATCGATCAATCATCAACCAACACTGGTCTCCTTTAATTTAATTTGTCATTAATTTATTCATTTCCCATTTCTATATATCTGTAAATTCTTATTTTCTAAATTTAGAAAATATACATTATTAATCATTGGAAAACATTTCCATATTTGTTCTCATTCCTTATTTTCTATATTAGAAAACATTTCTGATTTTTATTTGGAAAACATTTCCAAAAACTCCTTTCATTTGATTTAAACCGATGTTTAAATAAAACATCAGTAAGCCAATTCAAACCATTACACTCATTAACTAAATTCACTTAATCAGCCTTCACTATAGAACCTTACCTATCCCTTAGTTAAAATCGAAGTCAATCAAGTTGGGGTATAATTACCTCTCAGACCTAAACTGAACAACATTTCTAACCTCGAATAGACAAAGTTCACCTTTTTAAATCTTTTAACTAACTTCCTTACGTAACTCAAATTCTATTTGTGAATCCACTTCTTTATTTTAAAACATTGATTATTACTATAGCGTTATAATCCCTTCTTCTTAAATATCTAACTTCAAAATATAACTTTTATTCCTTTATTTAACTAAATAACTAAATAGACAATTTATGAAGAAATCACTAATTCTTGATTAAAATGAAAAGTGTACTTTCTCAAATTCGATATAATTGAATTTCAACGTATAACTCTCTTTCCAATAATCTCTATTCCATAACTCCTTTTCGAATAAACTATATTCGATAACTCTTTCTTCGAATAACTATATTCGATAATCTCTCTTCTAATAACTATATTCGATTAACTCTCTTCGAATGATTTACATTTGGTTAACTCTCTTCAAATTTTGCATTCGATTAATCTCCTTCCGAATAAACTATATTCGATTAACTCCCTTAATTCTATTCGAATAAACTATTTCGAATAACTCCTTTAATTTTATTCGAATAAACTATTTCGAATAACTCCTTTGATTTTATTCGAAAAAACTATTTCAAATAACTCCTTTGGATTAACTGAATTGGATTAACTCGGCTTGATTAACTCATCTTGACTAACTCAACTCGATTAACTCAACTTGGTTAACTTAATTGATTAACTCAACATATTTAACTCAACTTATTTAACTCCTATCGAATAACTAATATTCGATTAACTTATATTCGAATAACTATGTTTGTTTTAACTTTATTTCGAATGGCTAATATTCGATTTAACTCCATCCGTTTGACTCTAAATCGCAAAGATCACAATGGTTACGCCCGATTCCCTCAGGAAACATCCGACCGCCGTAGGCTATCTGCAGCCCTGCGAATTACGCTAGCAGTCGTACGAAATGGAAACTCATCCTGAATAACTATGTTTGACTAACTCTATCTCAAATAACTATATTCGATCAATTCTAATTGATTAACTAATATTCAATTAATCCTAATTCGATTAACTATGTTCAATTTACTATATCTGGTTATCTCTTACCGGTTAACTCTATCTAATTAACTCTAACTGGTTAACTCTAACTGATTAACTCTAATCAATTACTCTAATTCGATTAACTCTAATCGATTACTCTAGTTCGATTAACTCTAACCGATTAACTCTTAATCGACTAACTCTTCGTCCATATTCAGTTTCAAATATCGATGTTGAAATCAATTCTTACTTTTGTATATAAGTCCTGACTTATATATTCTATTTATCCAATGATAAATATTTAATTTAATTTATAAAACCTTATTTATAAATTTATCTTCTCCACTTATCTGTTAAAATAGATTTCTATTAAATGTCTACTTTAAATTCATATTCTGTTATACCCGTGTGCGAAGCACAGATCTAAACCTTCTTAGCGTAAAATTCTCTTTTTATACAATTCAATTCATTTTTCAAGTATTTCCTTTTTATAATATCTTATTTATTTTTTAAATAAATATTCCTTTATAATGCTATTTATTTAACAACTAAATATTTCTTTTTAATCTATTTGTAAATGTTTTACAAATATTTCCCTTTTCAATTCTATTTGCCAATGTTTTACAAATATTTCCCTTTTCAATCCTATTTGTAGATGTTTTACAAATATTTCCCTTTAATTCTATCTATTTGTTTAACAAATAAATATTCCTTTTTAATCTATTTATTTTCTAAATGAATATTTTCTTTTTATAAAATCCTTTGATTTTATAAATATTTCTTTTTCAATATAACATTGAAAATTTACTTTTTAACATTCCAATATTCCTTATGGTATTTAACGTACCATATAACATTGATCGCTATTATTCCAACATATAAAATCAACAACAGATTTCATATCACATCATATAACACAATATACGAAAAACAGTAAAATAAATGTTGAGGAATCCAGTCGGATTCCTCCGACTTATTTCCCTGCATCCACAGATGTTAATCACATGAATAACATGAATATGAAATATTCTGGTAAACAGAATTAATATTCGATTAACAATTTATATCTATATCGTTATCAATGTTTTCAACCAATTAACTAGCAGTTCAACCAAACACCCAACACACAGCAAACAATCATCATTTATAAATTCTAAAAATATTTTATAAAAATATAAATTGAGTAGAGTTATTGAGATTTACACACCTTGGTGGTTTATCGTTAAATAACGATTATCGGTCATTGATTTGATTCAGGCGTTTAATTTCATCATAAATTGTGACGAGCCCCAAATCACTCCTACTCAAGTTCATTGTGAAGCCCTCGTCCCTACGGTCCCAATGGATCCGACCATTCGAAATTCTGATAATGTATGTAATAGATATTAAAGTTACAAGTTCATTCAATTTTTAAATTAAAACAAAAACCTACTTTCTTTTTCATTTTTTTTCTAATTGGGCTTACTAACTTTTAAAGGCCCATACTCACGTTGGCTACTGCATGAACAATTTCTTCTTCTTATTGACGAAAACTGCGACTACAGGATTTCCTCAATAACCATTTTCGATCATTTCTCCAACTATATCTTCCTTAACACACCACTACAAATCAAGCCAACCATACCGTTGAACTTCTCAAGCAAATCTCCATCACCTTACATCCATAAGACACAGTTCGACTCTCTCCACCATTTCTCGTTTCCCAGGCATCGTACGCACCAGTGGGAAAACTTGCGACATCAATATGCCCAAAATCCTTCAAGACTTGTACACCTGGTGCGGATTCCCATCGTGAATCCCACTATGAACCTGAATTTGCAATTTACTACTCCTATTTCTCAAGAAATCCAACCCTAACCAACAATGGATGAAACCGTCGATCGCAAAAATGGATCGAACCCCACAAAATCGATATAGGATCGAAGAGAATCACCTTCTAAACCAAAAAATACTTGTCTTGGATTTTAAAAGATTTTATATGAATTTTCATGAATATTTTTCAAAGAGGATTTGTTTACTTAGATGAAGGACTTCGGCGGCTCATGTTTTTGACCATAAGAGGAATGTGTCTAGGGTTAAGGAGAGTTGAGGAATATATATAAGGATAATATATATTTTTTATTCGATTATTAAATTCATTTTAGTCTATCGCTGTTTGTATTAGTCCTTTAAAAATTCCCGTGATCACACATGATATCCAAAAATCATGAAAATTGGCATGCAGCTACAGTTTGACATTACGGACCCAACGAAACTTGTTTCGTCGAATTCTGACTCCGTTTGCTCACATAGCGTATTTTTAACCGTCAAAATGCTAACTATTTTTCGCATTTAAAATCCGTACGGCCACACACTAACCCCAAAAATCAGGGAAATTGAAAACTAACGATTATTTAATATTGCAGATCCCACAAAATTAGTTTTGTCAAAAGCAGAGGTCGTTTGCAAAACTGGCTATTTTTAAAGCTCTAAATAACCCATTTAAATATATAAATATATTTAAAAATAGTTAAATTAAATATTTAAAAATAAATATTATCGTATATATTCACAATGGAATACCATACAGCTCCAATTGGATTTATAACTCGATTTCAAAGCTCCTAGTTATATCGATATTCGATTTATATATAAAATCCTTTTATGAAAGAAATATATATCTATAAATTTCAAAGGAATTCCATAGCGACTTTTCTAAAATTTGATTTCGACATAACTCAAAATCTACACAATGAAATCCTGATTTTTCTCTTCCATTAGAAAAATACATTTCACCAGCACTGAACGTTTCTTGTTTCATAGAAATCTGATTTAAAACGGACCCTGTATATTCAGTTGAAGTCCAAATCGCCAAATAGCGAACTGCCGCGCCATTTCGAGCTCAATTTTAATTATAATATAATTATACGTTCAAACTGTCATTAAAATAATATATTCGTTATTCTATTCCAACTCTAAACTGGATTATAGCTTATATATAATCCAATTCACATTGTATTGTGAATTCTACTATTTCCGACTATTTCAGAAATTAAATATATTATTTTATTAATTAATTTAATTAAATATTCACTATTATTTAATACTATGACCATTCAAATTTCTAAATCACTATTTATATAATTAAATAAATCAATTGTTATATGGAAAAATACGGGTCGTTACATTCTTCCCCCCTTAAAATAATTTCGTCCTCGAAATTGCTAAGGTAGAGAACAAACTCTATTGACTTGTATAAATTTATTTGTTTACTTACCAACTTTAATTTCAACTGAACCAATTTAATTTCAATTAAAATATTAATTAATTCTTATCAACGATAATTTTCTATAACACTCTAAATTTCCACAAAATTTCGCCAGCACCTCCTTTGTACCAGTCAATAGTTCAAACCCCAACTCGCATCTCTAAGCCTTTTCCCATCCAAAAGAAAATCAAACAGCCAAGAGGCTTGCCAAATCGGCCTATAAATCACCAAATCCATAAAAATAAAAGTGTACTTTTTGTCAGGCATATCATTAAATCCTTCCATTCTGCTGCCAATTCAACATATACAAAAGTCATCCCAATCAATCTCTAATCATTCGTTCTCAAATCCAGTCATCCTATTTTCAAACCAAATCTCATTCTCAATCTCAAATTCCATTACCAGTTTAATCTCTTACTTACCAGTCCAATATACTTAAACAAATTCATAACTCACAAATCCGACTTTATTCTATATCTTTAACACCACACCTCCATTAAGGTCACTCACAAAGGGAATGCCTTAACTTCAGTGGAGCATTTTTGGTAAACAGACACAGAATATCAAAAGACGGATATAAAAATTTTGCAGTGGAAAATAAACAACTTTATTAAATCACAAAATACTTTGTTACATAATACCATGAGTCATATAACCATTAAAACACTTCTGTCTTACATCATCAGAGTACATAGGTATTTAAAAGAAAAACATCCTTGCCCATATTAAGGAGCAAGCCATATAAGAGACAGAGACTCGAGCCATACTTCAGAAGTAGCTTCTAGAAGATGATATCCAAATCCTGACTAAAC
This sequence comes from Allium sativum, assembly GCA_030737875.1. Taxonomy (NCBI): domain Eukaryota; kingdom Viridiplantae; phylum Streptophyta; class Magnoliopsida; order Asparagales; family Amaryllidaceae; genus Allium; species Allium sativum. The sequence continues at coordinate 276,019,179 of CM060926.1, read as the reverse complement.
CTGGGTGTTTCCTCCCTGAGAACCTGGGGGGAACGGAAGAAAAGAGGCGAAACAAACTAGGTCAGACATACGTCCGGTGAGTCCAGTAACTTTTAGCCAGTAAATAAATAAAGGTAAACATGACAGGCAAACAAAGTGGATAAGAGGATTCACGGTACAGATGACAAGTATGAAAGGACAAATAAGGCAAGGTGTATACGTCACTACAAACTACTAACTACTCTGCACTATTACTAGTAAAATCAAGATGGGGTGATCCCTTCCGCTAATGATAACGATGGTGGTAGTTTCGTGTATTCCAAGCTTCTGTCATAGGTGCTCCCTGCTCCTATCTCAACTAGTCATACCCTCTACCCTCCTACTATAAATTGGTAGACTTAGGGCATACGTCCGGGTATACCCTAACCACTACCCTAATCGATCGGCTCCCTACTCTGTAGATACCCTGTGCTGGTCCCACAACTAGGGGGTATCAATTCCCTAAAGTGGCATACTAAGGTGTGCACAGTTATACCTACGGGTGTCATGGTTGTCTTGTCCCCCTCTGACCGGACCATGCACGTACATGTCCCCAGTCGGTTTGCGCCGCCTACACCATCCGTCTTGTTTTGGATCTCTTACAATCAATCAGTAAGCGTGCCCCTTCCCCGCCAAGTACGGAGTTCTTTACTTTGATACCCCATTGGGTTACTGACTGAAATGGGTCCCACACAACATGATACAAGTTCTCCGCTATGTCTTGTATCCCCACTAGTTTTCAACTGACTATGTATACCTAAGGTGTCTTTAATTACATAGCCCTCAATCAGTTATGCGTACCTATAGGTGTCTTTAATACATAACCCCTATTCTACCTATCGGTTATGCGTACCTATAGGTGTCTTTAATACATATCTCTATCTATTCCCATTAGGGGGTATTTAATACATAACTTTACCATTTCGCCCCGGTTATCTATACCATTAAGTGTTTTAATTACATAACCCTTTTTGTCCGGTTAAGTTTGTGGGCCTATATGTATTAATATTACCCACCTACCCTTCAGTTGTACTTAACCCTCCCACTGATTTAATCCTATTTATTTAATGGTTAAGTTTGTGGGCCTATATATATTAATATTACCCACCTACCCATCAATTGTACTTAACCCACCCACAATCCAATTCGTTTTACTTAACCCTAACTTATGTCTATCATCATACAGTCCATATGTATTAAGTTAGGTTAAGTAGTCTTTAATCAGCATTAATTAATTATTGAGACAACTAATCGTATTTCACATGCCACCCAAGGCACCTACTTAACCCCTCATGTCCCACTACATGTTTATCTGGATGCGTGTTTCTTAATTCATTAGGACCATAACCTTATAAAGACCTCCCACATTAGACTGGCATTTGTGGCAGTTGGTTTTGCCGGGCGGGTCCGGGCTTTCTTACACCACAAAAGATCCTAACCCCGTGTCTTTACAAATGTCACACATTTAATTTATGCCTAAGACCTCCCACATTAGATTGGCATTTGTGGCAGCTGGATTTGCCTGGCGGGTTCGGGCAGTCTTACACCACAAAAGAGCTTAACCTCGTGTCTTAGACGATTAATTATACAAGATTAATTATTCCCCAATTTGAATTAATCCCCTTTTTCAAATTATCAATCAATTCCAAATTTAACTATGGCCATAATTGACTCAATTATGTCCGTCTATTTATGGTATATAAAATCATACCAATTTGATCACAAATTTATTTTATTCCATTTACGGCATTTATGCCAATTCTCAATATTAAATCTTCAGACTTCAATTGCTTAAACATTCCTCTTTTGATTAATTAAGTTAATTAATTAATCCTTTCTTTTTTATAGGTGTCAATACCTATCTTATTAACAATTTGAATTTCCTATCCATAAATGCTCATATTCAAATTATACCATTTTTACCCAATTTTACCCATGTCATTATAGGTAATTATTTATATGTTTCCCTACTAGAATCATGTGTCCAATTTACATAATCACTATGCCTATTACAAATTCCCCTTTTCCTTTGTTTCTTAACTAGTGTAACCGTTTGCGTTTTTAGCGTCATCGAGGCTACAAGGTAGCCTCGCCATAACAATAAAATAAAGGGAATGACAAGATGATCGTTTTCAGTACAATTTTGGCATAAGCATGACAACTAGGGAAAATGACATGATAACTTCGCATATAATTATGATTCACCACATAATTAAAAATTGCGTAGAGTCATGATTTTGCAACATAACAACTTGCATAGGTTCATGAATTAACAACATAATTAACAACTAACGTAGATTCATGATTCACAACATAACAACTTGCATAGGTTCATGAATTAACAACATAATTAATAACTCACATAGATTCATGATTTACAACATATTTAACAACTTGCATAGTTTCATGAATAATAACTTGCATAAATTCATGATAACAACTTGCATAGATTCATGATAACGACTTGCATAGATTCATAATAACGACTTGCATAGATTCATGATAACGAATTGCATATATTCATGATAACGACTTGCATAGATTCATGAATTCATCACACAATAACTTACATAATTTCATGATCAACAATGACAATAAACTTGCATAATTTCATGATCCACAACAACAATAAACTTGCATAACTACAAACAACATATACCCAAATCATAGTCTACCACGATTCACTTTTATTTATTTAAACCTAAAAGTGATTAGAAATCAACGAAAAAGAGGTATTGAGTTCTGGGATCTGAATTCTGTAATTGATTAGTGTTCCCTTATTGTAGACAATTTCGTTGTTGTAGTTTTAGGCTTGATTTGATTTGAATTGGGTTACTTTACTTTGCTTCTAGTTGGTGACGGCTACTCTAGGGTTTGGAGTGACAACATGACGGCCATTGATCTAATTTTGATTTGATTTTAGGGTTTGAGTCTACATGTCTTTTTATAGAGTTTAGGATTAGTTTAGGCCGTCAGATCAATCCAGAATTAATTCCAGCCAATTAGAGAAGATCAAAAACCCTAATGAGTCAGCACATAGTCATAAACAAGTCACAAAACAAATCTTCCCCGGGGGAGGGGGGTAGGTCGACCCCCAGGTCGACCTGGTCAGGGTAGGTCGACCCCTAGGTCGACCCTATGGCCGACCTGGTCCTGGCGGGAAATTTCCCACCTAACCCATTCTTACTCTGAAATTTGAATTTTCGAAATATGTTTTAAATTTTCTGAAACTTCCGATGGCCATAACTTCTTCATACGAAGTCCAATTCACGCAAACTCGGACTCTATCTCAACCAGAATTCCGAGACGAACACAATGGAGCAACCCATTTCCCTTAATTCTCAAATTTACAATTAAGTATTCTTTAATTCGTTACCATTAATATTAAAATTACGGGGTGTTACATTCTCCCCTCCTTAAAGGATTTCGTCCCCGAAATCTTCAAGTCAAGAAGAATGTGCATCCTACCATACAATCACCTATCTACTCAACCATCAAACACAGGCATCCATTGTCCTTAAAAGATTTTTAATGCCGTATGAACATATGCAAAAAGTGTGTGTATATGTTCCTTATCTGATGCAAAATCAGGCGGTCTACTGATTCAGTTGATCTCCTAATGCAAACCATGATAGTGCCGTGCGTCCATTATGTATGCGAAAGAATCCTATCGATACATATTATTTCTACATGTGTGCTCAACCATTCAACAAAATGCAGCATCCATATGATAACACAACCATTGTTTATCCAATAACCTATATATGCACACACATTTATAAGCAATATGAAAGTGATTTGAGCCAATCTAGTGCCTAATGTGTGTGTAAATGCATCCACGAGCAACCACTAGCAAACACTTGCAACCATCAAACATAACATGTCCCAAGCACATTTTTTCATCCATGGATTTCCTATCTAAAGGTCGAAGATCCGGTCGATGGGATATAAAAAAATGATATAACTAAAACAAAAGCTCTGTTCCCATTTGACATCGGTTAAGAGAATAATTCCCTAAGTCTCAGCCCCGAAGACCGAAATCAACATCAGACTAACACCCAAAGAATTACCCCCATTAAACAATGCCAAAACTGGAGATCTACTTCATGCTTCGAGTAGAAACCCCTATCCCTCAGAAATATCAAGATATTTATAGACTACTGGTATAGATCAGATTACAGAATGATTCTCAGAAAGCTAAGCATAACAGACCCTTGCAGGTCACAAGAAACTTTGGGGGTCTTCCCATGACAAGTTAGAAACTTAATGACCCTCCTCTCAAAATCTTAAATGAACCTCTACTTAGAAAGCTGGTCCATTTAGAACCAACCCATAGCCCATAAACTTGAGCACACCAATATCACATTCAAATTTTTGATGCCTAACACAGATAATTTCAATCCCTTACAAATCACTACCAATTGAGCCGAACCAAAAATGGGGTTTGAAACAACTACGGGATCAGAAACAAGACTAGTACTAAAGTGCAGAGTCTCAATTACAGAATCAAAGAGAGTCTTAACTTCATAAGAAAATTAAACCTTCTACATAAATTTTCCTATCCCTATCGTATCCATCCGCCGCGAGAGCATTCTCCTATCCTATAAAAGGAAGTGATTTTAGACAAAGGACCGAAGGATACTACATATGGCTTTTCGGGGAATGTTTTTTCAAAACAGGCTTTCCTTTTTGAAAATACTTTCTTTTAAAACCTTTTTTAAAAATATTTTCAAAACTTTTATCTAATCTGGTAACCTTCGGCTCTGATACCAAGTGTAACACCCCACCACCATTAAGGTCACTCACAAAGGGAATGCCTTAACTTCAGTGGAGCGTTTTTGGTAAACAGACACAGAATATCACAAGACATATATGAAAATTTTGCAGCAGAAAATAAATAACTTTATTAAATCACCAAAATACTTTGTTATATAATACCATGAGTCATAAAACCATTAAAATACTTTTATCTTACATCATCAGAGTACATAGGTATTTAAAAGAAAAACATCATTCCCCATATTAAAGAGCAAGCCATATAAGAGACAGAGACTCAAGCTATACTACAAAAGTAGCTCCTAGAAGATGATATACAAATCCTGACTAAACCTGGGTGTTTCCACCATAAGAACCTGGGGAGGGGGGGACGGAAGAAAAAGGCGAAACAAACTAGGTCAGACATACGTTTGGTGAGTCCAGTAACTTTTAGCCAGTAAATAAATAAAGGTAAACATGACAGGCATACAAAGTGGATAAGAGGATTCACGGCACAAATGACAGGTATGACAGGACAAATAAGGTAAGATGTATGCTTCACTACAAACTACTAACTACTCTGCACTATTATAGTAAAATCAAGATGGGGTGATCCCTTCTGCTAATGATAACGATGGTGGTAGTTTCGTGTATTCCTAGCTGCTGTCATAGGGGCCGCCAGCTCCTATCTCAACTAGTCGTACCCACTACCCTCCTACTACAAATTGGTAGACTTAGGGCATACGTCCGGGTATACCCTAACAACTACTCTAATCGATCGGCTCCCTACTCTGTAGATACCCTGTGCTGGTCCTACAACTAGGGGGTATCACTTCCCTAAAGTGGAAACCTAAGATGTGTACAGTTACACCTTCTGGTGTCATGGTCATCTTGTCCCCCTCTGCCCGGCCCATGCACACACATGTCCCCAGTCGGTTTGCGCCGGCCACACCATCCGTCTCGTTTTGGATCTCTTATAACAATTCAGTAAGCGTACCCCTTCCCCGCCTAGTACGGAGTTCTTTACTTTGATACCCCTCTGGGTTACTGACTGAAATGGGTCCCACACAACATGATACAAGTTCTCCCTTATGTCTTGTATCCCCACTAGGTTTTCTACTGACTATGTATACCCTATAGTGTCTTTAATTACATAGCCCTCAATCAGTTATGTGTACCTATAGATGTCTTTAATACATAACCCTTATTCTACCTATCGTTTATGCGTACCTATAGGTGTCTTTAATACATAACTCTATCTATTCCCATTAGTTATGCGTACCCCTAAGGGTGTCTTTAATACATAACTTTACCAGTTTGCCCCGGTTATCTGTACCATTAGGTGTCTTTAATTACATAACCCTTTTTATCCGGTTAAGTTTGTGGGCCTATATGTATTAATATTACCCACCTACCCTTCTGTTGTACAAAACCCTCCCACTGAGTTAATCCTATTTATTTAATGGTTATGTTTGTGGGCCTATATATATTAATATTACCCACCTACCCATCAGTTGTACTTAACCCACCCACAATCCAATTCGTTTTACTTAACCCTAACTTATGTCTATCATCATACAGTCCATATGTATTAAGTTAGGTTAAGTAGTCTTTAATCAGCATTAATTAATTATTGAGACACCTAATCGTATTTCACATGCCACCCAAGGCACCTACTTAACCCTTCATGTCCCACTACATGTTTATCTGGTTAAGTGTTTCTTAATTCATTAGGACCGTAACCTTATAAAAACCTCCCACATTAGACTGGCATTTGTGGCAGCTGGATTTGCCGAGCGGGTCCGGGTAGTCTTACACAACAAAAGAGCCTAACCTCGTGTCTTTACAAATGTCATGCATTTAATTTATGCCTAAGACCTCCCACATTAGACTGGCATTTGTGGCAGCTGGATTTGCCGGGCGGGTCCGGGCAGTCTTACACCACAAAAGAGCCTAACCTCGTGTCTTAGAGGATTAATTACACAAGATTAATTATTCCCCAATTTGAATTAATCTCCCTATTCAAATTATCAATCAATTCCAAATTTAACTATGGCCATAACTGACTCAATTATTTCCATCTATTTATGGTATGTAAAATCATACCAATTTCATCACAAATTTATTTTATGCCATTTAAGGCATTTATGCCTATTCTCAATATTAAATCTTCAGACTTCAATTGCTTAAAAATTCCTCTTTTGATTAATTAAGTTAATTAATTAATCCTTTCTTTTTTATAGGTGTCAATACCTATCTTATTAACAATTTGAATTTCCTATCCATAAATGCTCATATTCAAATTATACCATTTTTACCCAATTTTATCCATGTCATAATAGGTAATTATTTGTATGTTTCCCTACTAGACTCATGTTTCCAATTTACATAATCACTATGCCTATTACAAATTCCCCTTTTTCCCCGTTTCTTAACTAGTGTAACCGTTTGCGTTTTTGGCGTCATCGAGGCTACAAGGTAGCCTCGCCATAACAATAAAATAAAGGGAATGACAAGATGATCATTTTCTGTACAATTTTGGCAAAAGCATGACAACTAGGGAAAATGACATGATAACTTCGCTTATAATTATGGTTCACCACATAATTAACAGCTTGCATAGATTCATGATTTTGCAACGTAACAACTTGCATAGGTTCATGAATTAACAACATAATTATCAACTAACGTAGGTTCATGATTCACAATATAACAACTTGCATAGGTGTCTTGCATAGGTTCATGAATTAACAACATAATTAACAACTCGTATAGATTTATGATTTACAACATGTTTAACAACTTGCATAGCATAGCAACTTGCATAGTTTCATGAATAATAACTTGCATAGATTCATGATAACAACTTGCATAGATTCATGATAACGACTTGCATAGATTCATGATAACGACTTGCATAGATTCATGATAACGACTTGCATAGATTCATGAATTCATTACACAATAACTTACATAATTTCATGATCAACAATAACAATAAACTTGCATAATTTCATGATCCACAACAACAATAAACTTGCACAACTACAAACAACATATACCCAAATCATAGTCTACCACGATTCACTTTTATTTATTTAAACCTAAACGTGACTAGAACTCACCGAAAAAGGGGTCTTGAGTTCTGGGATTTGAATTCTGTAATTGATTAGCGTTCCCTTGTTGTAGACAATTTCGTTGTTGTAGTTTTAGGCTTGATTTAATTTGAATTGATTTGCTTTGCTTTGCTTCTAGTTAGTGACGGCTACTCTAGGGTTTGGAGTGACAATATGACGTCCATTGATCTAATTTTGATTTGATTTTAAGGTTTGAGTCTACACGTCTTTTTTAGAGTTTAGGATTAGTTTAGGCCATCAGATCAACCCAGAATTAATCCCAGCCAATCAGAGTAGATCAGAAACCCTAATGAGTCAACACATAGTCATAAATAGGTCACCAAACAAATTTGCCCGGGGGAGGGGGGCAGGTCGTCCCTATGGTCGACCTGGTCAGGGTAGGTTGACCCCCAGGTCGACCTGGCCCTGGCGGGAAATTTCTTGCTTGACCTATTCTGACTCTGAAATTTGAATTTTCGAAATCTGTTTTACTTTTTCTGAAACTTCCAATGGCCATAACTTCTTCATACGAAGTCCAATTCATGCAAACTCGGACTCTATCTCAACCAGAATTCCAAGACGAACACAATGGCGCAACCCTTTCCCTTAATTCTCACATTTATAATTAAGTATTCTCTAATTCGTTACCATTAATATTAAAATTACGGGGTGTTACAATATCGTTCTATTTCGTTTCGATTTCCCCTCACTGGTTTTAATTCAATTCCAGTTTGCATTCATAAATTTCTATTTGATTTCCACTTCTGGTTTTAATTCAATTTCTATTTTCTTTCGCCAATTTACTGTAAATTTGTTTTAATTCAAACGGTCTCTTTCTGGGAGTTTTTAAACAGCTTAGTTTTTCTAAAACCAAGCATTCCCTTTTAGATTTCAAACAACTTGTTTTTCTCAAACAATCCCACACAAATCTTTGGTAGTAATCCGTCACTTAGAACTCGAAAATGAACACTGATGATGTGGCCAGCATCATCAGAGTTATTTGCCTAGCTATCGAAGTGAGTTCCATACTATACCACTTTTCAAAACACATATTTAAACGTTTCCTTTTTGGAATCTTTTTCAAAATATCATTCACGATGCTTGTAAAACAATTTTAAAATCTCCCAAGATCTTAAAATTCTCATATATTTAATCCAAACCCATTTACAAACACTTCTCCAACTTTTAATTCCAATTCTGATTCTAATTTCAGATTGACTTCATCATATTTCATATATTATATTCATATGAATTCTGATTGGTTACTTATATTACCATTCCAATTATAATCAACCAACACATCCAATATATGATAATAATTCCAAGATATACCCTTCTTTTATATCAAAATATATTTTGGGTAAAATTATTTCATTTACCCTTTTTCAAAACATACTGTGTCGGTTTATCGTATTCAAGCGTTTAGAAACTCCTATCGATATAGTGGATCAAACTGATCGATCAGAACTTATAAACAACTCAACAAATAAATCTCCCCTATACAAAACCATTTTGTATCAAATAACAAATATATTCATTCGTATATATACACTCAACTCAATCTAGGGCATTACTAACCCCATCTCTACCGAGTCACGCCACAGAGCCAAGGTAATTACTTAACCTTCAGCTCTGGTACCACTGTAACGAACTGAGATTTTCGACTCCGAAAATCAACACAAAACAACCATGTTGACTATTCAGACATCGGAAATACCTGATCATTAATAGAAAGAAGTTAGAGGGTGAGAATAGATAAGATAGGAAATTAGAATAGAAGAAGAATAACACACAACACATCAGAGTAAAACTAATCTCACAGCGGAACGAATAAAATATATTATACAACATAACTTTGAAAACATAGATCTGTATTTTTATATTAGGGTACAACACTTACACCACAGCGGAATTAAGAAATAGCTATATAATGCTGGTGAAGCCTCCTGCTCCAAGCTCCTTCTATTATATCCGTAAATCCCGACTACTTGACTCCCCGTACAAATTTGGGTACCCAAGAGTTTAGGCAAAACAAAATAAACTTTGGGTCAGTCATGGGACTGGTGTGAGTAAACTCAAATCATTTGGTTTAACTTTTAAAAATCCTTTCAGAAGAAAAGGTAATCGTAAATCGATCCAGACATAAACACAGACGGTTTTTACCTTACGATAACCCAAAACAATTTCAAAATCAATACTTTTTTGATATTATAATCGTGTCTAATCACAAGTAATTAACAATCTAGCAGAACGCTTTCATCTCACGTTCCACAAATATAGTATACAAACAAAACCGCGGGCGCTTATTGCAGATTAGATTTCGACTATGACAAGGTATGGGACCACTTGCCGATAGTGTATCTATAGAAGATAATACATTGGGTTCAACAAGAATGTCTTGCAACTCGGCCCACACATGACCGACCACTCATTTCGCTTGAGTGTATCGAATGTATACCACCAACGGTTGGGAGCTACCTATCGTTTCTCGAAAAGGGACAACATCGAAAATAGATAAAAGAATGAAATGGATTTTCTCTAGATAGGTGATATACACCCTAATGGGAACGACCCATCTAGCCATGCTGCCTGCCCGATTTCTGTCATTTCCCAGTTGATGAGGCTTGAGGTCATAACGTATCTTTTGGAACACCTGACCACCATTCACTTTGAATGCCACATCGTCATACCTGCCAAATCACAAATTGATTTCCCCAAAAGATACCACGGGTATAAAGCTAAGAGAAACAAATTCCTCCACCACCAAACTTATGTAAGTTTGAAGAGATCAACTTACGCGATCCGTTAGATATACTCTGTCAGACAATCGTCCATTCACGTTGTCGTGGGACTGGACAAACCGAAGGCACTATTATGTGAACAGGATAGCCCTTGCATAACTCTGTCTTCAATTATCTTCATCATAATTGATCAAAACGCTAACGTCCATTATGAATGGTTTTCATATAATGAATCTGATCCTGGTCTCTTCGTATTAATGACGGAAGAATGGTCAAAAACTTCGATAGTCGGTGATTTAAGTATCAAAGAAAAATAGTTGTACAACCAACGATCTTATTTCCAGATAGAAATTCGATCGATCAATCATCAATCAATACTGATCTCCTTTAATTTAATTTATCATTAATTTATTCATTTCCCATTACTATATATTTGTAAATTCTTATTTTCTAAATTTAGAAAATATACTTTATTAATCATTGGAAAACATTTCCATATTTGTTCTCGTTCCTTATTTTCTATATTAGAAAACATTTCTGATTCTTATTTGGAAAACATTTCCAAAAACTCCTTTCATTTGATTTAAACAGATGTTTAAATAAAACATCACTAAGCCAATTCAAACCATTACACTCATTAACTAAATTCACTTAATCAACCTTCATTATCGAACCATACCCTTCCCTTAGTTAAAAACGAAATCAATCAAGTTGGGGTATAATTACCTCTCAGACCTTAACTGAACAACATTTCTAACCTTGAAATAGACAAAGTTCACCTTTTTAAATCTTTTAACCAACTTCCTTACATAACTCGGATTCTCTTTAGGAATCCACTTATTTATTTTAAAACATTGATTATAACTATAGCGTTATAATCCCTTCTTCTTAAATATCTAACTTTAAAATATAACTTTTATTCCCTAATTTAACTAAATAACTAGATAGACAATTTATGAAGAAATCATTAAATCTTGATTAAAACGGAAAGTGTACTTTCCTGAATTCGATATAATCGAATTTCAACCTATAACTCTCTTTCGAATAATCTCTATTCGATAACTCCTTTTCAAATAAACTATATTCAATAACTCTTTCTTCGAATAACTATATTCAATAATCTCTCTTCGGATAACTATATTCAATTAACTCTCTTCGAATGATTTACATTCAATTAACTCTCTTCGAATGATTTACATTCAATTAACTCTCTTCGAATGATTTGCATTTGATTAATCTCCTTTCGAATAAACAATATTCGATTAACTCCCTTAATTCTATTCGAATAAACTATTTCGAATAACTCCTTTAATTCTATTCGAATAAACTATTTTGAATAACTCCTTTGGATTAACTCATTTGGATTAACTCGGTTTGATTAACTCATCTTGACTAACTCAACTTGATTAACTTACTTGATTAACTCAACCTATTTAACTCAACTTATTTAACTCAACCTATTTAACTCAACTTATTTAACTCAACTTATTTAACTCCTATCGAATAACTAATATTCGATTCACTTATATCTGAATAACTATGTCTGTTTTAACTTGATTTCAAATGGCTAATATTCGATTTAACTCCATTCGCTTGACTCTAGATCGCAGCGATCACAATGGTTACGCCTGACTCCCTTAGGAAACATCCGACCGCCGTAGGCTATCTGCTGCCATGCGAATTACGCTAGCAGTCGTACGAAATGGAAACTCATCCTGAATAACTATGTTTGACTAACTCTATCTCAAATTACTATATTCGATCAATTCTAATTGAATAACTAATATTCAATTAATCCTAATTCGGTTAACTATGTTCAATTTACTCTATCCGGTTAACTATATCTAATTAACTCTAACTGGTTAACTCTAACTGATTAAATCTAATCAATCACTCTAATTCGATTAACTCTAATTGATTACTCTAATTCGATTAACTCTAACCGATTAACTCTTAATCGAATAACTCTTCGTCCATATTCAGTTTCAAATACCAATGTTGAAATCGATTCTTACTTTTCTATATAAGTCCTGACTTATATATTCTATTTATCCAATGATAAATATTTTATTTAATTTATAAAACCTTATTTATAAATTTATCTTCTTCACTTATCTGTTAAAATAGATTTCTATTAAATGCCTACTTTAAATTCATATTCTGTTATACCCTTGTGCGAAGCTTGGGTCTAAACCTTCCTAGTGTAAAATTATCTTTTTATACAATTCTATTCATTTTTCAAGTATTTCCTTTTATAATATCTTATTTTTTTTTCTTAAATAAATATTCCTTTATAATTATATTTATTTAACAAATAAATATTCCTTTTTAATCTATTTGTAAACGTTTTACAAATATTTCCCTTTTCAATTCTATTTGTCGATGTTGTACAAATATTTCCCTTTTCAATCCTATTTGTAGATGTTTTACAAATATTTCCCTTCAATTCTATCTATTTGTTTAACAGATAAATATTCCTTTTTAATCTATTTATTTTCTAAATAAATAATTTCCTTTTATAAAATCCTTTGATTTTATAAATATTTCCTTTTCAATATAACATTGAAAATTTCCTTTTTAACATTCCAGTATTCCTTATGGTATTTAACGTACCATATAATATTGATCGGCATCATTCCAACATATAAAATAAACAACAGATTTCATATCACATCATATAACACAATATATGAAAAACAGTAAAATAAATGTTGAGGAATCCAGTCGGATTCCTCCAACCTGTTTCCCTACATCCACAGATGTTAATCACATGGATAACACGAATATTAAATTTTCTGATAAACATAATTAATATTCGATTAACGATTTATATCTATATCATTATCAATGTTTTCAACCAATTAACTAGCAGTTCAACCAAACAGCCAACACACAGCAAACATACATCATTTATAAATTCCAAAAATATTTTATAAAAATATAAATTGAGTAGAGTTAGTGAGATTTACTCACCTTGGTGGTTTATCGTTAAATAACGATTATCGGTCATTGATTTGATTCAGTCGTTTAATTTCACCATAAATTGTGATGAGCCCCAAATCACTCCTGGTCTGTTTCATTGTGAAGCCCTCATCCCTATGGTCCCAATGGATCCAACCGTTCGAAATTCTGATAATGTATGTAATAGATATTAAAGTTATAAGTTCATTCAATATTGAAATTAAAACAAAAACTGTATCACCCCACATCCATTAATATCACTCACAAAGGGAATGCATTAACTTCCATGGAGCATATTTAGTGTATAGAACAGAATATAACAAGACCGATATAAATAATGGTACTTGAAAAAATTAAAACAACTTTTATTGCAGCGGAGAAATAGTTTGATTACAACAACTTCATAAACCAAGTACACTTAATATCCATCTTGATAAATTGTTTCAGAGTACATGATGTAAAAAGCATAAACCCCAACACAAGTAGCCATAAAAGAGATGAGCTAAACTTTACTTTCAGCAATCCAAGCACTTCCAAAAGAGAGAGAATGAGATCCGAGATCAAACTCCACTAGTACTAGTCCCACCCTGAGAACCTAGGGAGCGGGAAAAGGAAGAAAAGAGGCGAAAACAAGGGGTTCAGACATAAAATCTGGCAAGTATAATAACTTTAACAATATAATTATTAAAGTAACTAGGATAAGGCATTAACTGGTAAGATAAGATATGACCATGAAACAAGTGGGCATGACAAAGCAAATAAGAGGAATATTCTGGCGTTAATCTCGTTCCTAATCACTATAGGATAATTACTATATTGCACCACCACTAGTCACCCTAAAAGTTGATCCCGCTTATAGAACTTAATAATGATAATGGTAGTTTCGTGTACCCTAGCAGCCTTCATAGGTGCCGTCTTCCCCTATCTCCACTAGTTGTACCCACTACCCCCCATTCGATCGGCTCTCTAACTCGTAGATACACGTGCTGGTCCCACATCGGGGTGTATCACTCCCTAAAGTGGCAACCCGATACCACCAAAGATGCATGGCTTATATCTACACGATGCAACAACGTCTTACCTACCAGCCCGGGCCCACGCACGCACATGGCCCTGTTGGACTTGCGTTTCCACCGCTAACCCGTTTTGACCTCTTACAATCAAATCCAGTAAGCGTGTCCTGTCCTCGACTTGGGTCGAGCTCACAAAGATACTTAATGGGTTACTGGTTTGAAAAGGGCCCCCATTCTTGACACAAGCCTTGCACCTATGCTTGGTCCCCACTAAGGTTTCCCCACTTAACCTCATTCTTATTCATTTCTTCTTCATGTTTCAATCTTGGTTAAGTGCATCTAATCGTATTTCACATGCCACCCAAGGCACCCACTTAATTTCACATGCCACCGAAGGCACCCACTTAACCCCCATGTCCTACCACATGTTTATCTGTTTAAGTGTTACTTAATTCATTAGAATTGTAACCTTGTAAAGACCTCCCACATTAGGCTATCATTTACAGTTGGTGGATTTGTCGGGCAGGTCCGGGCAGTCTTATACCGCAAACGAGCCTAACCTCGTGTCTTTACGATTGTTACGCATTTAATTCGTGCCTTTGACCTCTCACATTAGACTAGCATTTGTGGCTACTGGATTTGCCGGGCGGGTCCAGGCAGTCTTACACCACAAAAGAGTCTAACCTCGTGTCTTAGGCGGTTAATTATTACACATCTTTGTTTAACCCCAAATTAGATTAATATTCCTATGCAAATTTGTCAATAAATTCCAAATTTATTTATGTCCATACTTGTCTCTTAAAATTATGTCCATAAATACTAATTATGCCAATTAATGTCTCAAATTAATTATATGCCTTTTAAGGCCATTTTATGCTAATTCACAATTTATGTATATTCAATATTATCCCATCATCCCCACGCTATTCGTACGTTTTCATATGACATATGTTAGACTCGCAAATAGTCTAACTTATAAAAAGAAAAACAACATCACATAACACAAAAAATTAGATCTAAAGATCATGACATAAGACTACATAGCCAATAACTTGCATATGAATTTCATTCAAAGTAGCATATGATACAAAACTAGCATAGGTAATGGACATAAACTTGCATAACTTATGTACTGCTATAGATCCAAACATAAAGGCGTGAACTTTCATATGAATCTAAACAAAAAGATGTAAACTTGCATATAGATCTAAACATAAAGATGTAAACTTGCATATGGGTCTAAACATAAAGACGTAAACTTGCATATGGATCTAGACATAAATGTTAATGTCACATAAACTAGCATATGCATATACATGTCTCACATATATTTTAACAACCCAAACTTGCATAGGATTCACATAAGAACTAACATATGATCCAACTTGCATAAGAGTAATATATGACTCAACACCACAAACATACATATAATTTACATCACATGATTCAAAATCATATCCTCATAATCCCAATTATATCTTATCATAATTAAATTAATTAATTTGTGAAAGCTATCATACTCACAAATAAAAAGAATTGTCTTGTCTTTCAGGTATTTGTATTCTGAAACTGATTTGCTCGCCTTTGATGTAGACTAATCGTTATTTAGATTTGAATTGATTCAAGCTTCTATCTTGCTTTAGGGTTGAAAGTGTATGGCGACTACTCTAGGTTCTCCATTGACGACATGGCGGCTCTTGTTATGAATTAATGTGATTAAGGTTAGGGGTAGGATTGTTTTTATAGAAGTTTAATTTAATAAGAGCCATCGCATTAACCTAGGGATAACAAGAACCATCAGGACCACTCAGTTGCCACATCAGCCCTTAGGGCGAACCGGGCCACGGGTTGACAGCCAACCACCCTAGATCGACCCCTAATCGACCCAGCAGGGCTCGGGTGGACTCTAAAAATGGCACGGTTCGGCTATTCCCCCTCCCGATTCGCGGTTTTGAACTTTTTTGAATTTTATATATATGTATATATATATATATATATATTTCTCTCATATGCATACAAACTTCAAGGCTTAACAACTTCTTCATAAGTTATCCGTTTTATGTAAACCAAACGTCTATCTTGACCCAAAATTTTGAGACGGACATAATAGCATAACCCATTTCACTTAATTCTTCTTCTAAAAATTAAGTATACTTTAATTTGTGAATTTTAATGTTATAAAATTGCAGGGTGTTACATTCTCCCCTCCTTAAAGGATTTCGTCCCCGAAAACTCTAAGTTAAGAAGAATGTATCCTACCAACCAATCATCCATCTACTCAATCATCATCCACAAGCATCCATTGTCCTTAAAAAAATTCTAATGCTATATGAACTTATGCAAAAATGTGTGTATATGTTCCTTATCTAATTCAAAGATCAGGCGTTCCACTGATTCAGTTGACCTCCTTAATGCAAATCATGATAGTGCCATGCGTCCATTATGTATGCGAAAGAATCCAATCGATACATATTATTTCTACATGTTGCACAACCATTCATCAAAATGCAGCATCCATATGATAAAACAACCATTATACATCCATTAATTTAGATACGCACATGCATTTATATGCAAC
The DNA here is from genome assembly GCA_030737875.1 of Allium sativum. Lineage (NCBI taxonomy): Eukaryota > Viridiplantae > Streptophyta > Magnoliopsida > Asparagales > Amaryllidaceae > Allium > Allium sativum. The sequence goes on along the minus strand of CM060926.1, from coordinate 276,001,997 downwards.
ATGAAGGTGCTTGAGCCGATCTAGTGCCTAATGTGTGTGTACATGCATCCACGAGAAACCACTAGCAGCCACTTGCATCCATTTTCATCCACCAAACATAACATGTCTCAAACATATGTTTGCAACCTTAGAGTTCTTCCTAACTAAAGATCGAAGATGTCATCGCAAAGATAATACTAAAAGATAGGACAAGTGTCAACAAAGCGGTAGAAAAAGGAGAAATCAAAACATACCCTCATAAAGGAAAGGGTACAACGTACACATCTTATCTTCCGTCTCCCATGTCGCGTCTCTTTAATCATCTCCCCATTGCACTTTGACCAACTTGAGCTCTTAGTTGCGAAGCTTTTTGACCTTCGATCCGAGAATGCGTGTTGGAGCTCGTCTGATCGTGGCATTGTGCTCTATTTCCACTTCTTCGAGTGTGCTCAGCTCTACCACTTCCACCGTATCGTGCAAACACTTACGGAAATGCAAAACGTGAAACACGTCATGAACTCCGCTGAGCTTCTCTAGTAACTTTACTCTATATGTCATTTGCCCAATCCTCTCTGTAATTGGAAAGGGTCCTACGAACCTTGGTGCCAACTTCCCTACTGATCCAAAGCAGACTACATTTCTCAATGGTGACACCTTAACAAAAACCATGTCCCCAACATCGAACTGAAGATCGGTTCGTCTCCTATCAACATATGACTTATGTCGGTCCTGTGCCATCTTCATTCGCCGTCGAATCAGGTCTATCTTCTCCGAAGTCTCCCTAGTCATGTTGGGTCCAAGCAAAACCTTGTCCATGGATTCCCACCAACAAGTAGGTGATCGGCACGGTCGTCCATAAAGGGCCTCAAAAGGTGCCAATGCTAGCCTGAAAACTATTATTATAGACAAACTCCACTAGTGGAAGATGTTCTTCCCATGTTCCTCCAAAGTCTAGAAAGCATAGCCTTAGAAGGTCTTCTAGAATCCGATTTACTCTCTCGGTCTGGCCGTCTGTTTGAGGATGATAAGCGGTACTTAAGCATAATTGCGTTCGAACCGCCTCTTGTAAGTTTTTCCAACATTCGCTCGTGAAAATGGGATCTCTATCGCTCACAATGCTAGAGGGTATGCCATGCAAACTGACTATCTCTCGAAGGTAAACGGATGCTAACCATGCGGCAGTCCTTCTACTTTTAACAGGAATAAAATGGGCACTTTTAGTAAGTCGGTCTATAGTTGACCAAATCCCCGTACTACCCTTCCTTGATCTTGGTAACCCATCTACAAAATCCATGGAAACGCTTTCCCATTTCCAAAGCGGAATATCTAAAGGATGGAGAAATCCTACGGGCTTCTTTTGCTCCGCCTTGACTTGCTGGCACACTAAGCATCTAGCAATGAACTCGACCACGTCCTTCTTTATTCCGGCCCAAAAGAAAGCTCGCTTCATATCCCTATATATCTTATCACCACCGGGATGTATGGTCATCTTAGAGCAATGTGAGTCTTCAAGAATTTTCTTCTTCAAACTCTCGTCTTGTGGTACGCAAAGTCTTCCATCTCTACGTAGCCAACCTCTATCATCTATAACATATCTATTCAGATGACTCGAGGACTCCCCTCCTATAAGCTTGCCTACTATCTCAACTAAATTGTGGGTCATTTCGCTGTGCCTCTCCAACTCGACCCAAAAGTGTAGGTTGCACCTCTAACGATGCCATTAATCTGAGTACATAATTGACAGAGGGTCTGAAGTCAAAGGAAGATATATACTCCAAACTCTGCTGCTCTACGAACAAAGGACTTAAAGTTAACTTCTTTCTACTTAAGGCGTCAGCTACAACGTTACCCTTGCCAGGGGTATATGCGATCTCAAAATCGTAGGATGCAAAAAACTCCATCCATCTCTATTGCCTCAAGTTTAGGTCCTTTTGAGAGAATAAGTACTTTAGCGACTTACGGTCTGTATACAACTCAAACTTCTCTCCAAGCAAATAATGATGCCATGACTTAAGCGCAAAAACTATGGCTGCCAACTCTAAATCATGGGTAGGGTAATTTTTCTCTCGGGCTTTCAACTTCCTTCCACCATAGCATGTCACCCTTCCCTCTTGCATTAAAACTGCACCAAGCCCTGTCCCGCAAGCATCGGTATATACAGTGAAGGTCTTACTCCCGTTTGGCAAAACTAAAACTGGAGCGGTCGTCAAAGCCCTCTTCAGATGTTGGAAAGCATCGTCACAGTCAACGTCCCAAGTAAAAGTCAAATTCTTCTTCGTTAATAGAGTGAGAGGGGCTGATATCTTTGCGAAGTCCTTAATGAACTTCCTATAATAGCCAGCCAGCCCTAAAAAGCTTCTTACTTATGTTGTGTTCTTAGGAGTTTTCCAATCTTGGATTGCCACCACCTTGGCGGGATCCACAGCTATCCCTTCCTTAGAGACCTCGTGTCCTAAGAACCTCACTTCTTTTCTTTAAAAATGGCACTTGGAGAACTTAGCTTTTAGCTAATGCGCTCGTAGGGTCTCTAAGACTTCCCTAAGATGTAGGGCATGCTCTTCTTCATTTTTAGAGAAAACCAGAATATCATCTACAAAGACTACCACAAACTTGTTTAGAGACTCCCTAAATACCCAACTCATTAAGTCAACAAAGTATGTGGGTGCATTCGTCAAACCAAAAGGCATGACGAGCCACTCAAAGAAACCGTCAGGAGTTCTAAAGGTAGTCTTATCGACGCTATCTTCAGCCACCCTTAGCTGATGAAACCCTATAGCTAAATCCAGTTGCGAGAAAACTGAAGCACCCACCAACTGATCTAATAAATCATCTATCCTCGGCAATGGGTGCCTGTTCTTCTCTGTTAGCTTTTGCAGCTCTTTATAGTCCACACACAATCTAAGTGAACCATCAGCTTTTTTAGCAAAAACGACTGGAGCACCCCACTCCAAAATACTTCTTCTTATGAACCCCTTCTCAAGCAATTCTTTCACTTGCTTACTGAGTTCTTTACTCTCTCTCTCTCGGAGCCATGTGGCACACTGGTAATGCAACTGGCTTTGCATTATCTACTAGATATATTCGAAAGTCTGTCTCGCACCTCGGGGGTAAACATCGAACTTCATCGAAGACGTCACTATATTCACAGACCACACGAACAGATTTCAAATCATCATTGGATGCGTCTAGTGATTCTAGGTAGCTAAGCATTACCGGACCTCTAGGGTCACAAGAAATATCAGGGGTCTTTCCACAACGAGTCAACAATCTAACTACCCTTCTTTCACAATCTAGGATGGCACCGTATCTAGTTAGCCAATCCATACCTAGAATCAAGCCGTAGCCCATGAAGCCAAGAACAAAGGCGTTGCATCCAAACCCAATGCCCAAGATAGACACTCTCAAATCCCGACAAATCATAGAAAGATGAGCCGAACCACCAATAGGATTTGAGACTACTATGGGATCCGTAACTAGACTAGTATTTAGGTGCAGTCTTTCAACTAACGAAGAAGATACAAATGAGTGTGAAGCGCCAGAGTCAAACAAAGTACGAACATGATGATCAAATGGAAAAACTAAACTTTCAATGGAAATGTTTCTACCTCTCTCCTGTTCTGGTGCCGTGAGAGCCTGAATCTGCCCTCTCGCCTGCCCTGGTGCCATGAGAGCTTAAAGTTGCCCTCCAGAAGTTCTTTTCCCTTGCCCATGTTTCCTTGGGCAGTCCTTAACTAGATGACCTGCCTCTCCACAGTGGAAACAACCAGTATTCTTCTTTTTCCTACAGTCTTTACTCATATAGCCTGGTGTCCCACAATTAAAGCACTTCTTATTTCCTTTGCCATTATTGTTCTTCCCTCCTTTCTTGTTTTGTTGTTGTGGTTTCTTTTGGTCCCATTTCTTCTCCGGTGCCTTATTAGCATTAACACCTTTCTCTTCCTCATGCATAAGCGCCATGTCAACCAACTTCTCAAAGGTAGCCCCATAGGAATGTGGGTCATAGCTAACCCGTGTAGTGGCTCATTCAAACCCTTAACGAACCTTAGGGCCTTCTTCTCAGGTGTGTTTACTAATTCCTAGGAAAATCCCGCCAACTGATTGAACTTGTTGACCTACTCCTTTACTGATAAATCCCCTTGCTTCATCGCCAAGAATCTATCCATATATAAATTCTCTTCTGCTTGTGAGAGAAACTTCATTTCGAACCTACGCTTGAAATCTATCCATCTCCCCACCGGACGCTCTCCGTTCATGACCTCCCACCAAAATAAGGCTTCGTCTTTCATTAACCAAGCAGCCAATTGGACCTTCCTTCCATCCTCTACTTCAAAAATACCAAATAGATCTTCCACCTCCTTAAGCCAATTTCGAGCTTCAACAAACGTCTCTAATCCGTGAAAAGATTTCCCGCCTATTGCTCTAAAATCTTTGCATATCTTTGCAAAAGTATCAACACGGGGAGGAGGAGGAGCATTTGCTGGGCCTGCGACATTGGCCCTAGCTTCCAGATACCTTGTAAACCATCCTGGTATCGGTATTCCCTCAGGTATCTCGGGAATTCCAGACATGCTGAAAAGAAAATGAAGAGATTCAAAACAAAGAATTCAAAAGAAAGATACATGGCTCTTGGGGGTTATGTTTTTAAAACAAACTTTTCTCTTGAAAATACTTTCCTTAAAATATACTTTTGAAAGTATTTCTTTATGAAATGCGCTTTGAAAAATAGTTTTTCAAAATTCATATCTGGTCTAGTAACCTTCAGCTTTAATACCACGTGTAACACCCCACGTCCATTAATGTCACTCACAAAGGGAATGCATTAACTTCCATGGAGCATATTTAGTGTATAGAATAGAATATAACAAGACAGATATAAATAATGGTACTTGAAAATTTTAAAACAACTTTTATTGCATCGGAGAAATAGTTTGATTGCAACAACTTCATAAACCAAGTACACTTAATATCCATCTTGATAAATTGTTTCAGAGTACATAAAATAAAAAGCATAAACCCCAACACAAGTAGCCATTAAAGAGATGAGCTGAACTTTTCTTTCACCAATCCAAGCACTTCCAGAAGAGAGAGAAAGAGAACCGAAACCAAGCTCCACTAGTACTAGTCCCACCTTGAGAACCTAGGGAGGGGGAAAAGGAAGAAAAAAGGCAAAAACAAGGGGGTCAGACATAAAGTCTGGCGAGTATAATAACTTTAACAATATAATTATTAAAGTAACTAGGATAAGGCATAAACTGGCAAGATAAGATATGACCATTAAACAAGTGGGCATGACAAAGAAAATAGGAGGAATATTCTGGCGTTAATCTCATTACTAATCACTATAGGATAATTACTATACTGCACCACCAGTAGTTACCCTAAAAGTTGATCCCGCCTACAAAACTTAATAATGATAATGGTAGTTTCGTGCACCCCTAGCTTCCTTCATAGGTGTTGTCTGCCCTTATCTCCACTAGTTGTACCCACTACCCCCATTCGATCGGCTCCCTAACTCGTAGATACCCGTGTTGGTCCCACAGTGGGGTGTATCACTCCCCAAAGTGGCAACCTGATACCACCATAAGATGCACGACTTATATCTACATGATGCAACAACGTCTTACCTACCAGCCCAGGCCCATGAACGCACATGACCCCGTTGGACTTGCGTTGTCACCGCTAACCCGTTTTGACCTCTTACAATCAAATCCAGTAAGCGTGTTCCCGTCCTCAACTTGGGTCGAGCTCACAAAGATTCTTAATGGGTTACTGGTTTGAAAAGGGCCCCTATGCTTGAAACAAGCCTTCCACCTATGCTTGGTCCCCACTAAGGTTTCCCCACTTAACCCCATTCTTATTAATGTCTTCTTACATGTTTCAATCTTGGTTAAGTGCATCTAATCATATTTCTCAAGCCACCAAAGGCAACCACTTAATTTCACATGCCACACAAGGCACCCACTTAACCCCTCATGTCCCACCACATGTTTATCTAATCAAGTGTTACTTAATTCATTAGAACCGTAACCTTGTAAAGACCACCCACATTAGGCTGACATTTGCGGTTGCTGGATTTGTCGGGCGGGTCCGGACAGTCTAATACCGCAAACGAGCCTAACCTCGTGTCTTTACAATTGTTACGCATTTAATTCGTGCCTTTGACCTCTCACATTAGACTGGCATTTGTGGCTGCTAGATTTGCCGGGTGGGTCCGGGCAGTCCTACACCACAAAAGAGTCTAACCTTGTGTCTTAGGTGGTTAATTATTACACATCTTTATTTAACCCCAAATTGGATTAATATTCCTGTTCAAATTTGTCAATAAATTCCAAATTTATTTATGTCCATACTTATCTCTTAAAATTATGTCTATAAATACCAATTATGCCAATTATTGTCTCAAATTAATTATATGCCTTTTAAGGCCATTTTATGCCAATTCACATTGTATGTATATTCAGTATTATCCCATCATCCCCACGTTATTCGTACGTTTTCATATGACATATGTTAGACTCGCAAACTGTCTAACTTATAAAAAGAAAAACAACATCACATAACACATAAAATAGATCTGAGGATCATGACATAAGATTACATAGCCAATAACTTGCATATGAATTTCATTCAAACTAGCATATGATACAAAACTAGCATAGGTAATGAGCATAAACTAGCATAACTTATATACTGCTATAGATCCAAACATAAAGGTGTGAACTTGCATATGGATCTAAACATAAAGATGTAAACTTGCATATAGATATAAACATAAAGATGTAAACTTGTATATGGGTATAAACATAAAGATGTAAACTTGCATATGGATCTAGACATAAAGGTTAATGTCACATAAACTAGCATATGCATATACATGTCTCACATATATTTTAACAACCCAAACTTGCATAAGATTCATACATGAATATATGATCCAATCATCACAAACTTGCATAAGATATATGATTCAACTTGCATAAGATTCACATAAGAACAAACATATGATCCAACTTGCATAAGACTAACATATGATTCAACACCACAAAATACATATAATTTACATGATTCAAAATCTTATTCTCATAATCCCAGTTAAATCTTATCATAATTAAATTAATTAATTATTTTGTGAAAGCTGTCATACTCACAATTAAAAAGAATAGTCTTGTCTTTCTGTGATCTGTATTCTAAAACTGATTTGCTCGCCTTTGATGCAGACTAATCGTTATTTAGATTTGATTTGATTCAAGCTTCTATCTTGCTTTAGGGTTGAAAGTGTATGGCGGCTACTCTAGGTTCTCCATCGACGGCATGGCGGCTCTTGTTATGAATTAATGTGATTAGGGTTAGGGGTTTAAGAGTGTTTTTATAGAAGTTTAATTTAATAAGAGCCATCGGATTAACCTAGGGATAACCAGAACCATCAGGACCACTCAGATGCCACATCAGCCCTTAGGGCGAATCGAGCCACAGGTTGACAGCCAAAAACCCTGGATCGACCTCAAGTCGACCCAGCAGGGCTCGGGTCGACTCCATAAATGGCGTGGTTCGGCTATTCCCCCTCCTGATTCGTTGTTTTGAATTTTTTTTGAATATTTTTATATATATATCTGTATATATTTCTCTCATATGCATACAAACTTCAAGGCTTAATAACTTCTTCATACATTATCCGTTTTATGCAAACCATATGTCTATCTTGACCCAAAATTTTGAGATGAACATAATAGCGCAACCCATTTCACTTAATTCTCCTTCTAAAAATTAAGTATACTTTAATTTGTGAATTCTAATGGTATAAAATTACGGGGTGTTAAAAAACCTGCTTTCTTTATCTTTCCTTTTCTAATTGGGCTTACTAACTTTTAAAGGCCCATACTCACTTTGGCTACTGCATGAACAATTTCTTCTTCCTATTGATGAAAACCGTGACTACAGGATTTCGCCAATAACCATTTTCGATCATTTCTCCAACTGTATCTTCCTTAACACACCACTACGAATCAAGCCAACCATACCGTTGAACTTCTCAAGGAAATCTCCATCACCTTACATCCATAAGACACAGTTCGACTCTCTCCACAATTTCTCGTTTCCCAGGCATCGCACGCACCAGTGGGAAAACTTGCCACATCAATATGCCCAAATCCTTCAAGACTTGCACACTTGGTGCAGATTCCCATCGTGAATCCCACTGTGAACTTGAATTTGCAATTTACTACTACTATTTCCCAAGAAATCAAACCCTAACCAACGCTGGATGAAACCGTCGATCGCAAAAATGGATCGAACGCCACAAAATCGATATTGGATCGAAGAGAATCAGTTTCTAAACCCAAAAATACTTGTTTTGGACTTTAAAAGATTTTATATGAAATTTTTCGTAGAGGGTTTGTTTACTGAGATGAAGGACTTCGGCGGCTCATGTTTTTGACTGTGAGAGGAATGTGTCTAGGGTTAAGGAGAGTTGAGGAATATATGGGATAATATATATATTTTTATTCGATTATTAAACTCATTTTAGTCTATCGCTGTTTGTATTAGTCCTTTAAAAATTCCTGTGATCACACATGATATCCAAAAATCATGAAAATTGGCATGCAGCTACAGTTTGACATTACGAACCCAACGAAACTTGTTTCGTCGAATTCCGACCCCGTTTGCTAACACAGCATATTTTTAATCGTCAAAATACTGACTGTTTTTCACATTAAAAATCCGTACGGTCACACACTAACCCAAAAATCACGGAAATTGAAATCTAATAATAGTTTAATATTGCAGATCCCGCAAAATTAGTTTTGTCAAAAACAAAGGTCGTTTGCAAAACTGGCTATCTTTAAAGCTCTAAATAACCCATTTAAATGTATAAATATATTTAACAATAGTTAAATTATATATTTAAAAATAAATATTATCATATATATTCACAATAGAATACCATACAGCTCCAATTGGATTTATAACTCGATATTTCAAAACTCCCAGTTATATCGATATTCGATTTATATATAAAATCCTTTTATAAAAGAAATATATATTTTTTAAATTTCAAAGGAATTCCATAGCGACTTTTCTAAAATTTGATTTGGACATAACTCAAAATCTACACAACGAAATCCCGATTTTTCTTTTGTATTAGAAAAATACACTTCACAAGCACCGAACTTTTCTTGTTTCACAATAATCTGATTTAAAACGGACCCTATATATTCAATTGAAGTTCAAATCGCCAAATAGCAAACTGCCGCGCCATTTCGAGCTTGATTTTAATTATAATATAATTATACATTCAAACTGTCGTTAGAATAATATATTCGTTATTCCAATCCAATTCCAAACTGGATTATAGCTTATTTATGATCCAATTCACATCGTATTGTGAATTTTACTATTTATGACTATTTCAGAAATTAAATATATTATTCTATTAATTAATTTAATTACATATTCACTATTATTTAATACTATGACTATTCAAACCTCTAAATCACTAATTATATAATTAAATAAATCAATTATTATACGGAAAAATACGGTTCGTTACACGTTTTGAATGGAAATCAACGAAATATATTATATATATATAACATAATGGCCTGAATAGAATGCGCCACGTTGCCGCAGTACGCGAATTTCGACCATTGACTTCGAATAGACATTACGGGAGATCCGACCGTCGGATTCTCCTAAAACTGGAACTGTTGGGTTCGTATCGAAAAGAGCTTTCTAACGAATATTAGAGATTTGAAATCTAACGGTTGGATTTGGAATTATGTCCAAATCAAATTTAGAAATGGTCGTTGTAAGTGCAGTTCGATGGCCGTCTAAGGAAATCGACTGTACGGGCCTTGATAAAATTATTAAAAATATCAATAATTAGTGTAAAATCATAAGAAGTGATTTGGAAAGAATTGGAATGAAAAATTACATATTTAAAAAGATAAAAATAGATTTTTATCGAAATGAACTAGTTTTGAACTAGAATTATAATTCAATTATTTGAAAATAAATAAATTGGTTTTGAAATGGTTTTAACAATAACCTGAATTTCCAATATATAAATTGGAAATGGATTTGAATCGAAATTATCTTCGGAATAGCTCGATGTTAAATTTCGTGATTATACATATATTGTTATGGAAATTTGAAAGATATATATATATATATATATATCGTTATTTCTAATACGATATTTGTTTAGTTCAGAATTTGATATTGAATATAAGCTGATATATTTTCTATTCAGAGCCTTGTATTTAATATCAAATTGAATTTTGGGTTTGTCGTGACTGGTATCTTTAGTAATATCGTTCTTGAACCCAATGGAGTTAAAAAAACTTAGAAACTGACTGGAGATTAGCTAAGTTGAAGGCTTTCCTGGGTATTGATCTGATGTTGGTTTCGGCCTTCGGGGTTAATACTTAGGGAGTTGTTCTCTTACTAATTTACGGTTAGAGACTAAAGGGATGTGGATTGGGTTTGTTGTGAACTGTGTTTTAGCGACATTTGTCTTTAACCCCATTTACAGTGAAATGGGATTTGGAAACTATAAGTCTTTTGTTATGATTTAAAGGAGATTTTCCAGAGTAAAGTTTTCCAATTTGTTGGCTAGCTTTTTGACTAAGCCACCCAGGTTCATTCACAAGAAGAAAGTATGAAACTACATTCCCTAAGTACATGAAGGAACAGATCGCACCATCGGATCGCCCCTCATTGGATCGCACCTCATCGGATCGCCCCCATTGCATCAGCGAAACAACCACCTCTATGTGACTCGATCCGTACAAACATTGCTGCCCGGTATAGTCCGATCCGATCCCCTGATGCACGGCGAAGCCCCTGACCCGTTCAAGCACGAGCTAGTCTTCGGTGATCCAAGATGCACGGATCTAGCGACACGTGTCCCCAACCGCCATTTTGACCGATTCTCCCCATTTGCTCGATCCGATTTTCAAGGGGATCACGACACCTGTCTGTAACGGCTAATTTGACTATTTCTTCATCGGCTGCGATGCGATCCGATGTTCTCGGGATTCGTGCCACGTGTGACCACGATCCGCCTGACAAGATCAGCTATAAATAGCCTGGAGCTTGGCTTTTTTTGGGAGCCTTTTGGCAATATTGAGGACTGATTCCGCCATTATTGTCATACTATCGTTTCTTATCAGTTTTATTACTAGATTACTGAGATAAATCACAATTGTAAAAGTGAGCTAGAGAGAAATCATTAATTGTACCAGCATTCAAAGTATAATCAATAACATATAAAGTGGACGTAGGCTTGTTAACGCCGAACCACTATAAATTCTGTGTGTTTTCTTCTTTTTCTTCATTCTTCAGTTAAAACTCTATAAGAATCAGAACGATTTGGGTGTTAGGTCCAAATTTTGATCTAACATTTTGGTGCTTTCACTGAGAAAACAGTCCTAAAGCTTCACTATTCAGTTCTTTGAAGATTCCAGCGACATCTGATATCATGGCTGGAAAGAGATCTAAGGAAGTACGCGCTTCACGAATCAATGAAACCGCGAATGAAGAAGTTGAAGAAAGTGTGCACGAGCTAGGCAATGAGGGAACTTTGGATCGTGGAGCGCCGGGGGCGAACCGATCCGATGAAGATGCCACGCTCCGAGTCGACGAGAACGAGGCGATCTGGACTGCTGAAGGGGTTGTTACTCGATCCCGAGATAACGCCTCGAATCCTCCGCGTACCATGACCACGAATCGATCCCAGGGGGCGCTGCGAGCCACCATCCTCGATCCACAGCGATCTGAATTGATGATCGGACTACAACTCGACCTGGAAAGGAGCCTATGGTTCGCTCCTACCGTCCTGGCCCCTCCGCTCGACTTGCTCAAGCTCTTTGCGCATAAGAGAAAATGATGACGACCAATATGACCCTGCTGCTCCCGTTACTGAGGGGGATCTCTCGCTTTTCGGAAATGTGGGAGAGACTATTTGATGAATTGGCTGCCCAAAGGCAGGAAAGCTCCGTTCTGCGACAAAATTTGACCGCTATGGATAGAAGGCTTAATGATCTCGTAAGGCAAAGGACGCCGCCAGTTTGTCCGCTCACTCCAGGATATTCTTCTTCGTCAGAGGAATCGCCGAGACCTCCGCGGCGACCATATGAGAGACCCGGAAACATGGAGCAGCTTCGGTTCGGGACCCTGCCGTCACGAGAAGAAGAGGCATTGGGTGTAGGGCCCTCAAACCATAATGTGAACGATCACGCCGCAACTCCCAGAGCTCGAGGTGCGGACAGTCCTGTACAGAACAGACTACCTCAGCCCCGTCGCCGCGCAAATGCTCATGGTAACAGGGGGCAACGAAGCCCAATCCAAGCCCCGTATTTTGTGACTGCTCTCGGAAGAGAGATTAGAGAACCCCGCCGAGCAAGAAGCAATGACCCTGAACCTCCGCTGACCAGTGCAAATGTTGCAGCTATGATCCATCAAATTCTGGCAGATAGCCGTGGAAACGGAATGAAGATTGGGGAATTGACCGCAGTCACACCCCTTTCACTGATGATATTTTGGATGCGACTTTCCCGAGGCGTTTCAACATGCCATAGATGAACCGATACGCGGGTAGATCTGATCCCGTCCAGCATCTGATGAGATATTCTTGGTCAATGACCGCTGCCGCAGCTTCTGACGCTGTCAAGTGCAAAGCATTTCCCATATTCTTGGAGGATGTAGCATTGTTATGGTTTACTCGCTTACCAGCAAGATCAACTTCAAGCTTCAGGGAGTTGAGTGAAAAGTTCATGGAACAATTCCGCATCTATGCACAAAAGACAAAGAGTGTGATTGACTTGTTCCTTGTCAAGCAGCGACCAGGCGAGAGTTTGAGGGTGTACCTAGACCGTTTCAACCTGGCCGCTACTGAAGTTAAAGATCCTCATAAGCCAACCGTTGTCGTAGCTCTGATTGATGGAGTAGATCAAGACACTGAATTTGGGAGATACCTGGCAGGCAAGCCACCCCATACTAGAGAGTTATTCTACAAAAAAGCTAACGTACATTTACGTCGAGAAGAAGTATATGCTAACCGAAAGGCAAAAACGGCCGATAAGGAGGAAATCCAGAGCAATGTCGCCATTAAGAAGACATGAGACAGCTCGGGGAAGGACGAAGTTAATGTCGGAAATCGGAATCAGGGTGGTCGTCCGACAGGGTGTAACACCCCACGTCCATTAATGTCACTCAAAAAAGGAATGCATTAACTTCCATGGAGGTTTTAAGTGAGTATAGAACAGTAAAATTACAACAAGACAGATATAAAATAGTACTTGGAAATTTAATACTTTATTTCATTGCAGCAGAAGTCAAAACATGTTTGATTACATCATAATACCATAAATCAGAGTCAAGTACAATATCTATCTTGATAAAACAAAATACATAATCCCATTACATAAATAGCCATTAAACAAAAGATAACAAGCTGGACTTTACTTTAGCAGTCCAAGCTCTCCAAAAGAGATAAGCAATCCAATCAAACACCACTAGAGCTGGGCCTAACCTGAGGACCTGGAGGGGGAAAAAGATAGAAATAGAGGGGGTCAGACATAAGTCTGGCGAGTATGACAATTCTAACAATACTATTTTCAAAGTAACCAGACTAAGACATAAGCTGGAGAATAAGGAAATGCCTATGAACTATTGGGTGTGACAGAACAGGCAAAGGAAATGAGGTTAACCATGGTAACATTAAAGGCATACCTACTAAAGAATAATTACTACGCTGCACCACACCCGTTACTAATCACTAACGTTAATGACGCTTCCTAATCAATATAGGATAATTACTATACTCTACCGTGCTGTACTGTACTAGCACTAACTGCACCCCTACTAGTCACTTTGATCCCTAAATAGAATGATGATAGCTTCGTGTACTACTAGATGTACCCACTATCCTCCACGTTTGACTGTGTATCTCTAGTTGCTATCCTAGGTACCCAACGTGTACCTATCTCTACTAGACGTACCCCCTTAATAATGGTAATTCCACGTACTCCTAGCTGACGTCATAGGTGTCGTCTGCCCCTATCTCCACTAGGTGTACCCTTTTAATACTTAATTAATAATGGTAGCTTCGTGTACTACTAGATGTACCCACTACCCTGCCCCATTCGATCGGCTACCTAACTCGTAGATACCCGTGCTGGTCCCACAGTGGGGTGTATCACTCCCCTAAAGTGGCAACCCGATACAACTTAAGGATGCACGGCTTATACCTACACGATGCAACAACGTCTTACCTACCGGCCCGGGTCCACTCACGCATATGAACCCGTTGGACTTGCGTTGCCACCGCTAACCCGTTTTGGCCTCTTATAGTCAAGCCCACTATGCGTGTCCTGTCCTCGACTTGGGTCGAGCTCACAATGATAGGTTTGGGATACTGGTTGAAATGGGCCTCCCACCAAGCTTCCCACCTAGGCTTGGTCCCCTCTAACACATTCCACTTAACCCCCATCATGTCCACTTACATGTTTTAAATTTGGTTAAGGGTTTCTATTAGTAATTCCACATGCCACCCAAGGCACCCACCTAACCCCTATGTCCCACTTACATATTTAATTTGGTTAAGTATTACTAATCGTATTTTCTCATGCCACCCAAGGCACCTACTTAACCCTCTTCTTAGTCATGTTCATTTGCATGTGTGTTTGGTTAAGTCTTACTAATCGTATTTCAAATGCCACTAAAGGAAACCACTAGATTCCTCATGCCACCCAAAGCACCCACTAGATTCCCATGTTCCACCACATGTTTTCTTTCTAAATTCAAGACCATCCCGTTCATTGGGTCAATTAGGGATAGCCAGGGAGGGCAGGAAACTTGTTTTCCAAACCCAAGCCTAGACACTATCCTCTCTGTCACCCTAGAACCTTCTGGTGTATGTAGATAGAAAGAATGTTAATTATCTTAAGTGATTAATTAATTAATTAATCTTTCCCAAATTTGAATTAACTTCCCTATCCAAATTAATAATTTATTCAAAATTTAATGATGTCCATAATTGACTCAATTATGTCCATCCATTTATGGTATGATAAATCATACCCCTTTTCACCACAAATTCATTATATGCCATTAAAGGCATTTTATACCAATTTCTCAATCCCTATTCAAATTCAAATTAATCCATAATTAATTTATGACCATTTCTACACATTAATTTTCCAATTAATGTCTTAATTCCATTTTTCGACTTTTAAGGCAATTCACATATCTCAAATTTGTTATATGCCTTTTTAAGGCTATTTCGTGCAAATTCTCAATATTAATTCTTTTAATATCACCCCTATCCCACGTTGTACGTTCATACGTTAAACGTAAAATATACATTAGACTCGAATAGTCTAACTCATAGCACAAAGATAAATTATCACAACAACAACATATATGTATTTGAGTAAAATAGATCTACTCATAAAAAGGGGTGAAACTTGCATATGTGATAGAGGTCCAACACTTAAACTTGCATAGGCTAAGACTATAACTTGCATAAGCTACACATGTTAAAGGTGTCAACTTGTTTGGTTAAATGTCACAGTCTACATAATATAACCCAAATTCATGTATAAACTTGCAACATAATGGTGGTGTGAACTAGTATAGAACTCACACATGTCATGGATCTAATTTTAGATCTAAAATAAGTGTCATGAAACCTACACAATTTTTATTAATCAGTGCCAAAACTTGCATAGGTACATGTATGAATCATCATAGCCCAAACATATATAATATCATGATTTGACTAACATGAACTAACCAATATGGATACTAACATCGTGACTATGTAACATATGTGACATCATTTACAACATATCATCATCTAACTTAATAAAATAGGTTCATGTATATGGGTACATCTAACTTAATAACATAGGTTCATGTACATGGGTACATCTAACTTAATAGACAAATTCCAATAATAAAAATTCATTTAGTCATAGATTCATGCATATGGGTACACCTAACTTAATAGGAAAATTCCCATAATCATGATCCATTTAATTTTTAGAAAAAAAAAACATAAACTTTAAAACATGATCCAATTTGCATAAATAACAACATCATGATTTTACAACTTGTACGATTCAACACAACTTAACATGATATCATAATCATATAACTTATGGATTTCCAACATATGTGTTAACATGAGATCTACAACATATATAAGATTTATGACATAACATAGCATGATTTACACATAGCATAGCATGATAGCATAACATAGCATAGCATGATTTTCATCATAGCATAACAAAACATTTAGAACATACATGATAACATAAGATTTTACAATAACATATATGACAATTCACATCATTTTCTTATGTTCCATTTACATCTTAATCAAATTAGTTTGCTAATAATCTTGTGAGAATCATCATACTCACAATTTAAGAAGAAAGAGAGAGTCTAGATTGCTTTTAGAATTGATTAGAATTGGATTAGATTAGCTTTCTTCTACTTTGATTTGCGGCGGCTACTTGGAGTTCCATGGCGACGGCATGACGGCGGCTTCTCTAATTTTTCATATGAATTAGAATGAGAGACTACCCACTTATTTATAGAATTTAGGATTCATTTAGGCCATTAGATTTAACCTAGAAATAACCGCAGTCGTTCAGACAAGATGGGGTTTATCTTATTGACTCAGCAATGAGTCAGAAGTGACTCAGCAAACACTCAGCAAATTAATAAACTTCTATTCATGTTTACATTAACTGCCCATATATATATAAATATATATACACACACGCACCTATTCATGAATTCAAATAATGCAAATTAATTGCTTGTCTGAAAAAAAAGGAAATCGAGCATATAATTTAATTTCCCTTTTTTTTTCTCTACTTTCCTTGCAACATGCAAAATCAATGCATAATGAAGTTACCTACATACATACATATCTACTTATGCATAAATCTTTCCCTCCAAATAAATTGACTGTATTTATCTTCTCAATTATATATATGTGTATATATATATATACATATATATATTCAGTATATATATATATTTAATTTTTTTGAACCGCGTTCACACTAAGCCGCTTTTTAGCCATTCCCCTAAAACAAAAATTTGGCGTTGGCGGGGATCGAACTCTGCACCTCTTGTATGCAAGTCACATGTTCCAACCAAATGAGCTATTATGTCTTTTGCTTACAATTCTTAGAACAATGCTAAACATTATTCTTTTCTCATTCCTCTTTTTCAATGTTTTGCTGCAATATTTAATTTAAGGATATCTTTTTCATACGGAGTCCAATTTACGCAAACTCGGACTCTATCTCAAGCAGAATTCCGAGACGAACGCAACGGCGCAACCCGTTTCACCTAATTATTTTTCTAAAAATTAATTATATCTTGATTTTTTTATTTTTATGTTCACAGAAAATACGGGGTGTTACACAGGGGAACAATGATAATAATAGTAATGGCAACAACCGGAAGAGGAACCGAGGGAATGACTCCCAGAGAAGGACTCGTCCCAGGGCCTTTGAGAGTTATACGCCAATAAATGATACTCTGGAAAATATCTTCATGGATTCGTACAACGTCCTCCAGAATAAGAGGCCACCTCCCAGAGAGTTGACGGAGAAAGAACGTGAGACTGGGAAGTTTTGTCTCTTTCATCAGATTCATGGCCATTCGACAAATGAATGCCGTCACCTAAGAGATGTAGTCGAGAGGCTTCTTCGAGAAGGAAAACTAGATGAATATAGAGTAACGCCCAGAGATAGGGGCCAAGCCGTACAGGCCCCAAATCAGAACCAGAATCAACTTGCTGCCAGGCCAACTGCCCAGCAAAAGGGAAAGGACATCGTTATCAATACCGTAATCGGAGGGCTTTATCTCGCCGGACACAGTTCTAAGGCATTGGATCAATATGTCAATGCAGCCAAGCAACACCTCGAGGTAGGGGAGTGCAGCAACCCCGAGGACAATATCCCGGTAAAGCAACAAAAGATGATGTCCGACGATGTCGTTTTCCGCGAACGAGAAAGCATTGGAGTCCATGCTCCGACTGAAGATCCATTTGTAATCACAGTACCTATTGGACCAGCCACTGTTCATAAGGTTTTAGTGGACAACGGGAGTTCCGTCAATATTCTTTTCAAAAGGACATTCGACCAGATGAACCTCGAAATAAAACACTTGAAGCCCTGTCAAGGATGGATCCGTGGATTTAACGGAGCATCCACCGCTCCAATGGGTTATGTAGAGTTACCAGTTACTCTTGGGGAAGGAGAACACCAGAGAGTGAGAATCCTTCCCTTCGTGGTTTTGGATGTTGAATCACCCTACAATGCCTTCTTGGGCCGACCGGTCCTCGCAAAGTTTAGAGCCTGTATAGCCCCCTGGTGCTTATTATTGAAATTCCCCACAGAAGCTGGCGTTGGTATTGTCAGAGGAGATCAGGTTGCCGCACGAGCATGTTATGTTGCCGAGCTAAAGTTACTTCGCAATGGAGGGGACATAAAACCAAGGGCGATTCTCCCCCTATAAGGGCGGAGACCTTATAGCAACTAAAGAGGATAACCGTAGGAGAGTCGCCCAGAGAGTTGCCCGAGGATATAGATCCCAGAGAGGACCAAGAACCTGGGGGCAGAATGGCGACTCCCAATGAGACAACTGTGGATGTACCGATCAATGATAGTGACCCAGAGAAGGTCCTTAAGATTGGATCCCAGTTAAATCCGAATCTCGCTAAACAACTGACGGATTTCTTAAAAAATAACTTGGATGTATTTGCTTGGACCCACGCAGACATGTGCGGGATATCCCCGTCAATCATGATCCATTCATTAAGCATTAACCCTAAACATCCTCCGGTAAAGCAAAAAAGACGAATGCTGGGCCCAGAGAGGTCCGCTGCCTTGAAAGAAGAAGTTGGAAAGCTAAAGAGTAATGTATTTATAAGAGACTCGATCTACCCAGACTGGATTTCAAATCCAGTCCTGGTAAAGAAGGCCAGCGGTAAGTGGCGAACGTGTATCGACTTCTCGGATTTGAACAAAGCCTGCCCAAAAGACAGATTTCCGTTACCCCGGATCGACCAGTTGGTGGACTCGACGGCGGGTCATGAACTTCTCTCATTTAAGGATGCTTACTCAGGATATAACCAGATTCCAATGCATGTTCCAGATCAAGAACACACTAGTTTTATCACGGATCTGGGATTATATTGCGATGTAGTGATGCCCTTTGGCTTGAAGAACGCAGGCGCTACATATCAACGTTTAGTCAACAGAATGTTCTATAACCAGATCGGGAAAACAATGGAAGTATACGTCGACGACATGTTGGTCAAGTCCAAGCAATCCTCCCATCACACTACGGACTTGGCAGAGATGTTCGGCATTCTTCGAAAGTACGGAATGAAACTCAACCCAACAAAATGTTCATTCGGTGTCGCCTCCGGAAAATTCTTGGGTTCATCGTCAGTTCTTGTGGGATTGAGATTAATCCAGACCAGATCACGGCAATCAGAGATATTCAGGAACCTAGGCAAATTAAAGATGTGCAAAGCCTTGCCGGAAAAGTTGCCGCACTAAGCAGATTTATCTCCAGGGCTACGGACAAATGCATCCCATTCTTCGAATTAATAAAGCGGGGAAAACGCCACTTCAAATGGACGCCTGACTGCGTAGAAGCATTTCAGAACTTACTGAGGCACCTGGAGAAACCTCCGATATTATCTAAGCCGATGGATCACGAGGACTTATTCGTGTACTTGGCAGTGTCATCCCACGCGATCAGCTCAGCGTTGGTAAGAGAAGAAGATAAGGTCCAAAGACCTGTGTATTACGTGAGCAAAAAATTGACGGCAGCAGAGCGTAATTATCCAAGGATAGAAAAATTGGCGTATAGTTTACTGATCGCCTCTAGAAAGCTTCGACATTATTTTCAGGCGCATCCCATTACCGTATACACCGATCATCCACTCAAGCAAGCTCTACAGAGACCAGAGGCGTCTGGAAGATTACTCAAATGGAACATTGAGTTAAGTCAATTTGATCTGAACTTTCAGCCCCGACGGTCAATTCGGGGGCAAGTGATAGCCGACTTCATAGCAGAGTTAACCGTCCCTGAGGAGGATATAGCAAACGAAGAAGCTGATCCTTCAAAATTACTTTTCGAACCCAATGCCTGGAGATTGTATACTGATGGCGCTAGGAACGAAGAAAGATCCGACGCTGGAATAGTGCTTGAAACTCCCGAGAAACGATTGATATCCTATGCTATTCGGATGGAGTTTCACGCCACTAACAACGACTCCGAATATGAAGCCCTGATAGCCGGACTAAGGATCGCAAAGGAGTTCGAAGTCACAAAGCTGAACATCTTTTGCGACTCCAAGTTAGTTGTGAACCAGTTTACTGGAAAATTCCAAGCCAAAAGTGCAAGATTGATTCTATATTTGAAGAAAGTGAAGGAGTTGCTGAACAACTTCGATCACTACAGCATATCTCACATTCCGCGGTCAGAGAATCAGCAGGCGGATAAGTTGGCAAAGATGGCTAGTTCCGACGATCCTGAAGAGACTGGGATAGCCCCCGTTGAAGTGCTTCGGTCCCCTAGTATAGATCAAATGGAAATCGATCCAATACTAGAGAAGGAACCAGAAAGGGAGTCGTGGATGACCCCTCTAAAGAATTTCTTGATGAATGGAGCGCTTCCGACCAAGAAAAGCGAGAGACGTAAGATAATTCGCAAAACTGCCCGATACGTTCTGCAAGGCGGAGTTCTTTACAGACAAGGATTTTCGATGCCCCTTCTTCGGTGTATAGCTCACGATGACATCAAGCGTGTGCTGCAGGAGGTACACGAGGGTGAATGCGGCGATCACACCGGAGGGCAAACATTGGCAAAAAAGGTGTTGCGGCATGGTTATTTCTGGCCTACCATAAACAAGGATGCGGCGAAATACGCACTACAGTGTGATGCGTGCCAGAGATTTTCAAAGATACCTAGAGCACCTCCTAATCAGTTAAAAACAATGACGAGCCCATGGCCTTTCGCCATGTGGGGAATTGATATCATCGGAAGTCTCCCCATAGCTAGGGGCGGGGCAAGGTTCTTTATAGTAGCCGTAGATTATTTCACTAAGTGGGTCGAGGCTGAACCACTGAATACAATCACAACCAAGCGAGTGATCAATTTTATCGTCAGAAACATCATCTGTCGATTTGGGATTCAAAAGATTGTGATAACGGATAACGGAACTCAGTTCGATAGCACTGAATTCAGAAATTTCTTCCAAAAATACCACATTGAGAATCGGTACACTTCTGTGGCGCACCCGCAATCGAACAGACAAGTCGAAGCGGCGAATAAAGTGATTAAGTCCATTCTGAAAAGAAGACTGAAGCGGGCCAGAGCCATGTGGGCTGATGAATTGCCCTTGGCACTATGGGCCTACAGGACAACATATAAATCGGCAACAGGACATACCCCCTTCTCCCTTGCTTTTGGAACGGAAGCGGTCATCCCGGTTGAGATAAAGGTACCTTCTCACCGAGTGACTTATTATGATCCGATGACCAATAATGAATTGCTCCTTGAGTCCCTGGATATGATCGAAGAAAAGAGGGATGAAGCAGACCTGCGTGCCTTGAGATGCAAACAACAGGTCGCTCGATACTACAACAAAAGGGTTCGAGCCCGAACTTTGGAACCCGGATACTTGGTTCTGAAACATGTCTTTCCACCCCCAACTCATATGGGAGCGAAGTGGGAAGGACTGTACTCCATTCTGAGCAAGCTTGATAATGGAACCTTCAAGCTGGCAACCGTAGATGGAAAGGAAATCCCAAGAGTGTGGAATGCCCAACATTTACGGCCATACTTAACATAAAAGTTTCAAATCTGTTCTTTTGCTTTGTTGAAAACCATGTACAAGGCACGACTTGCCTAGAATAGTCTGATTCCTTAAAGCAAAAAATTATAAAGTGGATGTAGTTCATGATTCGACCGAACCACTATAAAAATATCATGTGTCGTTTACCTTTATTGCATTATTTATCTATCTTTCTATTTTTATGAAAATTACTGTGAATCATGCAATGATCCCAGAAGCATATGATTTTAGGTGCCATCCATCAAAATGGAATGTAATCACTAGTCAAAATTCTGAGGATAACGGATATGGAGGCGATGTACCATGATCGGAACCGCCGTGACGGAACTCTAACTCTCCAGAGAGAGAGAGAGAGAGAGAGAGTATAAAAGCGTCTCCGATTGAGCGCTGAGAAAGAGCTCCTTCCCTGCTGAAGGACCGGGGAGCGATTGAATTGCTGAGCTCGAACTCTAACTCTCCAGAGAGAGAGTATAAAAGCGTCTCTGATTGAGCGCTGAGAAAGAGCTCCTTCCCCGCTGAAGGATCGGGGAGCGATTGAATTGCTGAGCTCGAACTCTAACTCTCCAGAGAGAGAGAGAGTATAAAAGCGTCTCCGATTGAGCGCCGAGAAAGAGCTCCTTCCCCGCTGAAGAATCGGGGAGCGATTGAATTGCTGAGCTCGAACTCTAACCCTCCAGAGAGAGGGAGAGCATAAAAGCGTCTCCGAGTAAGCGCCGAGAAAGAACTCCTTCCCTGATGAAGGAACAAGGACCAACTGGACTATTGAATTTGAACTCTAACCTCGGCGACCGCCAGGAGAGTATAAAGGAGTGTATGATTAAGCACTGAGAAAGGTGCCAGAAATTCAGTACCACAAGAACAGTTATCTTATGAAATTTTCTAAGTCCCCCATATTCAGAAATAGGGGGCAACATGCGAATAATGCTAATCAATCTTTAATAAGCCCTAGTTAAGCGCTACATTAACGATTGATTGGGGGCCATATGCATATACACATGAACTTTAATGCAGCAATGCAGCACGAATTTTTTTATTTTTTCTTTCTGTTGTTTGACTGATTTGTAGTTATAATTAGATGGTCTATGACTAAACATGGAAAGTTTATTTGAATACAGGTACACAATGATGCAAAAAGAGATAAACTTTCCTTTATATACTGCAAGCCTACAAAGTGAAAAACAACCTAGAAAACAAAAGTGAGGGACAGTCTCATAATTACATTTCCTGGCCAGTGGGAAACCTAAAGACAAAATATAAACAAGCGACAATATCCTATTTACGCTTTGACCTCTTCTCCTGCTTCTGTTTCTCCAGCTTCGCCTTGTCAGCGTCGGATTGATCTCCTTTCTTCCTCTTCCTTTTGTCTATGAGAGGAGCATCCTACTCTTCAGAAGATTCCTCTTCCGCCTCCTTTCTCTTCCTTTTATCAGTAAGGGAAGCCGGGAAATCATCAGGATTCGCAAAATGAAGTTGTCTGCTGATGGATTTGGGCTGGATTTTCAAAATCATCCCAGTTTTGGGATCAAGTTCCGCGATAGGGACTATGTTCAGAGGCTCTTGTCCCACCATCTTCAAAGCCATCTCCTTTTCCTGCCTAGCTTTTCTGTTGGCCAAAGTTTCATCGTCATCGTCTTCGGTCTCTTTGGCGCCAATGATATCCTCCTCATCCTCTACATGGCGCCCATCCATGTCTTTCAAGGCCTCGATGGTTTCAGCATCCTTGGAAACATCAGCACTGGGTGCCAGGATGCTTTTCTCTGCTGTTGTACTCTCAGCCTGCTTCGATATATCAACACCGGCACCTGGCGAGACGACCTCCATCTCCGCCTCTTTCCCTTTTTCAACACCCTTGTCGACGGGCTTGCCACCTGTATTATGAGGAACACATGTTACTAATTCAATTGTTTGCTCTACCAGGCGGCGGCAATTTACAATTGCTTTGACAAATTGTGGGGAAAAAAAGGGAGATACCTTCCGTAGATCCTCCTTCTTGGGTAGCTGCAGGAGCACCAACAACCACAGGAGTTAGGCCCAAAGGGATTAGTGGATCATCAGGATGGTATTCCTCAACTCCGGAGGTCTAGGGCTCCACGGCTGAACTCGAACCTTCGTCAGCTTTGCCTTTACCCTTAGCCAGGGCCCTCTCCGTTTCCATTTCCGCTTGAATCAGACGACGACCTTCTGCCAGGTCCATGGGCTCGTTATCCCTCAAGATGCTCTTCGTCAACTCATCTTCATCAATTTCTTCGACTCCCAATCTCTGCTTCTCACCCTCAACGATGGCTTCCCATATATTGGCTAAAGTAACGTGGTAATCCGGGATCCACGAGATGTTGCGGGGTTTGAGGACTTGGCCCAGAAAGTCAAAAATCATCTCTTCGAACCCGTCGATATCCTTCTCTCTCTCAAGGAGCTTGTTGTTAGAAGCAGTAGCCATTTCGATGGCACTTTCAACATTCGTTTCGGTAAGAGCCGCGCGCCTCTCCGCATCCATGACTTGATCATTCAAAATCACCTTCTCTGCTTCAGCCAACGCTAAACTTTCTTTCAAACTTGCTTTTTCTGCCTCCCAAGCAGCTCTTTCAGCTTCAAAATGGCCCTGTGCTGTCTTCAACTCAATGTTGGCCATTTTGAGATCTTCTACTTCCTTCTTTAAAGCCATCTTCTCTTGGCTATTGGAGTCAAGTTCCGAATGAAAGCGCTTCTTAGCATTCTCCAATTCGATCTTATAATTTTCAGTATCTCTCCGCGCTAAGGCAAGTTGGGATTGAGCATCTTCCAAGTCCTTCTCCATCTTGGTCCTGGCCCTTTCGTTGTTATCAAGTTTTGCTTTAGATCTATGTGCTTCCATTTCGAGCGTTCGGATGACTTCTGAAAGATTGACCGCATGTTTCTTCATCATCTCATAGTGTATGGCTACATGGCGAATGTGCCCGACAACTTCATTATCCCAGTTCTTAGGAACTGGCTCCAAGGCTGGAACAAATGTCATCCTTTCGAAGAAGATGTTTGGGAATTGTTCCCGCAACTTTTCCAGCCTACCTTGAATCTCGGGACCATGGATGTAATCCCGTGACCCAGGGGCAGCCAACTCTGACTGGCTGGAAGGGACGATGTCACTCCTCTCCTTTTCAGCATCTTTGATTGGATCCTTGCTTTTATCCTTGGACTCGTGATGTCTTTTCGACGGCCTGCTGTAAGAGGGTGCACACTTCGGAGGAGTTAGCTCTTTAGGAAGTTGTTTTCCCCCTGCAGGAACTACCGGATAACTGGGAAACTTGCCAGATGTCGATTTCAGTGGAGACCGGGGTTGCGAGGAAGTCGGCTTGTGAGAAGGGCCGCGAGAGCGCTCAGTACTCGGATGAAGACTGGGTGTGCCTTCACGAAGAGAACGATAAGAATAAGATCGCCTGCAGGACATCTTTCCTGCAAAAGAGAAAAGAGCATATTAAAACTTTGAATATTGACGATGTAAGAGTGCGTGGTCAGATAGTGTGTGTGATTTGTGCATCCCATATAATTCCCCCTAACAGACCCGGGCCTGAAGACAGGCTCATCTGAGTAGTTTCTTGTTCTCTAGTTGGAGCGATGGTCTCTTCAGAAGCAGGGAAGAATGGCTCCCCTTCAAAGTCCCTCTCTGTGTATACATCATCGGGCAGAGGAATTTTGCTCAGCTCGTTGAATAACAGTTCTTCTGTCAAATCATCGGGAGCAGCGGGTTCGATCGGAGGAGAAACTGGGATTTTCTTGGACTTGTCACCATGGGCATCATCCCCTCTGTATATGTTCAGGTCCTCATCGTCTTGGATGACTATCGGGGAAGGACTCTTGCGAAATTTAGTTGTTTCTACTGCCTGCGATGTTCCCTCTCCCTCCGTTGGGGGCACGTATCTATAGGGTTTGCCGCCAGCGCCAAGTCCAAATCTTATATCCAGAAGATGATGCTTATGAAGATTCTCGTCAGTGATGCACTTTTTGATCCTTAGAAAGTCGGATCTGCTTTGTAGAAGAATAGACAATCGATTATTGTATAACGGGCCCTCCGTTTTCGGGAAGACGTGATCTGTTTAAAACAAAGAAAAAGGGGGGAGAATATTAATGCTTCGGCTTCTTGAACAAGATATTCAGTCAAAAGATTAAAGTTTACTTGATTTAAGCCATCTTCTTGAGCACCCGGCCTGTTTCTTTATATAGAACCAATCAGACTTGGGATCCCCTATATTGCTGTATCCGTCATACAGAACCTTCCTATTCGCCACCGATTCAAAGAAAGAGAAATTTGGGGTTGCCGAGGAGCGATGCTTGAAAAGAAAGAAGAATGTTAAATCTCTAAATGTGAGTTCGGTATGTAGGATCTCCGCGTAAGCAATATATAGGGTGTATAGAGATGCGTAGGCGTTAGGATGAAGCTGCATCGGAGCGATACCCAGTCGTTTTAATGTCTCGATGACAATTGGAGGAAACGGAGGAATAGCTCCTACCAAGCACATGGTTGGCTGACTGCCATATACCCTTCCGGAGCTAAGTGGGGTCTATCTTCGCTATCAGGTGTCCTCACATCATCCCAAGGAATCCCATGTCTCAGGCAGACTCTTTTAAGCTTTATGTCATCGAGTTTAGATGCTAAAGAATCAGAAAATTTCTCTATCCCGAGCGCGCCAGGAATCTCGTCGGGAGCTCACCTGTCTTCTCAGACTCTTCACTAGATGAAGTACTTTCAGACGGATCCGATTCCATTGCCTCGTATTCAGATCCAGAATCTTCACCTCCTGGGTTAATTGGAGGGACCTCGGGGTTGTATTGCTCAGGAACCTCGGACTCCGTTTCTGTAACGGATCTTGAAGAAGATTGATTATCCGACATTACTGTTAGGCGAGAAAACATGATAAATAAGATTAAAACTACCCGTCCCCCGTGTGTGTAGGTGCCAGTGTGTGTGCTTGTGCATGCATTAAAGAAAAGTACAAGGGTCAATAAAATCATCCAGACATTAGTCATCGTTCGATTGATAGATTATGCAGTTGTTCGATCTGGAATGTTCGTATCAAGGGCTCTAAGCTAACTGTTCATCGATTTGCTAAAGTCGCATCATGTTATTTAGTCAGCAGTCGAATCGCATGAAAGGTTCGTTTCGCCACATGTGGACGGATCGCGGAGAAGGACTCGATACGCGGGAGGGTATTAGGTTATGGAAAAGCTTCGAACCGTGAGGTGCACCAACTCATCCTGAATGGATCGCGATGGCTTCTTGGCGATCCGCATCGCCCCCATCCTCCACGATCCGAAGCTCTGGTATCTCCGCGATCCGACACACATACGAATCGTAGCCTTGGCATTTCCGCGATCCGATCTGCTACCCAAATCAACTTTCCAGTTCAGTACCCTCTCCCCTCGTCTCGCCACCACTCCGAACTCCGACCTTGCCTACGAACCGACCTGGTCATCCCTTCCTCCTCCTTCCTCAGCTTTCCTCTTCGCACCAGGCACGCTCACGTCCACTCTCACCAAATCTTATAAAATCCCGCTGTCCATGCTCTCTAAACTAGTGCGAACATGGTAGAAATTCAAAAGAAATTGTCTAGTTACCTTTTTAAAGTTTGAAATCGAGCAAGAATTTGGAAATCGAAAATAAGGTTTTTCCTCAATGGAGCCGGCGATACGATACAAAAGCGAGAAGAAGGAAGAAAGTGGAGAGGAGGGTCGACTTATATAGGCAAAAAAGCGACCGTTTGTCTCCCTTTTTTTGTCTTATTCGATCCGTGAAAATAAACGGGCCGTGAACCAAAAGCCCACCACGTCTCGAAGAGAAGCCCATCTCGTTCCGTTCCGTGAAGAGGCCCAAGTGCTCACCAAAAAACGAGGCGAATGACTCGCTAACGGACCGTGACTCGCGCATGCGATCCGAATCGATAAATGACCGACAGATTCAGTGATGAAGACTCTGAAAGATCCCAGAAAAGGAATTGTTCACTGCTTTGCGTCTCGTTGTGAAAAGACGATTTTATAGCTTCGAAGCATGTTCCATCATCGATAAAACATACTTCGAGGGGGCAAAATGTTGGCTAGCTTTTTGACCAAGCCACCCAGGTTCATTCACAAGAAGAAAGTATGAAACTACATTCCCTAAGTACATGAAGGAACGGATCGCACCATCGGTTCGCCCCTCATTGGATCGCACCTCATCGGATCGCCCCCATTGCATCAATGAAACGACCACCTCTATGCGACTCGATCCGTACAAACATTGCTGCCCAGTATAGACCGATCCGATCCCCTGATGCACGGCGAAGCCCCTGACCCGTTCAAGCACGAGCTAGTCTTCGGCGATCCGAGATGCACGAATCCAACGACACGTGTCCCCAACCGCCATTTTGACTGATTCTCCCCATTTGCTCGATCCGATTTTCAAGGGGATCGCGACACCTGTCCGTAACGGCTAATTTGACTATTTCTTCATCGGCTGCGATGCGATCCGATGTTCTCGGGATTCGTGCCACGTGTGACCACGATCCGCCTGACAAGATCAGCTATAAATAGCCCAGAGCTTGGCATTTTTTGAGAGCCTTTTGGCAATATTGAGGACTGATTCCGCCATTATTGTCATACTACCATTTCTTATCAGTTTTATTACTAGATTACTAAGAGAAATCACAATTGTAAAAGTGAGCTAGAGAGAAATCATTAATTGTACCAGAATTCAAAGTATAATCAATAACATATAAAGTGGACGTAGGCTTGTTAACGCCGAACCACTATAAATTCTGTGTGTTTTCTTCTTTTTCTTCATTTTTCAGTTAAAACTCTATAAGAATCAGAACGATTTGGGTGTTAGGTCCAAATTTTGATCTAACACAATTTAATATTAAATTGGAATTGAATGGAATTCGATTTGATAATAATCGAAATGAACCTCTACAGAGGAAGACTGTTAATACATATGGAATTTTAGAGGCATTCCCATTGTTCCATTTATATTATTGGTCGGATATGGAAATTTATATCGATTATATATATATCGATTTGTTTTCCATGAAGATTCCATAAATAATTGAATGTGATTTGGGTTGTCGTGAATGGTATCTTTAATAGTACTATTCTTAGACCCAATGGAGTTAAGAAAATCAGAAACTAACTGGAGATTAGTTAAGTTGAATGGTTTCTTGGGTATTTATATGATGTTGGTTTCGGCCTTCGGGGTTAGTACTTAGGGAATTGTTCACTTGCTAATTTACGGTTAAAAGCTGATAGAATGGAATGTATTTTTGGTTTATCGTGAACCATGTTTCAAATGACATTGGTTCTTGTAATAACCCGGAAATCTGAGCCAATTTCAAATTTTTATTTTGGCAATTTTAGTGAATTTTGAATATTTAAAATGAATTATTTTAGATAATAACGTGTTTTGACCCTTAAAAATTTTAGTCGCTATGGAATTTTGGCCCTTAAAAATAGCAATTTTGCGAACGACCTCGGTTTTTGACGAAACCACTTTTGTTCGATCTGTGATGTCAAGTTATTGCTAGATTCCAAAATTCATAATTTTCTGAATCAATATGTGAGCATGGCGAAAGAAAACGTGTTTTGAGAGTTTCAGTCAATTTCAATCGACTAGAAAATGGCCATTTTTCCAACGGTCTTGGTCGGTTTAGCGATCAATTTGGATTGAGCGAAATTCTTTATTGTCACAGTTCTTTAACTCAGTTAAAGACAGATATGGTTTCCCAAGTTAAACAATCGTTTATATTGATTTTTGGGAAGATTAAAACCAAGTGGAGTTTTAATGCATCTTTAATTAGATAGAATGATATCCAAAGGAAGATTAAAGAATAAATTTAAAGAATTTATCTTTGATAAAATTAATGGGAACCTTTCCCAAAGTATAACAATATTTGAATAAAGGAATATTCTGGATTGGAATAAGGCGTATGTTGTATTTTTTGTAACACTTGTTTATTATATACGCGAGTTATTCGAAAAGACAGGGTTTATCCCATTTTGAATAACTGATTCGACGATGTGTCGAGGATGAAGATGGTGGTTGAAGACCAGAGGTCTTCACATCATTTGGATGATTACTGATGTATTGATTGGACTATACACCCAAGGAGAGGTAATAACTGGTGATCGTCCATACGTAATTGGAGATCGACCGGATATGCAAGGGCCTCTCCCCTGTATTGGACATACGGGGGAGGAATAAGGTGCCTTCGGTTTCGTTCAGACCCAGAACGAACTTGTAAATAGATGTGTGTCTGACATCGGATTTCATTCTGTGTGATTGATAGACTTCGGTTGCATAGCGTGAAATGCCTGTGTGGCATGCTGAGATGCAAATGATCAAGGCTTCTGTTGAAAAGCAGAGTCCTTTAGTTGATGATCAAATCACGACCTATGTGGTGTAGCTATGTGTAGCGTCAATTCACGAGCCTCACACCCCAGGGTGAACCAGAAACAGGAGAAGGACCTCAGAGAAATGGACATGTGCTGGTTTCTAGTTAGGGGTGGTGTTTAGGGTTTTACATGCCCTGACATTTTACTTATGTGGATGATGGATTGTGAGGCGCCTCGGTTATACCGGTCGATCCGGGACCGATGGAGTCATTTGGCTCATTTATGCGCTATGGGGCAGGCTAGCATATTGTTTACGGCATTATTAATCCACTTCGTGCGGATCGGCCCTAACGATCCAAGGGCCTACCTGTGTCTGTGTCTTGAGGCTCGGGCTAGATAGTCTCGATGCGGGCTAGGACGATCCCTTGCCTTGGTCACAGATGGAAATCCAACTTCCAATACGTGACATTTGCGGTTTTGATTGTAGAGCCTAGTATTGGCGACATGATATATGGTACCCATACCGTCTAGGATTGGTACATTTATATTTGAAGTTGTTTTACACGCTATGCACTTATTATAGTATCAAATGATTTGTTTTAATGTACCAAGCATGTCTTGCAATGCATTATGTGATAGGACCTAGGTCTTATAATAGCTTCATTTTTTCAAAAGCATTGCGCTGTTTTTTTATATGCACTGGTATTCTTGGGAGGAAACCCATTCTGTGTTATATGGCGTGGTCCTTTGATATATATGATTTAAAGTAAAGTTTTAAATAACTTTTTTAGTTCTCACACCAGTCACATGACTGACCTGGAGTTTATTGTTTTAATCTAAACTCTGGGTGCCCCTATTTTCCACACGAGCAACTAGTAGTTTTGGTTTTGCAAATTTATATTCACAGGATCCTGGTTTACAGCTGAACAATATTCGAAAAGCTCTGTATCCGTATATCTCCTTCAGTTGTGTTTTGTATTATTTTTCCGCTGCAGTTAATGTATTTAAATCTCTGATATTTTCTGATGTATAATATTTATTCATACTCTATATATTCTTGTATTCTGATGAAATTGTTGTAATAAGAAATGAAATGTTCTTCTGTTTGTGTTCCAATGTGTGTTGTCCTCAAAGCAATCCGAGGTTTCCTTCATGGGGAAGTTCGGGTCGTCTCACCCAAGATTCTAGGACAAAATAAAACGAATAAACTCTGGGTTAGTCACGGGACTGGTGTGAGTAAACTTTAATCATTTGATTTAATATGGAATCCTTTCTAAAGAAAAATGATAGTAAGACTGAACCACACATAAATATGGATGGTTTTCACCTTACGATATCCCAAATATTTTTGGTATCAACACAATTCTGATATTATAATAGTGTCAAATCAAATCAACAATAATCTAACGGAACACTTGCATCTAACACTCCAGATACATAGTATACGATCAGAACCCGCGGGCACTTATTGGAGAATGGATTTCCAACTTTGGCAAGGTATGTAATCACCTTTTGGTAGTGTATCTCTAGAGAATAATACACTAGGTTCAACAAGTACATCTTGCAAACCAACCACATATGACTGGCCACTCATTCCGCTTGAGTGTACCGATTGTATTATCACCAAAGGTTGTGATCCACAACTGTTACCGAAAACGTACAACAACGATGAAAGAAGAGACAAATGAATTCTCTTTAGATCAGGCGATAATACACCCTAGTGGGTGCGACCCACATAGCCATTTTGTCTGCCCAATTTTTGTCATATCCCGGTTGATGAAGCTTGAGGCTACGATTAACTTTTTGGCCATCACATTCAAACTTTAAATGCCACATTGTGAGATTCATTAATAATAATTGATTTGCACAAGTATACTCTTGGTGTTTAGCTAAATAAGTTACCTTCTCTACCACCATTCTCAGTATATTTGTAAAAACCAACTTTTGTAGTCTTTGGAAATACTCTGTTAGACATTCATCCATATAAGTTCGTTCTGGACTAAACGATGTAACGACCCAGAAATTCTGAACCAATTTAAAAAACTTAAATTGGCTAAAATAATGGATTTTAAATATTTAAAATAAATATTTTAAATAATATAAATGAAAAGTGAGCTTGAATCGACGTTTGAAAACGAATATAATTAATTATAATTATAAACAAGGCCTGAAATGGCGCTGCAGTTTCAAAAATTGAATTCAAACTTTGTCGGACTGTACCGGGTGCAAAACAAAACGGATTTGAGTGAAACCAAAATTATTTAAATCTGTTAGTGAATACCTTTCTAACGAATCTGAAAAATCGAATTTTCATAGCGGAAAGCAAAAGTTATGGCCAAATGAATTTTCAGGAAGGTCGCTATGGAATTTATATAGCCCGTGAAATTGGCCATTTTGCATACGACCTCGGAATTCGACGAAACCACTTTTGTTGGATCCGGGATGTGAGGTTATTGCTAGGTTTCAAATTTCATAATTTTTGAAGCTAGTATGTGAGTGTGGCAAAGGAAAACGTGTTTTGGTCAATTACAGTTATATTGGATCGACCAGAAATGGGCCTTTTTGCAAACAGTCCCAGAATTCGACGAAAATAGTTTTGTTGAGACCGTATCATCAAAACATAGCTAGATTTATTTTTCTGGAATTTTTCAAATCAGTTTGTGGCCCTGGCAAAATGAAATGTACGTTCAAATTGAATATTGAATGTTTTATATTTTAATTTGAAGGAAAACTGACTGAAACATTCGAATGGGTCTTCGAAACATATCCCATTGTGTTCGGAATGGGGGTAAAACGCTAGGGACGACAGTCGTTGGGTTTGGATTGGGGTTCGTGTGTGAAAGGGGTATTTTAGAGAATTTAAAAATTTTAAAATAAAATAAAAAATCCCTATTGGCCCTCATTCTTTCTTCTTCCCCGATGCCCCTGAAATGATCGGCGGCTACCCCTTCACTCCTTCTCACCTCATTTTCTCCCTCCACAAGCTATAAAAACCATTGAACCTTTGGAGATTTTTGAAGGGCTCTCCATCCTCTTCCAATCCATACCGGCATCACCCCCTATCGTCCCGCTTCCCTCGAGAACCGTGCCCTGAAAGCCGCCGCGTTTTAAGCTCCGCCGCCAGCCATAGGCGCCATCGCACCTAACGCCGCCAACACCAGTTCGAGCGCGCTTCCGAGCCCTTTCACGTGGCACTGCCCGATCGTCACCTCGTGCTACGGATAACGAGAAAAACTGAAACCTAGTTTTGAACCCCACTGAAAGGTAACGGCTTTGAAGTTTTTGAATTGATTTTTTCACTTTTAAGTGTTGCAAACTTGTAAAACTCATATCTTTTTCGTCCTTTGTCGAAATTCAGTGAAACAAGAGACGCCGGGACCGTGAGGACGTCTTCTACATTTTAGAAGAGACCGCATATTTTTCTGAGCCTTCTGCTATTTTTGGTGGATTGGAACCCAACGTGAGATTTCTAATTTATAAACGATATGGAAAACGACGATGTATAAATTATATAATCGATGTATGAGTTATATAAGCGTTGTACACCTCTTGTATAAGCGTTGTATAAGTTGTACGTTCGATGTATAAGTTGTATATGCGTTGTAAAAATTATATATGTGTTGAAATAGAAGTGAACTGCTATATATAAATATAAATATATATATACGCCCCTCGTCCACAAATCATGGACGTTATTTATTGTGATTGGTGTGAAAATTGATTGGTAGCGAATGGTTGATTGGAATTGTTTGTGGTTGAAAAATACCCGTTTATGGTTGAGAAATATTTGGTTGAAACCACATTAGGATTAGTTTGTGGAAATGAAATAAATATACATGCCGCCTGCGTGTGAACCAGATGCATGATTCCCCATTGTCAAAAACCGCGAGGTTTTAAGGTAGAGCGAGGAGTCGTACTAGGGACGGTCCCGGTTTTAACTACCCTGCCATTATGCTGCCAAATTTTGAATAATATTCATGTGTTTGAATTATTTTCATTTGTTGAAACTATATTTATTCGTCGAATAGAAAGCCTTCATGTGTTGAGTCGATATTTATTCGTTGAATTGAAATTCATGTGTTGAATGGTGTTCGTGTTTTAAATATAAAAATCACGTTTTTATCTATATATATAAACTATAGAAAACCTTCATGTATTGAATCGATATTCATTCGTTGAATTAAAATTCATGCGTTGGATGGTATTCATATTTTGAAAGAAATTGTTTTATAATAAAAATCCCATTTTTAACATCGATATGAAATGTATAAAATCATCTTGTTTTGAAATAAATTGTTTTATAATAAAAATCCTATTTTTATCACCTATATTAACTATACGAAATAATAGTGTTTTGAAATGAATTGTTTTACAATAAAAATCACATTTTTATTATATAAATGAATTGTTGAAAATAGTGAAGTGTTGAAATAGAAGACAGAGATAAAAATATCATTTTTATCAAATGTATGAAAATATTATAGCTTTGAAATCGAAGAATCGATATAAATATATAAATAGAATTAAAATATATCGAATAACGACGTTGCAGTTCGTATTTTGAAACCGTGATTTCAAATGATTAGTACGGGAGATCCGACCATCGGATTTTCTTGAAATCACAACCATTGGGTTCGTTTGGAAAAATCTTTCCAACGACACCAACTTTGTAAAAATCCAACGGTTGGATTGTCTGGAATGTTTAATTCAAATCTGAAGAAAAACAGCGCCAGAATCGATTATATTTATATATATATATATATAATTATATTTTTAATCGAATAACGACGCTGCAGTTCGTATTTTGAAATCGAAACTTCAAACGATTATACCGGGAGATCCGACCGTCGGATTTTCCCGAAACTGGAACCGTTGGATTCATTTTGAAAAGATCTTTCTAATGATGAAAATTTTACAAAGATCCAACGGTTAGATTTTCATATATGCATAAATCAAATCTGAAGAAAAATAGCGCCACGGCCGCGTTATGGCCCGAAGCGTCGTTTTGAATAAATTGGCTATTTTAAAATAAATAAAAATAGCGATAAATAGTTATAAAATATTATAAACGATATGGATGAGAAATTGAGAAACTAACTGAAGGTAGGCTAAGTTGAATGGTTTCTTGGGTATTGATTTGATGTTGGTTTTGGCCTTCGGGGTTAATATTTGGGAAATCGTTCTCTTACTGATTGACGGTTAGCGACTAATGAATTGAAATGATGCGTATGTGTATTTGTGTTGCACTTGTTTATCATATACGCGAGTTGCTCAGAAAGACCGGGTTTATCCCATTCTGAATAACTGAATCGACGATAATAAATTAAAGAAGAAGACGGTGGTCGAAGACCAAAGATCTTCACCTTGTTTGGATGGTAACCGAGGTCCTGATTGGGAGGCATCCGGAAATATGGATAATGAGTGGTGATCGTCCAGACGTACATGGTGATCGATGGGTTTGCGAGGTAATTAGTGCCTCCGGTTTCGTTCAGACCCAGAACGGACTTGCAAATGGACAGTGTGTCTGACATTAGAATTTACTCTGTGTGATTGATAGCCATCAGTTGCACGGTGTGAATTGCCTATGTGGCATGCTAAGATGCAGTGATCAGGGCTTCTGTTGAAAAGCAAAGTCTTGTGGTTATGATCAAAGCACCGCCTGCATGGAGTAGCTTTGTGTATAACGTGAAATCGCAAACCTCACAACCCGGTATGAACCAGAAACGGGAGAGGACATCAGGGAGGGCCTGCGTTTCCTTCTAGTTAGAAGTGGCGTCAGTGGTTTTACACACCCTGACGAGTTTGACTTATGTGGTTGTTGCTGTTGCGAGGCGCCTCAGTTAGATCGGACGATCCGGATCCGATGGAGTCATTCGTTGGCTCGTTGACGCCCCAAAGGGCGGGGAAAAGTAGTGTTCAGGTATAATAATCCACTTCGGTGGACCGACCCTGACGATCCAAGGGGCAGTTGCGGCTGTTCCTGAGACATGGGCTAGAGCGTCTCGAATTCGGTAAGGACTATCTTTTGCCTTGGTTCATGACGGAAATCCAATTTCCAAATACGTGACTGTGCGGTTTAGATTGTATATATATGGCAACATGATATATGGTACCCATGCCGCCTATGATTGATAGTTATGATTCAAATTGTTTTTGAAACATATAAACACTAGTAATAATATCAAATGCTTTTGCTTTATTCGTATCAATCATATTTTGGCCATTATAAGGTAAAACTCTATCCTCCGGTTTGCGTTGCATTGTGTGATGGGAACTGAGTCTTATAATGGCTTCATTTATATAAAAAGCATTGTGATGTTTAAAAGAAAGATTTGTTTCTAAAGCACTGGCAATCCAATGGAGTAAACTCGTTCCACGAAAGTGGTGTGGTCCTGTGATTAGCCATATTATAAATGTGTTGAGTAGATTTCTCATACCAGTCCCATGACTGACTCATAGTTTGTTTCACTTTCAAACTCGGGTGCCCCTTTTTCTACACGGGCAGCCTTGTATTCAGGTTTAGCTGGCTCTTTCTGGATAGCTGGAGCTGAAGATGGATTATATTATTTATCTCTTTTTATGTTGTTCAGCTCCTATCGTACATATTTTGTTCGTTTCCGCTGTAGACATTTATATATAGCTGAACTGTATTTGTACTAAGTATGATCCTGTATACTGTGTAACTCTGATGATTACGTTTATCCAGTGTATTCTATTGTACATTATCTGGTGTATTTATTTAATTCTGTTCTGCTATTATCTGTTTCTGTGTTATATTCCAAAGATTACCCTTGTCTCCGTCTGTACGGGAAATGGGGTCGTCACAAACGAAAACCAAGGCACTATCTCCATTATTTCCTCTTAGGAAATTTCAATCTAGGGTTAATAGAAAAAGACCTTAAACTTTACTGGATCTTCAATTATCTTTAATAATAATCAGCCTCACAAAGCTTATGCCAATATGGAGTAGTTTCAAAAAATAAACCCAACCGGTCTCTCCACATAGACTACAATAACATTTAATTGGCCAAAATTTCGGTAGTCGGTTATTTAACTATCGAAGAAACAAATATTCATCCAAATACCTTATTTCCAAAAGGAAATACAATTGATTTGTAACCCAATCACTGAACCCTTTTAATTAATATTTCATCAATTAAATTATTCCCAATATTCATTATCGAATCTCTTTGCCAAGATATTTTTCGAGCACGCTTGGATTCTCACTATACTTGGAAAACATTTCCATATTTCACATGATACTTTATTTTCTATACTTAAAAATATTATATCCATGCCCATTTATAAAATATTGGTTTCAAACCAATAGAAATCCATTTCGTTTCCTTTCTTTAAATTTTATTAACTAATTTGTTTCTTATTCTATATGCAATCGATAAATTAATTTTTCTTAAAAAATCAAA
The DNA here is from genome assembly GCA_030737875.1 of Allium sativum. NCBI lineage: Eukaryota > Viridiplantae > Streptophyta > Magnoliopsida > Asparagales > Amaryllidaceae > Allium > Allium sativum. Next base: position 275,964,362 of record CM060926.1, on the reverse strand, counting down.
CTCTTTAAATTTTTTATAAGAATCGCCGGCATTTCCATTTCGCGGCTCAATAGGTACAACTACAAATCGCCTCTCTAGGCCCTTTCCATTTAAAAAGAAAATCAAAATGCCAAGAGGCTTTCCCCACATGCTCATAAATCTCATATTGAAATAGATAAGTACCTTTTTCAAGTATTCAATTTAATTCCTTTATCCACTTCATTCTATACCTGTTTAACATATATTCAGCCATTCCAAATTTATTTCAAATAAATTCAACACTTTTAATTTAATCACTTCCATTTGCCAATTAATTTTCTAATTAGTTCCTTTTCTTAGACCACTTTTAGTTTGAATATATCACATTCAAATATATTTTATTTCACTTATACTCAAATAAACTCAAATTCCATATTCGATCCAAGTTTCATATTAAATTCCCAATTTTAATCCGCAAATCCAGTTTACTTGACCAATGTCAAATTCGAACCAAAACTTCATTAATTGATTACTTTTCTAATTAATTAGTTAACTTTATTCAATAATTAAAACTCCAATGTTTGTTTCAAAAATCAATTCATTTACTCCACTTGAGTTCATATTTATTTTATAACTCAAGTTTGGATTTTACTAATGGAAATTTAAGTTTTATTCACTTAAAATCCTATTATTTCATTAAATGAATCGTTATGGTTTATAATGGTTATACCGGTGTTTTTTTGGAAATTTGATTTTGATATAACTTAAAATCTATAAGACGAAATCCAGATTTTTCTCTTTCGTTAGAAAACTATTATTCAATTGGTCCAGATTGTAACAACTCGTATTTTTGAATAACATGTTATAACATAAATCAAGGCAGAATTAAATATTAAAATCTGAATCAAGAGAAACGGGCTTTGCCATTGCGTTCGTCTCGGAAAAATACGCGAAATAGAGTCCGAGTTTTCGAAAAACGGAGTCCGTATGACCAAGTTATGGCCCAATGAAGTTTTCAGAAAATTCTAAGCCCGAAAACAATTCAAATTCAGATTCGAAATTCAACAAAGACAGAAAGGGCGGGAATTTTCCCGCCCCAGGCAGGGTCGACACAGGGGTCGACACCTGTGTCGACCCCCCCCAATGGGTCGACACCCGTGTCGACCCAGGGGTCGAACCCCCCCTGTCGGACCAGTTTTCCTGGTGCACCATTTGTGACGTGTTGAGTCTGCTCTAGAAGCTTCTGATGAGATTTGACGGACCTGATGTGTTTTAGGGTTAATCCTATGGCTAATAACACCCTAATCTTCTATAAAAAGACCCCTAGACCTAACCTAATCACTCATTAATCATTCCTACAACTTAACTATGCCAAAATGTTCTCTCATGGCCTCCACTCTCTTGCTAAAGTTTCTACCTTCATTCATATTAGAGTTTGAGTGTTCAAATCAAGTAAAAGAGCCCTCTTTCTTCCTTAAAGAATCCATCTTTCTTCATAGCAAATCAAAGAAGCGTCTTATTCTCTCAAAGCGTGGATTGGATCTTATTTTATTTGCGGATTTGCTAGTGGCTTCGTCTCAATCTTTATAAATATTAATTCTAGTCTTCATAGCATTGTAAGCCCTCTTCTACTACTAGATATATACTGTGAATTTAAACATGACATGTTGCAAGTTGAGTTCGGGCTTAAATATCATTTTATGCTTTGAATCTATCATGTGAGGCGTAGATCTATCCTATGTATGATTGTGAAATCATCACTTTGTCTTCTTGGGTTGAAAGCTCTTACCTTTGTTTAGAAATGTTGCATGTAGCAACATAAAGACTCTCACTTGACCTTAATGTTAACTTGTCATGATAGGATCTATATGCTAGTTTATATCTTTGTGCTTTCACCTATTTGCTAAGTAACAAATATGCATATTTTGAGGCCAAATATGATATATGCAAGTTTTTAGATGAACACCTATGTCTCATGAGCCACCATGTTTAACTTGTGGCCAAATATCACCTTATGCCCACCTTGTCATATCATTATGTTTTCCCTTTTTTCATCTATCTTGTGTTGATGCGAACATAGGAGCATTGGGGTTACGTTATGGGTAAACTTAAATACATGAAACATGGACGTGAAATATGACATGAAGCATGACTTTAAAACATGACATATGATTATGCTTGAAAACCATAGTTTTATGATAAACATAAATATGGTCATGACACTTAGAAAACATGAAATTGACCAACTCGAGGTTGGGTTGAGTTTGCAACGTAAGACTACCCTGAACCACCTGGCTTAACTAGTAGTTGCAAACAATAGGACCCAATGTGAGTAGTTGGTCATGCCGCACCTAAAACCCGAGGTTAGACTAGGTTGTGGTATAAACCTACCCGGACCCGCCCGGCTTAACTAGTAACCACAACAAGGTCTAATGTGAGAGGTTGGGGTGCATTAAGTTAATAAATGCCACATGATAGGGTTAAGTTAATTTGACGTGGTTACTTAACCGATATAACATGAATGGGTAGGATAAGTAAAACCGGGCTCGATTTACTTATTGACACTTAACCATGTAATACGATTAGTGGATGGGGTTAAGTTAACTTATACTTAACTAATCCGACTCGATAATTTAATGGGGTTAAGTTAACCTACACTTAACTAATCCGACTCGATATTTTAATGGGGTTAAGTTAACCTACACTTAACCAATTTGACTCGATAATTTAATGGGGTTAAGTTAACCTACACTTAACCAATTTGACTTGATAATTTAATGGGGTTAAGTCAACTTTCACTTAACCAATTTGGCAAGATAATATTGATAGGGTTAAGTCATAGATTACTTGAATATACTTAACCACTTGAACACGATTGGTTGGTAGGGTTAAGTCATGAACCACTTGGGTACACTTAACCAACTTGATACATGGTTTGGATGGGGTTAACCACACTTAACCCACTAGAAAACCCTAGTTACGCGGTCCTTCTCAGCCGTAACCCACTAGGGAGTATCGGATATCCTAGGGACTAGGCTAGGGTGGGGCACGATTACTGGGCTGGAGTGTAAGCGACCAAAAAGACGGCAAAAGTAGGTGCGCCATAGTAGATTCCGACGGACCATGGTCGTGCACATTGTCCGGGGAAGAAAGACAGACTTGGGCACCAGTAGGTTTTGACTGTGCGTGCTTGTTTCATGTCAGTGGTTGACACCCTAGGGCCGGATACACCCTAGGGTGGACCTAGCACAGTCGACTACATTTCATGTTTGGACCATATGACACCGATACACGACGAGTTAGGCTTATAGTGAGCCGATCGACTGGAACGAGTAGTTGGACCTTGATTTAGGTCACCTCATGACTTGGGCCTATTGGGCCATGGGATCAATTCTTGATTTTACTTAACAGGGATTAAGATACTAGTACTATATTGGTGCAACACTTAACCTTGTATATGCGATATCACCTTTGATCATGTTCTGTTATCTTGTTTACCATGCTAGTTAATCACCATCATCATGGTCATCTCAGTTTCTCATGTTAAGTTAACTTCATTAGTTTTTAGACTAATAGTAGGTAGGACTTACTCGGTCTTTATGACTGACCCTTTTTCCTTTCGCCTCTTTTCTTCCGTTCCCCCCCCCCCCCCCAGGTTTACAGGGTGTGAACACTGGAACCTAGCTTGGATCTTTAGCTGCTTTTCTGGATAGCTCATGTACGGTTTGGACTTGAGCTCGCTATGGCTTTATTCTACCTTGGGGATAGTTGCTTTATGTTATTTCCAGTTTTCAGTTTATGTTTCTAGACTATGTTTTGTGGAAAATAACGACCAAGTACTTTGATGTAACTTGACTATGGTTTTGAAGTGTTAGTTTTATCCGCTGCTTTATTTACTATGTTTTACTTATATGTTCTGTCTTGTGATATCTGCATGCATGTTTACCTCATTTAACGCCCCTCCAAAGCTAATGTCCTTGCAAGAGTGGCACTGGCGGAGGTGGGGTGTTACATTTGGTATCAGAGCATAAGGTTAACAAGATTCGAGCAAAAGGTTTTTAAAACTCACCTTTTGGAAAACTATTTTTAAAACCAATTAAGTATTTTCCAAGAAAAGTCTAGTTTATTTTAAAAGGCTATTCCCCGAAAGCCATTACCACTATCCTTCGTTTCTTCGTTCTGAATCTATCTTTTTTCTTAGTTTTAGTATGGCCGATCGCTTTAACATCCCGGAAGGTGTACAAGTACCCATCTGGTTCCGGAGATTTATGGAGGCAAGGGCGAATGAAGCTGGCCCCGGGAACATTCCTCCTCCTTTCCTGGTCGCTAACATCTCTCCTCCTCCCGTAGCTGAGGTTCCTCCTCCCCCTCAGCATCCGCAAGAGGATTTCGCAAAACTTTGCAAAGAATTTAAGGCGATGGGTTGCAAGAATTTTGTCGGAACGGAGACTTCTGTGGAGGCAAGAAACTGATTAAAGGAAACTGAAGACCTCTTTGCTATCTTTGATGTGGAAGATCGTAGGAAAGTTCTGTTGGCAGTATGGCTATTGAAAGGGGAAGCTGCTTATTGGTGGGTAGTCACCACCACTACTAGACCAATTGAGACTTGGGATGACTTTAGGAGAAGGTTTGGACTAAAGTTTCTATCATCGACAGAAGAGAACCTTCAGATGGAGAGGTTCCTATCTCTAAAGCAAGGGGACATGACCGTTAGGGAATACGTGGATAAGTTTAATCAACTTGCTCAGTTCGGTCTAGAATTGCTAAACACAGCTCGGAAGAAGGCCGTACACTTTGCTCTAGGATTGAATGAGCCATTGCGCGGTTTGGCCATGTCTCATATACCCCTGGAGGCGACCTTCGAAAATTTGTTGAATACGGCCTTACTTCAAGAGGAAGACAAGAGTGACAAGAAGAAGGTCAAGGCAAATAAGTCTCATGGTAAGAAGATAGACTCCGGGAAAGGAGGAAAGAACGACAACACGTCAAGTAAGAAGAGGAAATGCAACTTTTGTGGGATCAAGGGGCACATAGACAAAGATTGCAGGAAGAAGAAGAGGAAGTTAGGCGAGTGTTTTCATTGCGGAGAATCTGGACATTTTAGCAAGGATTGCCCCAAGAAGCGAGGACAAGGGAAAAGGCAAACTCAGCAAGCAGGACCCTCTGGAGGGCAGTTGCGGGCTCTCCTCACTCTTGATCGAGGTAGTGTTTCTGTAAAAAGTCATGTTTACATTTCTGATTTCCCTGTTCATACCTTATTTGATTCTGGCGCATCGCATAGTTTTATTTCTGATCTTGTTGAAAGTTTGCACCTAAGTACTAGTCTAGTTGAGGTCCCGTTAGTGTTTCAAATCCAATTAGGGGTTCCGCCCATCTACCTGTGATTTGTATGGATTTGAAAATCTCTATCTTGAGCATAGAATTCATGTGTAATGCTTAGGTTCTCGGGTTTATGGGATACGGGTTGATTTTAGGTGTGGATTGGTTGTCCAGTTATGGAGCCATTCTTGACTGTGAGCATAGGGTAGTAAGGCTCATGACTTGCCTCGGTAATACCCTAGAAATTTCTTGTAATCCTAGAGGTCCCGTCATGTTATCTTGAATCTCTTGACTCGTCCATCGATGATCTGTCCGAGACTATCTTGATGTCTTTGAAGAAGTTAAGGGGTTACCCCCTAAACGAGAGATAAATTTTCGCATTTATCTGGTTGATAATGCCAAGCCAGTATCATTGCCCGTTAGGCACAGGGCCCCACGAGAAAGAAGAGAGCTCAGTAAGCAAATCATGGAGTAGCTTGAGAAAAATTTCATTAGGCGAAGCATTTCAGAATGGGGTGCTCCGGTGGTATTCGCTACTAAGGCGGATAGTCCATTTCACTTAGGCATGGGTTAGAGAAATCACCCTAGTAAGTACATTTGGCAACGTGGATTGGCACTTGTTTTCAAGAGATAGTTTTCTGCGTGGGATACCCTATATTATGTAAACGAGATCCAAGATTCACTAACGAATTTTGGAAAGCTTGCATGAAACCATGAGTACGCAGTTGGGTGGAAGCCAAGTATTTTAGGAAAACAATAAGTGGAAGTGGAACGAGAGGAAACGATGAAATGAGTTCTAACTCATATTTTGGAAATAAGAATTAAAAACTACGGAGTTGTGAAGTTAAAAGACGGTCAGGGCACGATGAGATTAAGCACAAGAAAATGCGGCTTAGAAGATTGAAGACTAGATACACGCATTAAATCTCTTTCTAAGAGTATATCCTTGATCCCTATTATTCCGTAGAGCTTACTCGCATGCTATCTTTTAAGTATAACCTCTCGGTCCTATCCTCAATCTTAGTTCTGTTGCAAACCCCATAAGGAGTATGACTCGCCTATTTGTGATATATGGTTGGGGTGAAGATGTTCGTCACCAAACTATTTGGGCTTTATGGGATATGGGTAATAACAGATAGACTTACAAAGAGAGCCCATTTTATTCCGGTGAAAAGCAAGAGGACTGTATCATGGTTAGCATCTGTTTATCTTCGAGAGATAGTGCGGTTGCATGGAGTTCCTTCTAGCATAGTTAGCGATCGTGACCCAATTTTCACTAGCCAATTCTGGAATAGTTTGCAAGAAGCAATGGGTACGCGGTTGAATCTGAGTACAACTTATCACCCCCAGACGGATGGCCAAACCGAAAGGGTCAATAGAATGCTTGAAGATCTTTTGAGACTTTGTGTTCTTGAATTTGGTGGTACTAGGGAATACCGCCTTCCTCTTGTAGAGGTTTCTTATAATAACAGCTACCAAGCAAGCATAGGAATGACACCATTCGAAGCTTCGTATGAGAGGCCGTGCAAGCCACCAACATGTTGGTGGGAGACGACGGATAAGCTTATACTTGGGCCCGACATGATAAGGGACACATCCAAGAAGGTTGAGTTGATTCGAAGGCGGATAAAAACGGCCCAAGACAGACAGAAATCCTATGCTGACAAACGAAGGACAGACTCGGAATTCGAAGTGGGAGACATTGTTTTCGTGAAGGTTTCTCCTTTGCGTAATGTGGTTCATTTTGGGGCAGTTGGGAAGCTGACACCAAGGATCATAGGACCCTTCCCTACTATATAAAGAGTTGGGAAGATGACTTATAAGGTGGAGTTGCTCGAGAAACTGGTCGGAGTGCATAATGTCTTTCATGTCTCGCATCTCTGGAAGTGTTTGCACAGATCCGCCGAAGTGGTTGAACCAAGTATTCTTGATGACATGGAGGTAGAGAAAGAGGCAACCCTGAGACGAGCTCCGATTCGTATCATGGAAATGGAGACAAAGAAGCTAAGAAGCAAAGAAGCTAAGCTTGTTAAGGTGCAATGGAGGAAAGCAGAGGAAGACGCAACTTGGGAAACCGACGAGAAGATGCGTGGGCTTTATCCATTTCTTTTTGAGGATACATTTTCAATCTCATTTTCTAGTTGGTATATCTTTCCTTTACTATCCATGTTTATCTTGTTTATCTTGCTATATCGTAATCGTGTCATAAGAACCTTAGGTAGAAACCCTTGGTTGAAACATGTATTTGAAACATGTTATGCTTGATGGTTGCAAGTGGTTGCAAGTGTTTGCACGTGGATACTCGTGGATGCATGATACACGTTAGGCACTAAGATCGGCTCACACACTTTCATACCACATATGCATGAGTGTTTATGCTTATTCATGGATGGAACTTGTATGCTATCACATGGATGTTGCATATGGATGGATGTTATGTGCACTCATATAGAGACTGTGGATTATATTAGGAATTCGCATACATATGGACTCATTACACTAACATATTTTGCATTAAGGAGGTTTACTGAATCAGTAACCGCCTGATTTTCGCATTAGATAAGTACATATATACACACCTTTGCATATGTTCATACAGCATTTAGAATCTTTTTAAGGACAATGGTTACTTGTGGATGATGTTTTGAGTAGATGGATGATGGATGGTAGGATATGTTCTTCCTAACTTGGAGATTTCGGGGACGAAATCCTTTAAGGAGGGGAGAATGTAACAACCCGTATTTTTGAATAACATGTTATAACATAAATCAAGGCAGAATTAAATATTAAAGTCTGAATCAAGGGAAACGGGCTGTGCCATTGCGTTCGTCTCGGAAAAATACGCGAAATAGAGTCCGAGTTTTCGAAAAACAAAGTCTGTATGACCAAGTTATTGCCCAATGAAGTTTTCAGAAAATTCCAAGCCCGAAAACAGTTCAAATTCAAATTCAGATTCGAAATTCAACCAAGATAGAAAGGGCGGGAATTTTCCCGCCCCAGGCAGGGTCGACACAGGGGTCGACACCTTTGCGACCCCCCCCCCCAATGGGTCGACACCCATGTCGACCCAGGGGTCGACACCTATGTCAACCCAGGGGTCGACCCCCCCCTGTCGGACCAGTTTTCCTGGTGCACCATTTGTGACGTGTTGAGTCTGCTCTAGAAGCTTCTGACGAGATTTGACGGACCTGATGTGTTTTAGGGTTAATCCTATGGCTAATAACACCCTAATCTTCTATAAAAAGACCCCTAGACCTAACCTAATCACTCATTAATCATTCCTACAACTAAAATATGCCAAAATGTTCTTTCATGGCCTCCACTCTCTTGCTAAAGTTTCTACCTTCATTCATATGAGAGTTTGAGTGTTCAAATCAAGTAATAGAGCCCTCTTTCTTCCTTAAAGAATCCATCTTTCTTCATAGCAAATCAAAGAAGCATCTTATTCTCTCAAAGCGTGGATTGGATCTTATTTTATTTGCGGATTTGCTAGTGGCTTCGTCTCAATCTTTATATATATTAATTCTAGTCTTCATAGCATTGTACGCCCTCTTCTACTACTAGATATAAACTATGAATTTAAACATGACATGTTGCAAGTTGAGTTTGGGCTTAAATATCATTTTGTGCTTTGAATCTATCATGTGAGGCTTAGATCTATCCTATGTATGATTGTGAAATCATCACTTTGTCTTCTTGGGTTGAAAGCTCTTACCTTTGTTTAGAAATGTTGCATGTAGCAACATAAAGACTCTCACTTGACCTTAATGTTAACTTGTCATGATAGGATCTATATGCTAGTTTAGATCTTTGTGCTTTCACCTATTTGCTAAGTAACAAATATGCATATTTTGAGGCCAAATATGATATATGCAAGTTTTTAGATGAACACCTATGTCTCATGAGCCACCATGTTTAACTTGTGGCCAAATATCACCTTATGCCCACCTTGTCATATCATTATGTTTTCCCTTTTTTCATCTATCTTGTGTTGATGCGAACATAGGAGCGTTGGGGTTACGTTATGGGTAAACTTAAATACATGAAACATGAACGTGAAATATGACATGAAGCATGACTTTAAAACATGACCTATGATTATGCTTGAAAACCATAGTTTTATGATAAACATAAATATGGTCATGACACTTAGAAAACATGAAATTGACCAACTCGAGGTTGGGTTGAGTTTGCAACGTAAGACTAACCGGAACCGCCCGGCTTAACTAGTAGTAGCAAACAATAGGACCCAATGTGAGTAGTTGGTCATGCCGCACCTAAAACCCGAGGTTAGACTAGGTTATGGTATAAACCTACCCGGACCCGCCCGACTTAACTAGTAACCACAACAAGGTCTAATGTGAGAGGTTGGGGTGCATTAAGTTAATAAATGCCACATGATAGGGTTAAGTTAATTTGACGTGGTTACTTAACCGATATAACATGAATGGGTAGGATAAGTAAAACCGGGCTTGATTTACTTATTGACACTTAACCATGTAATACGATTAGTGGATGGGGTTAAGTTAACTTATACTTAACTAATCCGACTCGATAATTTAATGGGGTTAAGTTAACCTACACTTAACTAATCCGACTCGATAATTTAATGGGGTTAAGTTAACCTACACTTAACCAATTTGACTCGATAATTTAATGGGGTTAAGTTAACCTACACTTAACCAATTTGACTTGATAATTTAATGGGGTTAAGTCAACCTTCACTTAACCAATTTGGCAAGATAATATTGATAGGGTTAAGTCATAGATTACTTGAATATACTTAACCACTTGAACACGATTGGTTGGTAGGGTTAAGTCATGAACCACTTGGGTACACTTAACCAACTTGATACATGGTTTGGATGGTGTTAACCACACTTAACCCACTAGAAAACCCTAGTTACGCGGTCCTTCTCAGCAGTAACCCACTAGGGAGTATCAAATACCCTAGGGACTAGGCTAGGGTGGGGCACGATTACTGGGCTGGAGTGTAAGCGACCAAAAAGACGGCAAAAGTAGGTGCGCCATAGTAGATTCCGACGGACCATGGTCGTGCACATTGTCCGGGGATGAAAGACAGACTTGGGCACCAGTAGGATTTGACTGTGCGTGCTTGTTTCGTGTCAGTGGTTGACACCCTAGGGCCGGATACACCCTAGGGTGGACCTAGCACAGTCGACTACATTTCATGTTTGGACCTATGACACTGATACACGACGAGTTAGGCTTATAGGGAGCCGATCGACTAGAACGAGTAGTTGGACCTTGATTTAGGTCACCTCATGACTTGGGCCTATTGGGCCATGGGATCAATTCTTGATTTTACTTGACAGGGATTAAGATACTAGTACTATATTGGTGCAACACTTAACCTTGTATATGCGATATCACCTTTGATCATGTTCTGTTATCTTGTTTACCATGCTAGTTAATCACCATCATCATGGTCATCTCAGTTTCTCATGTTAAGTTAACTTCATTAGTATTTAGACTAATAGTAGGTAGGACTTACTCAGTCTTTATGACTGACCCGTTTTCCTTTCGCCTCTTTTCTTCCGTTCCCCCCCCCCCCCCAGGTTTACAGGGTGGGAACACTGGAACCTAGCTTGGATCTTTAGCTGCTTTTCTGGATAGCTCATGTACGGTTTGGACTTGAGCTCGCTATGGCTTTATTCTACCTTGGAGATAGTTGCTTTATGTTATTTCCAGTTTTCAGTTTATTTTTCTAGACTATGTTTTGTGGAAAATAATGACCAAGTACTTTGATGTAACTTGACTATGGTTTTGAAGTGTTAGTTTTATCCGCTGCTTTATTTACTCTGTTTTACTTATATGTTCTGTCTTGTGATATCTGCATGCATGTTTACCTCGTTTAACGCCCCTCCAAAGCTAATGTCCTTGCTAGAGTGGCACTGGCGGAGGTGGGGTGTTACACAGATGGTTCTTGATACAAAGAATTTCGACTTATATTGAGTTCTATATACTCCACTGAAGTTTGAAAGTAAAACTACGAACTACCGCGTCGTTGCGAGCTCGTTTAAATTAAGTTTAAATATAAACGTTTTAACTTTGTTTATCAAATCAATTCCAACCTTATTCTTATATATTTAAATATAGATTAAGCCTGTTTTCCACATCCAACTTAATAATTCTGATTATCTTAAATCATCGATTATTTCAATCGAAATTCATCACCTGGTTATAAATTTATTCACCACTCAATTTTCTATACCAAATTTCAATTCCCTTGGAAATAAATTATATTATAAAATTCGACGAAATCGAATTCCACTTATAAATCCATTGGATTTATGTCAATTTAGTTTATATTCTGAATTCCAAAATAAAATCGATCGTTCCCTTTTCGAAACAATTTCCAGTTCCTTTTTATTCTAACAACTTCCATTTATAGAAATTCTTTTACTTATAAAATTCTATTACAACCTAAAATCCTTTTTAAGGCTTAAAATCACTTATATTATGGTTTATAATCCCATATCGACTTTAATCTATTTATAAGATATTAGTCAAAAACCAATATAATTTCACTCGTCATGTTTCATTGTATATTTATTTTGCTTCATCATACCTTCCTCTTTTGAATGATTCCATGTAAGAAAACATTTTATTATTATAATATATATATATATATATATATATATATATTGAATCTAATTCATATGTTCAAATATTGGAAATGCTAACTTCTTAAAAATATTTAATTATAGTTTCTACTATTCAAATTTCTTTTTTGAAAATAAATTATTTTTATAAAATCTAACATAATCAAATTCCAATTATAAAACCCTTCGATTTATCTCAATTCCATTCACATTCCGAACATTGGAATAAATTTCATTATTTCTGTTCGAATCGATTTCCAATTTCCTTTTTAAATTCCTATTTAAATTTGAATCCCCAAATTATCCATTCATAATTATTTCACTTCATTTGTAAACCTTGTTTATAAATTAACCTACTTGTTTTTATTATTAAAACAAGTTTATTTATCTTAGTACATTAGAAATTCAATTCCTATTTTTGGAAAAACAATCCTATAAAATCTCATAATTCCTTCTTATGACATTTTAAATATAAATATTTAGGGTCAGTGTTATTCAAACATCCAAACATCGCAAAATATAGCACAAAATATCTAGCACATCATATATCACAGCATATAAATGAAAACAAACAATAATAAATTTGGGGAATCCAGTTGGATCCCTCCAATCTGTTTCCATACATCCACAGTTGCTAGAAAACATAAATACTACCAATCCCGCATCAAGGCGGGAAACCTAGATATAGAAGTTCATCCATAATTATGCGGGAAAGCATAATGTCTCGTCCACTAAAAAGTGCAGGAAAATCCAACTACCAACCTTAAATATAACTAATATACATAAATAACCATAATTGATAATCAGTTTATCAATGCATCCAAACAGCACATTAAATTTTACTAAATAAAATTAGTTTATAATAAATTATAAAGAAACCAGAGATAGTGAGTTTACTCACCTTGAATTTTAATTAACGGAATAAATCATAGATGTTTGATTAAAATCCATCTGTCTTTGGAAAAATCCAAATCCATTTCCCGCTACGAGTCCAACTTGACTTTCGTTAGCATTTTGGACCTTATATTAATTAAATATAGTATTTATAAATGTGAGAATTATATGAGCTATATATTTTTTTTCTTAATAAAATTCAATTTTTTATCATATTAAAATAAAATCCTATATCTTAATCCACCTCACTACCTCATTGTCCAAATTTAAACCTGTTGTAGCTAACAACAAGCCATGACCGTGAACTTCAGTTTCATTCCCCAGCTCATCGTCTCATGAAACCCAAACCCGAATACATCCACTGCCTCACCTTCCAAAAATATTCCCACTGATCACCTCAAAACCACACCTGAACTCCATATGAAAATCGAGAAACCCAAGAACGGTGCTTCAAACCGTATAGGGTGCGAACCCTTTACGCTCTAAACCTCAACAAATCGAGCCATAACTTCCACCTTCCATCCAGGAGTTTGACCCTATCTATGTCAACCATAACTCTCGTTGCATCGATGGCGAGTCGCATCCCTTGGTCATTGCGTTGATTTCGAATGACACAGAGATGCGTCACACCATATATGAACTATAACGATTTAAATCTCCAATCCCTTTGAGTTGATTGAATATGAGATTATACAATTTCATGGAGTACCGTATTTGAATTTAATTTGTTGAAGAATATGAGAGGGCGAAAGAAAGACTTTGATTTCAATTTCGAAATCAATGAATGAAGGAAATATGGAAATGGAGGAAATTGGGGAGGGGGATAGGGGTATATATAAACAAATTTATTAATAAAATATTTTAATGAAACTTACACCCAAAGTAACACATCTAAACGACCAAATATGAGATCCAATCATGATGAAACTTGTAATCTTATAATAACAAAATATTTCAGACACGATAGAACTGGTTTTGTCAAATTCCAAAATCATTTGTAAAACTTCCTATTAAATCCACATGAATTGATATGCGTTTAAATTGTGCACGATCATAAAATAATTTCTATTGACTTGAAAATTGAAAATTTACAATAATTAATCAATTTGGATATTATAAAATTAGTTTCGTTAAAATCCGAGGTCGTTTGAAAGTTAGCTATTATTAAGTTCCAAATTAGATTGATAAACTATCATTTAAATTCAAAACAAACAAGCTCATCGATAATAAATCATTATTATTGATTATATTCAAATAAAATTTTGTAACATACCGTCTTTCGTCCACTTCAAGCTAGTAACTCAAACCATTCAAAAGGACAGAATGTTATTAGCTTTTGAGGTAAATAGAATAAATCACAGAATCACAGACACAGATACAGAGCAATATAATACCTCACAGCGGAAAATATAAAATACAATAGTAGTTCATGAAGCTACTAAATAAAAATTTACATCAGAGTTTACATAAATAATACAGCGGAAGTCTAATACAATAAATAATTGATAACTGTCTGAAATAAAATGACACAAATAACTGAATGACTGGAACAACTAATCAACAAGTAGATATATGTGAGCAAAAATCCAAAATAAGCTCCACACTCAAGGAATGAATCGCGAAACTGAAAACTCGATCTGATCCAAGCAGTAATGAAAAAAAAACAACTTGGATCAGGAATAACATTCTCATGGAAGAAAATCACTCAAATTGTAACACCCCGTACGTTGAATAACTTGTTTTGATATAAATCAGGGCAGAATTAAATTTTAAATTGTGAATCAGGGGATATGCCATTGCGTTCGTCTCGGAAAAATACACGAAATAGAGTGCGAGTTTTCGAAAATCGGAGTCCGTATGACCCAATTAAGGCCCGAAAAAGTTTTCAGAAAATTCAAAACAGATTTCAGAAGAGGCAGGAAAATTCCCGCCAGACAGAGGGAGTCGACACTAGGGTCGACATGGGTGTCGTCCCCCCCAAGGGGTCGACCCATGTGTCGACCCAGGGGTCAACCCCCCCTGTCTGCCAATTTGGCCTGGGTGCAATCTGAAGGGATTTGGGCTGTGTTTTGAGGCTTGTGACGAAATCTGACGGCTCTAACCTAATCTAGGGTTATTCTAAGGGCCTAAACTACATCCTAATTCTATAAATACACCCTAAGACTACCCTAATCCATACTAAAAATAGATACAACGTCGTTATGCCGTCAAAATGCAACTTGAAGGAGCCTCCATCAAATTGTAGAAGAAGATAGCTTCTCAAATCAACTTCTAATCAACTCTAGCAACTTAATCTTCTTCATAGGAGTGCTAATGCAAGTTTGGTGATTACTATAGCCTTAATGACCAATTGTTGAAATGATTATGATAGGATATAATGAGGTTATGGCTATGAATGTGGATCAATGCAAGTTATGTTATCATATGCTATGATGTTAGTTATGCAAGTTTGATGTTATATGTTCATGATGTTAGTTATGCAAGTTTGATGTTATATGTTCATGATGCTAGTTATGCAAGTTGAGTGTAATCTATGCTATGTGTTCATGATGCTAGTGATGCAAATCACTATGATAAACATTGATCCATTATGACACCATGTTATGCAAGTTTGGTGTTTGATCATATGCAAGTCCATATATACCATGTTATGCAAGTTTGGTGTTTGATTTTATGCACGTTCATATATGACATGTTATGCAAGTTGGGTGGTTGATTATATGCAAGTCCATATATGACATGTTATGCAAGTTTGATGGTTGATTATATGCAAGTAACATGTGCAAGTTTACACCTTTGTATGATATGCATACATTTGCAAGTTAACCCCTTTGTATGTCATACATACATATGCAAGTTTACCCCTTTGTACGATATAAGTAACTTATGCAAGTTATCCTCTTTATGACATATGTGATTCATGCAAGTTTGGGTTGATTATTTATGCTAGTTGGGTTTGATTATATGATCATATATGCAAGTTGACACCTTTTTAAACCCATGATAATGCTAATGTTATGCTAAGTTGAACCCATTGTATTTGTGATGAATCCTCCCTTTATAGTATGTCATGTTAGCGTATTACGTGGGGAACGATGGGGTTAATATTCATGTTAACAAAATTGTGTGAAGTTGGTATGATTATGCATACCATAAAGTGGATGGACATAATTGAGTCAATTATGTACATCGTTAAATTTGTAATTAATTAGGGATAATTAATACAAATTATGGGGGTGATTAATTAGGTGTATTTAATCGACTAAGACACGAGGTTGGACCCTTTTGTAGCATAAGACTGCCCGGACCCGACCGGCAAATCCAGCGGCTACAAATGGTCGGCCCAATGTGAGAGGTCTTAGGCATGAACTAAATACGTGACAAGTGTAAAGACACGAGGTTAGACTCGGTTATGGCGTAAGGCTGCTCGGACCCGACCGGCAAATCCAGCTGCCATAAAAGATAGTCTAATGTGAGAGGTCTTTACAAAGGTTACGGTCTTAATCAATTAAGAAACACTTAACCATATTAGCATGTAGAGGGACATGAGGGGTTAAGTGGGTGCCTTGGGTGGCATGTGGAAAAATCTAGTGGTTGCCTTGGGTGGCAATAGAAAATACGATTAGAATACTTAACCAAAGTGGAACATGTAATTAAACATGATTAAAGGGTTAAGTAAGTGCCTTGGGTGGCATGTGGAAATCAAGTAAGTGCCTTGGGTGGCGTGTGGAAATCTAGTGGGTGCCTTGAGTGGCAATTGAAATATGATTAGATGACTTAACCAAACATTAAACATATAAGTGGACATGATTATTAAAAAGGGTTAAGTGGGATACACTAGAAGGGACAAGCTTAGGTGGGTAGCTTGTGGGGGCCCATTTCAACCAGTAACCCATATGTATCTTATTGGGCTCGACCCATGTCGAGGACGGGACACGCGTACTGGGCTTGACTATAAGAGGCCAAAACGGGTTAGCGGTGGCAACGCAAGTCCAACGGGTTTCATATGCGTGTGTGGGTCCGGGCTGGTAGGTAAGACGTTGTTGCATCGTGTAGGTATAAGCCGTGCACTGTTGGTTGTATCGGGTTGCCACTTTGGGGAGTGATACACCCCACTGTGGGGCCAGCACGGGTATCTACGTTAGGGAGCCGATCGAATGGGAGTAGCGGGTACACCTAGTGGAGATAGGGGCAGACGGAACCTATGTAGTCAGCTAGGGGTACACGAGACTACTATTAAGATTACTAAGTACACTTAGTGGGATCAATCTTTGAGTGTAGGAATTACCCTCGGGTGGGTAGCTCTGGTGTGGTGCAGTATAGGGATTACCCTTGGGTGGGTAGATCTGGTGTGGTGCAGTGTAGTATTTATCCTTGGGTGGATATATGCGTTTTTACCGTTATCTTAGTTCATCCTAAGTCTAGTTGGCTACTTACGTAGTCATTTATCCCCAGTTGTACCATACCAGGTTTATATCATAACCTAATTACTTTAATGATTGTATTGTTAAGGTTATAGGACTCGCTCAGACTTATGTCTGACCCCGTTGTTTTTATCTTTTTCCCAACCCTCAGGTTCTCAGAGTGGGCCTAGTGCTAGTGGACTTTGATCAGATCGCTTTATCTGTCTTTTGGAGCTTGGACCATTGATGTAAAGCTCAGCTTATCTTTTCTTTTATGGCTATTAGTTTATGTAGTGGGATTATGTACTTTTGTTTTATCAAGATGGATATTATGTACTTGACTCTTGTTTATGGTTTTGTGATGTAACCAAACATGTTTATCTTCTGCTGCAATGAAATGATGTTTTAAATTCTCAAGTATTACTTATATCTGTCTTATTGTAATTTTTCTGTTCTATATTCACTTAAGATACTCCACCGATGCTATGGCATTCCCTTAGTGAGTGACTGTAGCGGGTGTGGGGTGTTACACGTGGTATCAGAGCTTAAGGTTACCAGAATAGATAAAAATTTTAGAAAAACTATTTTTCTAAAAACATTTTTGGAAGAAGTATTTTCAAAAACATGTCTTTTAAGAGAAAATTTTTGAGAGAAAAGAACATAATCCCGAAGAGCCATATATCCTTCCTTCGATTCTCCGTTTTGAATCTCTTCCTCTTTCTCTTTTTGAATTTCCCCTCCGCGTATAGATGTCTTTTTTTAGATAAATAAGGTCTTCCGTATGAAGGACGGAAGAACCACTTCAAGGGACTTAGACGTTTGTCGGGCTAAGAAGTTAGTCCAAGGAGGTGGAGGGCTTGTGGGTACCTTTAAGATGGACGAGGGAGGAAGGTTCAAATAGCTATTAGGTAAATAAAGGACGAAACCTCCTCGTGGTGGGAGGTCACGAAAGGAGAATGTGAAGGAGAAGGCTAGTTGTTTTGGAGAAATAGGACACCTTATTAGGATTGTCCAAAGAGGTAAGGACAAACTACATGATCTTCTGGAGGGTAGATGTATTCCCTCACGGCTGGTATACCTGATGGGGGTAGTACCGTCTAGGTTGAAATTTGGTTCTCTCGATCATCCTGTTCGAACTTTATTCGACTCTGGCGCATCGCATTCGTTTATCTCATCATCATTAGTTGAGTCACTGCACTTAGACACCAGTCTAGTAGATGATCCCTTGGTTGTTTCAAATCCAATTGGGGGCTCCACTTATTTGTCCATGATATGTTTGGGTTTGAAGATTTCCATACTTAGCGTTGAGTTTAGATGTGATGCTTTTGTTTTGGGCTTCACGGGCTATAGGTTGATTTTGGGCATGGACTGGTTATCCAGTAATGGTGTCGTTCTTGATTGTGAAAGGAGAGTTGTTAGGCTCATGACCCGCTTGGGTAACACTCTCGAGATCTCTTGTAATCCCGTGGATTCTGTTATGCTAAGTTGTCTTGAATCGCTTGACGCTTCGGTCGAGAGTTTGCGATCTGTTAGAGTGGTCCGGGAATACTCGGATGTGTTTGAGGAGGTGAAGGACTTGCCTCCGAAGCGGGAGATAGAATTCTGAATATATCTGGTGGACAATGCTAAACCAGTATCTTTGCCAGTGCGCCACATGGCTCCTCGTGAGAGGAGGGAACTCCATAAGCAAAGGGGAGTTGCTTGAGAAGGGGTTCATAAGACGAAGTATATCAGAGTGGGGTGCTCCAGTAGTTTTTGCCACGAAGGCGGATGGGTCCCTCAGACTTTGTGTAGACTATAGAGAACTCAACAAGCTCACAGAGAAGAATAGACACCCATTGCCGAGGATTGATGATCTCTTTGATCAGTTGGTTGGCGCCTCAGTGTTTTCACAGTTGGACTTGGCCACGGGGTTTCATCAGTTGAGAGTGGCTGAGGATAGCATAGACAAGACTGCCTTTAGGACTCCGGATGGTTTATATGAGTGGCTTGTGATGCCATTTGGTTTGACGAACGCCCCTGCATACTTTGTTGATTTGATGAGTAGGGTGTTCAGGGAGTACCTTAATAAGTTCGTGGTGGTCTTTGTGGATGACATCTTAGTCTTTTCTAAGAATGAAGAAGAGCATGCCCTACATCTTAGGGAAGTGTTAGAGACTCTTCGAGCGCATAGCCTTAAGGCTAAATTCTCTAAATGTCACTTTTGGAGGGAGTAAGTGCGGTTCTTAGGGCACGTGGTCTCTAAGGAAGGGATAGCTGTGGATCCCGCGAAGGTAGTATCCATCCAAGATTAGAAGGTTCCGAAGAGTGCTATCGAGGTGAGGAGTTTCTTGGGGTTGGCTGGCTACTATATGAAGTTTATCAAGGACTTCGCGAAGATATCAGCCCCATTAACTCGCTTGACAAAGAAGAATCTAGACTTCGCATGGTACGTAGATTGTGATGATGCGTTCCAACGGTTAAAGAGAGCTTTAACCACAGCTCCAGTCTTAGTGTTTCCAGATGGGAGTAAGCCATTTGTTGTTTATACCGATGCTTGTGGGACAGGACTAGACGCAGTCTTAATGCAAGAGGGAAGGGTAATAGCCTATGGGGGAAGGCAGTTGAGGAAGCATGAGAAAAATTACCCTACCCATGATTTAGAGTTGGCCGCTATTGTTTTTGCACTTAAGACTTGGCGCCATTATCTTCTTGGAGAGAGGATCGAATTGTTCACTGACCACAAATCATTGAAGTACTTGTTTTCTCAGAAGGATTTGAACTTGAGACAGCAAAGGTGGATGGAGTTCTTAGCATCCTATGATTTCGGGATAGCATATACCCCTGGCAAGGGTTACGTGGTGGCAGACGCCTTAAGCAGAAAAAGGTTGTCCTTGAGTCCATTTTTTTGTGGAACGACGAAGCTTGGAATTTATCTCGATATTTGATTTCAGACCTTCCATTGACTTTATACCCGGTTTCCTAGCATCCTTAGAGGTCAGACCTACTCTTTTGGGACGGATTGGCGAGGCACAGCGGGATGACCCACAGTTGGTTGAGTTAGTAGAGAAGCTCATAAGGGGGGAGTCGTCCAGCCATTTGAGTAGGTACAGCCTAGACGATAGGGGGTGGTTGCTTAGAGACGGTTGACTTTGTGTACCGCAAGACGAGGGTTTGAGGAAGGCTATACTTGATGATGCGCATCGTTCGAAGATAACAATTCATCCAGGTGGGGACAAGATGTACCAAGACATGAAGCGAGTTTTCTTTTGGGCCGGTATGAAGAAAGATGTGGCCGAGTATGTCGCTAGATGCTTAGTGTGCCAACAAGTGAAAGCGGAGCAAAAGAAACCTGGTGTGTTGCTTCACCCATTGGAAGTTCCGCAACGGAAGTGGGATAGCGTCTCAATGGATTTTATTGATGGGATACCAAGATCGAGGAAGGGTAATACGGGAATTTGGGTTGTGGTAGACAGACTTACTAAGAGCGCCCATTTCATACCCGTGAAGAGCAAGAGGACTGCTCCATGGCTAGCTTTGGTTTACCTTCGAGAGATAGTTCGATTGCATGGGGTACCTTCTAGCATAGTGAGTGATTGAGATCCTATCTTCACTAGCGAGTTTTGGAAGAGTTTGCAAGAGGCAGTAGGGACTCAGTTGAGTTTGAGCATCGCATATCATCCTCAGACAGACGGCCAGATCGAGAGGGTGAATCGTGTTCTAGAAGACCTTTTGAGGCTATCTATCTTAGATTTTGGAGGTACATGGGAAGAGCATCTTCCATTGGTGGAGTTCGCGTATAATAACAGCTTTCAGTCTAGTATTGGTATGGCTCCTTTCGAAGCTCTTTATGGAAGGCCTTGTCGATCACCTACATGTTGGTGGGAATCTACGGATAAGATCTTGCTTGGGCCTGATATGGTTAGAGAGACTTCGGAAAAAATTGATTTGATTCGAAGAAGGATGAAAGCAGCGCAAGATAGGAAGAAATCTTATGCGGATAAGAGGAGGACGGATCTGGAGTTTGATGTTGGGGACATGGTCTTTGTCAAAGTATCTCCATTACGGAATGTTGTTCGCTTTGGGTCCGTTGGGAAGTTAGCACCAAGATTTGTAGGACCGTTTCCTATTAAGGAAAGGATTGGACGGATGGCATATAGAGTGGATTTACCCGAGAGACTTAGTGGGGTACATGATGTATTCCATGTGTCACATTTGAGGAAGTGCCTACATGAGACCGCAGAGGTGGTAGAGCCGAGCTTGCTTAGAGAAGTGGAGGTAGAGCGTGATGCGACTATTCGACGAGCTCCGACCCACATCCTTGGGTCAGAGATTAGGAAGTTGAGAAACATAGAGGTTCGACTAGTCAAAGTGCAATAGGGAGAGGATGAGGGCAATGCTACTTGGGAGACAGAAGCGAAGATGCGTTCACTGTACCCATTCCTTTTTGAGGGTATGTCTTTTAACTTCTCCTTTATCGTTTGTCTAGTACTTATCTTATCTTTGGTATGTCCTCTCATTAGTACCTTTGACCTTTAGATAGGGCAAACCTATGGTTGAAGCATGTGTTTGAGACATGTTATGATTGATGGATGCGTGTGGATGCAAGTGTTTGCTAGTGGTTGCTCATAGATGCATACACACACACTTTAGACACTAGATCGGCTCAGTCACTTCATATTGCATATTGCATATAATTGTGTGTAGGTAGCTATATTAATGGATGTATAATGGTTGTGTTATCATATGGATGATGCATTTTGGTGTATGGTTGTGCACACATGTAGTAATAGTATGTGTCGATAGGATTCTTTCGCATACATATTGGATGCATGGCACTATCATGGTTTGCATTAAGGAGGTCAACTGAATCAGTAGACCGCCTGATTTTGCATTAGACAGGAAACATATACACACACTTTTTGCATATGTTCATACAACATTAGAAACTTTAAGGACAATGGATGCCAGTGTTTGATGGTTTGAGTAGATGGTTGTTTGGTTGGTAGGATACGTTCTTCTTGGCTTAGAGATTTCGGGGACGAAATCCTTTAAGTAGGGGAGAATGTAACAACCCGTATGTTGAATAACTTGTTTTGATATAAATCAGGGCAGAATTAAATTTTAAAATATGAATCAGGGGAAACGGGCTATGCCATTGCGTTCGTCTCGGAAAAATACGCGAAATAGAGTCCGAGTTTTCGAAAATCGAAGTCCGTATGACCCAGTTAAGGCCCGCAGAAGTTTTCAGAAAATTCAAAACAGATTTCAGAAGAGGCGGGAAAATTCCCGCCAGACAGAGGGAGTCGACACTAGGGTCTACATGGGTGTCGACCCCCCCCCCAATGGGTCGACCCATGTGTCGACTCAGGGGTCGACCCATGTGTCGACCCCCCCCCCCCCCCGGTCGGCCAGTTTGGCCTGGGTGCAATCTGAAGGGGTTTGGGCTGTGTTTTGAGGCTTGTGACGAAATCTGACGGCTCTAACCTAATCTAGGGTTAATCGA
This sequence comes from Allium sativum, assembly GCA_030737875.1. Lineage (NCBI taxonomy): Eukaryota > Viridiplantae > Streptophyta > Magnoliopsida > Asparagales > Amaryllidaceae > Allium > Allium sativum. Next base: position 275,941,677 of record CM060926.1, on the reverse strand, counting down.
AGGGCCTAAACTACATCCTAATTCTATAAATACACCCTAAGACTACCCTAATCCATACTAAAAATAGATACAACATCGTTATGCCGTCAAAATGCAACTTGAAGGAGCCTCCATCAAATTGTAGAAGAAGATAGCTTCTCAAATCAACTTCTAATCAACTCTAACAACTTAATCTTCTTCATAGGAGTGCTAATGCAAGTTTGGTGAGTACTATAGCCTTAATGACCAATTGTTGAAATGATTATGATAGGATATAATGAGGTTATGGCTATGAATGTGGATCAATGTAAGTTATGTTATCATATGCTATGATGTTAGTTATGCAAGTTTGATGTTATATGTTCATGATGTTAGTTATGCAAGTTTGATGTTATATGTTCATGATGCTAGTTATGCAAGTTGAGTCTAATCTATGCTATGTGTTCATGATGCTAGTGATGCAAATCACTATGATAAACATTGATCCATTATGACACCATGTTATGCAAGTTTGGTGTTTGATTATATGCAAGTCCATATATACCATGTTATGCAAGTTTGGTGTTTGATTATATGCACGTTCATATATGACATGTTATGCAAGTTTGGTGGTTGATTATATGCAAGTCCATATATGACATGTTATGCAAGTTTGGTGGTTGATTATATGCAAGAAACATGTGCAAGTTTACACCTTTGTATGATATGCATACTGTAACGACCCGCATTCTACGCATCGGAAGATCGTAGAATATTTATTTCTCTTTGATACGAAGTCGTATGGTCATGTAACTTTGGGAAATGACTAGTAGGGTCATTTCCCATGTTCATGATTTTTGCCTATTTTTAAATGACCGTTTTGCCCCTAGTTGATCTTGTTTCGTCCATAACTTTTGATTGGTTAGGAATTTTGACATGAAACCACTTCCATTAGCTCCAGATGATGGTTTCTTTTTCCGTAGAGTGGTCATAATAGTCAAACGGACTTACCGTTTGGGAGATATGGATGAATTAAGGTTTAAAGGGTTATTTTCAGCTAATTGGGCTTAACCGGGTAGTTAGTAATTAGGCCCATTGGGGGATTTCGGGATTAGTGGTATTTAAGGGCTGCTAGGGTTAGGATTTCGGTTTTTACTTCATTTTTCCAGCCGCCACTTATTTTCTTCAACCCTAGTCATGGCCTCCAACATCTAGAATCATTCCAAATCACCTCTAATCACTTTCTAATCAAAGATTAAGCAAAACTACATCAAACCAAAGGGGATTAGCATCAAATCAGAGAGAGAGAGTTGCTGAAACACCTAGAGATTGGATCTATATCAGAGGAGTTTCAGTTCTGAAAGTTTAATTGTGCCAAAGGTGAGTGATTTGCATTGTTTTTCACTAATTACGGCTAGTTATGTTAATTAGCGAAGATTAGAGAAATTATGGCTCAGAAAAATCTAGAAAAATTCCTAAAATTCTAAATCATCATTTGATGCCTCTAATATGAATTTGGGTTAATTTCGACTAATTTTGCAAATCCCGGAATTTGGGGAATTAATGGGTGATTAGTGATAATTAGCGAATTTATGCAAGATTAAAATCTAGAAAAATATTCAGAAATTCCTAAATAATGTTTTAGACCTCTGATATGAAATTTGGCTAATTTGGATAAGTTTTTCTAATTATATGCTTAGACATGATTAAGAGGGATTAAGGGAAAATATGAGGTTTTGGCTATGTTTGGTCCATATTGTTATGATTAAATTGTTGTTTTGGTGTTTGTGGTTGATTCCCTATGTTCCTATGATTGCATGGTATGCTTTATGATTGATTAGAAGTGTTAGATTGGTCGAAAACGCCTTCGAGAGGCAAAAATAGCTTGCTGGAATGATGCAGGTTTTGGGATCGGTATAAACGACCAGGAGGAAAAAACCGACCAGGCTCCGACCGACCGTGGGGAACAGAACGACCGACCAGGGTTGACGAGTTTCGACCTATTAGGTTTTGGACCGAACAGAGGAGCTTCGACCGATCAGGTTTTGGACCGGCCAGAGGGGTTTCGATCGACCAGCTTTTCGACCGACCAGGGGAGTTTCGAGCGACCGAGTTTGGACGACCAAGGGAGTTTCGAACGACCAGATTTTGGACCGACCAGGAGGGGCTTCTGACCGACCGACCCCATATGAACTTCAGACCGACCAGGGATGGTGGAAAACGACCGACCAGAGGAGGAACGAAGTGCGACCGACCGGGAGGGGGGGGGAAACGAAACCGACCGAGTTCCTGGACCGATCGGAGATGAAGATGACCGAACCGATCCAGAAGAAGGTGGCCAATAACCCGAGATGCAAAGGTAGTTCAAATGCGAAGTTGAGCTCAGGATCCTGATGAGAATGAGTTAACTTCGTGATTGGACTTTGCTGCGGGACGTGTGCGAAGGGGTTATCGATATCCATAACTTTAGTTTACCACTTATGGACAGATTAGTGGCTATGGATCAGTGCAATGGTGTCATGGTGACTCCATGGAGCAAAGTGATCATAGCCAAGGATTGGGTGATCGAGTAGTGGATATCGTATGCTTTACGCACTGAGTGGGAGACGTGAGGATGATTCCCATGTTTGATTGTTTGCTATCACCTTGACATGCACACCCCCACCCCCATATTTTTTACACACTTTATGCTAGTGTCACCTTAGAGTATTGTACAGTATGTAGTGCTATCTCTTTGGTTGCAGGTCCAGGTTCAGGTATGATTTCTTAGAGTATTACACATGTTATTGTTCATCTTAGAGATGTATGCTTTGTTGCTTATCGCTCATACCAGACTTTTGTCTGACCCAGAGTTTTATGTCTCTTCATTACTCTGGGTGCTCACACGAGCAGACTAGAGACAGGTTAGGTGGATGCACGAGTAGCTGTACTGGAGACGAGCAGGAGGCTTCCACGTATGATATTTATGTATTATCTCCCTGTGTTATCGATGGTCACTCCTTGGGCATTAGTAGTGTACCTTTCCTTTCTTTTGCTTAGAGACAGTATTTTTGAAGTTGTAATAATGGTTTGGATCATAAGCTGTATTTTGAATTTCCGCTGCCATGTTAGACATGATTTAGTTTTCAGCTTATACACTGTCTCGCCTGTTTTATGTCAAGTATATTATTATTATATTTTATTCCATGCGCTGTGAGACATTCTACAGGTTCCTTTGTTAGTACATTCTTTTCTTTTGGCGACCGTCCCGTGCTAGTTGGACATCGGCACAGTGCATTTCGGGGAAATGTCAGCTAGTGCGGGGCGGGCCGTCACACTTGGTATCAGAGCTCTAGGTTGCGTAGTTAACCTAGGGAAGTTATCAGGGAGAGATAATATACGTATACGAGAGAGCGTATTTGTGATTATTTTGATTTTTAAAAGCTATATATATATACTATTAGTAGTATAAGAATGAAGTCGTGCTGCACTAGCACCACTATGGGGTCGTTAATCGTTTCCTTTTTCAGATTGACGATGAGCCGATATGTTAGAGGTACCGGTAGAGGGGCCAATAATGGGAATGCTGCTGACATGAGGACGATGTTTACTGACCTCATGAGAGAGATGCTTAGAGATGTACAGAGGGCAACTCCCAGTGGTGGAAATGGTGGTGGTCCAATAGTGCAGGCGCCGAGAGTCGACTTCGCCAAACTGAATAAGGATTATACTAGCCTTGGTGGGAAGCCATTCCACGGAACGGAGTCGACTACGGATGTTCAGGATTGGTTGTATAGTTGTGAACGTATCTTCGAGGATTTGGGCATCGAGGATGCGATGAAGAGGAAGCTAGCATCCCGTCAGCTTGAAGGACGAGCAATGAATTGGTGGAATGCTATTAAGGCAGCAACTCCAGAGGATCAGATTACATGGGATCAGTTTAAGGCTCGTTTTTGCGATAAGTTTATACCAGCTGCTCAGAAGTCAGAATTGTTTAGAAAGTTTCTGGAGCTTAAGCAAAACGGAAGGGCAGTTTCAGAGTATGTTGCTGAGTTCGATACTTTATCGAAATATGGGTTATCTCTTATCGACACTGCCGAGAAGAAGAACGAGAAGTTCATAACTGGTTTAGATGGGTACTTGGGGGAAAGGCTTATAAACCACATCGATGAGACGTTTGAATCGATTGTAGGAAAGGCATTAAGGTCAGAAAGCCTTTACCCTAAGCCTAAGACTGAGGTCGCTACTGCATCTGCAAAGGAGCCAAAGCCGCAAGCAGGCGGCGGAGGCAAGAATAATTCCCAGACTAAGAGGAAACAAGACCAAACCATGGATGGTCAGAGTAAGAAGAATAAGAAAGATGGCGAGTGCTTTAGCTGTGGAAAGAAGGGCCACTATGCCAGAGATTGTCGAGAAAAGCCTGGGGAAAGGAAGTGCTTTAATTGCGGCCAAGCAGGACATCACAAGAATGAATGTCCACAATCTCCTAGGGAGAAGCAGATCGTGAAAGCATATGCTATCAACGCTATTCCTTCTTCGTCGAATGCCCCAACTGCGGCGTAGAAGGAAAAAGGCGTCGTTATTCGAGGTATGCTTTCTATTTAAGATGTTTCTGTTCGAGTTTTGTTTTAATAACAAGGTTTCCCATTCCTTCGAACCTAGTGACCTAGTAGATAGGTTGGAATTGGAACCCGAGATAGTTGATAGACCTTTAGTAGTGACAAACCCGATAGGTGGTTTGACTAGCCTTTGTAGGATTTGTCGTAATTTGGTCTTATCGAGTCATGGACGTATGTTTGTTGTGATTGCTTTATTTTGATCTTTACTAGGTTTGGCTTGATTTTGGGGAGCTGATTGACTCCAAAAGTTTAGAGTGATAGTAGATTGTGAAGAGCCTTTGATGACCGTTAGAGTGGATGATGGACGAAGGGTGGTATTGGATCGCCTACCTTATGATGAAGATGATAACGAGAGTTAAAGAAGAAAATGTACATTGGATGTACAGTAGTTTGGTCAGGACTTGGTCATGCGATCGACGATAGTTTCAAGCAAGATTGGCGAGGATAGCCAGAGTCAGTTATGGATGCTTGAGTGTTTGGATGTTTTGTTCATATCATCTCACGTAGATTGTCTGAACTCGGAGGAGATGTTCCTTGGGTGCTTGTCTGATATTGGTTTAGGCCTTTGGGGCTTGTGCTCGGGGAATGTCGAGGTCGACTAGGATGGTCTGCGTGAGAGATAAGTGGTTGTTGTGAATTTCATTGGATGATATCTTGGTTTACTCGAGCAGTGATGGGCAGCCGTGACGTGATAAGACTATTCGATGGTATGGACTGCCCAAGTTAGACTCGATAGAGTTATGAGATGACTCGAGTGGGACTCGAGAAAGATGCGAAGCAATGGATTGTTTAGGACCCTATGTTGATGTTCTTTTTGAAGGAATATGATGTGTTCGTTGATCATGGAAGATACAATGAAGGTTAGGACGGTTCAAGTTGGACTTGAACTCGTAAAAGAATGTAGATGTTCGATTGATCTTAGAGATGCAACGAATAGGGAGACGACTCACGTTGGACTAGAGTTTGTAGGTAATGGATACTCAAGACTGGGTCTGAGTTTATGGGTGATAGATTGACTCGAGATGGACTCGAGGAAGCTGCAAGGAATTGGATTGGCTCGGGTTGGACACGAGAGGGCAGCAAGATAAGGGATAGACTTGGGTGGGACTCAAGTGTTTCAGGCGGACTAAAAGTAGGGGTATCTGGGGACGCCCGTTACCTTGGATCCGTTGGACGTGATCTAGTTATCCTTGGAGGATAAACGTGCGTTGGACGTACGGTAGTCCGTTTGGAGGCTAGGCTTCCATTAGTTATTGATGTTGGTTGGACCAGACTTATAGGTATTGATGTATTCATGGCTTTTAGCAGGTGATAGATACGACTTGTTTGATGGATGCTATGGTTGTTATGTTTGTTCCTACCTTTCTTCCTTTGAGTAGACTATCACCTGTAGGATTCTGTTGAATGGAAATGGGACGAGTTCGTTAGTCATGGTGATATAACGGATACGAAGATACTTTACGCTAGACTTGAAGTATGTTTGGGAATTGTGGAGCGTCCGTTGATCTTGGAGATTCAACGGAAATAGGATTTTCAAGTTGGACCTGGACTCATAGGTAGAGTACCTAGATTCATTGGATGAGTCTAGTTCACCTTTGGAAGGTGAATGTACGCTGGACGTGCAGTACGGATATGGGTAGGGTACCTAGATTCATTGGATGAGTCTAGTTCACCTTTGGAAGGTGAATGTACGTTGGACGTACAGTACGGATATGGATGTAGTGCCTAGGGTCATTGGATGGATCTAGTTTGCCTCTAGGAAGTGAATATACGTTGGACGTGTAGTATGGATGTAGGCAAGATTCGGGTTTGACTTGAAAGGACATTTGGAATGTAGTTGGTAATTTGACGAATGGGGTTGGCTTACCTAAAAAGATGCCAGGAGTACATGACATATTTCATGTTTCTCAGTTAAGGAAGTTTACGCATGATTTTGATTTAGCTATTTCGCCAAACCGGTTGGACGATATCGAAATATAACCCAAGGCGGTTGGGAACCGCGAGACCGATTCGCATTGTCGAGGACGATACGAAGAAATTACAAAGGGAGACGACGAAATTAGTGAAAGTCCAAGGGGCGATGGTTCTCCCCTTGTTAGTAAACCGCATGCTAGGATATGCTTGTTGTGCTATCATGTATGTTTGATTGTTTGAAATTGGTTGATAGGCACGCGAGACCCATTTTTTGTTTTTTAGTTAAGGAATTTCGGTGGCGAAATTTCTTAAGGGGGGGAGAGTGTAACGACCCGCATTCTACGCATCGGAAGATCGTAGAATATTTATTTCTCTTTGATACGAAGTCGTATGGTCATGTAACTTTGGGAAACGACTAGTAGGGTCATTTCCCATGTTCATGATTTTTTCCGATTTTTAAATTACCGTTTTGCCCCTAGTTGATCTTGTTTCGTCCATAACTTTTGATTGGTTAGGAATTTTGACATGAAACCACTTCCATTAGCTCCAGATAATGGTTTCTCTTTCCGTAGAGTGGTCATAATAGTCAAACGGACTTACCGTTTGGGAGATATTGTTGAATTAAGGTTTAAAGGGTTATTTTCAGTTAATTGGGCTTAACCGGGTAGTTAGTAATTAGGCCCATTGGGGGATTTCGGGATTAGTGGTATTTAAGGGCTGCTAGGGTTAGGATTTCGGTTTTTACTTCATTTTTCCAGCCGCCACTTATTTTCTTCAACCCTAGTCATGGCCTCCAACATCTAGAATCATTCCAAATCACCTCTAATCACTTTCTAATCAAAGATTAAGCAAAACTACATCAAACCAAAGGGGATTAGCATCAAATCAGAGAGAGAGTTGCTGAAACACATAGAGATTAGATCTATATCAGAGGAGTTTCAGTTCTGAAAGTTTAATTGTGCCAAAGGTGAGTGATTTGCATTGTTTTTCACTAATTACGGCTAGTTATGGTAATTAGCGAAATTATGGCTCAGAAAAATCTAGAAAAATTCCTACAATTCTAAATCATCATTTTATGCCTCTGATATGAATTTGGGTTAATTTCGACTAATTTTGCAAATCTTGGAATTTGGGGGATTAATGGGTGATTAGTGATAATTAGCGAATTTATGCAAGATTAAAATCTGGAAAAATATTCAGAAATTCCTAGATAATGTTTTAGACCTCTGATATGAAATTTGGCTAATTTGGATAAGTTTTTCTAATTATATGCTTAGACATGATTAAGAGGGATTAAGGGAAAATACGAGGTTTTGGCTATGTTTGGTTCATATTGTTATGATTAAATTGTTGTTTTGGTGTTTGTGGTTGATTCCATATGTTCCTATGATTGCATGGTATGCTTTGTGATTGATTAGAAGTGTTAGATTGGTCGAAAACGCCTTCGAGAGGCGAAAATAGCTTGATGGAATGATGCAGGTTTTGGGATCGGTATAAACGACCAGGAGGAAAAAACCGACCAGGCTCCGACCGACCGTGGGGAACAGAACGACCGACCAAGGTTGACGAGTTTCGACCTATCAGGTTTTGGACCGACCAGAGGAGCTTCGACCGATCAGGTTTTGGACCGGCCAGAGGGGTTTCGACCGACCAGCTTTTCGACCGACTAGGGGAGTTTCGAGCGACCGAGTTTGGACGACCAAGGGAGTTTCGAACGACCAGATTTTGGACCGACCAGGAGGGGCTTCTGACCGACCGACCCCGTGTGAACTTCAGACCGACTAGGGATGGTGTAAACCGACCGACCAGAGGAGGAACGAAGTGCGACCGACCAGAGGAGGAACGAAGTTCGACCGACCGGGGGGGGGGGGAACGAAACCGACCGAGTTCCTGGACCGATCAGAGATGAAGATGACCGAACCGATCCAGAAGAAGGTGGCCAATAACCCGAGATACAAAGGTAGTTCAAATGCGAAGTTGAGCTCAGGATCCTGATGAGAATGAGTTAACTTCGTGATTGGACTTTGCTGCGGGACGTGTGCGAAGGGGTTATCGATATCCATAACTTTAGTTTACCGGTTATGGACAGATTAGTGGCTATGGATCAGTGCAATGGTGTCATGGTGACTCCATGGAGCAAAGTGATCGTAGCCAAGGATTGGGTGATCGAGTAGTGGATATCGTATGCTTTACGCACTGAGTGAGAGACGTGAGGATGATTGCCATGTTTGATTGTTTGCTATCACCTTGACATGCACACCCCCATCCCCGTATTTCTTACACACTTTATGCTAGTGTCACCTTAGAGTATTGTACAGTATGTAGTGCTAACTCTTTGGTTGCAGGTCCAGGTTCAGGTATGATTTCTTAGAGTATTATACCTGTTATTGTTCATCTTAGAGATGTATGCTTTGTTGCTTATCGCTCATACCAGACTTTTGTCTGACCCAGAGTTTTATGTCTCTTCTTATTACTCTGGGTGCTCACACGAGCAGACTAGAGACAGGTTAGGTGGATGCACGAGTAGCTGTACTGGAGACGAGCAGGAGGCTTCCACGTATGATATTTATGTATTATCTCCCTGTGTTATCGATGGTCACTACTTGGGCATTAGTAGTGTACCTTTCCTTTCTTTTGCTTAGAGACAATATTTTTGAAGTTGTAATAATGGTTTGGATCATAAGTTGTATTTTGAATTTCCGCTGCAATGTTAAACATGATTTAGTTTTCAGCTTATACACTGTCTCGCCTGTTTTATGTCAAGTATATTATTATTATATTTTATTCCATGCGCTGTGAGACATTCTACAGGTTCCTTTGTTAGTTCATTCTTTTCTTTTGGCGACCGTCCCGTGCTAGTTGGACATCGGCATAGCGCATTTCGGGGAAATATCGGCTAGTGCGGGGCGGGCCGTCACACATACATATGCAAGTTAACCCCTTTGTATGTCATATATACATATGCAAGTTTACCCCTTTGTATGATATAAGTAACTTATGCAAGTTACCCTCTTTATGACATATGTGATTCATGCAAGTTTGGGTTGATTATTTATGCTAGTTAGGTTTGATTCTATGATCATATATGCAAGTTGACACCTTTTTAAACCCATGATAATGCTAATGTTATGCTAAGTTGAACCCATTGTATTTGTGATGAATCTTCCCTTTATAGTATGTCATGTTAGCGTATTACATGGGGAACGATGGGGTTAATATTCATGTTAACAAAATTGTGTGAAGTTGGTATGATTATGCATACCATAAAGTGGATGGACATAATTGAGTCAATTATGTACATCGTTAAATTTGTAATTAATTAGGGATAATTAATACAAATTATGGGGGTGATTAATTAGGTGTAATTAATCGACTAAGACACGAGGTTGGACCCTTTTGTAGCATAAAACTGCCCGGACCCGACCGGCAAATCCAGCGGCTATAAATGGTTGGCCCAATGTGAGAGGTCTTAGGCATGAACTAAATACGTGACAAGTGTAAAGACACGAGGTTAGACTCGGTTATGGCGTAAGGCTGCCCGGACCCGACCGGCAAATCCAGCTGCCATAAAAGATAGTCTAATGTTAGAGGTCTTTACAAAGGTTACGGTCTTAATCAATTAAGAAACACTTAACCATATTAGCATGTAGAGGGACATGAGGGGTTAAGTGGGTGCCTTGGGTGGCATGTGGAAAAATCTAGTGGTTGCCTTCGGTGGCAATAGAAAATACGATTAGAATACTTAACCAAAGTGGAACATGTAATTAAACATGATTAAAGGGTTAAGTAAGTGCCTTGGGTGACATGTGGAAATGAAGTAAGTTCCTTGGGTGGCATGTGGAAATCTAGTGGGTGCCTTGAGTGGCAATTGAAATATGATTAGATGACTTAACCAAACATTAAACATATAAGTGGACATGATTATTAAAAAGGGTTAAGTGGGATACAGTAGAAGGGACAAGCTTAGGTGGGTAGCTTGTGGGGGCCCATTTCAACCAGTAACCCATATGCATCTTATTGGGCTCGACCCATGTCGAGGACAGGACACGCGTACTGGGCTTGACTATAAGAGGCCAAAACGGGTTAGCAGTGGCAACGCAAGTCCAACGGGTTTCATATGTGTGTGTGGGCCCGTGCTGGTAGGTAAGACGTTGTTGCATCGTGTAGGTATAAGTCGTGCACTGTTTGTTGTATCGGGTTGCCACTTTGGGGAGTGATACACCCCATTGTGGGGCCAGCACGGGTATCTACGTTAGGGAGCCGATCGAATGGGAGTAGTGGGTACACCTAGTGGAGATAGGGGCAGACGGCACCTATGTAGTCAGCTAGGGGTACACGAGACTACTATTAAGATTACTAAGTACACTTAGTGGGATCAATCTTTGAGTGTAGGAATTATCCTCGGGTGGGTAGCTCTGGTGTGGTGCAGTATATGGATTACCCTTGGGTGGGTAGATCTGGTGTGGTGCAGTGTAGTATTTATCCTTGGGTGGATATATGCGTCTTTACCGTTATCTTAGTTCATCCTAAGTCTAGTTGGCTGCTTACGTAGTCATTTATCCCCAGTTGTACCGTACTAGGTTTATATCATAACCTAATTACTTTAATGATTATATTGTTAAGGTTATAGGACTCGCTCAGACTTATGTCTGACCCCGTTGTTTTTATCTTTTTCCCAACCCTCAGGTTCTCAGAGTGGGCCTAGTGCTAGTGGACTTTGATCAGATCGCTTTATCTGTCTTTTGGAACTTGGACCATTGATGTAAAGCTCAGCTTATCTTTTCTTTTATGGCTATTAGTTTATGTAGTGGGATTATGTACTTTTGTTTTATCAAGATGGATATTATGTACTTGACTCTTGTTTATGGTTTTGTGATGTAACCAAACATGCTTATCTTCTGCTGCAATGAAATGATGTTTTAAATTCTCAAGTATTACTTATATCAGTCTTGTTGTAATTTTTCTGTTCTATATTCACTTATGATACTCCACCGATGCTATGGCATTCCCTTAATGAGTGACCGTAGCGGGTGTGGGGTGTTACACGTGGTATCAGAGCTTAAGGTTACCAGAAAAGATAAAATTTTTAGAAAAACTATTTTGCTAAAAACATTTTTGGAAGAAGTATTTTCAAAAACATGTCTTTTAAGAGAAAAGTTTTGAGAGAAAAGAACACAATCCCCAAGAGCCATATATCCTTCCTTCGATTCTCCGTTTTGAATCTCGTCCTCTTTCTCTTTTTGAATTTCCCCTCCGCGTATAGATGTCTTTTTTAGATAAATAAGGACTTCCGTATGAAGGACGGAAGAACCACTTCAAGGGACTTAGACGTTTGTCGGGCTAAGAAGTTAGTCCAAGGAGGTGGAGGGCTTGTGGGTACCTTTAAGATGGACGAGGGAGGAAGGTTCAAATAGCTGTTAGGTAAATAAAGGACGAAACCTCCTCGTGGTGGGAGGTCACGAAAGGAGAATGTGAAGGAGAAGGCTAGTTGTTTTGGAGAAATAGGACACCTTATTAGGATTGTCCAAAGAGGTAAGGACAAACTACATGATCTTCTGGAGGGTAGATGTATTCCCTCACGGCTGGTATACCTGATGGGGGTAGGACCGTCTAGGTTGAAATTTGGTTCTCTCGATCATCCTGTTCAAACTTTATTCGACTCTGGCGCATCGCATTCGTTTATCTCATCATCATTAGTTGAGTCACTGCACTTAGACACCAGTCTAGTAGATGATCCCTTGGTTGTTTCAAACCCAATTGGGGGCTCCACTTATTTGTCCATGATATGTTTGGGTTTGAAGATTTCCATACTTAGCGTTGAGTTTAGATGTGATGCTTTTGTTTTGGGCTTCACGGGCTATGGGTTGATTTTGGGCATGGACTGGTTATCCAGTAATGGCGCCGTTCTTGATTATGAAAGGAGAGTTGTTAGGCTCATGACCCACTTGGGTAACACTCTCGAGATCTCTTGTAATCCCATGGATTCTGTTATGCTAAGTTATCTTGAATCGCTTGACGCTTCGGTCGAGAATTTGCGATCTGTTAGAGTGGTCCGGGAATACTCGGATGTGTTTGAGGAGGTGAAGGGCTTACCTCCGAAGCGGGAGATAGACTTCCGAATATATCTGGTAGACAATGCTAAACCAGTTCTTTGCCAGTGCGCCACATGGCTCCTCGTGAGAGGAGGGAACTCCATAAGCAAGTAGGGGAGTTGCTTGAGAAGGGGTTCATAAGACAAAGTATATCGTAGTGGGGTGCTCCAGTAGTTTTTGCCACGAAGGCGGATGGGTCCCTCAGACTTTGTGTAGACTATAGAGAACTCAACAAGCTCACAGAGAAGAATAGACACCCATTGCCGAGGATTGATGATCTCTTTGATCAATTGGTTGGCGCCTTAGTGTTTTCGCAGTTGGACTTGGCCACGGGGTTTCATCAGTTGAGAGTGGCTGAGGATAGCATAGACAAGACCGCCTTTAGGACTCCGGATGGTTTCTATGAGTGGCTTGTGATGCCATTTGGTTTGACGAACGCCCCTGCATACTTTGTTGATTTGAAGAGTAGGGTGTTCAGGGAGTACCTTAATAAGTTCGTGGTGGTCTTTGTGGATGATATCTTAGTCTTTTCTAAGAGTGAAGAAGAGCATGCCCTACATCTTAGGGAAGTGTTAGAGACTCTTCGAGCGCATAGCCTTAAGGCTAAATTCTCTAAATGTCACTTTTGGAGGAAGGTAGTGCGGTTCTTAGGGAACGTGGTCTCTAAGGAAGGGATAGCTTTGGATCCCGCGAAGGTAGTATCCATCCAAGATTGGAAGGTTCCGAAGAGTGCTACCGAGGTGAGGAGTTTCTTGGGGTTGGCTGGCTAACATAGGAAGTTTATCAAGGACTTCGCGAAGATATCAGCCCCATTAACTCGCTTGACAAAGAAGAATCTAGTCTTCGCATGGGACGTAGATTGTGATGATGCGTTCCAACGGTTAAAGAGAGCTTTAACCACAGCTCCAGTCTTAGTGTTTCCAGATGGGAGTAAGCCATTTGTTGTTTATACCGATGCTTGTGGGATAGGACTAGGCGCAGTCTTAATGCAAGAGGGAAGGGTAATAGCCTATGGGGGAAGGCAGTTGAGGAAGCATGAGAAAAATTACCCTACCCATGATTTAGAGTTGGCCGCTATTGTTTTTGCGCTTAAGACTTGGCGCTATTATCTTCTTGGAGAGAGGTTCGAATTGTTCACTGACCACAAATCATTGAAGTACTTGTTTTCTCAGAAGGATTTGAACTTGAAACAGCAAAGGTGGATGGAGTTCTTAGCATTCTATGATTTCGGGATAGCGTATACCCCTGGCAAGGGTAACGTGGTGGCAGACGCCTTAAGCAGAAAAAGGTTGTCCTTGAGTCCATTTTTTTGTGGAACGACGAAGCTTGGAATTTATCTCGATATTTGATTTCAGACCTTCCGTTGACTTTATACCCGGTTTGCTAGTATCCTTAGAGGTCAGACCTACTCTTTTGGGATGGATTGGCGAGGCACAGCGGGATGACCCACAGTTGGTTGAGTTAGTAGAGAAGCTAATAAGGGGGGAGTCGTCCAGCCATTTGAGTAGGTACAGCCTAGACGATAGGGGGTGGTTGCGTAGAGACGGTAGACTTTGTGTACCGCAAGACGAGGGTTTGAGGAAGGCTATACTTGATGATGCGCATCGTTCGAAGATGACCATTCATCCCGGTGGGGACAAGATGTACCAAGACATGAAGCGAGTTTTCTTTTGGGCCGGTATGAAGAAAGATGTGGCCGAGTATGTCGCTAGATGCTTGATGTGCCAACAAGTGAAAGCGGAGCAAAAGAAACCTGGTGGGTTGCTTCACCCATTGGAAGTTCCGCAATGGAAAAGGGATAGCGTCTCGATGGATTTTATTGATGGGTTACCAAGATCGAGGAAGGGTAATACGGGAATTTGGGTTGTGGTAGACAGACTTACTAAGAGCGCCCATTTCATACCCGTGAAGAGCAAGAGGACTGCTCCATGGCTAGCTTCAGTTTACCTTCAAGAGATAGTTCGATTGCATGGGGTACCTTCTAGCATAGTGAGTGATTGAGATCCTATCTTCACTAGCGAGTTTTGGAAGAGTTTGCAAGAGGCAGTAGGGACTCAGTTGAGTTTGAGCACCGCATATCATCCTCAGACGGACGGCCAGATCGAGAGGGTGAATCGTGTTCTAAAAGACCTTTTGAGGCTATGTATCTTAGATTTTGGAGGTACATGGGAAGAGCATCTTCCATTGGTGGAGTTCGCGTATAATAACAGCTTTCAGTCTAGTATTGGTATGGCTCCTTTCGAAGCTCTTTATGGAAGGCCTTGTCGATCACCTACATGTTGGTGGGAATCTACGGATAAGATCTTGCTTGGGCCTGATATGGTTAGAGAGACTTCGGAAAAAATTGATTTGATTCGAAGAAGGATGAAAGCAGCGCAAGATAGGAAGAAATCTTATGCGGATAAGAGGAGGACGGATCTGGAGTTTGATGTTGGGGACATGGTCTTTGTCAAAGTATCTCCATTACGGAATGTTGTTCGCTTTGGGTCCGTTGGGAAGTTAGCACCAAGATTTGTAGGACCGTTTCCTATTAAGGAAAGGATTGGACAGATGGCATATAGAGTGGATTTACCCGAGAGACTTAGTGGGGTACATGATGTATTCCATGTGTCACATTTGAGGAAGTGCCTACATGAGACCGCAAAGGTGGTAGAGCCGAGCTTGCTTAGAGAAGTGGAGGTAGAGCGTGATGCGACTATTCGACGAGCTCCTACCCGCATCCTTGGGTCAGAGATTAGGAAGTTGAGAAACAGAGAGGTTCGACTAGTCAAAGTGCAATGGGGAGAGGATGAGGGCAATGCTACTTGGGAGACAGAAGCGAAGACGCGTTCACTGTACCCATTCCTTTTTGAGGGTATGTCTTTTAACTTCTCCTTTATCGTTTGTCTAGTACTTATCTTATCTTTAGTATGTCCTCTCATTAGTACCTTTGACCTTTAGATAGGGCAAACCTATGGTTGAAGCATGTGTTTGCGACATGTTATGATTGATGGATGCGTGTGGATGCAAGTGTTTGCTCGTGGATGCATACACACACACTTTAGACACTAGATCGGCTCAGTCACTTCATATTGCATATTGCATATAATTGTGTGTAGGTAGCTATATTAATGGATGTATAATGGTTGTGTTATCATATGGATGATGCATTTTGGTGTATGGTTTTGCACACATGTAGTAATAGTATGTGTCGATAGTATTCTTTCGCATACATATTGGATGCATGGCACTATCATGGTTTGCATTAAGGAGGTCAACTGAATCAGTAGACCGCCTGATTTTTCATTAGACAGGAAACATATACACACACTTTTTGCATATGTTCATACAGCATTAGAAACTTTAAGGACAATGGATGCCAGTGTTTGATGGTTTGAGTAGATGGTTGTTTGGTTGGTAGGATACGTTCTTCTTGGCTTAGAGATTTCGGGGACGAAATCCTTTAAGTAGGGGAGAATGTAACACCCCGTATGTTGAATAACTTGTTTTGATATAAATTAGGGCAGAATTAAATTTTAAAATCTGAATCAGGGGAAACGGGCAATGCCATTGCGTTCGTCTCAGAAAAATACGCGAAATAGAGTCCGAGTTTTCGAAAATCGGAGTCCGTATGACCCAGTTAAGGCCCGAAGAAGTTTTCAGAAAATTCAAAACAGATTTCAGAAGAGGCGGGAAAATTCCCGCCAGACAGAGGGAGTCGACACTAGGGTCGACATGGGTGTCGACCCCCCCAAGGGGTCGACCCATGTGTCGACCTAGGGGTCGACCCATGTGTCGACCCAGGGGTCGACCCCCCCTGTCGGCCAGTTTGGCCTGGGTGCAATCTGAAGGGGTTTGGGCTGTGTTTTAAGGCTTGTGACGGAATCTGATGGCTCTAACCTAATCTAGGGTTAATCTAAGGGCCTAAACTACATCCTAATTCTATAAATACACCCTAAGACTACCCTAATCCATACTAAAAATAGATACAACATCGTTATGCCGTCAAAATGCAACTTGAAGGAGCCTCCATCAAATTGTAGAAGAAGATAGCTTCTCAAATCAACTTCTAATCAACTCTAGCAACTTAATCTTCTTCATAGGAGTGCTAATGCAAGTTTGGTGAGTACTATAGCCTTAATGACCAATTGTTGAAATGATTATGATAGGATATAATGAGGTTATGGCTATGAATGTGGATCAATGCAAGTTATGTTATCATATGCTATGATGTTAGTTATGCAAGTTTGATGTTATATGTTCATGATGTTAGTTATGCAAGTTTGATGTTATATGTTCATGATGCTAGTTATGCAAGTTGAGTGTAATCTATGCTATTTGTTCATGATGCTAGTGATGCAAATCACTATGATAAACATTAATCCATTATAACACCATGTTATGCAAGTTTGGTGTTTGATTATATGCAAGTCCATATATACCATGTTATGCAAGTTTGGTGTTTGATTATATGCACGTTCATATATGACATGTTATGCAAGTTTGGTGGTTGATTATATGCAAGTCCATATATGACATGTTATGCAAGTTTGGTGGTTGATTATATGCAAGTAACATGTGCAAGTTTACACCTTTGTATGATATGCATACATATGCAAGTTAACCCCTTTGTATGTCATACATACATATGCAAGTTTACCCCTTTGTATGATATAAGTAACTTATGCAAGTTACCCTCTTTATGACATATGTGATTCATGCAAGTTTGGGTTGATTATTTATGCTTGTTGGGTTTGATTCTATGATCATATATGCAAGTTGACACCTTTTTAAACCCATGATAATGCTAATGTTATGTTAAGTTGAACCCATTGTATTTGTGATGAATCTTCCCTTTATAGTATGTCATGTTAGCGTATTACGTGGGGAACGATGGGGTTAATATTCATGTTAACAAAATTGTGTGAAGTTGGTATGATTATGCATACCATAAAGTGGATGGACATAATTGAGTCAATTATGTACATCGTTAAATTTGTAATTAATTAGGGATAATTAATACAAATTATGGGGGTGATTAATTAGGTGTAATTAATCGACTAAGACACGAGGTTGGACCCTTTTGTAGCATAAGACTGCCCGGACCCGACCGGCAAATCCAGCGGCTACAAATGGTTGGCCCAATGTGAGAGGTCTTAGGCATGAACTAAATACGTGACAAGTGTAAAGACACGAGGTAAGACTCGGTTATGGCGTAAGGCTGCCCGGACCCGACCGGCAAATCCAGCTGCCATAAAAGATAGTCTAATGTGAGAGGTCTTTACAAAGGTTACGGTCTTAATCAATTAAGAAACACTTAACCATATTAGCATTTAGAGGGACATGAGGGGTTAAGTGGGTGCCTTGGGTGGCATGTGGAAAAATCTAGTGGTTGCCTTGGGTGGCAATAGAAAATACGATTAGAATACTTAACCAAAGTGGAACATGTAATTAAACATGATTAAAGGGTTAAGTAAGTGCCTTGGGTGGCATGTGGAAATCAAGTAAGTGCCTTGGGTGGCATGCGGAAATCTAGTGGGTGCCTTGAGTGGCAATTGAAATATGATTAGATGACTTAACCAAACATTAAACATATAAGTGGACATGATTATTAAAAAGGGTTAAGTGGGATACACTAGAAGGGACAAGCTTAGGTGGGTAGCTTGTGGGGGCCCATTCCAACCAGTAACCCATATGTATCTTATTGGGCTCGACCCATGTCGAGGACGGGACACGCGTACTGGGCTTGACAAAACGGGTTAACGGTGGCTACGCAAGTCCAACGGGTTTCATATGCGTGTGTGGGACCGGGCTGGTAGGGAAGATGTTGTTGCATCATGTAGGTATAAGCCGTGCACCGTTGGTTGTATCGGGTTGCCACTTTGGGGAGTGATACACCCCACTGTGGGGCCAGCACGGGTATCTATGTTAGGGAGCCGATCGAATGGGAGTAGTGGGTACACCTAGTGGAGATAGGGGCAGACGACACCTATGTAGTCAGCTAGGGGTACACGAGACTACTATTAAGATTACTAAGTACACTTAGTGGGATCAATCTTTGAGTGTAGGAATTACCCTCGGGTGGGTAGATCTGGTGTAGTGCAGTATAGGGATTACCCTTGGGTGGGTAGATCTGGTGTGGTGCAGTGTAGTATTTATCCTTGGGTGGATATATGCGTCTTTACCGTTATATTAGTTCATCCTAAGTCTAGTTGGCTGCTTAGCGTAGTCATTTATCCCCAATTGTACCGTACCAGGTTTATATCATACCCTAATTACTTTAATGATTGTATTGTTAAGGTTATAGGACTCGCTCAGACTTATGTCTGACCCCGTTGTTTTTATCTTTTTCCCAACCCTCAGGTTCTCATAGTGGGCCTAGTGCTAGTGGACTTTGATCAGATCGCTTTATCTGTCTTTTGGAGCTTGGACCATTGATTTAAAGCTCAGCTTATCTTTTCTTTTATGGCTATTAGTTTATGTATTGGGATTATGTACTTTTGTTTTATCAAGATGGATATTATGTACTTGACTCTTGTTTATGGTTTTGTGATGTAACCAAACATGTTTATCTTCTGCTGCAATGAAATGATGTTTTAAATTCTCAAGTATTACTTATATCTGTCTTGTTGTAATTTTTTTGTTCTATATTCACTTAAGATACTCCACCGATGCTATGGCATTCCCTTAGTGAGTGACCGTAGCGGGTGTGGGGTGTTACACAAATGAAATGTTCGATGAAATGCAATCAATAACTTAAAGGATGTTTAGGATCACCATCCTCTAAGGATCCGTCAAACTAATACTATATGGTATAATACGCTATATACAATAGTTTCTATGAATGTAGAATATCGTTATCTTATTCTATTCTTTATAGGTAAATAAGTTGAAAAGAAGTTGTCAATAATAGATTACACATAGAAATAGGTAAAAGGAATTTCCATCCAAAATTTAAAAGTTGGTCCATTCTCAGTCTAGGTAAAGTCCATCTTGCTGTGATAGGAATGAACAAAAACAAATAAGCTTTAGCTAATGTAATAAATATACCAATTGTTATTACAAAAACTCCTGACATTTTATTTATTCCTAAAAATTCAGGAATAGATATATACGGAATAGAGAAATTCCATCCGCCTAAGTAAAGAACTGTTATAAATAATGAAGAAACTAATAAATTTAGGTAAGAAGCAAGATAAAATAAAGAATATTTAATACCTGAATATAGAGCATGATGTACCTCGAAACCTGAGGAAATAAAGTATATACGGTGTCCGATGTATGGATGTTATCCGGGTGATATACATCATGCTCTGTATTTAGTGTCCGTTGTCTGGACGTTAATCAGGAATACATAGCTTCTTGTCCTCCAATGATTTTTTGTGTCAGGAACCGTCACGTTGGAAACGTAATAACCAATACGAGTCGTGCGATTTGTTCGTAAACTATATATGTGGGCATAGTCACTATGCTTGTTAAAATTAATATATTTATTTGAGAAATGGTTTTCAACACTATGCACCAAAGATAGTATTAAAAGAGAATTTTTACGTATTAAATCATTTTGAAAGGCATTTCTAATCTTAACTTATGTGTAGTAATATCAGAATGCAACCTTGTTGGTAACTCAAAGAAATGGTTTGTAGACACTTGAGCCACTCGACACATATGTGCTAACAAGCGGATGATTACAACCTATAAAACTATAGTTGATGCTGAACAACTTTTTATGGGCAATTCTTCTACTTTAAAGGTCGAAGGCAAAGGAAATGTTGCCTCTGTTCTTCCTTAGATCCCTTATTTAACCCTGATAGTATCATATTATAGATCGAGGTTGATGCAGGGGAAATGAATGCATTTCCATACTATAAATAAGTAAGTGATTTCTATGCCTTGCCTACCAAGAACTTCCATTTTTCATTAGAAATCTAATCCCTTTTTGTTGGGTTGAATTAGTTTAGTTAGAGTCGCGAATTTATAATAAACTCTTTAACTTTAATAAAAAAACTGTTTATTTTATTAGTAAGATAGAAAGAGTATTAAGGACGAGAGAATTCATAAATTTTCTTAAACTTAAAATGGGTTTTCATAAACGATTGGCCAATATCAACCAATCCTAACTGACCAATCTAAACTGATATATTTGACTAAATTAAAGTGCAACCTAAAACTTTAAAAATGAAATGGGTGAAAAATTTAAAAGAAAACTTTCTTTTAAAATTTTCTGTATGAGTTGCCCGGGACTCGAACCCGGAACTAGTCGGATGAAGTAGATCTTTTTTTCTTGTTGCAACAGAGGAACAAAGACCCCTCCCCAAATCGTGCTTGCATTTTTCATTGCACAAGACTTTCCCTATGTATATAGATAAAAAATATACAAATTAAGAAGAAGTTAGCCTACAATTCGGTTCATTTGATTACTAAAGAGATGAACCCAACCCAGAATATGAAAGCAGTGGATTGTGAATCCACCACGCGCGGGTTCAATTCCCGTCGTTCGCCCATCACATTATTTCAAATTCAAAAAATTCTATTTTCAATATTCCTATTTACGACGATGAAGAATAAAACTATCACTATATTTTTTCCTTTTCCGACTTCTTCTTCCAAGCGCAGGATAACCCCAAGGAGTTGTGGATTTTTTTCTAACAATTGGGGCTTTCCCTTCCCCACCTCCATGGGGATGGTCTATAGGGTTCATAACTACTCCTCTTACTACAGGACGCTTACCAATCCAACACTTCGATCCGGCTCTACGCAAACTTTGTTGATCCACCCCAACATTACCGAGTTGCATCTATCGACCCGGGCGTTTTCTGTATGCCCCTAATAACCAATGAATGGCGAGTGCTTTTCCTTGTGTAGATCCTATTTCAATAGGAACTTGATTAGTCGACCCGCCTACACGTCTTGCTTTTACTGCTATATCGGGAGTTACTCCACGCATTGCTTGGCGTAAAATGGATAGTGGATTTGTTTCCATCTTTTGTTGAATCTTTTTCACGGCTTGATAGATAATTTGATAAGCCATTGATATTTTTTCGTGTTTCAGAATACGGTTAACGCTTTAGTGAAAGTGAGACAGATTATTAGTAACTAGTGATTTTTTATTTTATTATTAAATAAAAATAATCAATATTTCAATGAGATGAAAAAAAGATAGAGAATTTTTTTTCTTTATTTCTCTACGAAGTAGGCATTTCTCTTTCTTTTCAACATATTTAGTGCTATGAATGATTGTTCTCAACTCAGGAGGAAGGACTAGTAATAGACATAAAACCATCCACTCTGGTTCTACATTTGTTCGGATAAAATGTTTAGCTAATTCCATGCGTCTAACCAAAAAATCCTTTCTTCTTCGAATTTTTCTATCTTCCCATTCGTTTCTAGCGGATTCTTTGTCCCCTAATTCCTTCCATTCAACGAGTAGGGGAAATGGAAGTTTGGGCTCTAGAAGGATTTGGTGTTGCTCATATTTTACAAGACATGCTTACTTATAAATCTGATTATATTAAAGCTCGTCAAGAAAAATCATGATCGGGATAGCGGATGCAAAGCTATTGAACTAGGGTATGGTCTTTTATCGAAATGGAATGGACTTACTTTTTATTTATTTTATCGTGGGTAAAACTTCATTTAAAACGATGTGGTAGAAAGTGTAATAACCCGGAAATTCTGAGCCAGTTCAAAATTTTTGTTTTAGCAACTTCGACGAATTTTGAATATTTAAAATAGATTATTTTAAGTAATATCGACGAAAATTTATTTTGAATATATTTAGAATGTATATATTTATACGCGTCGTCGTTAGAATAAAAATAATTATATATAATTATAAATAGAATTGAAAATGGCGCGGTAGTTCGATAATTCGATTTCAAACTTCAATTGAACATACCGGGTGCAAAAAAATCCGGATTTTAGTGAAACCAAAAACATTGGGATCTAATTGGGAATATCTTTTCAGCGAATCCGAAAAATCAAAATTTCATAGCGGGAATCAAAAGATATGTCCAGGTGAAAATTCTGAATAGTCGCTATGGAATTCAGGCCCTTAAAAATGGGAATTTTACAAACGACCTCGGATTTCGACGAAACCACTTTTGTTGGATCCGTGATGTCAAATTATTGCTAGATTCCAAATTTCATAATTTTTCGAATCAATATGTGAGCGTGGAAAAAGAAAACGCGTTTGACCAGTTTTAGTTGATTTTAATCGACTGGAAAATGGCCATTTTTCCAACGGTCTCAGAATTCGACGAAACTAGTTTTGTTAGAACCGTATCGTCAATACGAAGCTGGAAAATATTTTTCTGGAATTTTTCTAGTTAGTTTGTGGCCCTGGTAAATTGAAATGCACGTTCAAATTCAATATATAGAGTTATATGTTGATTTTAATGGAAACTGATCGAAACGATCGAATCAGCTTGTGATACATATCCCATTGTGTTCGGAATGGGGGCAATTAGCTATGGACGACAGGCGGTGGGCCTCGTTTTGAGGTCAAAAATAAAAGTTGTTTTTTGGTGGAAAATAAAATAATTAAAAATTAAAACCCTCTCCCCTATTATACTCAGGCCCCCCCCCCACGTTAAAAATCAAAATCGATTTCAAAGAAAAAAATAAAAAAAAGATAAAAAAAAAGATAAAAAGGCGACGGGGGTTAAGCCACCGCTGCCGCTGCCGCTGCTTCCATCGCCCCCCATCTTCGATCGACGCACCTCCGAAGCCCCCCTCCCTTGCTGCGCCGCCCCTCCTTCTACTTCCTCCTCCTCCCATGTTCCTTCCTGACGCGAAGACCC
Source organism: Allium sativum (assembly GCA_030737875.1). Classification (NCBI taxonomy): domain Eukaryota; kingdom Viridiplantae; phylum Streptophyta; class Magnoliopsida; order Asparagales; family Amaryllidaceae; genus Allium; species Allium sativum. The sequence goes on along the minus strand of CM060926.1, from coordinate 275,918,334 downwards.
CCCTCCCCTCTTCTGATCGACGCGCCGCAGCTACCCCCCGGCCATCTTCCTCCGTCTCGAGCGCCCCCTCGTCGATCTTCAACGCAGCCTCTCCCTCCTCTCTTCAAAACCGCCGAACCCACCACCCTAACCCCCTGCCGTGCCCTGGTGGCGCCGACCACCACCAAACCCCCCTTTCTCTTCAACGTGAAGACCCGACTTCGTCTGGCCCCGGTGCCGCTTCTATCTCCTCTTTTTCTTCATTCAAAATCCGAAAACCCCGTTTCTTCAAATCGATGTAAGTAAATCCCAATTCGATTTTCATTTTCAGTTGTTAATTTAGATAGTGATAAATAAAAATATTATTTTTTGTGATAAAAACTGATTTTACCTAGTTATAAAAGCATAGAAAGTATTTAGAGAAAAGTATGAAGTTAGGATTTTTAAAGTAAAGAAAAATATGATTTATATATATTCGTATAGCAAAGAAAAATATGATTTATATATATTCGTATAGCATAGAAAAATATGATTTATATATATTCGTATTGAATAGAAAAATATGATTTTTATATATTGAATAACGAAGTAAAAATTTGATTTTATATATTGAATAACAAAGTAAATTTTTGATTTTTATATATTGAATAACGAAGTAAAAATTTGATTTTTATGCATTGAATAGCAAAGTAAAAATTCGATTTTTATATAGAGAGTAGCGCGATAAAAATTCGATTTTTATATAGAGAATAGCGCGATAAAAATTCGATTTTTATATATTGAATAGCGAAGTGAAAATTTGATTTTTATATATTGAATAGCAATATAAAAATGTGATTTTTATATATGTAGTGGCTACGGGCAACGAAAGTGACAAAAGGCAAGAATGGTGATGATTTCCTACAATAGAAGTGTCGTGGCGTTTGGATTAGCTAGTCGGTGAGAATTTCTGACCTTTCAATTTCTTTTTCTAGTTATATATATTTATACTAGGATGCAGACGGTGCTTAGTAGCACCCCACACCCGTCATCCACAGACCATGGATGGCTTGTTTGATTGATATGTTGTGAAAATTTGTTTGTGATGTTGATGTGAAATTGATAATAAAATATTCTTGTGTTGAAAGGAAATAAAATATTTATATAGTTAAAAATATTTTATCGTTAAAAATATAATTTTTAACGTGAAAGTGAATAAATAAATATTTATAAACAAATCGGCCGATTTGTTTATATACACTGATTTGACTGATATTGATTGGGTCGATAAATTTTACACATCGCCCATCTGCACAAATCGAAAAATCTGTGTTTGTTGATTTGAAACCCCACACGGGTATTGGGATAAAATACGACATACACTAATCCCAATAATTAGTTGTATGTCGATCGATGGATCGACTGGCTATTATAAGCGTTAGATATCTATATTTGATGCTTATACAGTGTAGTGCACTTTGGATGATGGTTGATTATTTATCATTGCTATTATATACATGTGTTGTATGGAGTCCATATAATTAACTTTATATGGTAATTGATTGGGCCTCATTCCAATCGGGAAAATAAAGAATATTATAATATAAAGGTTCATGTGTTGACAGTACTCATCCGTTGAGATTAGTCATGTGTTGAACGAAATATTTTAACAATAAAATTTATATCTTTATCACTATAAAGTAAAGGTTCATGTGTTGATAGTACTCATTCGTTGAGATTAGTCATGTGTTGACAAAAATATAGATTCACGTATTGAATAGGATAAATATTCATTTGTTGAATAGAATAACGGAATTATTGAAATATATAAAGCCGTGTTGATTAGAGATGCGCTATTTTGACGTGAACGATATTTATATCGATTATATTCGTTTTTATAATCGAATAGAAAACGAATTCGAATTGAATTAAATAGAAAATGAATTCGAATTGAATTGAATAGAAAACGAATTCGAATTGAATTGAATAGAAAACGAATTCGAATTGAATTGAATAGAAAACAAATTCGAATTGAATTGAACAGAAAACAATTTCGAATTGAATTGAACAGAAAACGAATTCGAATTGAACAGAAAACGAATTCGAATTGTATTGAACAGAAAACGGATTCGAATTGAATTGAACAGAAAATGAATTCAAATTGAATTGAACAGAAAACGAATTTGAATTGAATTGAACAGAAAACGAATTCGAATTGAATTGAATAGAAAACGAATTCGAACTGAATTGAATAGAAAACGAATTCGGATTGAATTGAATAGAAAACGAATTCGAATTGAATTGAATAGAAGACGAATTCGAATTGAATTGAATAGAAAACAAATTCGAATTGAATTGAATAGAAAACGAATTCGAATTGAATTGAATAGAAAAGGAATTCGAATTGAATAGAAAACGAATTCGAACTGAATGGAATAGAAAACGAACTCGAATTGAATTGAGTAGAAAACGAATTCGAATTGAATTGAATAGAAAACGAATTCGAATTGAATTGAATAGAAAACGAATTCGAATTGAATTGAATAGAAAACGAATTTGAATTGAATAGAAAACGAATTTTAATTGAATTGAATAGAAAATGAATTCAAATTGAATTGAAATTTGAATTGAATTTAAATGAATTTTAAAATGAATCTACAGGGAAAAATTCAATTTTGATTTGAATTGGAAATGGAAGTTGAAATGTTTTTGAAACGAATTTAAAACTATTTATAAAATTCTTTTTGAATAGTAATCGATGAAATATATATATTATATATATTATATATATAATATAATGGCCTGAATAGAACGCGCCGCGCCGCGGCGGTTCGCGAATTTCGACCACTGACTTCGAACGGACATTACGGGAGATCCGACTGTCAGATTCTCCTAAAACAGGAACCGTTGGGTTCGAATTGAAAAGTGCTTTCTAACGAATATTAGAAATTTGAAATCTAACGGTTGGATTTGGAGATACGTCCAAATCAAATTTGGAAAAGGTCGCTGTAAGTGCAGTTCGATGGCCGTTGATGGAAATCGACTGTACGGGCCTTGATAAGATTATTAAAAATATTCATAATTTGTGAAAAATAATAATTTGTGTATTGGAAAGAATTGGGATGAAAAACTCCATATTTGAAAAGATAAAAATAGATTTTTATCGAAATGAACTAGTTTTGAACTAAAATTAAACCCATTTATTTTCAAATAAATAAATTGGATTTGAAATGGGTTTAAAATAGAATGTGATTTGGGTTTATCGTGAAATGTGTTTTAAATGACATTAGTTCTTTAACCCAGTAAAAGGAGTTTTAATGAATCTGCAATTAGATTGAAATTTGAATTGATAATCTAAATTATCAAATGTGGAAAATGAGCAAGGATGGAGTATTACCAGTTTTGCTCCAAAGCGATAGTTAAATCTTTAATTAGATTTGAATGTGAAATGGTAATTAATTTTACCGATAACACCGTGGTGTTAAATATGGAGTATTACCAGTTTTGCTTCATGGGATGAATAGGTTGGGATTGGGAAATAAAATAAATAATTACTTTTGTGTGGTTCGCTAATCTCGACTAGTTTGGAAAACCATAATTTGGTTTGAAACGACATCCAAAAGAAGATTAAAGGATAAATTTTAAAGAATTTATCTTGGATAAAATTAATGGGAACCTTTCCCTAAGAATGTGGAATTTAGAAACTAGCTGTAGGTTAGTTAAGAAGAATGGTTTCCTAGATATCGATCTGATGTTGGTTTCGGCCTTCGGGGTTAATATTTGGGAAATTGCTCTCTTACTGATTTACGGTTAGTGGCTGATGAATTGGAATGAGGCGTATGTTGTGTTTGTGTAACATTTGTTTTTAATATACGCGGGTTGTTCGGAAAGGCCGGGTTTATACCCATTCTGAATAACCGATTCGACGATATGTCGAAGATGAAGACGGCGGTTGAAGACCGGAAGTCTTCACATCGTTTGGGTGATTACTGATGATCTTGATTGGGCTGTAAACCCAAGATGAGGGAACCAGTTTGTGGTCGTCCAGACGTACTTGGAGATCATGGATATGCGAGGAAAGTGCCTCCGGTTTCGTTCAGACCCAGAACGAACTTGTAAATGGATTGTGTGTCTGACATTGGACTTTATTCTTTGTTGATTGATTTCTGTTAAATATATATCTGTTTGGCGGCGGAGGATTTATTCTCTTGCTTAACGCCCTTCTCTGAGACGTATGAGCTTAGAGGTTATATATCGATAGATATCAATCGCATGGCATGAATTGCCTGTGTGGCATGCTGAGTTGCATGGATCAAGGCTTCTGTTGAAAAGCAAAGTCTTGTGGTTGATGATCAAAGCACGGCCTACGTGGCAGCTTTGTGTATAGCGTGAATTCGCGAGCCTCACACCTCGGTATGAGTTAAAAACGGGATAAGGACTGCAGGGAGAGCACGACGTTTTTTTCTAGCTTTGGTGGTGTCAGTGACTTACCAGCCCTGACATTTATATACTTTTCACCTATGTGGTTGTTGGATGAGGCGCCTCTATTTTAGGTCTGTAAGGACCGGGAAACGTGTGTTCAGGAATTGCCAATCCTCAAACGTAAGAGAGGACTGGCCCTGAAGATCCAGGTGTTACCCAGAGTGTGTAGTCCCGAGGCATTTGCTAGAGTGTCTTGAAGCGGAGAGGAGCTTGCCCCTTGCCTCGACTCATGACAGAAATCCAATTTCCAATACGAGATATTTCGGCTTTATTTGTAGAGCCTAGTATGGCGACATAGTAGCATGGGATGCTATGCCGTCTATGATTGATATTTATGATTGAAATTGTTTTGACACTATACACTTATTACAGTATCAAATGACTTGTTTTAAACGTACCAAACATGTTTGGCTATTATAAGGGAAAACCCGATCCTCCGGCTTGTGTTGTATTGTGTGATGGGACCTGGGTCTTATAATAGCTTCATTTTTCAAAAAAGCATTGCGTTGTTTATTGATATGCACTGGTATTCTTGGGAGGAAACCCGTTCCGTGTTATACGGCATGGTCCCTTGAATTACTCTCTTTTAAAGTAAAGTTTTAAATAACTGTTTTAGTTCTCACATCAGTCACATGACTGACCTGGAGTTTATTGTTTTAACCTAAACTCTGGGTGCCCCTATTTTCGACACGGGCAGCTAGTAGTTTTGGTTTTGTAGATTTATATTCACAGGATCCTGGTTTACAGCTGGAACGATGCTCAGAAAGCTCTGTATCCGTGTATTACTTTAAGTTGTGTCTTGTATTATTTTTCCGCTGCAATACTGTATTTAAATCTCTGATATTCTTTGTTGTATAATTTTTATTCATACTCTGTGTATTCTTGTATTCTGATGGAAATGTTATAGTAGCAATGAAATGTTCTTCCGTCTGCATTCCTTTGTGTGTTGTTCTCAAAGTATCCGCACTTTTCTTAACGGGGAAGTAACGGGTTCTCACAGTGGTATCAGAGCTTTGGTTTACAGAGCTCGAGAACAAGACACATTAGAACCATACGTAAGAATTCATCAGATATTGGATTAGCAATATCCAATTAGAATGACTCGTTAGAGATAGGATCAGTGGTATCCTAAAACGAGTGTGAAGAGTATATTTTTCAAATAAAAACAATTTTGTTTTGAAAATTTAAACCATTTTATATGTATTTGATTATTTATTTATTTTGAATTTGGACAATCCAGTATATAAAGATTTTGCATATACGCGTCATGAACGTATCTTCGAAGTTTTAATATACTGGATAGATATAGAATCACACTCTAGTCGCCCGGAGATGATGTTGATAATGACCATGGCATCATCAATATTTGTGTTCGTGTTTCGAAGGTGTGATATCTATATATTTCAATTAGACTGGTGTGAGAACCAAAACCAATATAGCTAGAATACATTGTTGTGAATTGGCATCAAAAACATGATTTTCAGTATATATATATATATATCAAAATTATGACTTTGAAACGTTAAATTCACTAATTGATTGATGTTTATGTTGTTTGTTTATTTGTTTGATAATTTTGAACCGTTATGCCCAACTGAATCAAATATTGAACTGTATTGAAAATTGATCACATTTGCTTGCATATACATGTACTTACATTGAACAGGTCATAGCATGGAGGCTAGAGCAGAGAATAAAATTTGTTTGCCCGACAAATAGGTACATGTTTACCATAATTTACTGTTTTGTTTGGGTGATGATGATTTTATGAGCCTATTGCCTAGCCGCTTGGCTTTTTCTTTTTCTTTTTGAGATCAGAAGGCCTATATGGCAATTTCGGGATTTTCCCGTGGCTCCCGGTGCAGGGGAGGTTATGGCGAAATTTTTCGAAAATTTAGGGTGTTAGCCAAATTTTTGAAGAAATTGAAAATTCTCAGAAACTGAAAAGTTGGAGAATGGAAGCCAGATCGAACGTAGAGTTGATTAATCAAACCACTTTCGACTTTGTTCCTTTTCGGGGACGAAAAGTTTTAAGTGGGGGAGATTGTAATAACCCGGAAATTCTGAGCCAGTTTAAAATTTTTGTTTTGGCAACTTCGACGAATTTTGAATATTTAAAATAGATTATTTTAAATAATATCGACGAAAATTTATTTTGAATATATTTAGAACATATATATTTATACGCGTCGTCGTTAGAATATAAATAATTATATATAATTATAAATAGAATTGAAAATGGCGCGGTAGTTCGATAATTCGATTTCAAACTTCAATTGAACCTACCGGGTGCAAAACAATCCGGATTTTAGTGAAACCAAAAACATTGGGATATAATTGGGAATATCTTTTCAACGAATCCGAAAAATCAAAATTTCATAGCGGGAATCAAAAGATATGTCCAATTGAAAATTCTGAATAGTCGCTATGGAATTCAGGCCCTTAAAAATGGGAATTTTGCAAACGACCTCGGATTTCGACGAAACCACTTTTGTTGGATCCGTGATGTCAAATTATTGCTAGATTCAAAATTTCATAATTTTTGGAATCAATATGTGAGCGTGGCAAAAGAAAACGCGTTTGACCAGTTTCAGTTGATTTTAATCGACTTGAAAATGGCCATTTTTCCAAAGGTCTCAGAACTCGACGAAACTAGTTTTGTTAGGACCGTATCGTAAATACGAAGCTGGAAAATATTTTTCTGGAATTTTTCTAGTTAGTATGTGGCCCTGGTAAATTGAAATGCGCGTTCAAATTCAATATATAGAGTTATATGTTGATTTTAATGGAAACTGATCGAAACGATCGAATCAGCTTGCGATACATATCCCATTGTGTTCGAAATGGGGGCAATTAGCTATGGACGACAGGCGATGGGCCTCGTTTTGTGGTCGAAAATAAAAGTTGTTTTTTGGTGGAAAATAAAATAATTAAAAATTAAAACCCTCTCCCCTATTATACTCAGCCCCCCCCCCCCCCACGTTAAAAATCAAAATCGATTTCAAAGAAAAAAAAAGAAAAAAAGGCGACGGGGGGGGGGGGGGAGGGGGAGGGGGTGAGCCACCGCTGCCGCTGCTTCCATCGCCCCCCCTCTTCGATCGACGCACCTCCGAAGCCCCCCCTTGCCGCGGCGCCCCTCCTTCTTCTTCCTCCTCCTCCCCTGTTCCTTCCTTACGCGAAGACCCCCCTCCCCTCTTCTGATCGACGTGCCGCAGCGACCCCCCCTCCCCCCGGCCATCTTCCTCCATCTCGTTCCCCCCCTCGTTGATCTTCAACGCAACCTCTCCCTCCTCTCTTCAAAACCGCTGAACCCTCCACCCTAACCCCCTGCCGCGCCATGGTGGCGCCGACCACCACCAACCCCCCTTTCTCTTCAACGTGAAGACCCGACTGCCTCTGGCCTCGGTGCCGCTTCTATCTCCTCTTTTTCTTCATTCAAAGCCCGACAACCCCGTTTCTTCAAATTGATGTAAGTAAATCCCAATTCGATTTTCATTTTCAGTTGTTAATTTAGATAATGATAAATAAAAATATTATTTTTAGTGGTAAAAACTGATTTTACCTAGTTATAAAAGCATAGAAAGTATTTAGAGAGAAGTATGAAGTTAGGATTTTTAAAGTAAAGAAAAATATGATTTATATATATTCGTATAATAAAGAAAAATATGATTTATATATATTCGTGTAGCATAGAAAAATATGATTTTTATATATTGAATAACGAAGTAAAAATTTGATTTTTATATATTGAATAACGAAGTAAAAATTTGATTTTTATATATTGAATAGCAAAGTTAAAATTCGATTTTTATATAGAGAATAGCGCGATAAAAATTCGATTTTTATATAGAGAATAGCGCGATAAAAATTTGATTTTTATATATTGAATAGCGAAGTGAAAATTCGATTTTTATATATTGAATAGCAATATAAAAATGTGATTTTTATATATGTAGTGGCTACGGGCAACGAAAGTGACAAAAGGAGAGAATGGTGATGATTTCCTACAATAGAAGTGTTGTGGCGTTTGGATTAGCTAGTCGGTGAGAATTTCTCACATTTCAATTTCTTTTTCTAGTTATATATATTTATACTAGGATGCAGACGGTGCTTAGTAGCACCCGACACCCGTCATCCACAGACCATGGATGGCTTGTTTGTTTGATTGATATGTTGTGAAAAATTGTTTATGATGTTGATGTGAAATCGATAATAAAATATTCTTGTGTTGAAAGGAAATAAAATATTTACATAGTTAAAAATATTTTATCGTTAAAAATATAATTTTTAACGTGAAAGTGAATAAATAAATATTTATAAACAAATCGGCCGATTTGTTTATATACACTGATTTGACTGATATTGATTGGGTCGATAAATTTTACACATCGCCTATCTGCACAAATAGAAAAATATGTGTTTGTTGATTTGAAACCCCACACGGGTATTGGGATAAAATACGGCATACACTAATCCCAATAATTAGTTGTATGTCGATCGATGGATCGATAGGCAATTATAAGCGTTAGATATCTATATTTGATGCTTATACAGTTTAGTGCACTTTGGATGATGGTTGATTATTTATCATTGCTATTATATACATGTGTTGTATGGAATCCATATAATTAACTTTATATGGTAATTGATTGGGCCTCATTCCAATCGGGAAAATAAAGAATATTATAATATAAAGGTTCATGTGTTGACAGTACTCATCCGTTGAGATTAGTCATGTGTTGAACGAAATATTTTAACAATAAAATTTATATCTTTATCACTATAAAGTAAAGGTTCATGTGTTGATAGTACTCATTCGTTGAGATTAGTCATGTGTTGATAAAAATATAGATTCACGTATTGAATAGGATAAATATTCATTTGTTGAATAGAATAATGGAATTATTGAAATATATAAAGCCTTGTTGATTAGAGATGCGCTATTTTGATGTGAACGATATTTATATCGATTATATTCGTTTTTATAATCGAATAGAAAATGAATTCGAATTGAATTGAATAGAAAACGAATTCAAATTGAATTGAATAGAAAACGAATTCGAATTTAATTAAATAGAAAACGAATTCGAATTGAATTGAATAGAAAACGAATTCGAATTGAATTGAATAGAAAACGAATTCGAATTGAATTGAATAGAAAATGAATTCGAATTGAATTGAATAGAAAACGAATTCGAATTGAATTGAATAGAAAACGAATTCGAATTGAATTGAATAGAAAACGAATTCGAATTGAATTGAATAGAAAACGAATTCGAATTGAATTGAATAGAAAACGAATTCGAATTGAATTGAATAGAAAACGAATTCGAATTGAATTGAATAGAAAACGAATTCTAATTGAATTGAATAGAAAACGAATTCGAATTGAATTGAATAGAAAACGAATTCGAATTGAATTGAATAGAAAACGAATTCGAATTGAAAACGAATTGAAATAGCTTAAAAATCGATTTGAAATGGATTCAAATTGAATCGGAATTTGAATTAAATTGAAACGAATTTATAAGAAAAAATCCAATTTTGATTTGAATTTGAAATAAAGGTTGAAATTGTTTTTGAAAACGAAATTAAAACGATTTATTAAATTCGTTTTAAAAGGAAATCGACGAAATAAATATTATATATATTATATATATAGTATAATGGCCTGAATAGAACGCGCCGCGCCGCGGCAGTTCGCGAATTTCGACCATTGATTTCGAACGGACATTACGGGAGATCCGACCGTCGGATTCTCCTAAAACCGGAACCGTTGGGTTCGTATTGAAAAGAGCTTTCTAACGAACATTAGAAGTTTGAAATCTAACGGTTGGATATGGAGATACGTCCAAATCAATTTTGGAAAAGGTCGCTGTAAGTGCAGTTCGATGGCCGTTGATGGAAATCGACTATACAGGCCTTGATAAGATTATTAAAAATATTCATAATTTGTGAAAAATCATAATTTGTGTATTGGAAAGAATTGGGATGAAAAACTCCATATTTGAAAAGATAAAAATAGATTTTTATCGAAATGAACTAGTTTTTAACTAAAATTAAACCCGTTTATTTTCAAATAAATAAATTGGATTTGAAGTGGGTTTTAAATAGAATGTGATTTGGGTTTATCGTGAAATGTGTTTTAAATGACATTAGTTCTTTAACCCAGTAAAAGGAGTTTTAGTGAATCTGCAATTAGATTGAAATTTGAATTGATAATCTAAATTATCAAATTTGGAAAATGAGCAAGGATGGAGTATTACCAGTTTTGCTCCAAAGCGATAGTTAAATCTTTAGTTAGATTTGAACGTGAAATGGTAATTAATTTTATCGATAACACCGTGGTGTTAGATATGGAGTATTACCAGTTTTGCTTCATAGGATGAATAGGTTGGGATTGGGAAATAAAATAAATAATTACTTCGGTGTGGTTCGCTAATCTCGACTAGTTTGGAAAACCATAATTTGGTTCGAAACGACATCCAAAGGAAGATTAAAGGATAAATTTTAAAGAATTTATCTTGGACAAAATTAATGGGAACCTTTCCCTAAGAATGTGGAATTTAGAAACTAGCTGTGGGTTAGTTTAGAAGAATGGTTTCCTAGATATCGATCTGATGTTGGTTTCAGCCTTCGGGGTTAATATTTGGGAAATTGCTCTCTTACTGATTTACGGTTAGTGGCTAATGAATTGGAATGAGGCGTATGTTGTGTTTGTGTAACATTTGTTTTTAATATACGCGGGTTGTTCGGAAAGGCCGGGTTTATACCCATTCTGAATAACCGATTCGACGATATGTCGAAGATGAAGATGGTGGTTGAAGACCGGAAGTCTTCACATCGTTTGGGTGATTACTGATGATCTTGATTGGGTTGTACACCCAAGATGAGGGAATCAGTTGGTGGTCGTCCAGACGTACTTGGAGATCGATGGATATGCGAGGAAAGTGCCTCCGGTTTCGTTCAGACCCAGAACGAACTTGTAAATGGATTGTGTTTATGACATTGGACTTTATTCTTTGTTGATTGATTTCTGTTAAATATATATCTGTTTGGCGGCGGAGGATTTATTCTCTTGCTTAACGCCCTTCTCTGAGACGTACGAGCTTAGAGGTTATATATTGATAGATATCAATCGCATGGCATGAATTGCCTGTGTGGCATGCTGAGTTGCATGGATCAAGGCTTCTGTTGAAAAGCAAAGTCTTATGGTTGATGACCAAAGCATGGCCTACGTGGCAGCTTTGTGTATAGCGTGAATTCGCGAGCCTCACACCTCGGTATGAGTTAAAAATGGGATAAGGACTGCAGGGAGAGCACGACGTTTCTTTCTATCTTTGGTGGTGTTAGTGACTTACCAGCCCTGATATTTAAATACTTTTCACCTATGTGGTTGTTGGATGAGGCGCCTCGATTTTAGGTCTGTAAGGACCGGGAAACATGTGTTCAGGAATTGCCGATCCTCAAACGTAAGAGAGGACCGGCCCTGAAGATCCAGGGGTTACCCAGAGTGTGTAGTCCCAAGGCATTTGCTAGAGTGTCTCGAAGCGGAGAGGAGCTTGCCCCTTGCCTCGACTCATGACGGAAATCCAATTTCCAATACGAGATATTTCGGCTTTATTTGTAGAGTCTAGTATGGGGACATAGTAGCATGGGATGCTATGCCGTCTATGATTGATATTTATGATTGAAATTGTTTTGACATTATACACTTATTATAGTATCAAATGATTTGTTTTAAACGTACCAAGCATGTTTGGCTATTATAAGGGAAAACCCTATCCTCCGGCTTGCGTTGCATTGTGTGATGGGACCTGGGTCTTATAATAGCTTCATTTTTCGAAAAAGCATTGCGTTGTTTATTGATATGCACTGGTATTCTTGGGAGGAAACCCATTCCGTGTTATACGGCGTGGTCCCTTGAATTACTCTCTTTTAAAGTAAAGTTTTAAATAATTGTTTTAGTTCTCACACTAGTCACATGACTGACTTGGAGTTTATTGTTTTAACCTAAACTCTGGGTGCCCCTATTTTCGACACGGGCAGCTAGTAGTTTTGGTTTTGCAGATTTATATTCACAGGATCCTGGTTTACAACTGGAACGATGCTCGGAAAGCTCTGTATCCGTGTATTACTTTCAGTTGTGTTTTGTATTATTTTTCCGCTGCAATACTGTATTTAAATCTCTGATATTCTTTGTTGTATAATATTTATTCATACTCTGTATATTCTTGTATTCTGATGGAAATGTTGTAATAGCAATGAAATGTTCTTCCGTCTGCGTTCTTTTGTGTGTTGTTCTCAAAGTATCCGCTCTTTCCTTAACGGGGAAGTAACGGGTTCTCACAGAAAGCAACGTGCAATTTGAAGGACATAATTTACTGTGGATTCTTACATCTGCCATTTTATATAGGAATGAAGATGCTCTAGAATCGACATAGTTTGTTCTGTTCCTACTAGGAACCCAATTTGTATTGGATTGGTAAATAGGAATAGTACATGATGGAGTTCGAGCAAAACGTATTGATTCATTTATTGGGGGGTGAATCTAGGGTTAGTAACAAAAATAACATGGGTCTTCTTTATAATTACCAATGGTTATAAGGGAAATTGGTAAGGATTTGGAAGTGATAAATTGAAAGGTGAATTTAGAATGAAAGCAGAATTTGAGTTGACCTAAAACGGTAATATATTCAAAAGCTTGGAACGTTAATCAAATAGAAATTATTCTAAAGAGAGTTATTCATTGGAGTTCAACTATGTCGAACTCACGAAAGTACTATTACCAGTATTATGAGACATAGCCTCCGCCCTTCCCTATCTATCCAAGGGAGGGAAAGGCAGAGCTTTTGGTTTTTTCATGTTGTCAAATAGTTGAACAATCAGTAAAGTAAAAATATCAAAATAGCGTAAGCGGGATTACCATGATTACCTTTACACCGTTTATATATTCCCATAGTATATACAGTAGCGTAATTCCTCCGTAAACTGGAGGTTGATCAGAGGGAACTCCACATAAATTAGTACAAAACAAAATCGTAGTAGGCTCGTATAAGGCATGTGAAAAGGCACGCAAGGAATGCCAGGATGGATTCACTGTTTGTAGAGCCGGGCTGGTGGTAACGCATAGCAGCTACTACCGCCCACCTCGAGACACACTCCCATAATCAAAAGGACCCAACTGAATCTCAACAAAAATAGAATAGTATCGAAGATGTGTGCTCGATTGGAGGTATGGCCTCACTTGGTCTCGACATAGCTCTTGTTTTAGCCACATCAAGCTGACTCAAGGTGGTCAGGGTCTCGTAATTAATATGAAATAAAATAAAATGTAGTCATTTGCCAAATCATCCCCTTCATTCTCGAACTTCACCACGTACATAGCCGTTAAAGTGGTTTTCGGTATTGGCAGAGAGTATGACAATAGCTGATCCCGATCTCTTTAATAACTAATCGTTTACATTTTTCACACTGTGGTCATTATTTTATAAATCGCTTTATAAAATAGTTTATACGAGATATCATATTCGAATTTTGAATTCAGAATTAAATATATAACTTCGAATATAATCAATTTTGAAAATGACTAATTTATATCCCTTAAGTATATCAATTTCAAAAAATATTCACCTAATGACTTTCAATTCAAAAACAATTATATTAAAACATATCTTAAAGGTCACAGTTATCGTTTAAATCAAAACAAAAATATTTAATTTTGAGAATGTTTTGGTTTGGTTTGATATTCGTCAAAATTCCAAGTTCAAACAAGTCTATTGATTCAATTTTTTTTACCTTAATAAGAATTCGCTTAAGTCAGTTCAAAATTTTCACTATTGCGGTTCAAATTCAATATATACAAACCATTTCAAAACTAATGATTTCAACTGAAACAAATCATATTGTATGAATTCAAATAACTCATATAATTTAGTTTTCCTTTATAAGATTCAATTAAGTGGATTCGAAATTCCAATACTGAAGTTCAAATTTAATCCAAAACGAATCTCATACTTCAATTTAAACAAATCTATCATATTTTACAATTCAAATCTTACAATTCAAAATCATTACTTATAAATTCAATTTAACTCATTTCTAAAATTCAAACCAAACAATTCATTAAACTAGTTACACAAAAATTATCGTATTCATTCTATGTCCATTTTATATTCAAAACTAACCACAATTCAAGATCGTTTCTTATAAAAGTTCAAAACCAAATTCAAATTTGTATTTAGTTACTTATAATCAAATTCATTCCTTAAATTTGGAAATTCAATTTCAAAACAAATTCACAATTCAAGTTCATCTCTCGTAAGTCTTTTTCGATACGAAATCTAATTTACTTCTTATATACGTTCATTCGTTGGTTCAAATATCATTATATAAATTTACATCCTTAAACTTCGAATTTAAATCGCGAAATCTAACTTATCCATCTAGACTTTATTATTAAAGTTCATAAAATATATATAAGAAAATAAATTTTGAAAAAATATATATATATTTATAAAATTCTAAAATTAATTACAAATAGACCATAACATACATAAGTTTAAAATAATATAAAAGTAGATTCAAAGAAATATTTATTGTAATAAAATAATATTAAAAATACTTATAGAAATAAATTATATGGTTTAAAAATTATAAGTAAAATCATAAATAAACATTTGAATCTATACTTACTCATAAAAATATTTTAAACATATAATTTATAATTTATAAAATTTATGTTTCAAATCTTTAAAATATAATATATATATAATTTTAAATAAATATAAATTAAATTTCTCAAATCAGTTAACTTCGAAAACATGACCAACGGTGTCTGTATATAGTTTTCTGCCCTATGGTCAAGTGATACAGATATTTATCATTTCAACCTGTAATTTATAAAATTTCCATGGGTCTACCATTTCAATCCGTGATTCCAAATTCAGTAAAAATCGTTCAGGTCTATAATTTCAACCCATAACGATTTTTTCCTATTCTAATGTCCATTCGAGTATGTATCATTTCAACGCTTAGTCATTTTTCCTTAACTAGGTGTTTCAACAATCACAAACGACAATCACATAGCATCACAGCACATATATCATCAGTGCAACTACGTGTCATATGAATATATCGTGTCACATATAAAATGTGCATATATATCAAATCAAACAATTTCTATCAGCAATCCTATACATTTCATATAACAGTTCATTATTGATCTAACATCCATGAAAAATGTAAGTCAGGTGTGAGATAAACTCATCTTTCATTACAAAGAAATGGAGACAACCGACTGATTGATACAGAATCAAAACGACGACTTCCAGGTACGACTCAGAATGGATTCAACTCGATGATCACTCAATATTTTATTATTTGTTTTAATAAAAGGAGGTCGGGATCTTCTCAATGGATCGGGATGTTTATTGGTTTTGGTAATTGGTTTCGAACTCACCACCAAATTCAGTTAAACAAAAATAAACTCAAAATTTATTTTATAAAATATTATATAAACATTTCTATATACGCGAACACACAATATATTTATAATACATATATTTTTAAAATCACACACACCAACACCAATTATAAATATATATACATATATATCCATACATAATCATTTAAACAAAAATATAAGTATTCATATAATTTCCAAAACAAATAAATTTAAAAGCAATTCACACCCACATCCTATTACATAAATATATATTTTTATATATAGGCTACATACACGGAACAAACAAATATACATGTATATAAATATTCTTCAAAATCAATGTTTTCGAAATAACTCATCCTAAAATGTAAATACTCACACAAAAACTCATGTAGACACCCACTAGGCACACATATTTAATCATACACACGCCACACATTACCACATAAAACATATGTATATTACTATATAATATATATAATACATGTATAAGCAAACTCATGGAAATAATAACACAGAAGCACACAGACTTCAGAATGCACGTGAACAAGGAAAGAACTCACGCACAGGCTTGGAGAGTGGATGGTTCAGTGACAGCGGTGTGGGAGCGGGTGGCAACTGGTCTTCATGGTGGCTCGGGTAGACTCGGTAGTTGGTCGAAGTCGGCTCAGAGACCTCGGGTACGACTGGCGTTGGGATGGCCGGAGCTGCGGGGTTTGTTGGCAGAGTGGGTGTTGCGCAGTTGAAGGACGGAGCTTGGGGTTCGGACGGAAAGCAAGTAGGAAGGTGGAGCAGTGACATTTTAGGTGTGGAAAGCAGTAGGGTTTGGCTTCGTTTAGGAGCAACTCGGGGTCAACGAGGTTGGAGTTTTATTGCACGGTGCTGGTAAACTGCAGGTGTAGACTGGTCGAAGTGGGAGGGCTGTTGCGATGACAAAAATGGGAGTTGCTGTGGTTTTGGTGAGGGCTCTATTGCACTTCCGGAAGGCGTGGTCAGAGGACAGTGACAGAGGTTTCAGGCTCGGAGAGGCTGTCGGGCAGAGTTGGCGACGATGGGGAGGTCTGCAGGCGAGGTGGAGTACGGGACGGGGTCAGGCGGTGGAGGAAAGAGGATCACAGGTGGGGATGGTGATAGCGTATTGGAGGGGAGAGACCAAATAGTTAGCATTTTATCATAAAGAAAGGACAAAAATTAAATAATGGAAAGTGGGGAGGCATTAGAATGGAGATGGAGAGCATGTTGATTTAATATGAGAAGGGAGAGAGAAGCGGTTCCCTGAAATAAGGATCCTACTTTTCTAGTTCCACTCAACAGATAACGTGGTTAAGAGATTCAAAATTTAAATATATACACCGTTCAGATATTATTCTATTTTCGATTAGACTGCGTAAACTATTTTTGAGTCAATTGTTGAGTATTTGTCTCACAACTTACAAAAATTTAACGTCAATAACAAGTGAACATGGTAAAATGGAATTAAAAGGAACAGTTTTTACCAATCAGAATGCGAACGATATATAACGAGATATAAATAAAAATGAACGGACAGTTTCGGTAATAATATATAACGAATGGTTTGTTTACAAATAATAAAAAAAGAATAGTTTTATTTTATTCAAATGAAAACGGATTTCGACTAGTAGAAGTTGAGCAATATTTGCATCCTTAACGATTAATTCAGGTGGCACATTATTTGGAAATAACTTAATGATGCTATTTTATAAATATTGAAAACAAATCATACGATAATACAGGGAATAAATATTTAAATTAAACTTTAAAACTAATTTCAAAAAAAATATCTTAACTTAAATAAATAAGAGTTCAATTACATGTATATATTTGCATTATAAAATTTTATTCATATCAATAAACTCCAATATAAATTTAGTTCTAAATTAAATCAAAAATAGTTATTTTATAAAATCCAACAATTTAAGTTTTTAAACAAATAAAATAAAATAGTAATCAAAATGTTAAATTAAATAATTAATTAAAACACACTTAAAATTGGGGCCCTTACAATCTCCCCTACTTAAACCTTTTCGTCCCCGAAAAGAAACGAGGCAGGAAATAGTAATTAAATAATATTTTTAAACCAATGGTTCATATCAGTTTTCATTCATATATATATAATTTGAAATTTATATCAAAATCAAAGCCTAAAATATTTTCAAACATTTCAAAAATAGTTTTAAGTATTCACTCGATGTCTCTATTGGCAATATATAGTTATCCCACTTTCGAAACCTAAAAATAGATATCGATGATGCCGCAGTCATCAATAGAATCATTTTCAAGTAACTAGAGTGTGACTCTATATCTATATTATACGCATAGGATTTAACATATACGTTGACCAGATGTATACCCAAATCACTAGATACTCGGTAGTCCAATTTTAAAGTCATATAAATACTCAAAACGTTTTATATATTTAAACAGAATATAAACCAAATTCCAAATCATGTATTATAAATAATATATTTCAAACCATTAAGTAGGGAAAATTTATATCTCTCCCCACTCATTTATTTATTAAAATCCAAAATCAATCTTAATAAATATACTACGAATAATATCACTAAATCAAATACATAACAACATTATTCTAAATTATACCAAAATAATTTCAAATGCATGTTATCAATATTCAAACCTATAAACTTGTTTAATTTCATAAGTTAACATATATATATGCATCAAAATTCAAATCTTTATAAACTCATTTGAATTTATAAATTCCTAAATAATACCATTATATATTTCAACCAAGATAAAATTAATTTCTTACAAAATCTATATAAAATATATCATCTTAAAGTTTAAACATTAGATCTTTTAAAAATATAAGTATTACCAAAATGTAATGTCATTTACAAATATATACATCAAATACATAATAAAATTTCAATATTGTATCATGAAAATCTTATATTATAGTACCTTTCAAAATATCCATTTCGAATTAATATTGGGATAGGGATAGACTCGCTAGAAGTCTTATACTCTTTTCTACTTCTTACCTTGTAATGGACAAGGATAAATTATAGAATTCGATTTAAAAGCTGAACGAATGAACGAACCTAATCAAAGAGAATCAATGAAGAAAGATGGATTCAACAAAAAGTGAATTCCAAAAGAAGTTTCAAATATTGAACAAAATTTTATATCTGAAAATATTTGTTTAAAACATTTAAAAAAAACCATTTAAATACTATTTATACTTTCAAAATATGCTCTCTCAAGAAGGATTCTGTGATTGGTTCCACTGATTCTAGGGTATCACTACCCTATCTCTAATGAGATTTTACCCCAGAGGCTAAAGCTTTGATAAACCAAAGCTCTGATACCACATGTAACATACCGTCTTTCGTCCACTTCAAGCTGGTAATTAAACCAACTCAAACCGTTCAAAAGGACATAATGTTATTAGCTTCTGGGGTAAATAGAATAAATCAAAAAATCACAGACACAGATACAAAGCAATATAATACCTCGCCGCGGAAAATACAAAATACAATAGTAGTTCATGAAGGTACTAAATAAAATTTTACATCAGAGTTTACATAAATAATACAATAGAAGTCTAATACAATAAATAATTGATAACTGTTTGAAACAAAATGACAGAAATAACTGAATGACCAGAACAACTGATCAACAGGTAGACATAGGTGAGCAAAAATCCAAATAAACCTCCAAACTCCATAAATGAATCTCGAAACTGGAAACTCGATCTGATCAGAGCAAAAATGAAAAACAAAACAAATCGGATCCGGACTAACATTCTCATGGAAGTAAATCACTCAAATGAAATGTTCGATGAAATGTATTCAGTAACTTAAAGGATGTTTAGGATCACCATCCTCCAAGGATCCGTAAAACTAATACTATATAGTATGATACACTATATACAATAGTGTCTATCAGTAAAGTAAAAATATCAAAATAGCGTAAGCGGGATTACCATGATTATGCTTACACCGTTTATATATTCCTATAGTATATACAGTACCGTAACTCCTCTGTAAACTTGAGGTTGATCAGAGGGCACTCCATATAAAACAGTACAAAACAAAATCGTAGTGGGCTCATATAAGGCATGTGACAAGGCACGCAAGGAATGCCAGGGTGGATTCACCATTTGCAGAGTCGGACTAGTGGTAAAGCATAGCAGCTACTACTGCCCACCTCGAGACATACTCCCATAATCAAAAGGGCATAAATGAATCTCAACAATAATAGAGAAGTATCGAAGAAGTGTGCTCGATAGGAGGTATGACTACACTTGGTCTCGGCATAGCTCCTGTTTTAGCCACATCAAGCTGACTCAAGGTAGTCGGGATCTCGTAATTAATATGAAATAAAATAAAATGGAGTCGTTCGCCAAATCATCAACTTCATTCTGGAACTCCACCACATACACAGTTGTTCAAGTGGTTTTCGGTATTGGCAGAGATTATGAAAATAGCCGATCCCGATCTCTTAACAACCAATCATTTACATTTTTCCACCGTGGTCATTATTTTATAAATCGCATTATAAAATAGTTTATACGAGATCTCGTATTCGAATTTTGAATTCAAAATTAAATATCTAACTTTGAATATATTCAATTTTGAAAACGACAAATTTATATCGCTTAAGTATATCGATTCCAAAAAAATATTCACCTAACGACTTTCAATTCAAAACAATTTACATTAAAACATATCTTAAAGATTACAGTTATCGTTTAAATCAAAACAAAAATATTTAAGTTCAAGAATGTTTCGGTTTGGTTTGATATTCATCAAAATTCCAAGTTCAAACAAGTCCATTGATTCAATTTTTTCACCTTAATAAGAATTTGCTTAAGCCAGTTCAAAATTTTCACTATTTCGGTTCAAATTCAGTATATACAATCCATTTCAAAACTAAAGATTTCAACTGAAACAGATCATATTGTATGAATTCAAATAACTCATATAGTTTAGTTTTCCCTTATAAGATTCGATTAAGTGGATTTGAAATTCCAACACTGAAGTTCAAATTTAATTCAAAACGAATCTCATACTTTAATTTAAACCGAATCGTATCATATTTTACAATTCAAGTCGTACAATTCAAAATCGTTACTTATAAATTCAATTTAACTTATTTCTAAATTTCAAGCCAAACGATTCATAAACCTAATTACACAAAAATTATTGTATTTATTCTATGTCAATTTTATATTCAAAACTATCCACAATTCAAGATCATTTCTTACAAAAGTTAAAAACCAAATTCAAATTCGTATTCAGTTGACATATAATCAAATTCATTCCTTAAATTTGGAAATTCAATTTCAAAACAAATTCATAATTCAAGTTCATCTCTCGTAAGTATATTGTAAGGACCCAGAACTTCCCCGATCTCCGAAGAGAAGAGGAAGAACGGATTGCTTTGAGAACATGACAAATCAGAACACAAACAGAAGAACATTTCATTGCTTATTACGACAATTTACATCAGAATACAAGAATATACAGAGCATGCATATAAAATACACATTTACAAAATATCAGATATTTACAATTTACTGTGCAGTGGAAAATAATACAAAACACAATCGAAAAGAATATACGGATACAGAGCTTTCCAAATATCATTCCAGCTGTATACCAGGATCCTGTGAATATAAATCTGCAAAACCAAAACTATTAGTTGCCCATGCAGAAAATTAGGGCACCCAGAGTTTAGGTTAAAACAATAAACTCTAGGTCAGTCATGTGACTGGTGTGAGAACTAAAACAGTTATTTAAAACTTTACTTTAAATCAACTATATCAAGGGATCACGCCGTATAACACAGAACGGGTTTCCTCCCAAGAATACCAGTGCATATAACAAAACAGCGCAATGTTTTTTTTTGAGAAAATGAGGCTATTATAAGACCCATGTCGCATCGCACAATGCAACACAAGCCGGAGGATATGGTATTCCCTTAAAACATCCAAACATGCTTGGTACGTTAAAACAAATCATTTGATACTATTATAAGTGCATAGTGTATAAAACAACTTCAAATATAAATGTACCAATCCTAGACGGCATGGTTACCATATATCATGTCGCCAATACTAGGATCTAGAATCAAAACCGCAATTGTCACGTATGGAATTTGTATTTCCGTCTGTGAACCTAGGCAAGCGATCATCCTAGCCAGCTTCGAGACGCTCTAGACCGTGTCTTAGGCAAGTACTCAGTCAAGCCATTGAATCGTCAGGGTCGGTCCACAGGGAGTTGATTAAAATGCCTGAACAATGCGTTTCCCCGCCCTATGGGGAGTAACTTGGTCATATCCCGGCCCAAATCATCGGCCTCGGAATGAAGATATAACCGAGGCGCCTCGCAATCCATCATCCACATAAGTAAAATGTCAGGGCTAGTAAAACACTGACACCACTACTAGCTAGAAGGAAACGCATGCCCTCCCTGTTGTCCTCTCCCATTTCTGGTTCACACCGGGGTGTGAGGCTCGTGAATTAACGCTACACAAAGCTATGCTATTTTAAAGCCGTGCTTTGATCATCAACCACAAGACTCTGCTTTTCAATGGAAGCCTTGATCATTTGCATCTCAGCATGCCACACAGACAATTCACGCTATGCAACCGATGTGTATCAACCACACAGAATGAAATACGATATCAGATACACATCCATACAAGTTCGTTCTGGGTCTGAACGAAACCGGATGCACCTTATTCCTCTCCCATATGTCCAATACAGGGGAGAGGGCCTCGCATATCTGGTCGATCTCCAAGTACGTTTGGATGATCACCAACTATTACCTTGTCTTGGGTGTACAGCCCAATCAAGACATCAGTAATCATCCAAACGATGAGAAGACCTCCGATCTTCACCTACCGTCTTTATCCTCGACACATCGTCGAATCAGTTATTCAGAATGAGATAAACCCGATCTTTCTGAATAACTCACATATATAATAAACAAGTGCTATAAAAACATAACATACGCCTCATTCCAATCAAGAATATTCCTTTATTCAAATATTCTTATACTTTGGGAAAGGTTCCCATTAATTTTATCAAATATAAATTCTTTAAATATATTCTTTAATCTTCCTTTGGATATCAATCCAAATCATATTAAGATTTATCCAAACTATTCGGGATTAGTGAACCTTACCGAAGTAATCATTTGTTTAATTTCCCAATCCCAACCTATTCATCCCATGAAGCAAAACTGGTAATACTTCATATCTAACACCACGGTGTTATTGGTAAATTCAATTACCATTTCACATTCAAATCTAATTAAATATTTAACTATCGCCTTGAGAAAAAATGGTGATACTCTATTCTCGATTATTTCAATCTAATTAAAGATTCATTAAAATTACACATGGTTTTAATCTTCTCAAAAATCAATATTAATGATTGCTTAACTTGGGAAACCATATCCTGTCTTTAACTGGGTTAAAGAACCAATGTCATTTAAAACATGGTTCACTATAAACCGAAAATCACATTCTATTCCATAAGCCCTTAACTGTAAATTAGCAAGTGAACGATTCTATAAGTATTAACCCGAAGGCCGAAACCAACATCAGATCAATACCCAGGAAACCATTCAACTTAACTAATCTCCAGTTAGTTTCTGAATTTCTTAACTACATTGGGTCTAAGAACAATATTATTAAAGATACCATTCACGACCAAAATCTTATTCCTGTCTTTAACTGGGTTAAAGAACCAAAGTCCTTTAAAACACGGTTCACAATAAACCCAAAATCACATTTCATTCCATCAGCCTTTAACCGAAGATTAGCAAGTGAACAATTCCCTAAGTATTAACCTCGAAGGCCAAAACCAACATCAGATCAATACCCAGGAAACCATTCAACTTAACTAATCTCTAGTTAGTTTCTGATTTTCTTAACTCCATTAGGTCTAAGAACAGTATTATTAAAGATACCATTCACGACAACCCAAAATCTCATTCCATTGTTAATCGAGTTAAATAACAAGTGTTATTTAAAACACTGTTCAGGATAAATCCAATGACCAATTTCAATTCAATTCCAATTAAATATCTATTAAGTGGTATACTTCATTAAATTTAAATAAAAAGATTTAATCTTTTCTCAACTGGGTTCAAGAACAGTGTTAATGAAAACACCATCCACGACAAACCAAAAATAACATTTGATATTAAATACAATGCTCTGAATAGAAAATTTATTGGCTTATATTCAATATCAAATTTGGAATCAACAAATACCGTATTGGAATAACGATATATATATATATATATCTTCCAAATTCCTCCACAATATTTGTATAATCACGGAACCCAATATCGAAATATTCCGAAAAATAATTTCAATTCAAATCCATTCCAATTAATATATTGGAAATTCTGGTTATTTTTAAAACCATTTCAAATCCAATTTAATTATTTAAAAACATTGGATTTATTATTCTAGTTAATAACTAGTTCGTTTCGATAAAAATACCTTTTCATCTTTCCAAATATGGAGCTTTTCATCCTAATTCTTTCGAAATCATTTATTATGATTTTACACAAATTATTGATATTTTTTATAATTTTATCAAGGCACGTACAATCGATTTCCACAAACGGCCACCGAACTGCACCTATACCAACCTTTTCCAAATTTTATTTGGACATAATTCCAAATCCAACAGTTAGATTTCAAATCTCTAATACTCGTTGGAAAGCTCTTTTCGATACGAACCCAATGGTTCTAGTTTTAGGAGAATCCGACGGTCGGATCTCTCGTAATGTCCATTCGAAGTCAACAGTCGAAATTCGCGAACTGCCGCAGCGCGGCGCGTTCTATTCAGGCCATTATATTATATATATAATATATATAATAATATTTCGTCGACTTCCATTTAAAAAATATTTTACAAATCATTTTAAATTCGTTTTCAAAACGATTTCAACTTCATATTCAATTTCAAATAAAAATTGAATATTCCATATCATCGATATATAAATGATAGTATTTTCAAAACATTAGATTTTGAAATCAATTCCTTTTCGATATTCATTATAAAAATGGATAAAATCGATATAAATATCGTTCACATCAAATGGCGTCAAATTTATCAACACAGCTTTATATATTTAAATATATTCGGGTCCATCCCAAATCGGACATCAAAATCATATTTTGATCTGTTACTGAATATTATTTTAAAAAATTCATTATTTTGAAATATTCATTCTTTCTGAACTAGAATCAAACACAGTTATTTACCATATAATTTGATTTATATGGATTTCATATACACATGTATACAACAACAATCAAACACAGTCAACCATCATCCAGTGTGCATTCTACACTGCATAAGCATTAAATATAAATATTTAATGCTTACCACAGCCTGTTAATCAATCGATCAACATACGCTAATTTTTGGGATTAGTGTATGTCCAATTTCATCCCAATACCTGTGTGAGGTTTCAATCAACAAATACTGAATTTTATTTGTGCAGTTGGATGATGTGTAAAATTTATCGTCCCAATCAATATCAGTCAAATGTGTGTACATAAACAAATCGTCCGATTTGTAAATGAATATTTGTTTTATTCATATCAACGTTAAAAATTATATTTTTAACTATAAATTATTTATTCCATTCCACATCACACAATCAATTTTCACAACGCAATCAAACAAACAAACAAGTCGTCCATGGCCTGTGGACGACGGGTGTCGGGTGCTACTATGCACCGTCTACATCCTAGTATATATTTTAACTAGAAATAAAATGAAAGTGAGAAGTTCTCACCTTTGGTTTCCACTCCACCATTCTTTGGTTGTCAATTTTAGATTTTTCCCAGAATTCCAGCACGTCTATTTTATAAATAACATATACATATGTTAAAAATCATAACTTTCATCTATCTTTAATTATTTCTTAGTATGATTATTTTATAAATAGTATTTATAATCTAAAAATCATATTTTAGCTTTGTAAAAAAAATTTCTTAACATGACTATTTTATAAATAGCATACATACAATAAAAAATCTTATTTTTATCGATTTAAAAGTATTTTCTTATATATGACAAAAATCCTATTTTTATCTTTATAAAAATATTTCTAACATATGATAAAATTCTATTTTTATCTTTTCAAAATCAAATTTTAGTTTATATTTTCAAAATCATATTCTAGTTTGTATCCTGAAAATTCTTTTCTTTTGATGATTAAAAAGAAAGAAAAATCATATCTTTATAACTGTTCTATATGGTTTAAAAATCATATTTTTATAAAACTGTTCTATATGGTTTAAAAAACATATTCTTTAAAACAGTCCTATATAGTTTAAAAATAATATATATTTATAACAAAGTCATATTTATAAAAACCATGTTTTTAAACTAAGTCATATTAATAAAAAATCATGTTTTATATATATACATATATTTATACATATATACATATTTTAAACAATGCTATACTTAATTAGTAAATTAATTAACTAATTACATTAAATATAAAAAAAAACTCAATGCTACCATAGCTTATAAGTGCTCACAACCTATGGTTGCAGTTTTCCGCCACTAGGGTCACCGAGGGTCCGATCAGAGGCTTCCACGTTGAAGGTCTTCGCCCCAGCTCTCCGATGAGGTGCGCCTCGTCAGGTTCGACGGTCAGACGGTGACGGAAATCCAGGCGTTGCGGGTGAACTTTAGGGATGGAATCAGATCGCCTGAGCTCGCCTGGCGGTAAGCGCTGCCGGCTACTGATGGATCTCCCCAAGCCGAGCAATTTTTCATTGGTCCCCATCACCAGAAGGTGCGCCTGGAGGAGATCGGTGACGGTGAAAGTGGGAGCTCGTATATCGTTTGTTCCTTTTTAATTTATGGAGGCGTGATATCTATTTGACCATCTTTTTAATTTCCTAGGGTTTGACTAGGTAGGTGAGGTGTGTGTATATATATATATATATATATTGAAATTAGCTTGTTTAATTTTCGACCTCCAAATCAAACTCAACGACTTTCACCCCTAGATAATTACTCCCATTCCAAACACAATGGGTTATGTTTCGTAACCCAATTCGACTGTTACAATCAGTTTTCATTGAAATTAAAATATAAGTTAATATAATGTTCAAAATTGATTTCAACGTACATTTTAATTTTCCGGGGCCTCGAACTGACTCTAAAAATTCCCGAAAAATTATTTCTAGCTTTGTATTGACGATACGGTCCTAATAAAACTAATTTGGTCAAATTTGAAGACCATTTGAAAATGGCCATTTTCTGGTCGATCCAAATTGATTGAAACTGTCAAAACACGTTTTCTTTTGCCACGCTCACACATTGACTCCAATATTTATGAACTCTGGAATCTAGCAATAATTTGACATCCCAGATCCAACAAAGGTCGTTTCGTCGAAAACGGAGGTCGATTGCAAAATTACTATTTTTAAGGGCTATATTTCCATAGAGACTATTCTAAATTTCCAACTGGGCGTAACTTTTTATTCCCGCTATGAAATTTGTAATTTTCGCATTCGTTGGAAAGATAATTTCATTTAGATTCTAATATTTTTGGTTTTGCTAAAATCCGGTTTATTTTGAATCCTGTACATTCAGTTGAAATTTGAAATCGAATTTTCAACTACCGCTCCATTTCCAATTCCTTTTATAATAAAAAGAAATATTTATATTCTAACGACGATTCAAATAAATATATACGTTCTAATTCTATTCAAAATAAATTTCTAGTTGTTATTATTTAAAATAAATCATTTCAAATATCCAGAATTCATTAAAATTTCCAAAATAAAAATTTTAAATTGGTTCTGATTTTTCGGGTTGTTACAATCTCCCCAACTTAAAATCTTTTCGTCCCCGAAAAGGAACGGAGCTGAAAGTTGTTTTACAAACCAACTCAACTTTCAGTTTGGCATTAATTCTTCAACTTTTCAGTTTCTAAGAATCTTCCAATTCTTCAAAAATTTGGTTAACACCCTAAATTTTTGAAAAGTTTCGCAATAACCTCCTTTGTACGGGAGCACCGGGAAAATCACCAAACCGCCACACAGGCCTTTCCAATCAAAAAGAAAAAGAAACAGCCAATCGGCTCATAAAATCATCAAAACCCCCAAGAAATACAATAAACATGTACCTATTTGTCAGGCAAACAATTTTATTCCTCTGCTTTAGCCTCCTTGCTATGACCTGTTCAATGTATATATATGTACATATATGCATTTCTAAACAATTTTCAATTCAGTTCAGTATTTGATACCATTTGGTTATACGTACCATTCTTTCACCTAATGGTTTTATTATATAACAAATAATCATACAACACAACCATCAATCAATTAGTGAATTAACATTTCAAATTCATAATTTTGACATATACACAGAAAATCATGTTTTTGATGCCAAGGCACAACAATATATCCTATCTAGTTTTGGTTCTCTCACCAGTCTAATGGAAATATATAGATATCCCACTTTCGAAACTCAAACATAAATTCTGATGTTGAAGCCTCAATCAACATAATCATCTCTGGGCGATAAGAGTGTGATTCTATATCCATCCAGTATATTAAAACTTCGAATACACATGGATCAGACGTATATGCAAAATCTTTATATACTTGATTGTCCAAATCAATATAAAAATAATACTCAAATACGAATAATTGATTTATATTTTCAAAACAATTTTTTTCCATTTTGTTTTTCAAAAATAACACTCATCCGGCTCATTCTAGGATATTACTTATCCTATCTCTAACGAGCCCTTCTTATTGGATATTACTAATCCAATTTCGGATGAATTCTTTTGTTTGGTTCTAAAGTGTCTTGTTCCCCAAGCTCTGTAAACCAAAGCTCGGATACCACTGTACGGACCCAGAACTTCTCCAATCTCCAAAGAGAAGAGGAAGAATGGATTGCTTTGAGAATACGACAAATTAGAACACAAACAGAAGAACATTTCATTGCTTATTACAACAATTTACATCAGAATACAAGAATATATAGAGTATGCATATATATTACACATTTACTAAATATCAGGGATTTACAATTTACAATGCAGCGGAAAATAATACAAAACACAACTAAAAAGAATATAAGGATACAGAGCTTTCCGAATATCATTCCAGCTGTAAACCAGGATCCCATGAATATAAATCTGCAAAAGCAAAACTACTGGTTGCTCGTGCAGAAAATTGGGGCACCTAGAGTTTAGGTTAAAACAATAAACTCCAGGTCAGTCATGTGACTGGTGTGTAACTAAAACAGTTATATATCACGGGACCACGCCGTATAACACGGAACGGGCTTCCTCCCAAGAATACCAGTGCATATAACAAAACAACGCAATGTTTTTTCTGAGAAAATGAGGCTATTATAAGACCCAGGTCCCATCATACAATGCAACGCAAACCGGAGGATAGGGTTCTCCATTATAATAGCCAAACATGCTTGGTAAGTTAAAACAAATCATTTGATACTATTATAAGTGCATAGTGTATAAAACAACTTCAAATATAAATGTATCAATCCTAGACGGCATGCGTACCAAATATCATGTTGACAATACTAGGCTCTACAATTAAAACCGCAATTGTCACGTAATGGAAGTTGGATTTCCATCTGTGAACCTAGGAAAGGGATCGTCCAAGCCCGCTTCGAGACGCTCTAGCCCGTGTCTCGGGCAAGTACTCAATCAAGCCTTTGGATCATCAGGGCCGGTCCATATAGAGTGGATTAAAATGCCTGAACAATGCGTTTTCCCACCCTATGGGGCGTAACTTGGTCATATCCCGACCCAAACCATCGGCCCTGGTATGACCGATATAACCGAGGCGACCGCAATCCATCATCCACATAAGTAAAATGTCAGGGCTAGCAAAACGCTGACACCACTCCTATCTAGAAGGAAACGCATGCCCTCCCTGATGTCCTCTCCTGTTTCTGGTTCACACCGGGGCGTGAGGCTCGCGAATTAATGCTACACAAATCTATGCTATATTAAAGCTGTGCTTTGATCATCAACCACATGACTCTGCTTTTCAACAGAAGCCTTGATCGTTTGCATCTCAGCATGCCACACAGGCAATTCACCTATGCAACCGATGTTTATCAATCACACTGAATGAAATCCAATGTCAGACCCACATCCATTTACAAGTTCGTCCTGGGTGTGAACGAAACCGGAGGCAACTTATTCCTCTCCCATATGTCCAATATAGGGGAGGGGCCCTTGCATATCCGGTCGATCTCCAAGTACATCTAGACGATCACCACTTATTACCTTGTCGTGGGTGTACAACCCAATCAAGACATCAGTAATCATCCAAACGATGTGAAGACCTCTGGTCTTCATCCTCGACACATCGTTGAATCAGTTATTTAGAATGGGATAAACCTGGTCTTT
The DNA here is from genome assembly GCA_030737875.1 of Allium sativum. Taxonomy (NCBI): domain Eukaryota; kingdom Viridiplantae; phylum Streptophyta; class Magnoliopsida; order Asparagales; family Amaryllidaceae; genus Allium; species Allium sativum. Next base: position 275,888,001 of record CM060926.1, on the reverse strand, counting down.
CTGAATAACTCGCGTATATAATAAACAAGTGTTATAAAAACACAACATACGCCTCATTCCAATCCAGAATATTCCTTTATTCAAATATTCATATACTTTGGGAAATGTTCCCATTAATTTTATCAAAGATAAATTCTTTAAATTTATTCTTTAATCTTCCTTTGGATATCAATCCAAATCATATTAAGGTTTATCCAAACTAGTCGGTATTAGCGAACCTTACCGAAGTAATCATTTGTTTAATTTCCCAATCCCAACCTATTCATCCCAGGAAGCAAAACTGGTAATGCTTCATATCTAACACCATGGTGTTATCGGTAAATTCAATTACCATTTCACGGTCAAATCTAATAAAAGATTTAACTACCATCTAGAGAAAAACTGGTGATACTCCATTCTCGATCATTTCAATCTAATTAAAGATTCATTAAAACTCCACTTGGTTTTAATCCTCCCAAAAATCAATATTAATAATTTTTTAACTTGGGAAATCATATCCTGTCTTTAACTGGGTTAAAGAACCAATGCCAATTAAAACACGGTTCACTATAAACCCAAAATCACATTCCATTCCATCATCCTTCCACCGTAAATTAGCAAGTGAACGATTCCTTAAGTATTAACCTCGAAGGCCGAAACCAACATTAGATCAATACCCAAGAAACCATTCAACTTAACTAATCTCTAGTTAGTTTCTGATTTTCTTAACTCCATTGGGTCTAAGAACAGTATTATTAAAGATACCATTCACAACAACCCAAAATCTTATTTTTGTTTTTAGCTTGCTTAAAGAACCAATGTCCTTTAAAACACGGTTCATGACAAACCCAAAATCAGATTCCATTCCATCAGCCTTTAACCGTAAATTAGCAAGTGAACAATTCCCTAAGTAATAACCCCGAAGGCGGAAACCAACATCAGATCAATACCTAGGAAACCATTCAACTTAACGAATCTCCAGTTAGTTTCTGATTTTCTTAACTCCATTGGGTCCAAGAATAGTTTTATTAAAGATACCATTCATGACAACCCAAAATCTCATTCCATTGTTAATTGGGTTAAAAAACAAGTGTTATTTAAAACATCGTTCACGATAAACCCAAAGACCAATTTCAATTCAATTCCAATTAAATATTAGTTAATTGGTATACTTCATTATATATAAATAAAAAGATTTAATATTTTCTCAACTAGGTTCAAGAACAGTGTTAATGAAGACACCATTCACGACAAACCCAAAATCACATTTGATATTAAATACAAGGCTCTGAGTAGAAAATATATCGTCTTATATTAAATATCAAATTCTGGAATCAACAAATACCGTATTGGAATAATAATATATTTATCTTACAAATTCCTCCATAATATCTGTATAATCACGGAATCCAATATCGAAATCTTCCAAAGATAATTTCGATTCAAATCCATTCCAACTCATATATTGGAAATTCTAGTTATTTTTAAAACCGTTTCAAATCCAATTTAATTATTTAAAAGCATTGGATTTATTATTCTAGTTCATAACTAGTTCATTTCGATAAAAATACCTTTTTATCTTTTGAAATGTGGAATTTTTCATCCCAATACTTTCCAAATCATTAATTATGATTTTACACAAATTATCGATATTTTTAATAATTTTATCAAGGCCCTTACAATCGATTTCCGCAAATGGCCATCGAACTACACTTACAACGACCTTTTCCAAATTTGATTTGGACATAATTCCAAATCCAACCGTTAGATTTCAAATCTCTAATATTTGTTATAAATCTCTTTTCGATACGAACCCAACGGTTCTGGTTTTAGGGGAATCCGACAGTCGAATCTCCCGTAATGTCCGTTCAAAGTCAATGGTTGAAATTATCGAGCGGCCGTAGCGTGGCGCGTTCTATTCAGGCCATTATATTATATATATAATGTATATAATATACATTTCATTGATTTCCATTTAAAACGTACTTTATCAATCGTTTTAAATTCATTTTCAAAATGATTTCAACTTCATATTCAATTTCAAATCAAAATTGAATATTCCATATCATCGATATATAAATATAGTATTTTAAAAACATTAGATTTTGAAATCAATTCCTTTTTTATATTCATTATAAAAGTGAATGAAATTGATATAAATATCGTTCACGTCAAAATGGCGTCAAATTTATCAACACGGCCTTATATATTTAAATATATTCGTGTTCATCCCAAATCGGACATACAAATCATATTTTGATCTGTTACTGAATATTATTTTAAAATATTCATTATTTTAAAATATTCGTTATATTAAAATATTCATTCTTTCTGAACTGGAATCAAACACAGTTAATTACCATATAATTTGATTTATATGGATTTCATGCATACATGTACACAACAACAATCAAACACAGTCAACCATCATCCAAAATGCATTCTACACGGCATAAGCATCAAATGTAAATATTTAACGCTTACCACTGCCTGTCAATCAATCAATCGACATACAACTAATTGTTGGGATTAGTGTATGTCCAATATCATCTCAATACCCATGTGGGGTTTCAATCAACAAATAATGAATTTTATTTGTGAAGTTGGGCAATGTGTAAAATTTATCATCCCAATCAATATCAGTCAAATGTGTGTACATAAACAAATCGTCTGATTTGTAAATGAATATTTATTTTATTCATTTCAACGTTAGAAATTATATTTTTAACTATAAAATATTTATTCCATTCCACATCACACTATCAATTTTCACAACACAATTAAACAAACAAACAAGTCGTCCATGGTCTTTGGACGACGGACATCGGGTGCTGCTAAGTACCGTCTGCATCCTAGTATATATTTTAACTAGAAATAAAATTAAAGTGAGAAGTTCTCACCTTTGGTTTCCACTCTACCATTCTTTGGTTGTCAATTTTAGTTTTTTCCCAGAACTCCAGCATATTTTATAAATTACATATACATATGTTAAAAATCATAACTTTCGTCTATCATTAATTATTTTTTAGTATGGTTATTTTATAAATAATATTTGTAATCTAAAAATCATATTTTAGCTTTCTAAAAATAATTTCTTAACCTGACTATTTTATAAATAGCGTACATACAATAAAAAAATCTTATTTTTATTGATTTAAAAGTATTTTCTTATATACGACAAAAATCCTATTTTTATCTTCATAAAAATATTTCTAACATATGATAAAAATTTATTTTTATCTTTTCAAAATCAAAATTTAGTTAATATTTTAAAAATCAAATTCTAGTTTGTATTGTGAAAAATCTAATCTTTTGATGATTAAAAAAAAGAAAAATCATATCTTTATAACTGTTCTATATGTTTTGAAAATCATATTTTTATAAAACTGTTCTATATGGTTTAAAAATAATATTCTTTAAAACTGTTCTATATGGTTTAAAAATAATATATATTTATAACAAAGTCATATTTATAAAAACCATGTTTTTAAACTAAATCGTATTTATAAAAATCATGTTTATATATATATTTATACTTAATTAGTAAATTAATTAACTAATTACATTAAATATAAATAAATAACAACTCATTGTGACCACCGTTTATAAGTGCTCGCAACCTAGGGTTGCAGTTTTCCGCCACCAGGTTCACCAAGGGTCCGATCAGAGGCTGCCATGTTGATGGTTTTCACGCCGGCTCTCCGGCGAGGTGCACCTCGTCAGGTTCGATGGTCACACGGTGACCGAAATCCAGGCATTGCGGGTGAACTTTTGTGATGGAATCCAATCGCCTGAGCTCGCCTGGGGGCAAGCGCTACCGGCTACTGGTGGATCTCCCCAAGCCGAGCAATGTTTTAGTGGTCCCCATCACCAGAAGGTGCGCCGTGGAGGAGGTCGGCGATGGTGAAAGTGGGAGCTCCTGTATCATACGTTCCTTTTTAATTTACAGAGGCGCGATATCTGTTTGACCATCCTTTTAATTTCCTAGGGTTTGACTGGGTAGGTGAGGTATATATATATATTATTTTTTGAAATTAGCTTGTTTAATTTTCGACCTCCAAATCAAACCCAACAACTGTCGCCTGTAACAAGCCGGGTTCCGACAGACCGAATTTTTTTCCAAAATTCCAATCCATCGAGACCCGAGCTATTTTGCTCTGGTATCCTGCAGAAAAGACAGAGAGAAAGGTACATGTCAGAATTCGTAAAGCATCTCACAGCGGAAGGAATAAAATATGTTGTAATTAAGATATAGCTTTACCTTATTAAACATATGGCTTAACCAGTATCCCAAGCTATCATATCCCTGCCACTACCGAACCTGCGAGTATGTAATGAGGAGGGGGTCATAACATAAGTTCTATGTGAATGGGTTTAAACTACAAATTTTGAATAACCCTACATATACCGGTCTATTGCATTTTCTTGTTTATTAGGTTATTTGTGTTGATAGCCCTTATGCATGTACTCACGTCGCACCCATCTACTCCCTAGTAGATCAACATAATATATTGTATATGTAGCTACCCCCAACTAAGGTATATCCCACTCGCACGGTCTCCTCCGTATGTATGCAGTCCCTTATCCAATGCCACATGTCGTACAGAATCTCATGTATATATATGTATGTGTATACCAATGGTGCGTCTGCATAGAACCTTCATTACTATATTACGTAAGCGATTGGACTGCCACCCTATGTAGGACTAGGTTCCGTCATCGAGTAATGCCCCCTAGTCTATGATACACCACCCAGAGCGATGTGTATGTACCTAGACTTTTTCCCACGTACGTATCACCAATCGTACTTACTGTTTACTTGCACATGTTCTCTATATGTGCAAACCCGAGTCCCGTGCCAGGGCTAATCAAGAAACACGGAACTCAGTCGGGATCTTTAAGATATCTGCCGATGCAGATGCTAAGGTCTGCCTTTACAGTTGCTATGGTCCTACTAGAACCCTCCCTCAACTAACAAACGAAAGGCACCCATGAAAAACAAGAATGAGAACTTTCCCTGGCACAACTGCCTGGCCCTCTGTGCCCTTCCCTATTGGCCTTACCTCACCCATAACTAGATAGCAAGTACATGGTCTTTTGGAGTTCTCTGCCTTTCCTCTTTCCGTACTGACTGAAGATGGTAGATAGACTATAAGTTGCCATCACAGGGCACTAAATGGTCTCGCCGACTCATGTTGGTTCATCCTAGTCTTTAGGTTTCTTTCAAATTATTGCAACTAAGGCATACTCTTGGTTCGTAACCGTGCAGACCTAACCTCTGTGTGCCTAGGTGTATCATCTGCATTCTCACAGAGGGATACCAAGAGTACCCTACTACACGTCCCCTGAAGCAACGTGCTTCATATCCCAGTCCGTTGGAGCCTACAAGAGTTTCTAGATGGACGTTCGCTCCTCCTCGTATTCTACGACTTAGTGATGATCTACCATGTTTGGTTATTCATCCTATATCTGGACTGGTTCAAGCGCGTTGTTTACTTAGTTCTCTTAACTAAGGTTTAGTACTTAGTTCTCTTAACTAAGGTTTGATACTTAGTTCTCTTAACTAAGGTTTACTACTTGGTTTTCTTAATCGTTCCTCTTCTTAACTAAGGTTTAATACTTATTTCTCTAAATCGTTGTCTACTTAGTTCCCTTAACTAAGGTTTACTGAAAAGTTCTCTTTATCATTCATATTTACATTAGTAAGAGAATAATGCCCTAAGTGTCAGTCCCGAAGACCGAGATCAACATCAGATTGACACTCAGAGAATTACTCAACTCAACCAATCTCTTGTTATGTTATTCATATAACTTATGTCATCTTCTTTAATAGACTACACATTATCACTTTACAATTTATATCCAACTTATTTTTTTAATACTTAGTTTCCTCTAACTTAGGTGTGTTACTTAGTTTCTTTTAACTAAGGTTTGTTACTTTGTTCACGTTAACTAAGGTTTGGTTACTTAGTTCTCATTAACTAAGGTTTGTTTACTTAGTTCTTCTTTAACTAAGGTTTGGTTACTTAGTTCTTCTTTAACTAAGGTTTGTTTACTTAGTTCTTCTTTAACTAAGGTTTGGTTACTTATTTCTCATTAACTAAGGTTTGTTTACTTAGTTCTCATTAACTATGATTTGTTTACTTAGTTCTTCTTTAACTAAGGTTTTCCAACGAATTAAAGCATGACTTAAGATCTTTTTATCAAACGATAGCGCACGGGTACTTTTATACATTTTCAGCTTAGATTAACTTATTTTATGGTATAAGTTGTTCCACCCTTCAAATCTTGTATTATATCTTAAGTCATAACCTTCCCTTGGTCTACCTATTATTCAATCTTTACATTACCACAACTTTGGTTTATAATAGTTTGTTGACATTCCCCATCTCTATGTTGATTAAGTTTACCCAAGTTAACTTAAACCCATCCACTTATCCATTCACATGTTATTTTGGTTAAGTGTTGTCTATTCATTCATGTTAACTTAACCCTCCCACATATCATGTCATATTGGTTAAGTGTTGTTAACCCTACCATACTTAGCATGTGTCATTAGCATTAATTAATTATTAATGCACCAACCTCTCACATTAGACCTATTGTTGCTGGAAGTGCCGGTCGATTCCGGGCAGGCTTACACCATAACTAAGTCTAACTTCGGGTTCAAGCATGTAATGACTAACTTCTCACATTAGACCCTATTGCTTGCGGTCGCTGGATGCGCCGGGCGGTTCTAGGCAGTCTTACACCACAAACTAAGTCTAACCTCGAGTTAGCCATGTTTCATCTTTAGCTAATTAATAGTTCACTTCAATTCCAGGTGTTGTATGCCAATTACAAAATTAACAAATATGTTCACGTTCAAGTTATGCCAATAGTGTCAATTTCATGTTTATACCCCAAATTACCCAAATTTTAAGTAGTATATTCCAAATCCACTTATAATCATATTCATGCCTATTCCATGTTATAATTAATTGTCCAAACCACATATTTATTCGTACCAAATTTGCATATTAATAAATTCCACGTTCGTACATATAATTTAATTCATCTTTTATACTTATCCTCCAAATTACAGATAAATTTCACATCGCATGTTATCCAATTACATGCCAATCGTACTAAATTATACAAATTCCATATCCAATTTAATTATGAAAATCTACACAAATTCAACATTTCAGTATAGTCATTCACATAATTCAATTTCAAATTTTACATCAATACATCCAATCCATATTATGCCCAAACAACCCATTTCCCTTCTTAATTTCTCATTCACGTTTAAAACACATATATCCATGATAGGCGTAGGCTCGAGATAGCCTAGCTATAAAAATAAAAAGGGGAAAGAATAAAAAGGAGAGAATTCAACGTAGGCATAAATAAAATAACTGTTCTTATTGAATTAACATCATATTCATTATATGTATACATAGGGAATGGCGAACAATACTAATAACATTATATAACAAATATAATTTAAAATCCACTCACATTGATTGGATTGAAGAAACAAATGATTTGTTGTTGATTTAGAAACGTTGATTTAACCCTCTTATTTGATTGTTGATGAGGAGCATGAGTTGTTGATGAAGAATTTCAAATTTGATTTGATTAAACTCCAAAGCTGATGAAAAACTTGCAATTTAATTTAGAGTTTAGGGGCGGCGACTATGTTTGGTTGAAGTTTGGCGGCATGGAGGCATCATAGAGAATTATAATGAATTAGGGTTAGGTTAGGGATGTATTTATAGGTGTAGAGAGTGTTTTAGGACCATTAGATCAGCCCAGAAGCCATCAGATTCGCACAAACATAGCAGAACAAGTCATAGGAAAAAACTGCCCAGATCTGGGGGCAGGTCGACCCCCAGGTCGACCTCCCTTAAGGGAGGTCGACACTTAGGTCGACCTGTCTGGTTAATGGGCGGGAATTTTCCCGCCCAGCTGCCTGGGTCGAATTTCAAACTGTTTTAAATTTTTCTGATTCTGCTTAAGGCTATAACTCCTTCATACGGAGTCCGGTTTTCGAAAACTTGGACTCTATTCCATGTAAAATTTCGGGATGAACACAATGGTGATGCTCTTTTTACTTAATTCCTGATATTTGAATTAATTATCCGTACTTTATTATCTTCTCCGCTACACACACTGTTATTTAATTAATCTTTCCTTTTCTTTTATGTATTGATTAATTTTCATTGTACATCACCAATATTAACCTATTTACGCATATAACTTATTTTTAATTATATTAAAAATGCGGGGTGTTACATTCTCCCATCCTTAAAGAATTTCGTCCCTGAAATTCGATAAGAGTAAAATAGATAATCCCTCGCAACATCCAATTAGTGTTCATCCAATTGTTGCAACATTGTGCACATGTGCAAGGTGAATCACATCATAGTAAATCATGTATGCCTAATTTGGATCCACCTATATGTATGTCACTCTTAAAAAATCTTTCAAAACATGATGCTCACATCCTATATATACTTGCAGTTCTATATGAATGCAATATTTTTGAAAAATCAAAACATTTTTCACCCAAATTTTTCCATACTCTTACAGAATAAGAGCATAGTTCATCCAATTGTCGCATCCAAAGTCCTACCAATCATCATTAAACTTAAAATTTAGAAAAATCTAATTTTCTAAATTCGATCTCTTATGTTACAAAAAGATATAAAACCGAAGAATTTATATTTTCCGTTGTACCTTTTATAATTGTACTTGAATTTTTATATAACTATTCTATATAGATTTCCTATTTTCCTATCCAAGCACAACTACATAAGAAATTTTCTTTTCTTTCTTCAATTATCTTGAAAAGTTTTCATTTTTATTCATCTTTGTCTTAAGATTTTCGTTTCCTTTTCCCGTCTTGTTTTGTTGCTTCACTGAATTTGTTGGTTTCTTGTTATTTAGGCTATTCTCTTTCTTAGCTTATTTGGCTCAGTCCAATTTCCCAAGTTTATTTTTCAAATAAGCTTTTCCGTTTTCAACTCAAACATTATCCTGCACAGCTACTATTATGTGCCAAGAATCTTAGGACTTTGTCACCTTCGACAACTGCGAGTCCACACAACAGGATCTATATACTCGCTTGCCCTTCACTACCTAGTAGTTACTACTAGTCCATGCTGTGTATCACTAGCCTATACTTCTTTTTTTTAAGCAATAATTCTAGGCTTCTCAATGCTTATGCATTCTACGGGAATTTGTTTTCATTATTATTCCAAGATAGTCCTTGCTATTTACTTCATAGCCTAATATTTTTCTTGTTCTTTCTAGATACTACCCCTCACCTACTCCATTCATTTTAAAACATGGTTTGGCCATTTTTTTTCTTCCAAAATGTGGTAAAACTTTATTCTCTTTTCCAAATCTTGCTTTTGCCAAACCATAAAAATAATATCATAAAATGCAAAACATTTTTTTTTTCAAATCACAAAACTGGAGTAGGCAAGGACTACTATCGGGTTTACGTTGTTCCTACTTACAATGTTGATCTAGCTACTTGGTACTAGGTGTAATCACCTTCTCTACTCTTAGTTCCTTCAACTTATTTTGTCTACCAACAAAATTTCTTTTTAAATCAGTAATCAAAATTTATAATCAACAGAGTAGAGATTTCAAAACTTTCTTTTCAATCCTTTCATATATTACAATATGAAAACAAGTGAGCTATATATGCTCTATAATATGCATCTTTTTATGAGAGAATTCTTTAAAACAAGAAATCATTGTTTTACAAAATATACTCCACTTTACTTTAAAATCCAATATGCATTTTTCAAATATGCTCCTTACATATTTCTTTCAAACATTTAAAAATAATTTTAAGATTAAAAACTTGAAAATACCACAAACTCTTTCGCCAAAACTTTTACAAATTCAAGTTCTTAAAAGTTTAATAGTGGTTTAGACTCAAAGCGGGTCTTCAACTCAACTAACCCTAGGCACTTTCGGAAATTCAATTCTCTCGACTATATGTATTCCTAACTCATTATCCACATTTTAACCTTTTTTTCTAATTTATAAGGTTTCACTTTGAAACCCACTACTCTGAAATATCATTTCAGTTTCCATCCTATGGGACATTTTCTTTCTCTAACTCCAAGTCATACTGTACACTCTCCCAACCACCTAATGTTTTCAAAATTTCTTTTTTTATGTTCGTTACATTCGTGTACAAACCAATATCCCAACTCTTTCCATATCTAGTGAGATACTCTATGGATTTAGGTTTATATATATTTAATATATTTATATTTTAGAAAATACTAATACGTTCACTCAATATCTCCCTAGGAGCACTAAACCTTGCTCTGATACCAGATGTAACAACCCGGGTTCTACGTGAATGGGTTTAAACTACAAATGTTGAATAACCCTACATATACCGGTCTATTGCATTTTCTTGTTTATTAGGTTATTTGTGTTGATAGCCCTTATGGCATGTACTCACGTCGCACCCATCTACTCCCTAGTAGATCAGCATAATATATTGTATATGTAGCTACCCCCAACTAAGGTATATCCCACTCACACGGTCTCCTCCGTATGTATGCAATCCCTTATCCAATGCCACATGTCGTACAGAATCTCATGTATATATATGTATGTGTATACCAACGCTACGTCTGCATAGAACCTTCATTACTATATTACATGTAACACCCCGTATTTTTTAAGAATATTAAAATAACAAACTAAAGAATAATTAATTTGAAAAAAAGGAATGAGAAAAGAATAATGTTTAACATTGTTCTAAGGTTTGTAAGCAAAAGACTTATTAACTCATTTAGTTAGAACATGTGACTTGCATATAAGAGGTAAAGAGTTCGATCCCCGCCAGCGCCATTATTTTGTTTTAGGGGAATGGCCAAAAAGTGGCTTAGTGTGAACGCAGTTCAAACAAGTGGTTTAGTGTGAAAATGGTTAATTATAAAGAAGTTATTAAGCCTTGAAGTTTGTATGCATATGAGAAATATATATATATATATATATATATATATATATATAGATTAAATAAATAAATATGCAAAAAAGTTCAAAGCAGTGAATTGAGTGGGGGAATAACCGAACCGGCCCATTTTTGAGGTCACCCAAGCCCCGCTGGGTCGACTAGGGGTTAATCCAGGGTGTTTGGCTGTCAACCCATGGGTCGATTCGCTCAAATGCAGATTTTGCATCTGATTGGTTCTCATGGTTCAGGGTTAATCTAATGGTCCTAAATAACTTCCTACACCTATATATACATCCCTAACCTAAACCTAAATCTCTTACACAATTCTCTAGCCTCCATTGCTCTCTTCTTCTCTAAAAAATAAATCAATGGCGTCTCTACTCTGCTGAAACCTAAGCTAGGACTTGTGCATCTTCTTCCACCAATTCTGATTAGGATTAAAAGAGAACAACTACAACACCTTTTTCTTTTATAATCCAGCCAAGGCAAGTATAGTTATTTTCCGATATGAAATTTAATTATGATCCTAGCATGAGTCTGAATCTGAGGTTATGTCCTTTTCTGTTTATCAGATCTGTTCTTCTGCTTTATTGTTATTATTCTGTTTGTTATGTATTTCTTCCTTCTTTCTTTCTTTCTTTTTGTTTGATAGCCAGGCTACCACGAGCCTGAGCCAAATCTCATAAGAGATGAAGGCATAAACGCTAAATTTTGGGAAGAATATTGAATGAGGCATATTTGGGCATAATTGATTTGTAACTAATTTGAGGACACAACGCATGTTGTAATTCTGGACATAAATTTGAGGCATATTGCATAAGATGACCTATGACTTGGAAGAAGAGGATTATTATGACTTAAAACATAAAATAGGTTGCAACTTAGAAACATAAATCTATTGCATATAATTGCGCATAGTTTAGAGGTATAAAGAATATTAGACATATGACATGGGATTTGGGGCGTAAAATTTAACTGTGAACATGTAACTGATTTGGATGCATAGTACAAGTTGTAATTCAAGATCTAGATCTGGACATACTATACATATTATAGTCTGTAATTTGGAAAAAAAGAGAATTAATTTGCATATGAATTAGGTGTAAAAATCTATATTAAGATTTGATAACTATTAAGTGTGAATACACCTAAATGGGGATTTTTGGATATGTGGCACGCATTGTAATTAATGGTTATATTTGGCATAATTTATGTGTGAATCACGATTGGGATTTTTGAGCATATTCTGTACCATGCAAATATAACAAAAATTTGGGTATATGTCATATTATGAATCATGACCATGATTTAGGCATGTGAATTTAGGCCTAATTTATAATTAGGCAAGAATTGTCAATGAAACCTTAAGGAATGTTTTAGATCTGCTGAATTGCCTAATCTGCTAAATCTGTTATCTGTTTAATATGTTGAATTGCCTAAACTGCTAAATATGTTGAAACGCCAAATCTGGTAATTATGTTAAACTGCCTAATCTGCTAAATCAGTTGTGTCTACAAATCTGTTAAATCTGATGAAAAGATGAATAATTGTAATTTGTAGGAAACCTAAGGTTGAGTAAAACATGTTAATTTGATTAATCTGCTGCGACTTGAGAAGAATTAAAATTTGTTAAATGAACATAATTAGTCTGATATTTTCTATAAGGGAATAAAATGGCAATGACACGAGGTTAGACTCCGTTTGCGGTGGAAGCCTGCTCGGAACCAAACGGCTTAACCAGCAACCGCAAACCGTCAGTCTAATGTGAGATGTCGTATGCATAACTATAATATGCTTAGACACGAGGTTAGGTCTGGCTTGTGGCAGAAGTCTGCCCGGGACCGCCCGGCACATCCAGCGGCCACAAGCTAGCGACCTAATGTGAGAGGTCTGCGCATTAATAATTAATTAATGCAAATCTAAGATAAATATGATGTTTAAAATGTGTTGGGTGGATAGGGTTAAACCAACCGGACTAATGAATTTAACAAACCCGTTTCATGCATCTATAGGCCCAATACAAAGTTAGACAAATCTGAAAACCTGTTAAATCTGTATATCTGATCCGTTAGTCTGAAAATTTGTTAACTTAGTTGTCTGATCTTTGAACTAGTTGATCTGAACTCTGTATGTCTGAACTTGTAAACAAGTTAACCTGAAATCTGTTAGTCTGGGGACACAAGGTTAGGAGGGAAATTACTTGTGTCATCTGTTGTTTAGGACCCATATTAGTCAGTAAACCTTTCTGGTATCAAAAACTATGACCCAATAGTAGGTAGGGTCCGGGCACGCTTACTGAACTAGTTATAAGCGGTTCATTCTGATAATGGCGAGGGGTGTTGATGGTGCGTTCCAACCGGGTCATGTGCGTGCATGGATCCCGGTCTACCTCTGAGGATGTAAGATGCCGTGACATCTGTAAATAGGTCTGTGTCATTCAAAGGTTGCCACTTTAGGGAGTGATACACCCTTCTATGACGCTGTCACAGGGTATTTATGTATTAGGGAGCCGATCGCAAGGGATAGGTCTTAGGGTACACTTAGCTCTGTCTGTTTATGTGGGGTACCGTTTGTTTTCTGTTGGGTGGTAACACCTGTCTGTTTCTGCGTGGTACCGTCTGTTGGGGTGGTAAAGGCCCATTTACTAGTGTACACCTGATTCTACATTCTGTTTCCGTAGGGATTAATCTGTTTCTGTTTCCGTACCTTCTATTCGGGTGGTAAAAGCCCATTATTAGCATTCTGTTTCTGTACTTTCTGTTGGGATGGTAAAGGCCCATTACTAGCATTCTCTTCTGTGGAAATTATTCTGTTCCCGTTTCTATTTCAGTTTAGGCATTGGGGTGACACCTAATCCTGTTATACTAGTATTGGTGTAGTGAAGTGAAAAGTAATAGCTTATATCATCCTGTTTCTTCTGTTTAGTTTAAGTATATTTGTTACTCTTGTTGCTGTCATATCTTATCCAGCTTTATTTTGATGTTAAGATTATTATTATCTATTCATATGCTGAAAGTCACTGGACTTTCCAGACTTTTATGTCTGACCATTGTTGTTTCGCCTCTTTTCTTGCGTTCCCCCCAAGGTTTCCAAGGAGGTAATATTCTAGCTTGATCTGGATTCCTTCTGCTTGAAGTGCTTAAAGTATGGCTTGGCTCTTTATAACTTCTGTTCTGTGGGGATTTTGATTTTAAAGTTTTGTACTCTGATGGTTTTGAACAAGGCTGATATATATGTACTTGAGTTTTTGGTAAAGTTGTAACCAAACTGATTTCTGTTTTTTTTCCTCTGCAATAAAGTTATAAAGTTTTTTTCAAGTACTATTTTATATATGTCTTGTAAAATTTTGTTCTGTCTACTAAAACGCTCCATCTAAGTTAAGGCATTCCCTTTGTGAGTGGCCTTAATGGAGGTGGGGTGTAACACTTGGTATCAGAGCTGAAGGTTACCAGAGTTGATAAAAAGTTTTGAAAACTATTTTCAAAAAGGTTTTAAAAAGGAAGTATTTTCAAAAGTAAAGCTTATTTTTGAAAAACATAATCCCCAAAAGCCATATATCTATCTTTTGATCCTCTGTTTGAATCTTTGTTTCCTTCTTTCTCTGGGGCTCCCGGCTTTCTGGGAGGTAACCTCATCGCGACATGGTTCTGTAGGCTTGATAAGACTACGATACCAGTCAAAGGGCAAATAAGTGCCCGACTTCCATCTGTAGCCGCAGTAGTCTCACCTACGGCTAATTTTCTTTCGAGCTTTGTAGGATTTTCCGTGCGATGGAGGCCGCTTTCGAGGGACTTGTCAACGTGTTACACACGGATAGTAAAGATGAGAATGAGGGAGTTTAGCTAAGGAGCACAACCCAAGGATGAGAAACTCATGGATACGGACTTGGTTCACAAAGTAGGCAAAAAGGAAACACAAAAGAAGGAAGAAAAGTCTGATGATAAAGGAGGAGAAATGTGCTTTACTTATGGAAGCTTGACTCATCTGAACAAGGATTGCCAAAAGAGGAAGGACACTCACTTCATCTGTGGTGAGATGGGACACTTCACTAGGGACTGCCCGAAGAAACGGGGGCAAGGACAGAGGACATGACCTACTTCGGGAAGGCAGGCGTATGCTCTCATAGTTGGTGGATAGGATATAAGTAGGAAAATTTCCATAGAGAGTTTAGTTTCCTTATCTGATTATTGAGTTAGAACTCTTTCCGATTATGGCATTCTGATTCTGTAGTCGAGTCTCTGCACTTTAATACTATTCTTGTTTCTGATCTGGTTATAGTCTCAAACCCCATAGGGGTTACGACTCATCTATTGGTGATAGGTTGGTGTTTGAGGGTATCTGTGTTAGCCGTCAATTCGATTGTAATGCCTACATTCTGGGTTTTTGAGGGATATGGTGGGATTTTCCCATGCTTATTTTTCTAAGAATCATTCGATAATCTGATCTGTACTAGTAGTCTGTAAGCATCTGGATATTTCTGAAAAGGTTACGATTTCCAGTTTTGACATTGTCTAAAGAGGGTAATCCTTTGGGTGTCAACCTGATGTTGATCTCTGTCTTCAGGGTTGATACTTAGGGGAATTATTCTCTTAACCAATGTCTGATGGGGACCAAGTTTTTGTTTTATCTATACTCGCTTCCATCACTCGACTGTATCCTATTGATCGAGTTGTCAAACTATAGATAGGAATCCTGTGGATGTAAACATGTGTTTGAGACATGTTATGTTTGATGGTTGCAAGTGGATGCAAGTGGTTGCTAGTGGTTGCTCGTGGATGCATATACACACAGTAGGCACTAGATCGACTCAAAAACACTCTCATACTGCATATGGATGTGTGTGCATTTTTCAATTTTTGTGGATGCAGAATGACTGACTCCTCACATGGAGGATGCATTTGGATGAATGGTTACGCACTCATATAGAAATGATGTGTATCAAATAGGATTTCTTGCATACATATTTGGACTCATGGCACTAACACGATTCGCATTAAGGAGGTCAACTGTATCAGTAGACTGCCTGATTTTGCATTAGATAAGAAACATATACACACACTTTGCATATGTTCATAAAGCATTAGAAACCTTTTAAGGACAATGGATGCATGTGATTGAATGGTTGAGTAGATGGATGTTGGATGTTAGGATACATTCTTCTTAACTTGAAGATTTCGAGGACGAAATCCTTTAAGGAGGGGAGAATGTAACACCCCGTATTTTCTGAGAATATTAAAATAACAAATTAAAGAATAATTAATTTGAAAAAAAGGAATGAGAAAAGAATAATGTTTAGCATTGTTCTAAGATTTGTAAGCAAAAGGCTTAGTAGCTCATTTAGTTAGAACACGTGACTTGCATACAAGAGGTAACGAGTTCAATCCCCGCCAGCGCCATATTTTTGTTTTAGGGGAATGGCTAAAAAGTGGCTTAGTGTGAACGCAGTTCAAAAAAGTGGTTTAGTGTGAAAATGGTTAATTATGAAGAAGTTATTAAGCCATGAAGTTTGTATGCATATGGGAGAAATATATATATATATATATAATTAAATAAATATGCAAAAAAGTTCAAAACATCGAATTGGGAGGGGGAATAACCAAACCGTCCCATTTTTGAGGTCGACCCAAGCCCGGCTGGGTCGACTAGGGGTTAATCCAGGGTGTTTGGCTGTCAACCCGTGGGCCGATTCGCTCAAATGCAGATTTCGCATCTGATTGGTTCTCGTGGTTCAGGGTTATCTAATGGTCCTAAATAACTTCCTACACCTATATATACATCCCTAACCTAAACCTAAATCTCATACACAATTCTCTAGCCTCCATTGCTCTCTTCTTCTCTAAAAAATTAATCAATGGCGTCTCTACTCTGCTGAAACCCAAGCTAGGACTTGTGCTTCTTCTTCCTCCAATTCTGATTAGGATTAAAAGAGAACAGCTACAACACCTTTTTCTTTTAGAATCCAACCAAGGCACATACAGTTATTTTCCGATATGAAATTTAATTATGATCCTAGCATGATAATGAATATGAATCTGAGGTTATGTCTTTTTCTGTTTATCAGATCTGTTCTTCTGCTTTATTGTTATTTTTCTGTTTGTTATGTATTTCTTCCTTCTTTCTTTCTTTTTGTTTGATAGCCAGGCTACCACGAGCCTGAGACAAATCTCACAAGAGATGAACGCATAAACACTAAATTTTGGGAAGAATATTGAATGAGGCATATTTGGGCATAATTGATTTGTAACTAATTTGAGGACACAACGCATGTTGTAATTCTGGACATAAATTTGAGGCATATTGCATAAGATGACCTATGACTTGGAAGAAGAGGATTATTGTGACTTAAAACATAAAATAGGTTGCAACTTATAAACATAAATCTGAGGCATATAATTGAACATAGTTTTGAGGTATAAAGAATATTGGACATATGACATGGGATTTGGGGCGTAAAATTTAACTGTGAACATGTAACTGATTTGGATGCATAGTACAAGTTGTAATTCAAGATCTAGATCTAGACATACTATACATATTATAGTCTGTAATTTGGAAAAAAAGAGAATTAATTTGCATATGACTTAGGTGTAAAAATCTATATTAAGATTTGAGAACTATTAAGTGTGAATACACATAAATGGGGATTTTTGGATATGTGGCATGCATTGTAATTAATGGTTATATTTGGCATAATTTATGTGTGAATCATGATTGGGATTTTTGAGCATATTTTGTACTATGCAAATTTAACTAAAATTTGGGTATATGTCATATTATGAATCATGACCATGATTTAGGCATGTGAATTTAGGCCTAATTTAAAATTAGGCAAGAATTTTCAATGAAACCTTAAGGAATGTTTTAGATCTGCTGAATTGCCTATTCTGCTAAATCTGTTATCTGTTTAATTTGTTGAATTGCCTAAACTGCTAAATATGTTGAAACGCCAAATCTGCTAATTATGTTAAACTGCCTAATCTGCTAAATCTATTGTGTCGCCTAATCTGTTAAATCTGTTGAAAAGCTGAATAATTGTAATTTGTAGGCAACCTAAGATTGAGTAAAACATGTTAATTTGATTAATCTGCTGCGAATTGAGAAGAAGTTAAATTGGTTAAATGAACATAATTAGTCTGATATTTTCTGTAAGGGAATAAAGTAGCTATGACACGAGGTTAGACTCCGTTTGCGGTGGAAGCCTGCCCGGAACCAACTGGCTTAACAAGCAACCGCAAACCGTCAGTCTAATGTAAGAGGTCGTAGGCATAACTAATATATGCTTATACAAGAGGTTAGGTCTGGCTTGTGGCAGAAGTCTACCCAGAACCGCCCGGCACATCTAGTGGCCACAAGCTAGTGACCTAATGTGAGAGGTCTACGCATTAATAATTAATTAATGCAAATCTATGATGAATATGATGTCTAAAACGTGTTGGGTGGATAGGTTTAAACCAACTGGACTAATGAATTTAACAAACCCTTTTCGTGCATCTGTAGGCCCAATACAAAGTTAGACAAATCTTTAAATCTGTTAAATCCGTATATCTGATCCGTTAGTCTGCAAACTTGTTAACTTAGTTGTTTGATCTGTGAACTAGTTGATCTGAACTCTGTATGTCTGAACTTGTAAACAAGTTAACCTGAAATCTGTTAGTCTGGGCACACAAGGTTAGGAGGGAAATTACTTGTGTCATCTGTTGTTTGGGACCCATATTAGTCAGTAACCCTTTCTGGTATCAAATACTACGACCCAACAGTAGGTAGGATCCGGGCATGCTTACTGAACTAATTATAAGCGGTTCATTCTTATAATGGCGAGGGGTGTTGATGGTGTGTTCCAACCGGGTCATGTGCGTGCATGGATCCCGGTCTGCCACCGAGGATGTAAGACGCCGTGACATTTGTAAATAGGTCTGTGTCATTCAAAGGTTGCCACTTTAGGGAGTGATACACCTTTCTGTGGGGCTGGCACAGGGTATTTATGTATTAGGGAGCCGATCGCAGGGGATAGGACTTAGGGTACACTTAGCTCTGTCTGTTTCTGTGGGGTGCCGTCTTTTTTCTGTTAGGTGGTAACACCTGTCTGTTTCTGCGTGGTACCGTCTGTTGGGGTGGTAAAGGCCCATTTACTAGTGTACACCTGATTCTACATTCTGTTTCCGTAGGGATTAATCTGTTTATGTTTCTGTACCTTCTATTCGGGTGGTAATGGCCCATTATTAGCATTCTGTTTCTGTACTTTCTGTTAGAGTGGTAAAGGCCCATTACTAGTATTCTCTTCTGTGGAAATTATTCTGTTCCCGTTTTTGTTTCAGTTTAGACATTGGTGTGACACCTAATCCTGTTATACTAGTATTAGTGCAGTGAAGTGAAAAGTAATAGCTTACATCATCCTGTTTCTTCTGTTTAGTTTAAGTATATCTGTTTCTCTTGTTGCTGTCATCTCTTATCCAGCTTTATTTTCATGTTATGATTAATATTATCTGTTCATATGCTGAAAGTCACTGGACTTGCCAGACTTTTATGTCTAACCCTTGTTGTTTCGCCTTTTTCTTCCGTTCCCCCCAGGTTTCCAAGGAGGTAATACTCTAGCTTGATCCGGATTCCTTCTGCTTGAAGTGCTTAAAGTATGGCTTGGCTCTTTATAGCTTCTGTTTTGTGGGGATTATGATTTTAAAGTTTTGTACTCTGATGGTTTTGAACAAGGCTGATATGTATGTACTTGAGTTTTTGGTAAAGTTGTAACCAAACTGATTTCTGTTTTTTTCTGCTGCGATAAAGTTATAAAGTTTTTCAAGTACTATTTTATATTTGTCTTGTAACATTTTGTTCTGTCTACTAAAACCCTCCATCAATGTTAAGACATTCCCTTTGTGAGTGACCTTAATGGAGGTGCGGTGTTACATTACATAAGCGGTTGTATTACCACCCTAGGTTCGACTAGGTTCCGTCATCGAGGAATGAACCCTAGTCTACGATACACCACCCAGAGCGATGTTTATGTACCTAGATTTTTTCCCATGTACCTATCGTCAATCGTACTTACTGTCTATTTGCACATGTTCTATATATGTGCGAACCCGAGTCCCATGGCAGGGCTAATCAAGAAACACGGAACTCGGTCGGGAGCTTTAATATATCTGCCGATGCAGATGCCAAGGTCTGCCTTTACAGTGGCTATGGTCCCACTAGAACCCTCCCTCAACTAACAAACTAAAGGCACCCATGAAAATCAAGAATGAGAATTTTCCCTGGCACAACTGCCTAGCCCTCTATGCCCTTTCCTATTGGCCTTACCTCACCCATAACTAGATAGCAAGTATATGGTCTTTTGGTGTTCTCTGCCTTTCCGCTTTCCGTACTGACTGAAGATGGTAGGTAGACGACGAGTTGCTATCACAGAGCACTAAATGGTCTCGCCGACCCATGCTGGTCCATCCTATTCTTTAGGTTGCCTTCTAATTATTGCAACCAAGGCATACTCTTGGTTCGTAACCGTGCAGACCTAACCTCTGTGTTCCTAGGTGGATCATCTGCATTCTCACAGAGGGATACCAAGAGTACCCTACTACACGTCCCCTGAAACCGCGTGCTTCATATCCCAGTCCATTGGAGCCTACAAGAGTTTCTAGATGGACGTTCGCTCCTCCTGTATTCTACGACTTAGTGATGATCTACTATGTTTGGTTATTCATCCTATATCTGGACTGGTTCAAGCGCGTTGTTTACTTAGTTCTCTTAACTAAGGTTTAGTACTTAGTTCTCTTAACTAAGGTTTGATACTTAGTTCTCTTAACTAAGGTTTACTACTTGGTTTTTTTAATCGTTCGTCCTCTTAACTAAGATTTAATACTTAGTTCTCTTAATCGTTGTCTACTTAGTTCCCTTAACTAAGGTCTACTGACAAGTTCCCTTTATCGTTCATATTTACATTACTAAGAGAATAATGCCCAAAGTGTCAATCCCGAAGACCGAGATCAACATCATATTGACACTCAGAGAATTACTCAACTCAACCAATCTCTTGTTATGTTATTCATGTAACTTATGTCTTCTTCTTTAATAGACTACACATTATCACTTTACAATTTATATCCAACTTATTTTTTTAATACTTAGTTTCCTCTAACTAAGGTGTATTACTTAGTTTCTTTGAACTAAGGTTTGTTACTTTGTTCTCATTAACTAAGGTTTGGTTACTTAATTCTCATTAACTAAGGTTTGTTTACTTAGTTCTTCTTTAACTAAGGTTTGGTTACTTAGTTCTCATTAACTAAGGTTTGTTTACTTAGTTCTTCTTTAACTAAGGTTTGGTTACTTATTTCTCATTAACTAAGGTTTGTTTACTTAGTTCTCATTAACTAAGATTTGTTTACTTAGTTCTTCTTTAACTAAGGTTTGCCAACAAATTCAAGTATGACTTAATTTCTTTTTATCAAACGATAGTGCACGGGTACTTTTATACATTTTCAGCTTAGATTAACTTATTTTATGGTATAAGTTGTTCCACCCTTCAAATCTTGTATTATGTCTTAAGTCATAACCTTCCCTTGGTCTACCTATTATTCAATCTTTACACTACCACAACTTTGGTTTATAATAGGTTGTTAACATTCCCCATCTCTACGTTGGTTAAGTTTACCCAAGTTGACTTAGCCCCATCCACTTATCCATTCACATGTTATATTGGTTAAGTGTTGTCTATTCATTCATGTTAACTTAACCCTCCCACATATCATGTCATATTGGTTAAGTTTTGTTAACCCTACCATACTTAGCATGTGTCATTAGCATTAATTAATTATTAATGCACCAACCTCTCACATTAGACCTATTGTTGTGGTTGCTGGAAATGTCGGTCGGTTCTGGGCAGGCTTACAACACAACTCAGTCTAACCTCGGGTTCAAGCACGTTATGACTAACTTCTCGCATTAGACCCTATTGCTTGCGGTCGCTGGATGTGTCGGGCGGTTCCGTGCAGTCTTACACCACAAACTCTGTCTAACCTCGAGTTAGCCACGTTTCATCTTTAGCTAATTAACAGTTCATGTCAACTCTAGGTGTCGTATGCCAATTACAAAATTCACAAATATGTTCATGTTCAAGTTATGCCAATAGTGTCAATTTCATGTTTATACCCCAAATTACCCAGATTTTAAGTAGTATATTCCAAATCCACTTATAATCATATTCATGCTTATTCCATGTTATAATTAATTCTCCAAACCACATATTTGTTCATACCAAATTTCCATATTACCCAGTTTCACGTTCATACATATAATTTGATTCATCTTTTATACTTATCTTCCAAATTACAGATAAATTTCGCATTGCATGTTATCCAATTACATGCCAATCATACTAAATTATACAAATTCCATATCCAATTTAATTATGCAAA
The DNA here is from genome assembly GCA_030737875.1 of Allium sativum. Taxonomy (NCBI): domain Eukaryota; kingdom Viridiplantae; phylum Streptophyta; class Magnoliopsida; order Asparagales; family Amaryllidaceae; genus Allium; species Allium sativum. Next base: position 275,865,639 of record CM060926.1, on the reverse strand, counting down.
TCTACACAAATTCAACGTTTCAGTATAGTCATTCCCTTAATTCAATTTCAAATTATACATCAATACTTCCAATCCATATTATGCCCAAACAACCCATTTCCCTTCTTAATTTCTCATTCACGTTTAAAACACATATATCCATGATAGGCGTAGGCTCGAGATAGCCTATTTATAAAAATAAAAAGGGGAAGGAATAAAAAGGAGAGGATTCAACGTAGGCACAAGTAAAATAACTGTTCTTATTGAATTAACATCATATTCATTATATGTATACATGGGGAATGACGAACGATATTAATAACATTATACAACAAATATAATTTAAAATCCACTCACATTGATTGGATTGGACAAACAAATGATTTGTTGTTGATGTAGAAACGTTGATTTAACCCTCTTATTCGATTTTTGGTGAAGAGCATGAATTGTTGATGAAGAATTTCTAATTTGATTTGATTAAACACCAAAGCTGATGAAAAACTTACAATTTAATTTAGATTTTAGGGGCGACGGCTACGTTTGGTTGAAGTTTGGCGGCATGGAGGCATCATATAGAATTATAATCAATTAGGGTTAGGTTAGGGATGTATTTATAAGTGTAGAGAGTGTTTTAGGACCATTAGATCATCCCAGAAGCCATCAGAATTGCACAAACACAGCAGAACACGTCACAGGGCAAAACTGCCCAGATCTGGGGGCAGGTTGACCCCCAATTCGACCTCCCTTAAGGGTGGTCGACACTAAGGTCTACCTGTCTAGTTAATGGGCGGGAATTTTCCCGCCCTGCTGCTTGGGTCAAATTTCAAACTATTTTGAATTTTTCTGATTCTTCTAAAGGCCATAACTCCTTCATACGGAGTCCGATTTTCGAAAACTTGGACTCTCTTCCATGTAAAATTTCGAGATGAACGCAATTGTGATGCCCGTTTTACTTAATTCCTGATATTTGAATTAATTATTCATACTTTATTATCTTCTCTGGTACACACACTATTATTTAATTAGTCTTTCCTTTTCTTTCATGTATTGACTAATTTTCATTGTACATCACCATTATTAACCTGTCTGCGCATATATCTTATTTTTAATTATATTAAAAACGCGGGGTGCTACATCGCCTCTAGCTAATTACCCCCATTCTAAACACTACGAGATATGTTTTGTAATCCAATTCGACTGTTACGATCAATTTTTGTTAAAATTAAAATATAAATTAATATAACGTTCAAAATTGATTTCAACGTACATTTTAAATTATCAGTTCCACATACAAACTCTAAAAATTCACAAAAAATTATTTCAAGCTTTGTATTGACGATATGGTCCTAACAAAACTAATTTCGTCAAATTTGAAGGCCGTTTGAAAAAAGGCCTTTTTCTGGTCGATCCAAATTGACTGAAACTGTTAAAACAGGTTTTCTTTTTCCACGCTCACATATTGATTCCAATAATTATGAATTCTGGAATCTAGCAATAATTTGACAACCCGGTTCCAACAAAAGTGGTTTCATCGAAAACAGAGGTCATTTCCAAAATCGCTATTTTTAAGGGTTATATTTCCATGGCGACTATTCTGAATTTTCAACTGGGCATAACTTTTTATTCCCACTATGAAATTTGGATTTTTCGCATTTGTTGGAAAGATAATTTCATTTAGATTCAAATACTTTTGGTTTCACTAAAATCCGGTTTATTTTGTATCCTGTACATTCACCTGAAATTTGAAATCGAATTTTAAAACTACCGCGCCATTTCCAATTCCTTTTATAATTTGTTAGACCAAAAATTGGGCCTAACACCCAAATGCAGATCACAGATCGCATAATGCAGAAAAGAGTAAATAAAGAGGAGACACACAAGGTTTTTATAGTGGTTCGGCTGTAGATGTCGCCTACGTCCACTTTATAATCTTATTGTTATACTGACAGATTACAAGAATCAGATACATGCAAGTACACAATCAGTGTGTTAATTTTATTGAAAAGAGAAGAATTTGAGTGTATGAAGGTGCAAAGTTCTTGCACTTCAGTAATGGTCGAAGCAGTGAATAAGAATGGCCAAAAAGATCCTTGAAAATTCCCTCAAATGGTGTATTTATAGTTGTAGGAGAGCTTCTGAGTTGACCGGATCATGATGGGGTACGTGGCAGGCGATCCGGGAAAGTAGGAGCAAGATGTGGCGTGAGAATAGGTCAGAACAGTGCGCGTATCTGCAGATCTGAAGGTCGGTTCGCGGTCATGGGATCGGTTCGTGATATGGTGTGCACCACGAAAGGATCGTGGTCGGAGGGAGCGAGCAAGGTGATGACGAGCTGGAGTGGTCGGGTCGCGATCTACATGTGCTCCACGATCCAAAGGGGGCGATCCGAGGAGAAGCGATCCGATCCAGGAGGTTGCCGGATTACACCCGTTCACGGAAACAGGCATAACTTTCAAACCGTAAGTCCGATTAAGCCAAACCAAAGCTCAAACTGAAGCTTATTCAGAGAGCTACAAGAGTTACCGAGCTTAGATCTGTAATTGCTGTTTTCGAGCCCAGAAAAGGTCGTCTGGTAGGAGTTTCGGGCCTTTCTTCGTTGATGATGCGACTTTGATCGAAAAGTGTGTAAACGTGTTTGCCCCCCAGAACATATCTTGTTGGTTGAAGGAAGATGTGTTCTGGATAATCTGAGAAATCCATATTCAGAATGCGACGATCTCGCCGGATCGTATTAATGCCAAAAAACCGACGATCACACGGGATCGTATTAAGGCCAGAGAAATCCAAGAAGGCCAAGAGTTTATACCTGCAAGAAGATAAAACAAATAATGCAAGAATATTTCCTAGATAGCCTTATCGGAGTAAACCATCTGAGAAGATGTTAGAGGGGTTCCAAGACGGCCTTACCGGAGTAAGACGACCAAGGAAAAGCAACGAAGGTTCCAGACGGCCTTACCGGAGTAAGACGACCAAGGAAATGCCATGAAAGTTCCAAGACGGCCTTACCGGAGTAGAACGACCAAGGAAAAGCAACGAAGGTTCCAAGACGGCCTTACCAGAGTAAGCCGACCAAGGAAATGCCATGAAAGTTCCAAGACGGCCTTACCGGAGTAGGACGACCAAGGAAAAGCATATGAAGGTTCCAAGACGGCCTTACCGGAGTAAGACGACCAAGGAAAAGCACATGAAGATTTGTTTATACTGGACGGATCCAGTTAGGAGCCGGAGCTCATGTTCGTACTGGACGGATCCAGTTGGGAGCCGGAGCTCAATGCTTATTGCTAATTCATGAAAATGCAGCGGTCGTTTGCCGGACACGACTGGAGACCACAAGTAGGTTCCATGCGTGTGGGCTGATGTGACGGCTCTTATTACATGCAGGGAAAACAAAGGAGGGCGAGAAGTCGCCTAAAAACCTAAAAACATGAACTGTGAACTGGAGTTCAGCAAACTGAAGAGATCCGCTGAGTGGGATCAGCGAATGATAATCCCACGATTGCTCGATCTAGGATCATTCCCTCTCTGGGGAATAAGTGATGGCAGCGCAGGTGTAGGCGTTGTTGGTCGAGTGACATATTCGGGTAGCTCTCCTCGTCTGACCCGATCCTCAATAAGATCTCGCAAATGTCTGTAGTCATCAGTGTTGTGACCGTCTATGTCATGAAATATACAGTGTCTGCCAAAATTGCATTGTGCTAGCATTGGCTCCCTCTTGGGAGGTCTTGGATATGAGGCGGCACCCCCTGTATCCACGTATATATTGCTCAGGGTGTCATTCAGTTCAGTGTATTTGTCGTATCTGGACCCTCTCCGGGGTGGAGCATTACGATCATTTGTAGCAGGGGTCTTTCCTTTACCCTTGTCATTGCCTTTTCCAGGATTGGGCGGTTCTCCATCTCCGAGCATGTTGACGTCGAGAGTGCGTTTCTCAGAAGTTGCATCTTCTTCCCGTAGAAATCTGCCTGCTTCAAGGTAGAATTCACTGAGATTTCTCGGTGGATCTCGGTACGAAGATTTTTTGAACTCCGAGTTATCTAGAACGTCGGATACTGCTGCCATCAGTATCATCGATGGTTCAAGACGATCAACTGATGCTGCTGCAACGTTGAATCTTTCCAGGAATGAACGCAGAGTTTCTCTAGGCCTCTGCTTAATCGTAGTGAGCGACATGACGTTCTTGGGTCGTGCGATGTGGACCCGAAATTGTTCAAGAAAGCGAGCGACCAACATATTCCAGCTGTTGATCGATTCAGATTCTAGCTGCCGAATCCACATGGCCGCCATATCAGTCAGAAAGAGGGGAAAACATTTAGCCATGACATTTTCCGATGCCGATTGAACTTCCATATGTCGTTTGTAGCGCATGAGATGCACGGTAGGATCTGTCGTGCCGTTGTATGGCTCCAGTTGTGGAAGTTTGAAATCCGGGGGATTGCGTGAATTCTTGATTTCCTGAGTGAACGGATTGTGATTGACATCGTCCACGTCATTCTGATAGGTGCGGCCTCTCGAGAGGCATTGAATGAGATCTGCTAGCCGATTTCCTTCAAAAAGTTGTTACAAATTTCAAAAATCAGAGCTGGTGCCCCCAGCATTGAATGCAGGAGAGGTTGGAAGCTGTCGGTGGGCTGCCAGAAGTGGATCGCGGGTCACGGATCGCGGACCATGATGTGCATCATGAGACGGATCATAGTCCATGGGCTCGCGGTTCGTAGATCGTGGCTGGAAGGGTACAACCCGATCGGATCGTGGGTCACCGTCGCGAGCTGGTTCTGGTCCATCACGAGCCGCTCCTGGCCCTGTGTCACGAACCGAATGCGCATGAGTAACATGTTGGAGGATAGCAAGAGGAGGTTGAGTGCCCCCGACTCCATCTGTGACGCGAGTCGTGGTGAGCCCGATCTGAGGGGGTCGTAAAGAGGGCGATCCGACCCGATTCTGGTTAATTGCTGGAGCAACTTCTGCATTGTTTCCAGCGAGCTGAATGTTGCCCGACCTTCCATCCATCCGAGCCAAGAATTGGTTGATCATTTCCTGTTGTTACTGGAGGAGATCATCTTGCAGTGCCATCTGATCACTCAGTTCAGCAAGAACTCCATCCATCTCGTCTCTGGTCAAGTATGCAGAAGGATCTCCATGAGAGGAAGCTTCCTGGCTTGCTTCGTTCCTTGTGCCTTCAGCATCAGCTTCATCAGCATGAGAAGAAGTTCCAGTCTTCTTCCTTTTGTTCGCCATTGAGTTTCCTTTCAAGCTAGAAGTTTAAGTTTTTGTGTGCCCCGCTACCTGGCCAAAATGTTAGACCAAAAATTGGGCCTAACACCCAAATGCAGATCACAGATCGCAGAATGTAGAAAAGAGTAAATAAAGAGGAGACACACAAGGTTTTTATAGTGGTTCGGCTGTAGATGTCGCCTACGTCCACTTTATAATCTTATTGTTATACTGAAAGATTACAAGAATCAGTTACATGCAAGTACACAATTAGTGAGTTAATTGTATTTAAAAGAGAAGAATTTGAGTGTATGAAGGTGCAAAGTCCTTGCACTTCAGTAATGGTGGAAGCAGTGAATAAGAATGGCCAAAAAGATCCTTGAAAATGCCCTCAAATGGTGTATTTATAGCTATAGGAGAGCTTCTGAGTTGACCGGATCGTGATGGGGTACGTGGCAGGCGATCCGGGAAAGTAGGAGCAAGATGTGGCGTGAGAATAGGTCAGAACAGTGCACGTATCTGCAGATCTGAAGGTCGGTTCGCGGTCATGGGATCGGTTCGTGATATGGTGTGCACCACGAAAGGATCGTGGTCGGAGGGAGCGAGCAAGGTGATGACGAGCTGGAGTGGTCGGGTCGCGATCTACATGTGCTCCACGATCCAAAGGGGGCGATCCGAGGAGAAGCGATCCGATCCAGGAGGTTGCCGGATTACACCCGTTCACGGAAACGGGCATAACTTTCAAACCGTAAGTCCAATTGAGCCAAACCAAAGCTCAAACTGAAGCTTATTCAGAGAGCTACAAGGGTTACCGAGCTTAGATCTGTAATTGTTGTTTCGAGCCCAGAAAAGGTCGTCTGGTAGGAGTTTCGGGCCTTTCTTTGTTGATGATGTGACTTTGATCGAAAAGTGTGTAAACGTGTTTGCCCCCCAGAACATATCTTGTTGGTTGAAGGAAGATGTGTTCTGGATAATCTGAGAAATCCAAATTCAGAATGCGACAATCTCGCCGGATCGTATTAATGCCAAAAAACCGACGATCACATGGGATCGTATTAAGGCCAGAGAAATCCAAGAAGGCCAGGAGTTTGTACCTGCAAGAAGATAAAACAAATAATGCAAGAATATTTCCTAGATGGCCTTACCGGAGTAAACCATCTGAGAAGATGTTAGAGGGGTTCCAAGACGGCCTTACCGGAGTAAGACGACCAAGGAAAAGCAACGAAGGTTCCAGACGGCCTTAGCGGAGTAAGACGACCAAGGAAATGCCATGAAAGTTCCAAGACGGCCTTACCGGAGTAGGACGACCAAGGAAAAGCAATGAAGGTTCCAAGACGGCCTTACCGGAGTAAGCCGACCAAGGAAATGCCATGAAAGTTCCAAGACGGCCTTACCGGAGTAGGACGACCAAGGAAAAGCACATGAAGGTTCCAAGACGGCCTTACCGGAGTAAGATGACCAAGGAATAGCACATGAAGATTTGTTTATACTGGACGGATCCAGTTAGGAGCCGGAGCTCATGTTCGTACTGGACGGATCCAGTTGGGAGCCGGAGCTCAATACTTATTGCTAATTCATGAAAATACAACGGTCGTTTGCCGGACACGACTGGAGACCACAAGTATGTTCCATGCGTGTAGGCTGATGTGACGGCTCTTATTACATGCAGGGAAAACAAAGGAGGGCGAGAAGTCGCCTAAAAACCTAAAAACATGAAGTGTGAACTGGAGTTCAGCAAACTGAAGAGATCCGCTGAGTGGGATCAGCGAATGATAATCCCGCGATTGCTCGATCCTGGATCGTTCCCTCTCTGGGGAATAGGTGATGGCAGCGCAGGTGTAGGCGTTGTTGGTCGAGTGACATATTCGGGTAGCTCTCCTCGTCTGACCCGATCCTCAATAAGATCTCGCAAATGTCTGCAGTCATCAGTGTTGTGACCGTCTATGTCATGAAATATACAGTGTCTGCCAAAATTGCGTTGTGCTAGCGTTGGCTCCCTCTTGGGAGGTCTTGGATATGAGGCGGCACCCCCTGTATCCACGTATATATTGCTCAGGGTGTCATTCAGTTCAGTGTATTTATCGTATCTGGACCCTCTCCGAGGTGGAGCATTACGATCATTTGTAGCAGCGGTCTTTCCTTTACCCTTGTCATTGCCTTTTCCAGGATTGGGCGGTTCTCCATCTCCGAGCATGTTGACGTCGAGAGTGCGTTTCTCATAAGTTGCATCTTCTTTCCGCAGAAATATGTCTGCTTCAAGGTAGAATTCATTGAGATTTCGCGGTGGATCTCGGTACAAAGATTTTTTGAACTCCGAGTTATCTAGAACGCCGGATACTGCTGCCATCAGTATCATCGATAGTTCAGGACGATCAACTGATGCTGCTGCAACGTTGAATCTTTCCAGGAATGAACGCAGAGTTTCTCTAGGCCTCTGCTTAATCGTAGTGAGCGACATGACGTTCTTGGGTCGTGCGATGTGGACCCGAAATTGTTCAAGAAAGCGAGCGACCAACATATTCCAGCTGTTGATCGATTCAGATTCTAGCTGCCGAATCCACATGGCCGCTATATCAGTCAGAAAGAGGGGAAAACATTTAGCCATGACATTTTCCGATGCCGATTGAACTTCCATATGTCGTTTGTAGCGCATGAGATGCACGGTAGGATCTGTCCTACCGTTGTATGGCTCCAGTTGTGGAAGTTTGAAATCTGGGGGATTGCGTGAATTCTTGATTTCCTGAGTGAACGGATTGTGATTGACGTCGTCCACGTCATTCTGATAGGTGCGGCCTCTCGAGAGGCGTTGAATGAGATCTGCTAGCCGATTTCCTTCAAAAAGTTGTTGCAAATTTCCAAAATCAGAGCTGGTGCACCCAGCATTGAATGCAGGAGAGGTTGGAAGTTGTCGGTGGGCTGCCAGAAGTGGATCGCGGGTCACGGATCGCGGATCATGATGTGCATCACGAGACGGATCATAGTCCATGGGCTCGCGGTTCGCAGATCGTGGCTGGAAGGGTACAACCCGATCGGATCATGGGTCACCGTCACGAGCTGGTTCTGGTCCATCACGAGCCGCTCCTGGCCCTGTGTCACGAACCGATTGCGGATGAGTAACATGTTGGAGAATAGCAGAAGGAGGTTGAGTGCCCCCGACTCCATCTGTGACGCGAGTCGTGGTGAGCCCGATCTGAGAGGGTCGTAAAGAGGGCGATCCGACCCGATTCTGGTCAATTGCTGGAGCAACTTCTGCATTGTTTCCAGCGAGCTGAATGTTGCCCTACCTTCCATCCATCCGAGCCAAGAATTGGTTGATCATTTCCTGTTGTTTCTGGAGGAGATCATCTTGCAGTGCCATCTGATCACTCAGTTCAGCAAGCACTCCATCCATCTCGTCTCTGGTCAAGTATGCAGAAGGATCTCCATGAGAGGAAGCTTCCTGGCTTGCTTCGTTCCTTGTGCATTCAGCATCAGCTTCATCAGCATGAGAAGAAGTTCCAGTCTTCTTCCTTTCGTTCGCCATTGAGTTTCCTTTCAAACTAGAAGTTGAAGTTTTTGTGTGCCCCGCTACCTGGCCAAAATGTTAGACCAAAAATTGGGCCTAACACCCAAATGCAGATCACAGATCGCAGAATGCAGAAAAGAGTAAATAAAGAGGAGACACACAAGGTTTTTATAGTGGTTCGGCTGTAGATGCCGCCTACGTCCACTTTATAATCTTATTGTTATACTGACAGATTACAAGAATCAGTTACATGCAAGTACACAATCAGTGTGTTAATTGTATTGAAAAGAGAAGAATTTGAGTGTATGAAGGTGCAAAGTCCTTGCACTTCAGTAATGGTGGAAGCAGTGAATAAGAATGGCCAAAAAGATCCTTGAAAATTCCCTCAAATGGTGTATTTATAGTTGTAGGAGAGCTTCTGAGTTGACCGGATCATGATGGGGTACGTGGCAGGCGATCCGGGAAAGTAGGAGCAAGATGTGGCGTGAGAATAGGTCAGAACAGTGCGCGTATCTGCAGATCTGAAGGTCGGTTCGCGGTCATGGGATCGGTTCGTGATATGGTGTGCACCACGAAAGGATCGTGGTCGGAGGGAGCGAGCAAGGTGATGACGAGCTGGAGTGGTCGGGTCGCGATCTACATGTGCTCCACGATCCAAAGGGGGCGATCCGAGGAGAAGCGATCCGATCAAGGAGGTTGCCGGATTACACCCGTTCACGGAAACGGGCATAACTTTCAAACCGTAAGTCCGATTGAGCCAAACCAAAGCTCAAACTGAAGCTTATTCAGAGAGCTACAAGAGTTTCCGAGCTTAGATACGTAATTGCTGTTTCGAGCCCAGAAAAGGTCGTCTGGTAGGAGTTTCGGGCCTTTCTTTGTTGATGATACGACTTTGATCGAAAAGTGTGTAAACGTGTTTGCCCCCCAGAACATATCTTGTTGGTTGAAGGAAGATGTGTTCTGGATAATCTGAGAAATCCAAATTCAGAATGCGACGATCTCGCTGGATCGTATTAATGCCAAAAAACCGATGATCACACGGGATCGTATTAAGGCCAGAGAAATCCAAGAAGGCCAGGAGTTTGTACCTGCAAGAAGATAAAACAAATAATGCAAGAATATTTCCTAGATGGCCTTACCGGAGTAAACCATCTGAGAAGATGTTAGAGGGGTTCCAAGACGGCCTTACCGGAGTAAGACGACCAAGGAAAAGCAACGAAGGTTCCAGACGGCCTTACCGGAGTAAGACAACCAAGGAAATGCCATGAAAGTTCCAAGACGGCCTTACCGGAGTAGGACGACCAAGGAAAAGCAACGAAGGTTCCAAGACGGCCTTACCGGAGTAAGCCGACCAAGGAAATGCCATGAAAGTTCCAAGACGGCCTTACCGGAGTAGGACGACCAAGGAAAAGCACATGAAGGTTCCAAGACGGCCTTACCGGAGTAAGACGACCAAGGAAAAGCACATGAAGATTTGTTTATACTGGACGGATCCAGTTAGGAGCCGGAGCTCATGTTCGTACTGGACGGATCCAGTTGGGAGCCGGAGCTCAATACTTATTGCTAATTCATGAAAATGCAGCGGTCGTTTGCCGGACACGACTGGAGACCACAAGTAGGTTCCATGCGTGTAGGCTGATGTGACGGCTCTTATTACATGCAGGGAAAACAAAGGAGGGCGAGAAATCGCCTAGAAACCTAAAAACATGAAGTGTGAACTGGAGTTCAGCAAACTGAAGAGATCCGCTGAGTGGGATCAGCGAATGATAATACCGCGATTGCTCGATCCAGGATCGTTCCCTCTCTGGGGAATAGTTGATGGCAGCGCAGGTGTAGGCGTTGTTGGTCGAGTGACATATTCGGGTAGCTCTCCTCGTCTGACCCGATCCTCAATAAGATCTCGCAAATGTATGCAGTCATCAGTGTTGTGACCGTCTATGTCATGAAATATACAGTGTCTGCCAAAATTGCGTTGTGCTAGCGTTGGCTCCCTCTTGGGAGGTCTTGGATATGAGGCGGCACCCCCTGTATCCACGTATATATTGCTCAGGGTGTCATTCAGTTCAGTGTATTTGTCGTATCTGGACCCTCTCCGAGGTGGAGCATTACGATCATTTGTAGCGGGGGTCTTTCCTTTACCCTTGTCATTGCCTTTTCCAGGATTGGGCGGTTCCCCATCTCCGAGCATGTTGACGTCGAGAGTGCGTTTCTCAGAAGTTGCATCTTCTTCCCGCAGAAATCTGTCTGCTTCAAGGTAGAATTCACTGAGATTTCGCGGTGGATCTCGGTACAAAGATTTTTTGAACTCCGAGTTATCTAGAACGCCAGATACTGCTGCCATCTGTATCATCGATGGTTCAGGACGATCAACTGATGCTGCTGCAACGTTGAATCTTTCCAGGAATGAACGCAGAGTTTCTCTAGGCCTCTGCTTAATCGTAGTGAGCGACATGACGTTCTTGGGTCGTGCGATGTGGACCCGAAATTGTTCAAGAAAGCGAGCGACCAACATATTCCAGCTGTTGATCGATTCAGATTCTAGCTGCCGAATCCACATGGCCGCTATATCAGTCAGAAAGAGGGGAAAACATTTAGCCATAACATTTTCCGATGCCGATTGAACTTCCATATGTCGTTTGTAGCGCATGAGATGCACGGTAGGATCTGTCCTGCCGTTGTATGGCTCCAGTTGTGGAAGTTTGAAATCCGGGGGATTGCGTGAATTCTTGATTTCCTGAGTGAACGGATTGTGATTGACGTCGTCCATGTCATTCTGATAGGTGCGGCCTCTCGAGAGGCGTTGAATGAGATCTGCTAGCCGATTTCCTTCAAAAAGTTGTTGCAAATTTCCAAAATCAGAGCTGGTGCCCCCAGCATTGTATGCAGGAGAGGTTGGAAGTTGTCGGTGGCCTGCCAGAAGTGGATCGCGGGTCATGGATCGCGGATCATGATGTGCATCACGAGACGGATCATAGTCCATGGGCTCGCGGTTCGCAAATCGTGGCTGGAAGGGTACAACCCGATCGGATCATGGGTCACCGTCGCGAGCTGGTTCTGGTCCATCACGAGTCGCTCCTGGCCCTGTGTCACGAACCGATTGCGGATGAGTAACATGTTGGAGAATAGCAGAAGGAGGTTGAGTGCCCCCGACTCCATCTGTGACGCGAGTCGTGGTGAGCCCGATCTGAGGGGGTCGTAAAGAGGGCGATCCGACCCGATTCTGGTCAATTGCTGGAGCAACTTCTGCATTGTTTCCAGCGAGCTGAATGTTGCCCGACCTTCCATCCGTCCGAGCCAAGAATTGGTTGATCATTTCCTGTTGTTTCTGGAGGAGATCATCTTGTAGTGCCATCTGATCACTCAGTTCAGCAAGAACTCCATCCATCTCATCTCTGGTCAAGTATGCAGAAGGATCTCCATGAGAGGAAGCTTCCTGGCTTGCTTCGTTCCTTGTGCCTTCAGCATCAGCTTCATCAGCATGAGAAGAAGTTCCAGTCTTCTTCCTTTCGTTCTCCATTAAGTTTCCTTTCAAGCTAGAAGTTGAAGTTTTTGTGTGCCCCGCTACCTGGCCAAAATGTTAGACCAAAAATTGGGCCTAACACCCAAATGCAGATCACAGATCGCAGAATGCAGAAAAGAGTAAATAAAGAGGAGACACACAAGGTTTTTATAGTGGTTCGGCTGTAGATGTCGCCTACGTCCACTTTATAATCTTATTGTTATACTGACAGATTACAAGAATCAGTTACATGCAAGTACACAATCAGTGTGTTAATTGTATTGAAAAGAGAAGAAATTGAGTGTATGAAGGTGCAAAGTCCTTGCACTTCAGTAATGGTGGAAGCAGTGAATAAGAATGGCCAAAAAGATCCTTGAAAATGCCCTCAAATGGTGTATTTATAGTTGTAGGAGAGCTTCTGAGTTGACCGGATCATGATGGGGTGCGTGGCAGGCGATCCGGGAAAGTAGGAGCAAGATGTGGCGTGAGAATAGGTCAGAACAGTGCGCGTATCTGCAGATCTGAAGGTCGGTTCGCGGTCATGGGATCGGTTCGTGATATGGTGTGCACCACGAAAGGATCGTGGTCGGAGGGAGCGAGCAAGGTGATGACGAGCTGGAGTGGTCGGGTCGCGATCTACATGTGCTCCACGATCCAAAGGGGGCGATCCGAGGAGAAGCGATCCGATCCAGGAGGTTGCCGGATTACACCCGTTCACGGAAACAGGCATAACTTTCAAACCGTAAGTCCGATTGAGCCAAACCAAAGCTCAAACTGAAGCTTATTCAGAGAGCTACAAGAGTTACGAATCTTAGTTCCGTAATTGCTGTTTTCAAGCCCAGAAAAGGTCGTCTGGTCGGAGTTTCGGGCCTTTCTTTGTTGATGATGCGACTTTGATCGAAAAGTGTGTAAACATGTTTGCCCCCCACAACATATCTTGTTGGTTGAAGGAAGATGTGTTCTGGATAATCTGAGAAATCCAAATTCAGAATGCGACGATCTCGCCGGATCGTATTAATGCCAAAAAACCGACGATCACACGGGATCGTATTAAGGCGAGAGAAATCCAAGAAGGCCAGGAGTTTATACCTGCAAGAAGATAAAACAAATAATGCAAGAATATTTCCTAGATGGCCTTACCGGAGTAAACCATCTGAGAAGATGTTAGAGGGGTTCCAAGACGGCCTTACCGGAGTAAGACGACCAAGGAAAAGCAACGAAGGTTCCAGACGGCCTTACCGGAGTAAGACGACCAAGGAAATGCCATGAAAGTTCCAAGACGGCCTTATCGGAGTAGGACGACCAAGGAAAAGCAACGAAGGTTCCAAGACGGCCTTACCGGAGTAAGCCGACCAGGGAAATGCCATGAAAGTTCCAAGACGGCCTTACCGGAGTAGGACGACCAAGGAAAAGCACATGAAGGTTCCAAGACGGCCTTACCGGAGTAAGACGAGCAAGGAAAAGCACATGAAGATTTGTTTATACTGGGCGGATCCAGTTAGGAGCCGGAGCTCATGTTCGTACTGGACGGATCCAGTTGGGAGCCGGAGCTCAATGCTTATTGCTAATTCATGAAAATGCAGCGGTCGTTTGCCGGACACGACTGGAGACCAAAAGTAGGTTCCATGCGTGTGGGCTGATGTGATGGCTCTTATTACATGCAGGGAAAACAAAGGAGGGCGAGAAGTCGCCTAAAAACCTAAAAACATGAACTGTGAACTGGAGTTCAGCAAACTGAAGAGATCCGCTGAGTGGGATCAGCAAATGATAATCCCGCGATTGCTCGATCCAGGATCGTTCCCTCTCTGGGGAATAGGTGATGGCAGCGCATGTGTAGGCGTTGTTGGTCGAGTGACATATTCGGGTAGCTCTCCTCGTCTGACCCGATCCTCAATAAGATCTCGCAAATGTCTGCAGTCATCAGTGTTGTGACCGTCTATGTCATGAAATATACAGTGCCTGCCAAAATTGCGTTGTGCTAGCGTTGGCTCCCTCTTGGGAGGTCTTGAATACGAGGCGGCACCCCCTGTATCCATGTATATATTGCTCAGGGTGTCATTCAGTTCAGTGTATTTGTCGTATCTGGACCCTCTCCGGGGTGGAGCATTACGATCATTTGTAGCAGGGGTCTTTCCTTTACCCTTGTCATTGCCTTTTCCAGGATTGGGCGGTTCTCCATCTCCGAGCATGTTGACGTCGAGAGTGCGTTTCTCAGAAGTTGCATCTTCTTCCCGCAGAAATCTGTCTGCTTCAAGGTAGAATTCACTGAGATTTCGCGGTGGATCTCGGTACAAAGATTTTTTGAACTCCGAGTTATCTAGAACGTCGAATACTGCTGCCATCAGTATCATCGATGGTTCAGGACGATCAACTGATGCTGCTGCAACGTTGAATCTTTCTAGGAATGAACGCAGAGTTTCTCTAGGCCTCTGCTTAATCGTAGTGAGCGACATGACATTCTTGGGTCGTGCGTTGTGGACCCGAAATTATTCAAGAAAGCGAGCGACCAACATATTCCAGCTGTTGATCGATTCAGATTCTAGCTGCTGAATCCACATGGCCGCTATATCAGTCAGAAAGAGGGGAAAACATTTAGCCATGACATTTTCCGATGCCGATTGAACTTCCATATGTCGTTTGTAGCGCATGAGATGCACGGTAGGATCTTTCCTGCCGTTGTATGGCTCCAGTTGTGGAAGTTTGAAATCCGGGGGATTGCGTGAATTCTTGATTTCCTAAGTGAACGGATTGTGATTGATGTCATCCACGTCATTCTGATAGGTGCGGCCTCTCGAGAGGCGTTGAATGAGATCTGCTAGCCGATTTCCTTCAAAAAGTTGTTGCAAATTTCCAAAATCAGAGCTGGTGCCCCCAGCATTGAATGCAGGAGAGGTTGGAAGCTGTCAGTGGGCTGCCAGAAATGGATCGCGGGTCACGGATTGCGGATCATGATGTGCATCACGAGACAGATCATAGTCCATGGGCTCGCGGTTCGCAGATCGTGGCTGGAAGGGTACAACCCGATCGGATCGTGGGTCACCGTCGCGAGCTGGTTCTAGTCCATCACGAGCCGCTCCTGGCCCTGTGTCATGAACCGATTGTGGATGAGTAACATGTTGGAGAATAGCAGGAGGAGGTTGAGCCCCCGACTCCATCTGTGACACGAGTCGTGGTGAGCCCGATCTGAGGGGGTCGTAAAGAGGGCGATCCGACCCGATTCTGGTCAATTGCTGGAGCAACTTCTGCATTGTTTCCAGCGAGCTGAATGTTGCCCGACCTTCCATCCATCCGGGCCAAGAATTGGTCGATCATTTCCTGTTGTTTCTGGAGGAGATCATCTTGCAGTGCCATCAGATCACTCAGTTCAGCAAGAACTCCATCCATCTCGTCTCTGGTCAAGTATGCAGAAGGATCTCCATGAGAGGAAGCTTCCTGGCTTGCTTCATTCCTTGTGCCTTCAGCATCAGCTTCATCAGCATGAGAAGAAGTTCCAGTCTTCTTCCTTTCGTTCGCCATTGAGTTTCCTTTCAAGCTAGAAGTTGAAGTTTTTGTGTGCCCCGCTACCTGGCCAAAATGTTAGACCAAAAATTGGGCCTAACACCCAAATGCAGATCACAGATCACAGAATGCAGAAAAGAGTAAATAAAGAGGAGATACACAAGGTTTTTATAGTGGTTCGGCTGTAGATGTCGCCTACGTCCACTTTATAATCTTATTGTTATACTGACAGATTACAAGATTCAGTTACATGCAAGTACACAATCAGTGTGTTAATTGTATTGAAAGAGAAGAATTTGAGTGTATGAAGGTGCAAAGTCCTTGCACTTCAGTAATGGTGGAAGCAGTGAATAAGAATGGCCAAAAAGATCCTTGAAAATGCCCTCAAATGGTGTATTTATAGCTATAGGAGAGCTTCTGAGTTGACCGGATCGTGATGCGGTACGTGGCAGGCAATCCGGGAAAGTAGGAGCAAGATGTGGCGTGAGAATAGGTCAGAACAGTGCGCGTATCTGCAGATCTGAAGGTCGGTTCGCGGTCATGGGTTCGGTTCGTGATATGGTGTGCACCACGAAAGGATCGTGGTCGGAGGGAGCGAGCAAGGTGATGACGAGCTGGAGTGGTCGGGTCGCGATCTACATGTGCTCCACGATCCAACGGGGGCGATCCGAGGAGAAGCGATCCGATCCAGGAGGTTGCCGGATTACACCCGTTCACGGAAACGGGCATAACTTTCAAACCGTAAGTCCGATTGAGCCAAGCCAAAGCTCAAACTGAAGCTTATTCAGAGAGCTACAAGAGTTACAGAGCTTAGATCCGTAATTGCTATTTTCGAGCCCAGAAAAGGTCGTCTGGTAGGAGTTTCGGGCCTTTCTTTGTTGATGATGCGACTTTGATCGAAAAGTGTGTAAACATGTTTTCCCCCCAGAACATATCTTATTGGTTGAAGGAAGATGTGTTCTGGATAATCTGATAAATCCAAATTCAGAATGCGACGATCTCGCCGGATCGTATTAATGCCAAAAAACCGACGATCACACGGGATCGTATTAAGGCCAGAGAAATCCAAGAAGGCCAGGAGTTTGTACCAGCAAGAAGATAAAACAAATAATGCAAGAATATTTCCTAGATGGCCTTACCGGAGTAAACCATCTGAGAAGATGTTAGAGGGGTTCCAAGTCGGCCTTACCGGAGTAAGACGACCAAGGAAAAGCAACGAAGGTTCCTGACGGCCTTAGCGGAGTAAGACGACCAAGGAAATGCCATGAAAGTTCCAAGACGGCCTTACCGGAGTAGGACGACCAAGGAAAAGCAACGAAGGTTCCAAGACGGCCTTAACGGAGTAAGCCGACCAAGGAAATGCCATGAAAGTTCCAAGACGACCTTACCGGAGTAGGACGACCAAGGAAAAGCACATGAAGGTTCCAAGACGGCCTTACCGGAGTAAGACAACCAAGGAAAAGCACATGAAGATTTGTTTATACTTGACGGATCCAGTTAGGAGCCGGAGCTCATGTTCGTACTGGACGGATCCAGTTGGGAGCCGGAGCTCAATGCTTATTGCTAATTCATGAAAATGCAGCGGTCGTTTACCGGACACGACTGGAGACCACAAGTAGGTTCCATGCATGTGGGCTGATGTGACGGCTCTTATTACATGCAGGGAAAACAAAGGAGGGCGAGAAGTCGCCTAAAAACCTAAAAACATGAACTGTGAACTGGAGTTCAGCAAACTGAAGAGATCCGCTGAGTGGGATCAGCGAATGATAATCCCACGATTGCTCGATCCAGGATCGTTCCCTCTCTGGGGAATAGGTGATGGCAGTGCAGGTGTAGGCGTTGTTGGTCGAGTGACATATTCGGGTAGCTCTCCTCGTCTGACCCGATCCTCAATAAGATCTCGCAAATGTCTGCAGTCATCAGTGTTGTGACCGTCTATGTCATGAAATATACAGTGTCTGCCAAAATTGTGTTGTGCAAGCGTTGGCTCCCTGTTGGGAGGTCTTGGATATGAGGCGGCACCCCCTGTATCCACGTATATATTGCTCAGGGTGTCATTCAGTTCAGTGTATTTGTCGTATCTGGACCCTCTCCGGGGTGGAGCATTACGATCATTTGTAGCAGGGGTCTTTCCTTTACCCTTGTCATTGCCTTTTCCAGGATTGGGCGGTTCCCCATCTCCGAGCATGTTGACGTCGAGAGTGCGTTTCTCAGAAGTTGCATCTTCTTCCCGCAGAAATCTGTCTGCTTCAAGGTAGAATTCACTGAGATTTCGCGGTGGATCTCGGTACAAAGATTTTTTGAACTCCGAGTTATCTAGAACGCCGGATACTGCTGCCATCAGTATCATCGATGGTTCAGGACGATCAACTGATGCTGCTGCAACGTTGAATCTTTCCAGGAATGAACGCAGAGTTTCTCTAGGCCTCTGCTTAATCGTAGTGAGCGACATGACGTTCTTGGGTCGTGCGATGTGGACCCGAAATTGTTCAAGAAAGCGAGCGACCAACATATTCCAGCTGTTGATCGATTCAGATTCTAGCTGCCGAATCCACATGGCCGCTATATCAGTCAGAAAGGGGGGAAAACATTTAGCCATGACATTTTCATATGTCGATTGAACTTCCATATGTCATTTGTAGCGCATGAGATGCCCGGTAGGATCTGTCCTGCCGTTGTATGGCTCCAGTTGTGGAAGTTTGAAATCTGGGGGATTGCGTGAATTCTTGATTTCCTGAGTGAACGGATTGTGATTGACGTCGTCCATGTCATTCTGATAGGTGCGGCCTCTCGAGAGGCGTTGAATGAGATCTGCTAGCCGATTTCCTTCAAAAAGTTGTTGCAAATTTCCAAAATCAGAGTTGGTGCCCCCAGCATTGAATGCAGGAGAGGTTGGAAGCTGTCGGTGCGCTGCCAGAAGTGGATCGCGGGTCATGGATCGCGGATCATGATGTGCATCACGAGACGGATCATAGTCCATGGGCTCGCGGTTCGCAGATCGTGGCTGGAAGGGTACAACCCGATCGGATCGTGGGTCACCGTCGCGAGCTGGTTCTGGTCCATCACGAGCCGCTCCTGGCCCTGTGTCACGAACCGATTGCAGATGAGTAACATGTTGGAGAATAGCAGGAGGAGGTTGAGTGCCCCCGACTCCATCTGTGACGCGAGTCGTGGTGAGCCCGATCTGAGGGGGTCGTAAAGAGGGCGATCCGACCCGATTCTGGTCAATTGCTGGAGCAACTTCTACATTGTTTCCAGCGAGCTAAATGTTGCCCGACCTTCCATCCATCCGAGCCAAGAATTGGTTGATCATTTCCTGTTGTTTCTGGAGGAGATCATCTTGCAGTGCCATCTGATCACTCAGTTCAGCAAGAACTCCATCCATCTCGTCTCTGGTCAAGTATGCAGAAGGATCTCCATGAGAGGAAGCTTCTTGGCTTGCTTCGTTCCTTGTGCCTTCAGCATCAGCTTCATCAGCATGAGAAGAAGTTCCAGTCTTCTTCCTTTCGTTCGCCATTGAGTTTCCTTTCAAGCTAGAAGTTTAAGTTTTTGTGTGCCCCGCTACCTGGCCAAAATGTTAGACCAAAAATTGGGCCTAACACCCAAATGCAGATCACAGATCGCAGAATGTAGAAAAGAGTAAATAAAGAGGAGACACACAAGGTTTTTATAGTGGTTCGGCTGTAGATGTCGCCTACGTCCACTTTATAATCTTATTGTTATACTGACAGATTACAAGAATCAGTTACATGCAAGTACACAATCAGTGTGTTAATTGTATTGAAAAGAGAAGAAATTGAGTGTATGAAGGTGCAAAGTCCTTGCACTTCAGTAATGGTGGAAGCAGTGAATAAGAATGGCCAAAAAGATCCTTGAAAATGCCCTCAAATGGTGTATTTATAGTTGTAGGAGAGCTTTTGAGTTGACCGGATCGTGATGGGGTACGTGGCAGGCGATCCGGGAAAGTAGGAGCAAGATTTGGCGTGAGAATAGGTCAGAACAGTGCGCGTATCTACAGATCTGAAGGTCGGTTCGCGGTCATGGGATCGGTTCGTGATATGGTGTGCACCACGAAAGGATCGTGGTCCGAGGGAGCGAGCAAGGTGATGACGAGCTGGAGTGGTCGGGTCGCGATCTACATGTGGTCCACGATCCAAAGGGGGCGATCCGAGGAGAAGCGATCCGATCCAGGAGGTTGCCGGATTACACCCGTTCACGGAAACAGGCATAACTTTCAAACCGTAAGTCCGATTAAGCCAAACCAAAGCTCAAACTGAAGCTTATTCAGAGAGCTACAAGATTTACATAGCTCAGCTCCGTAATTGCTGCTTTCGAGCCCAGAAAAGGTCATCTGGTAGGAGTTTCGGGCCTTTCTTTGTTGATGATGCGACTTTGATCGAAAAGTGTGTAAACATAACTAAAATAAAGATTTATATTCTAACGATGATTCAAATAAATATATACGTTCTAATTCTATTCAAAATAAATATCTAATCGTTATTATTTAAAATAAATCATTTCAAATATCCAAAATTCATTTAAATTGCCAAAATAGAAATTTTAAATTAGTTCTGATTTTCCGGGTTATTACATATATTTCGATACGAAATCAAATTTACTTCTTATATAAGTTCATTCGTTGAGTCAAATATCTTTATACAAATTTACCTCCTAAAACTTTGAATTTAAATCGTGAAATCTTACTTATCCATCTAGACTTTATTATTAAAGTTCATAATATATATGTAAGAAAATAAATTTTGAAAATATATATATATAAGTTAATAAAATTATAAAATTAATTGGATATAGATCATAACATACATAAGTTTAAAATAATATAAAAGTAGATTTAAGAAAATATTTATTATAATAAAATAAAATTTAAAATACTTATAGGAATAAATTATATGGTTTGAAAATTATAAGTAAAATCATAAATAAACATTTGAATCTATATTTACTCATAAAAATATTTTAAACATATAATTTAAAATTTATAAAATTTAAGTTTAAAATCTCCATAATATATATATATATATAATCTGAAATAAATATAAATTAAATTTATTAAATTAGTTAACTTCGAAAACATGACCAACGGTGTCTGTAAATAGTATTCTACCCTATGGTCAAGTGATTCGGATACTTATCATTTCAACCCATAATTTATAAAATTTCTACGTGTCTATTATTTCAACTCGTGATTCCAAATTCAGTAAAAATCGTTCAGGTCTTTAATTTCAACCCATAACGATTTTTTCCTATTATAATGTCCGTTCGGTTATGTATCATTTCAACCCTTAGTGATTTTTCCTAAAATAGGGGTTTCAACAATCACAAACGACAATTACATAGCATTATAGCATATATATCATCAGTGTGACCACGTGTCATATGAATATATCGTGTAACATATAAAATGTACATATACCTCAAATCAAACAACTTCTATCAGCAATCCTATAAATTTCATATAACAGTTCATTATTGATCTAACATCCATGAAAAATGTAAGCCGAGGGTGAGATAAACTCACCTTTCATTGCAAAGAAATGGAGACAACCGACAGATTGATACAGAATTGTAACGACAACATCCAAGCACGACTCAGAATGGATTCAACTAGATGATCACTCAATATTTTATCATTTATTTTTATAAGAGGAGGTTAGGATTTTCTCAATGGATCGGGATGGTTATTGGTTTTGGGAATGGGTTTAGAACTCACTACCAAATTCAATTCAACAAAAATAAACTCAAAAATTATTTTATAAAATATTATATAAACATTTCTATATACGCGAACATACAATAAATTTATAATATATATATTTTTAAAATCACACACACCAACACCAATTATAAATATATATATATATATCAATACATTATCGTTTAAACAAAAATATAAGTATTCATATAATTACCAAAACAAATAAATTTAAAACCAATTCACACCCACATCCTATTATATAAATATATATTTTTATATATAGACCACATACACGGAACAAACATATGTACATGTATATAAATATTCTTCAATATTAAAGATTTTCGAAATAACTCAACCCAAAATGTAAAGACTCACACAAATACTCATGTAGACACCCACCAGGCACACTGATTTAATCATACACACGCCCACACATAACAACATATAACATACGTATATTACTATATAATATATATAATACATCAGTATGCAAGCTCATGGAAATAATAACACAGCAACTCACAGAGACTTCATAATACACGTGTACAAGGGAAGAACTCATGCACAGGCTTGGAGGGTGGATGAGTCAGTGACGGCGGTGTAGGAACGGGTGGCAACTAGTCTTCATGGTGGCTCAGGTAGGCTCGGCAGTTGGTCGAAGTCGGCTCGGGGACCTCAGGTACGACTGGCATTGGGATGGCCGGAGCTACGAGGTTTGTTGGTAGAGCAGGGGAGGCAGAGTTGAAGGATGGAGCTTGGGGTTCGGACGGAAAGCAAGTAGAAAGGCGCAGCAACGGCATTTTGGGTGTGGAAAGCAACAGGGTTTGGCTTCGGTTAGGAGCAACTTGGGGTCAGCGAGGTTGGAGTTTGATTTCACGGTGCTGGTAAACTGCAGATGTAGACTCGTCAAAGTGGGAGGGTTGTTGAAATAAGAAAAATAGAAGTTTCTGTGGGTTTGGTGAGGGCTCGACTGCACTGGCAGAAGGCGTGGTCGGAGGACGGCAACAAAGGTTTCAGGCTCGGAAAGGTTGTCGAGCGGAGTTGGCAACACTGGGGGTCTGGAGGCGAGGTGGAGTGCAGAACGAGGTCAGATGGTAGAGGGAAGAGGATCTCAGGTGGGGATGGTGATGGCATATGGGAGGGGAAAGACCAAATGGTTAGCAGCTTTTTCATAAAGAAAGGACAAAAATTAAACAATGGAATGTGGGGAGGCACCAGAATGGAGATGGAGAGCATGCTGATTTAATATGAGAAGAAAGGAGAGAGAGAAGCGGTTCCCTGAAACGAGGATCCTACTTTTCTAGTTCCACTCAACAGACGACATGGTTAAAGTATTCAAAATTTAAATATATACACCGTTCAGATTTTACTCTATTTTCGATTAGATTGCATAAACTGTTTTTGAGTCAATTGTTAATTATTTGTCTCATTACTTACAAAAATTTAACGTTAATAACGAGTGAACATGGTAGAATGGAATGAAAAGGAACGGTTTTAACCAATCGGAATGCGAATGATATCTAATTAGATATAAATGAAAATGAACGGACAGATTTGGTAATAATATATAACAAACGGTTTGTTTACAAATAATAAAAAAAGAATAATTTTATTTTAATCAAAAGAAAATTGATTTCGACTAATAGAAGTTAAGCAATATTTGCATCCTTAACGATTAAATCAGGTGGCACATTATTTGGAAATAACTCAATGATACAATTTTATAAATATCGAAAACAAATCATATGATAATACAAGGAATGGATGTTTAAATTAAACTTTAAAACTAATTTCAAACAAAATATCTTAACTTAAAAAAAATAAGATTTCAAGTTACATGTATTGATTTGCATTATAAAATTTTATTCATATCAATAAACTCCAATATAAATTTAGTTATAAACTAATCAAAAATAGTTATTTTATAAAATCCAACAATTTAAATTTTTAAACGAATAAAATAAAGTAATAATCAAAATCTTAAATTGAACAATTAAATAAAATACACTTAAAATTGGGGTCATTACAAATTTATACTAATCATTAGAACCTTTTTGATTCAATTTTAACTTAGAATTCAATTATTCTCATTTCTGTATTATGATAATTCGATAGATTCGAAATTAGATCGTATTCCATTTATTTGATCGATAATCTTGATAAAAATCCATTTATATTATCAACGTAACAATTAAAAAAATATTATGTGTTTATAATTAATCGTCTAAAAATTCAGGTCTTTACATTGTTCCCCCATTAAAATAATTTCGTCCTCGAAATTATTAAGCTAGGAAAATGCTACAAACCCATTAACTTTTCAAAAGCCTACTTATATCCAATTAACACTCATATCCCTACATCTCTTATTTCATTAATATTGCACACCATATATGCTTACATTCATTTATTCTGAATGATTGACAACCAATATACTCACATCCTATTCATATTCCATTCATATGCATTTAACTTGTTTCTAAATCAATTCACTTAGTTTACAATAAACAAATTTTTGTGTTCATGTTTGTTATTATTCGGTTAAATAAATAGTCACTTGTATCTCTAGCTCAATTTAATTCGATTCCAAATCAATTTATCCATTTCAATCAATTTAACATGCTTAAGTTAAATTTAAATTCCAAAATTCAAATTCTTGGGTTTTTATTTCATATCAAATCCTTTTAAAATCAGAGCATATATATACCCATTTTAAATATTAAATCCCTTTTTGGTTTAAACCAATCATGGTTTAATACAAAACAGTTTCTCTTAGAAATCTCTATAATATCTTGGACTTTTACGAAAGTGGACTTTCCTTTCGAAATTCCAAAATAACTCGTTTTTCTCAAAATAATTCAAATCAGTAATCTTGGCAGCAATGCATCACTTAGAAACGAAAATAAACTCTAATGATGTGGCCAGCATCACCAAAATTACTGTTGAGTGACCAAAGTGAGTTCAATGCTAAAACATTCCTAACATCCATTTAAAACATTCTCATTGGTAGAAATGTCCAAAGTAGTGCACATTGCCATAGATTTAACATTTTGGAAAACATTTCATTTTTCTAAGATTTTTTTTTTAATTTCCAAATGTTTAACCAAAATACATCCAAACACATTTTTTAGAAGTTTCCGAGTTCTATTTTCAAATTCTGGCATAAATTTTGCTTTTAGTGAATTTATTCATAACTTTATCCTCGGTATCTTCTTTTGGTTTATATTAAACAATTTAAGTTTTATACTCTTGATTCGACTATAATCACAATAGCCAAACACATCAATATATTATAATAAATCCAATGAAAATAATTTCTTTTATATCAAAATATATTTTGGGTAAATATATTTCATTTACTATTTTTCAAAAATATATTGTGTTTGTTTACCCTGTTCAAGTATTTAGATATTCCTATCGATATCGTGGCGTCCCACAAATTAACCAAAATTCATAACTCTCTCAACTAATAAATCAATACAATATAAAACCATTTTAAATTCACTAATAAGTACGTGCTCATATACACACACACACACTCTATAACGTCTCGCATTTTTATCGATTTTTATTTGAATATTTAAATTAGTTTAAATATTGAATTTGCAATATAAATGAATTTTTATATTAACTAAAATGAATTTGGAAATATAAATAAATAAATACGTATATATATTAAATATAAACGAGCTCGAAATGGCACGGTAGTTCGTAATATTAAATTGAACTTCAATTGAGCGGACAGAATCCGTTATAAGTCGGAATTCGCTAAAACAAGAAATATTTGGATCTATTGAACTATAATTTTGTAGCGGAAAAGAAAATTCAAGATTTCGTATTTTATACTAAGAGTTATGGCCAAATCAAATTTTCGAATAGTCGCTATGAAATCATTTATAAACCGTAACGATTTATTTAATTAAATAAATCGATTTTAAATCAGTTGAATATTATTTTAACTTGAAAATATAATATCGAGATTTAAATTCATATTAGTTCATTTTGGAAGTTGTATAAATTCGATTTGTAAAAATATATGATAATAATAATTTATTTATTATTATTTGGTCAATTTATATTAAATTGAATTTAATGTTAAAATTGTCATTTAAATTAATATCTTCTGTATATGGTCGAACTGGACCGTGGAAACTGTTCCAATGTGTTCAAAATAGGGGTAGAACCTAGGAACATCTTTTGTTGCGTTCAAATAGGGGTTCAGAACAGTAATATCCTTTAAATTGAAGACACCATGTTAAGTATGATCAAAATAAAATTAAATAAAAAAACATAGGGGATGACTTTGTTTACGCAGGCTACTCTGTTAAGTTTGCATCCTCTCTTTTCAACTCTCACATCTCTATTTTCCTTCGCCATGAAGTCCTCAACAAGGACACTGTAACCTATTCTACATCTATAAGCTACGTGAGTCGACGTTGATTCAATCGTACATCATCCGCTCGTTCTTTTACTTTCTTCAAAAACTCACGAATTTTCTTTCTTAGATCTAACTAAAATATAAATGAAAAGATATATAAACCAAATTGCAATACGCGATGGAAAGCATTAATTTTAGAGCTCAAAGCAGCGCTGGAACTCGCGAATTAATTAGGGAGATGGATGGGATGTCGCTGCGAGGTCGAGGAGTTCGAACATGGTGAAGTAGATCTAGAAGAATTTGACAGAGTAGTTCGAATGATTGGACACATGTGCGGTTTGTTGATTTTAGGGTTCAATAGTATGGAATTCAAACTATTATTTTGGGTTGTGAATGAAGTAGGAGGTATGATTTGTTTTGTGAAGTATGGTACAATACTGGGGTTGCTGAGTATACGTGTTGTAAGGGAGAGGACAGAGGGATGTCCGAAAGTTCGTTTTCTAATAATGATTTAAGGGTGACTGTAGGTGTTGGGATGTGGGGATTTGGGACTACGAATTTGTGGAGGATGGAGTGGCTTTCTAGTTGAGTTTGATGCGATTGTAGATAATGGAGAAGTCTGACCTTTTGTTTTTGGAGATGGTGTTAGAGTTTGATATTGTAAAAGATGAACAATGATGATAGGGAGGAGTTTGAAGTTTAGGCGAGGTGAATTGGGATGTTGAAGTGCGATTTGGAAGTGGGAATTAGAAGTTTGGTTTGTATTCTTTTTCTGGTAATGAACTTGTTGCAACAGTGAGGATGAGCTGATGGGTTTAGGGCATTATGCTATTGAAGTCATTTGGTAGTGTGGCAATAGTTCAATAACAGGCAAAGGGGATGAATGTTGAAAGGAACTAGGGCGGTTGTCAACGAGGTATAAGTTTTTAAATAGATTTAAAATGCATAGAATAAAGTTAATTATTCATTTTAGTAGTTAGTCAAATTTATAATAACTTAAACGATTTATAAAATAAAATAAATCGTAGGTGATAAATTTATTCAAGACAAGGAAGTAGCTGAGTAGCTGAGACGATATGGAAATTAAATGGAATATTCAGAAATGGAAAAAATCGAGGTGAGTTAAACTCATTCAGTAAATTGTTGGGATCTATTTTTAATAGTTCAAAAATTTATTTTATCGCTTGTTGGCTGATAATTGAATGATATAAAGTGATAATATATATAATAATAGTATTGGTGATTGGCGGTTGGATTCCCGCAGTAACATTAGTGGATGCCCACAGTACCATTAGCGGATGATGTCGACTAACGTCTGTGGATGTAGGAAAAACAGGTTGGAGGAATCCGGCTGGATTCCTCACATTTAAATTATTTGTTTTCACATATATATTGATATATGTTGTGTTTATAACCTGTGATAGTTTAAAATATACTTGGATGTGTTGGTGACACTAGTTGTTGATTTTGGATATTTTAAATACCCTAAATAATGATATATGAATTTCAAAATAGAAATTGAAATATAAAGAGAGCATGAAAGAAAATATTTTAAATAGAAATGTTTATTTAGAACCTAAATTAAATAAGATTTAAAAATAAAATATTTGTTTAAAACAAATAGTTTGAAAGGGCGATTTTATAAGCGACATTATAAGAAGTGGAATAATTATTATTATTTAGGAAAAAGGTAAATTGTGTGTGTTTAGAAAGAAATGGAAAATGAACATAAAATTCAATATTTAAAAAGATTGGAATTTCCCATTTGCAAGGAAAATATAAAAGAGATTTTATAACTCTACAATTAGAAGTTATAAGTGGATTGAAACTCAATGTTCAACTATAAACATCGAATTTAACTAATTAAGTCAAGTAAGTTGTATTAAGTAATATTATTCACAATTCAAGTGAATAAGAGTTTAAAGTAAATTATTTACAAAAATAAGGATTTATTTGAAGTAAGTTAAGAAGGGTTTTAAATTATAAATTCTAATTAGATTTAGTTCGCACTAATTTGAATAATATAATATAAATTATATTAAAGAGTTTTATACAAGATTTATAGATAATATTTTTGAATAGTAAGAATTGGCTAATGATATTTATATATGAATATTTTTCTAGAATGAAGTTATCAACATAAACCGAGATAAGTTGTAAAATTATAAAGGTGTTTATAAAGAATATTTTTGGGAATATTCAATAATGGTTTTGTAAATCATATTTAAGTAAAATATTTGAATTTGAGGTTATAATCTCATTTGAAGTGATAATGAATAATTGGAAATTTTTATTCGTTAGAAGACAAGAAATGAAATAGAGGAAATTAGAAACTGACTGGAGATTAGTGAGCTGACCAGTTTTCTGAGTAACAGTCTGATACTGGTTTCAGCCTTCGGGGTTGGTACTTAGTGTTGAGACAAGATTTTGATCGATGCCAACATATAAAGGTGCAATGAAGATCACTTTGAGTCGTATTAGAAATATGTTAAAATCTATCCTCAAAGTATAACACGAATGCACAAAACAATATCATATCTTCGTTGCGGAAATCTGTATATTTGAGGAATTGAAAAGTCATAGAAAAAGCCCAAATGGTCCAGGATCCGACCGGGAAAGAGTGCAGAGTGATATGGACTATAGACCGAGGTCCTCTGGTCCATAGCCAGAAAACGGTCGACCGCCCAAAAAAGGACCGGTCGACCGGTTTTACTGTGTTTGCACATAACGGCTATTTTTTGATTCTTTGAATTTCGTGAAACTTAACAAGTCGACCGGTGATTTTCAACCAGTCGACCGGTTCCGAACAGCAAGCTTTTTTATGAAGGGTTGCTTCTATTCATCAAGAGTTTTCTCTTCAATTTTCAATGGAAACGGATGCAATCTTTTGTAGAAACTCTTCATGAAGGAATGCAACTATTCTACACTATAAATAGACTTGAAATCATACTTTCAAATCACCAATTCTTGCTCTAAATTCTGATCTTACTTTCTAAATATTCTTGCATTCTAAAAGCTCTCAAATATTTCAATTGCTTATTGAATCATTGAAATTATTTCATATCTCTTGATTCAATAAGTAATATACTTCCTTAAATCTACGCATTCAAAGTATATACTTGAGGATCAGATTATAGGAAGGGTGTACTACAAGTGACTAGTCCGTGTATTGAAAACACAATATATAGTCAACCATCAACTACTTTGTATTGAAATTCCGGTAAGCCTGTAGCCGTTCAAATCAGGTGGGTAAGCTTGTGGCCCGTGAAATCAAGTGGGTAAGCTTGTGGCCCGTGAAATCAAGTGGGCAAGCTTGTGGCCCGTGAAATCAAGTGGGTAAGCTTGTAGCCCGTGAAATCAAGTGATGTGTTGTGAACCTGTTCCTCAAGGTGAAGCGAGGTTGTTGATTAGTGAAAATCCAGAGAGAGGTCTGGGACTGGACGTAGGACGGTGCTCCGAACCAGTATAAAAATCCTGGAGTGATTTTCCATTTTTACTGCATTTACTATTATATATCCGTGATTTGTTTTTATTGTATACTTTTGTGTTATACACCATATTACACGATCCTTGTGTGTGTATTATACTCGGCAAGTACACGCACGCACTTTCAATTGGTATCAGAGCCTGGTGTTCTAGAGATCGTAACAACATCTTAGAACAAATGGCAATAAAGAAGTCTAGTCAAGGGATTAGAAAGTGGAAGAGCAATAAAGCCGAATCAAGAGAGCAAGGAAACAAATGTCTCATGGCTAAAGTCAGATCACAATCGGTATGTACAAATTCTTTATATAAAGATCTTTTGTTAAACCATGAAAAATTGTTGAAAGATTTTAAAAGTTTGAGTAAACTTAATGAAATCATTGTAGCCAAGGCTAAAAATTGTGAGCAAGAAATTTCCAAATTAAAAGAAGAAAACAATTTTTTGGTAAAACAAGCCAAATGTTTTGGAAATACCTTAGAAAAGCTTATTTCTCAAAAAGATTCCCTTCAAAAAGAAAATGAGCGACTAGAAGATAAAAACAATGTTCTTTTAAAGGAAATCGATCTTTTGCAAAATAGAAATAAATCATTAGAAGATTCTTTAAATAATTCTAGTTCTTCAATTTCGTCTCTTGAAAAAGAGAATGGAGCTCTAACTGAAAAGAATTTGGAATTATCTAATGAATGTGAGACTTTAAAAGTTAATAATAATATTTTGCAAAATGAAATTTCTGACTCAAAAGAAAAATTGCAATCATCTTTATATAATTCAGAATCTCAAACTAGTTATCTCGAAAATGAAAATAGAACTTTAAAAAGGAAGAATTCTGAATTAAATAAGGGTATTAAAGTTTCTTTTGAAAATATCAATCGCGACTATGGAATCAATGTACAAATAAGTTCGCGAAATTTAATAAAGGTCAAAATGATTTAAACATGATTTTATCTAGATCTCGACCTTTACATGACAAAAGTGGTATAGGATATAATAAAACCAATCATAGAAATAGTACTAGATATGCTTTTATGTACAATAAGAATATCACTGCTAGTACTAATGCTCATCCAAGACCCAATTATTATAGAAATTCGAATACTTCTATGAAAAACGGTATTTATAATAAATATAGAAGTACGAAAAGGAATATCACTAGAGATTACTTAAGTATTTGGGTTCCTGTAAGTTGGAAAAACCGAGAAAAATGTATCGATGATTATTTTGATTCGGTAGTTAATAATGAAAATTTTATCTTTAAAGGTTCCATTAAACCCTCTTTGGTATGGTTACCTTCCATCTAACCGATGGACCCAAACAAAGCAGGTGGGTACCAAAACTATATATGTGTATATTTTGCAGGTACACCACAACAAAGAGAAGGTTATTCGGTATCTCTAAATATCTTTGAAAACACAGCTTATCAAAGGTGCTATAATTAGTTGTATTCTCTACTACTCTCGATTACTATGCTTATTATGGTATTTATTCTTTTTAATCGATGACAAAGGGGGAGAATATTCTCTCTTATAATTATTCATATCATTCATGTTACATATACTATCATTTAAAATTATGTGCTTAACATAGTAAAAGTATATGTGTGCTAACATTTGTTAATGCAGGAATCAAAAGGTAAGATTATTTATATTATGAACCAACAAATGTTGCAGAAATTCAGCGGGAGCTTTATATTTAGAGGGAGAAAATCCAAGGTGTTGTCATCAATCAAAAAGGGGGAGAATGTTGAGAAAGATTTTGATCGATGCCAACATATAAAGGTGCAATGAAGATCATTTCATAGAGATAAGGCTTTTTACTTTGAGTCGTGTTAGAAATATGTTAAAATCTATCCTCAATGTAAAACACGAATGCACAAAACAATATCATATCTTCGTTGCTGAAATCTGTATATTTGAGGAATTGAAGTCACAAAAAAAAATCCCAAATGGTCCAGGAACCGACCGGGAAAGAGTGCAGAGTGATATGAACTATGGACCGAGGTTCTCCGATCCATAGCCAGAAAACGGTCGACCGCCCAAAAAAGGACCGGTCGACCGGTTTTACTGTGTTTGCACATAACGGCTATTTTTTTGATTCTTTATATTTCCAGAAACTTAACCAATCGACCGGTGATTTTCAACCCGTCGACCGGTTCCGAACAGCAAGCTTTTTTATGAAGGGTTGCTTCTATTCATCAAAAGTTTTCTCTTCAATTTTCAATGGAAACGGTTGCAATCTTTTGTAGAAACTCTTCATGAAGGAATGCAACTATTCTACACTATATATAGACTTGAAATCATACTTTCAAATCTCCGATTCTTGCATTCTAAAAGCTCTCAAATATTTCAATTTCTTATTGAATCATTGAAATTATTTCATATCTCCTGATTCAATAAGTAATATACTTCCTTAAATCTACGCATTCAAAGTATATACTTGAGGATCAGATTATAGGAAGGGTGTAGTACAAGTGACTAGTCCGTGTATTGAAGACACAATATATAGTCAACCATCAAATACTTTGTGTTGAAATTCCGGTAAGCCTGTAGCCGTTCAAATCAAGTGGTTAAGCTTGTGGCCCGTGAAATCAAGTGGGTAAGCTTGTTGCCCGTGAAATCAAGTGGGTAAGCTTGTGGCCCGTGAAATCAATGGGATAAGCTTGTAGCCCGTGAAATCAAGTGGTGTGTTCTGAACCTGTTCCTCCAGGTGAAGCGAGGTTGTTGATTAGTGAAAATCCAGAGAGAGGTCTGGGACTGGACGAAGGACGGTGCTCCGAACCAGTATAAAAATCTCTGGTGTGATTTTCCATTTTTACTGCATTTACTATTATATATCTGTGATTTGTTTTTATTGCATACTTGTGTGTTATACACCATATTACACGATCCTTGTGTGTGTATTATACTCGACAAGTACACGCACGCACTTTCAATTGGTATCAGAGCCTGGTGTTCTAGAGATCATAACAACATCTTAGAACAAATGGCAATAAAGAAGTCTAGTCAAGGGATTAGAAAGTGGAAGAGCAACAAAGCCGAATTAAGAGAGCAAGGAAACAAATGCCTCATGGCTAAACTCAGATCACAATCGGTATGTACAAATTCTTTATATAAAGATCTTTTGTTAAACCATGAAAAATTGTTGAAAGATTTTAAAAGTTTGAGTAAACTTAATGTAATCATTGTAGCCAGGGCTAAAAATAGTGAGCAAGAAAATTCCAAATTAAAAGAAGAAAACAATTTTTTGGTAAAACAAGCCAAATGTTTTGAAAATATCTTAGAAAAGCTTGTTTCTCAAAAAGATTCCCTTCAAAAAGAAAATGAGCGACTAGAAGATAAAAACAATGTTCTTTTAAAGGAAATCGATCTTTTGCAAAATAGAAATAAATCATTAGAAGATTTTTTAAATAATTCTAGTTCTTTAATTTCGTCTCTTGGAAAAGGGAATGGAGCTCTAACTGAAAAGAATTTGGAATTATCTAAAGAATGTGAGACTTTAAAAGTTAATAATAATATTTTGCAAAATGAAATTTCTGACTCAAAAGAAAAATTACAATCATCTTTATATAATTCAGAATCTCAAACTAGTTATCTCGAAAATGAGAATAGAACTTTAAAAAGGAAGAATTCTGAATTAAATAAGGGTATTAAAGTTTCTTTTGAAAATATCAATCGCGACTATGGAATCAAATGTACAAATAAGTTCGCGAAATTTAATAAAGGTCAAAATGATTTAAACATGATTTTATCTAGATCTCGACCTTTACATGACAAAAGTGGTATAGAATATAATAAAACCAATCATAGAAATAGTACTAGATATACTTTTATGTACAATAAGAATATCACTGCTAGTACTAATGCACATCCAAGACCCAATTATTATAGAAATTCGAATACTTCTATGACTAACGGTATTTATAATAAATATAGAAGTACGAAAAGGAATATCACTAGAGATTACTTAAGTATTTGGATTCCTGTAAGTTGGAAAAACCGAGAAAAATAAATCGATGATTATTTGGATTCGGTAGTTAATAATGAAAATTTTATCTTTAAAGGTTCCATTAAACCCTCTTGGGTATGGTTACCTTCCATCTAACCCATGGACCCAAACAAAGCAAGTGGGTACCAAAAAAAAATATGTGTATATTTTGCAGGTACACCACAACAAAGAGAAGGTTATTCGGTATCTCTAAATATCTTTGAAAACTCAGCTTATCAAAGGTGCTATAATTAGTTCTATTCTCTACTACTCTCGATTACTGTGTTTATTATGGTATTTATTCTTTTTAATCGATGACAAAGGGGGAGAATATTCTCTCTTATAATTATTTATATCATTCATGTTACATATACTATCATTTAAAATTATGTGCTTAACATTGTAATAGTATATGTGTGCTAACATTTGTTAATGCAGCAATCAAAAGGTAAGATTATTTATATTATGAACTAACAAATGTTGCAGAAATTCAGGGAGAGCTTTATATTTATAGGGAGTAAATCCAAGGTGTTGTCATCAATCAAAAAGGGGGAGAATATTGAGACAAGATTTTGATCGATGCCAACATATAAAGGTGCAATGAAGATCATTTCATAGAGATAAGGTTTTTTACTTTGAGTCGTGTTAGAAAGATGTTAAAATCTATCCTTAAAGTATAACACGAATGCACAAAACAATATCATATCTTCGTTGCTGAAATCTGTATATTTGAGGAATTGAAAAGTCACAAAAAAGCCCAAGTGGTCCAGGATCCGACCGGGAAAGAGTGCAGAGTGATATGGACTTTGGACCGAGGTCCTCTTGTGTAAAAACCCGTAACTTCCCCGTAAAGGAAAGCGGCGGATAGTTCGAGAACAAATCACAACAGAACGCAGACGGAAGAACATTTCATTGTATATTACAACAATGCATCAGATTACAAGAATATACAGAGTATAAATGAATATTACACAGAAATATCAGAGATTTAAATTACATTTAAATACATAGCAGCGGAAAATAATACAATACACAACTAGAAGAGATATACGGATACAAAGCTTTCCGGATATCGTTCCAGCTGTAAACCAGCATCTTGTGAATATAAATCTGCAAAACCAAAACTACTAGCTGCCCGTGTCAAAAATAGGGGCACCCAGAGTTTAGGTTAAAATAATAAACTCCAGGTCAGTCATGTGACTGGTGTGAGAACTAAAGCAGTTATTTATCTTTATTTTCAAAGTAAGGTAAATCAAGGGACCACGTCGTATAACACGGAACGGGTTTCCTCCCAAGAATACCAGTGCATATAACAAAACAGCGCAATGCTAAATAAAGAAAAATGAAGCTGTTATAAGACCCAGGTCCTATCACACAATGCAACGCAAGCCGGGGGATAGGGTTTTCCCTTGTAACAGCCAAAGAATGCTTGATACGTTTTAAAACAAACCATTTGATACAATTATAAGTGCATAGTGTATAAAACAATTTCAAATCATAAGTATCAATCATAGGCGGCATGGGTACCATATATCATGTCGCCATACTAGTTCTACAATTAAAACCGCAAATATCACGTATTTGGAAATTGGATTTCCATCTATGAACCGAGGCAAAAGATAGTCCTCAACCGATTCGAGACTGTCTAGCCCGAGTCTTAGGAACAGCCGCAACTGCCCCTTGGATCGTCAGGGTCGGTCCACCGATGTGGATTATAATGTCTGAACACTGCGTTTCTCCGCCCTTTGGGGCGTAAATGAGCCAAAGAATGACTCCATCGGACCCGGATCGTCCGATCAAACCGAGGCGCCTCGCAACAGCAACAACCACACAGGTGAAAAGTATATAAATGTCAGGGCTGGTAGGTCACTGACACCACCCTAGCTAGAAAGAAAACGCATGTCCCCCCTGAGGTCCGCTCCCGTTTTTGTTTCATACCGGGTGTGAAGCTCGCGAATCAACGTTACACAAAGCTATGCCACAAAGGCCGTGCTTTGATCATCATCACAAGACTTTGCTTTTCAACAGAAGCCTTGATCAATTGCCACTTAGGCATGCCACACAGGCAATTCACTCCATGCGTTTGATATCCATCAATATATAACCCCTGAGCTCGTACGTCTTAGAGAAGGGCGTTAAGCAAGAGAATAAATTCTCCGCCGCCAAACAGATATATATATTTAATAGAGATCAATCACACGGACTAAAATCCAATGTCAGACACACAGTCCATTTACAAGTCCGTTCTGGGTCTGAACGAAACCGGAGGCACCTAGTACCCCGCATATCCATCGATCTCCAAGTACGTCTGGACGATCACCAACTGTTTCCATCTTCTTGGGTGTACAGCCCAATCAAGATCATCAGTAATTATCCAAACGACGTGAAGACCTCCGGTCTTCAACCATCGTCTTCATCTTCGACTTATCGTCGCATCAGTTATTCAGAATGGGATAAACCCGGTCTTTCAGAATAACTCGCGTATATTTTAAATAAGTGTTACACAAACACAACATACGCCTCATTCCAATTCATCAGTCACTAACCGTAAATTAATCAAGAGAATAATTCCCCAAATATTAACCCCGAAGGCCGAAACCAACATCAGATCAATATCCAGAAAACATTCTGCTTGGCTAACCGACCGTTAGTTTCTAAATTTCACATTCATAGGGAGAGGTTCCCATTAATTTTATCCAAGATAAATTCCTTGAATTTATTCTTTAATCATCTTTTTGAATTTCGATTCAACTAGTCGGGATTAACGAACCTTACCGAAGTAATCATTTGTTTTAATTTCCTAATCCCAACCTATTCATTCCATGAAGTAAAACTGGTAATACTTCATATCTATTACCACGGTGTTATCAGTAAATTCAATTTCCATTTCACGTTCAAATCTATTTAAAGATTTATTAAAACTCCACTTAGTTTTAATCTGTGACTGGGTTAAAGAATCAATGTCATTTAAAACACGGTTCACGATAAACCCAAATCACATTTCCATTAATTATCGGGTTAAAGAACGAGTGTTATTTAAAAACACGATTCACGATAAACCCAAGAATCAATATCAACTCAATTCCAATTAAATATTGTTTAATTGGTACACTTCATTAAATCTAAATAAAAAGATTTAATCTTTTCTCAGCTGGGTTCAAAAACAGTGCTAATGAAGACACCATTCACGACAAACCCAAATCACATTTGATATTCAATACAAGGCTCTGAATAGAAAATATATCGGCTTATATTCAATATCAAATTCTACGATTAACAAAAGTCGTATTGGACATAACGATATAAATATATATCTTTCAAATTTCCATAACAACATCCGTATAATCACGAATTCCAACATCGAAATATTCCGAAGACAATTTCGATTAAAATCCACTCCAATGCAATCATTGGAAATTCTGGTTATTTTTAGAACCCGTTTCAAATTCAATTTATTTATTTATAAATAAATAGAATTATAATTCTAGTTCAAAACTAGTTCATTTCGATAAAAATCTATTTTTATCTTTTCAAATATGGAGTTTTTCATCCCAATTCTTTCTAAATCATTTCTTATGATTTTACATAAATTATTACTATTTTTAATAATTTTATCAAGGCCTGTACAGTCGATTTCCATCAATGGCCATCGAACTGCACTTACAGCGACCTTTTTCAAATTTGATTTGGACATAATTCCAAATCCAACCGTTAGATTTCTAATTTCTAATATTCGTTAGAAAGCTCTTTTCGATACGAACCCAACGGTTCCGGTTTTAGGAGAATCCGACGGTCGGATCTCCCGTAATATCCGTTCGAAATAAATGGTCGAAATTCACGAACTGCCGCGGCGCGGCGCGTTCTATTCAGGCATTATATTATATATATATATATATATATATACATATATATATATATAATATATAATATATATTTCGTCGATTCCTATTTAAAACGAATTTTATAAATCGTTTTAAATTCGTTTCAAAAACATTTTCAACTTCCATTTCAAATTCAAATCAAGGTTGAATCTTTCCTTATAAATTCGGTTTAAAATTCATTTCTATTCAACTCAAGTTTCAATTCAATTTGAATTCATTTCACTTCGTTTTAAATTCAATTCAAATTCGTTTTCAATTCGATTCAATTCAAAGTGGTTTTCTATTCAAATCAAATTCGTTATATATGCAATTGAAATCAAATTCATTTTCTATTCAAATCTAATTTCAATTCAATTTGATTTCACTTCAATTCGTTTTCAATTCGAATTCGTTTTCAATTCCATTCGAATTGGTTTTATATTCAATTCATTTCGAAGTCGTTTTATATTCAATTCATTTCGAAATCGTTTTATATTCAATTCATTTCAAAATCGTTTTATATTCAATTTCAATTCGAATTCATTTCAATGTGATTTCAATTTCAAATCTATTCAACTTAATTCGAATTTCAAATCTATTTCAATATTCGTTGAAAAATGAATAAAATCGATATAAATATCGTTCACGTCAAAATGGCGTCAATCTAATCAACACGGCTTCATATATTCCTATTTTCAAATATTCTATTTCAAATATTTCTTTTTCAAATATTCCTTTTCAAATATTTCTATTTCAAATATTTCTTTTATTAAAATATTTCGTTCAACACATGACTAATCTCAACGGATGAGTACTGTCAACACATGAACCTTTATTTTATAATATTCTTTATTTTCTAAATTGGAATGAGGCCCAATCAATTACCATAAAAAGTTAATCATATGGATTTTAACACATCACACGTACATAATAGCATTGAAAAATAATCAACCATCAACCCAAGTGCACTACACTGCATAAGCATCAAATATAGATATCTAACGCTTATAACAACCTGTCAATCAATCGATCGACACATTTAATCAATCATGATGAGTGAACTTCAAATTTCATCCCAACACCCGTGTGGGGTTTCAAACAATCAAACACATATTTTATTTGTGCAGTTGGGCGATGTGTAAAATTTATCGTCCCAATCAATGTCCTTCAAATAGGTGTACATAAACAAACCGTCTGGGTTGTAAATGAATATTTATTTATTCACATTTACGTTAAAGATTATATTTTTAACGATCAAACTATTTTATTCAACCTATGAATATTCTATTCGGTTCATTTATAAAATAAAATGTTATCTTTATTTTTCTAACTTATTTTTAGAAAATTTCGGCGGCATAACGGCACGATACTAAAAACGGGACGAGGCCTAGCCTTATCACCGGTCTAGTGAAGGCCCACGCCATTCACACATCAATCAAATCAATTTCATTTCACCAAACAATTCAATTCAAACCAAAGCATCTAACTAATTTATGCAACCAAACAAACAAGTCCATGGTCTGTGGACGATTGTGTCGGGTGCTACTAAGCACCGTCTGCATCCTAGTATATATATATATGTATATATATATATATATAACTAGAATAAGAAATTTAGAGTGAGAAGTTCTCACCGATAGCTATCCAACCTCCACGGCACTTCCAATGCAGGAAATCTTCACTGTTCTCGTCTCTTATCACTTTTGTTGCCCGTAGCCACTACATATATAAAAATCACATTTTTATATTGTTGCTATATATATAAAAATCACATTTTTATACTACTACTATATAGATAAAAATTCTATTTTTCTCTCGCCATTCTCTATGTAAAGATTTCGCTTTTTCAAATATAAAGAATTCGCCTTTTCAAATATAAAGATCTTATTTTTAACATTATAAAGATTTCATTTTTATAACGCTTCATATATTGTAAAGATCATATTTTTAATCTCTTACATTAAAAAAAATCATATTTTTACTATGCCACTAGTATAAAAATTATAATTTTAAACTTCACGTATGATAAAAATTATATTTTTACATTGTTATCATACACCTAAAAATCCAATTTTTTTACCATGATATTATGTACGTAGAAATCAAATTTTTATCACTATTCCTATAAAGAAAAATTGAATCTTTATTCGCTACTACATATATAAAAATCGTATATTTCCTATTCTAACTTCTAATCTTGTCTTTTTAAAAAATCCGTTCTTTACTTGTTTAAAAATCCAAAATTCATTGTAGTCAAAAAATCTATAATTTATTGAGGAATAAACCATAAAAACTGATTTTATAAATATATAAATAAATCCGAACCTTTAAAATCAATGTAAATAAAAAAAAATAAGCTAACTTATAGAAAATCGCTCGGAGGAGGGGGAAACATCGCGCCGGGGTGCTGGAGTGGCGGCCGGAGGTTGCTCAGGCGGACGGTGGGCCAGTGGTGGCGGAACAAGGGGTGGCGGCTTCCTTTTTCTCGATTTGGGGGGTTGGTCTTCGATTTGGTGTAGGGAACGGAAATGAACGGAGATGGAGGTCCAGAGGGGCGCGGTGGCTTGGAGCAGGGTCCGGCGACGTTGATCGGTCGGCGGTGGTGGCGGCAAGGCCTGGCGACGAGGTCTTCGTTCGAGCGTTTTTTTTCCTTCTGAATAAAAAGGGAGATAAGGGGGAGGGAGGGTCATATAAAGAACTCTATATATTTAATTATTATTAAATTCCATAGGGTTGACTTTTAATTCGAATCCCAAATCGAGACCAACAACTGTCACCCCTAGCGTAAGACCCCCATTCCGAACACAATGGGATATGTTTCGTAAGCCGATTCGACCGTTTCGATCAGTTTTCGTTAAAATCAACATATAACTCTATATATTGAATTTGAGCGCACATTTCAATTTACCGGGGTCACATACGAACTTGAAAAATTCCAGAAAAATATTTTCTAGCTTCGTATTGACGATACGGTCCTAACAAAACTAGTTTCGTAGAATTCTGAGACCATTGGAAAAATGGCCATTTTCCAGTCGATTAAAATCAACTGAAACTAGCCAAACGTGTTTTCCTTTGCCACGCTCACATATTGATTCGAAAAATTATGAAATTTGGAATCTAGCAATAACTTTACATTGCGGATCCAACAAAAGTGGTTTCGTCGAAATCCGAGGTCGTTTGCAAAATGTCTATTTTTAAGGGCCTGAATCCCATAGCGACTATTCAGAATTTTCAACTGGACATATCATTTGATTCCCGCTATGAAATTTCGATTATTCGAATTCGTTGGAAAGATATTCATAAAGAGATCCTAATGTTTTTAGTTTCACTAAAATCTGGTTTATTTTGCACCCGGTACATTCAATTGAAATTTGAAATCAAATTATCGAACTACTGCGCCATTTTCAATTCTCTTTTATAATTATATATAATTATTTATATTCTAACGACGATCTATATAAATATATTCGTTTGAATTCTATTCAAAATAAATTTTCTCGTCGATATTATTTAAAATAATTCATTTTAAATAATCAAAATTCACTAAAATTGCCAAAACAAAAATTTTAAACTGGCCCAGATTTTCGGGTTGTTACAATCTCCCCCACTTAAAACTTTTCGTCCCCGAAAAGGAACAAAGTCGAAAGTGGTTTGATCAATGATGATTACGTTCGATCTGGCTTTCATTCTCCAACTTTTCAGTTTTTGAGAATTTTCAAATTCTTCAAAAATTTGGCTAACACCCTAAATTTTCGAAAAATTTCGCCATAACCTCCCCTGCACCGGGAGCATCGGGGAATTTCAAATAGCTTCACCGGTCCTTCTAATCTCAAAAAGAAAAAGAAAAAGCCAAGCGGCTAGCGCATAGGCTCATAAAATCATCATCACCCAAACAAAAACAGTAAATTATGTAGTAAACATGTACCTATTTGTCGGGCAAACAAATTTTATTCTTCGGCTCTAGCCTCTTTGCTATGACCTGTTCAATGTAAGTATAGGTATATGCAAGCAAATGCGACCAATTTTCAATACAATTCAATATTTGATGCTATTAGGCATAATGGTTCAAAATTAGCAAACAAATAGGCAAAAAACACAAACATCAATCAGTTAGTGAATTAGAGTTTCAAATTCATAATTTTGATACATATACAAAAACCATGTTTTTGATGGCAAATCACAACAATAAGCCCTATCTAGTTTCGGTTCTCACACCAGTCTAATGGAAATATAGAAATCTCACTTTCATTACTTGAAAATAAATACTGGCGACAGTGCCCCATCATCAGAATTATCCCCGGGCAACTAGAGTATGATTCTATAACCATCCAGTATATTAAAACTTCGAATACACGTTTGCAAGACGCATATGCAAAATCTTTATATATCGGATTGTCCAAATCAATTAAATAAATAATCAAATACGAATAATTGATTTAAATTTTCAAAACAAAAATTGTTTTCACTTTAAAAATATACTCTACACACTCGTTCTAGGATACTACTGATCCCATCTCTAACGAGTCATTCCCATTGGATTTTACTAATCCAATATCTGATGAATTCTTTCGTATGGTTCTAATGTGTCTTGTTCTCTGCTTTGTAAACCAAAGCTCTGATACCAACTGTAAAAACCCGTAACTTCCCCATAAAGGAAAGCGGCGGATAGTTCGAGAACAAGTCACAACAGAACGCAGACGGAAGAACATTTCATTGTATATTACAACAATGCATCAGATTACAAGAATATACAGAGTATAAATGAATATTACACAGAAATATCAGAGATTTAAATTACATTTAAATACATAGCAGCGGAAAATAATACAATACACAACTAGAAGAGATATACGGATACAAAGCTTTCCGGATATCGTTCCAGCTGCAAACCAGGATCCTGTGAATATAAATCTGCAAAACCAAAACTACTAGCTGCCCGTGTCAAAAATAGGGGCACCCAGAGTTTAGGTTAAAACAATAAACTCCAGGTCAGTCA
This sequence comes from Allium sativum, assembly GCA_030737875.1. Classification (NCBI taxonomy): domain Eukaryota; kingdom Viridiplantae; phylum Streptophyta; class Magnoliopsida; order Asparagales; family Amaryllidaceae; genus Allium; species Allium sativum. The sequence goes on along the minus strand of CM060926.1, from coordinate 275,823,532 downwards.
TGTGACTGGTGTGAGAACTAAAGCAGTTATTTATCTTTATTTTCAAAGTAAGGTAAATCAAGGGACCACGCCGTATAACACGGAACGGGTTTCCTCCCAAGAATACCAGTGCATATAACAAAACAGGGCAATGCTAAATAAAGAAAAATGAAGCTGTTATAAGACCCAGGTCCTATCACATAATGTAACGCAAGCCGGGGGATAGGGTTTTCCCTTATAACAGCCAAAGAATGCTTGATACGTTTTAAAACAAACCATTTGATACTATTATAAGTGCATAGTGTATAAAACAATTTCAAATCTTAAGTATCAATCATAGGCGACATGGGTACCATATATCATGTCGCTATACTAGTTCTACAATTAAAACCGCGAATGTCACGTATTTGGAAATTGGATTTCCATCTATGAACCGAGGCAAAAGATAGTCCTCAACCGATTCGAGACTGTCTAGCCCGAGTCTCAGGAACAGCCGCAACTGCCGCTTGGATCGTCAGGTCCGATCCACTGATGTGGATTATAATGCCTGAACACTGCGTTTCTCCGCCCTTTGGGGCGTAAATGAGCCAAAGAATGACTCCATCGGACCCGGATCGTCCGATCAAACCGAGGCGCCTCGCAACAGCAACAACCACACAGGTGAAAAGTATATAAATGTCAGGGCTGGTAGGTCACTGACACTACCCTAGCTAGAAAGAAAACGCATTTCCCCCCAAGGTCCGCTCCCGTTTTTGGTTCATACCGGGTGTGAAGCTCGCGAATCAACGTTACACAAAGCTATGCCACAAAGGCCGTGCTTTGATCATCATCACAAGACTTTGCTTTTCAACAGAAGCCTTGATCAATTGCCACTTAGGCATGCCACACAGGCAATTCACTCCATGCGTTTGATATCCATCAATATATAACCCCTGAGCTCGTACGTCTCAGAGAAGGGCATTAAGCAAGAGAATAAATTCTCCGCCGCCAAACAGATATATATATTTAATAGAGATCAATCACACGGACTAAAATCCAATGTCAGACAAACAGTCCATTTACAAGTCCGTTCTGGGTCCGAACGAAACCGGAGGCACCTAGTACCCCGCATATCCATCGATCTCCAAGTACGTCTGGACGATCACCAACTGTTTCCGTCTTCTTGGGTGTACAGCCCAATCAAGATCATCAGTAATTATCCAAACGACGTGAAGACCTCCGGTCTTCAACCATCGTCTTCATCTTCGACTTATCGTCGCATCAGTTATTCAGAATGGGATAAACCCGGTCTTTCCGAATAACTCGCGTATATTTTAAATAAGTGTTACACAAACACAACATACGCCTCATTCCAATTCATCAGTCACTAACCGTAAATTAATCAAGAGAATAATTCCCCAAATATTAACCCCGAAGGCCGAAACCAACATCAGATCAATATCCAGAAAACATTCTGCTTGGCTAACCGACCGTTAGTTTCTAAATTTCACATTCATAGGGAGAGGTTCCCATTAATTTTATCCAAGATAAATTCCTTGAATTTATTATTTAATCATCTTTCTGAATTTCGATTCAACTAGTCGGGATTAACGAACCTTACCGAAGTAATCATTTGTTTTAATTTCCCAATCCCAACCTATTCATCCCATGAAGTAAAACTGGTAATACTTCATATCTATTACCACGGTGTTATCGGTAAATTCAATTTCCATTTCACGTTCAAATCTAATTAAAGATTTATTAAAACTCCACTTAGTTTTAATCTGTGACTGGGTTAAAGAATCAGTGTCATTTAAAACACGGTTCACGATAAACCCAAAATCACATTTCCATTAATTATCGGGTTAAAGAACGAGTGTTATTTAAAAAAACGATTCACGATAAACCCAAGAATCAATATCAACTCAATTCCAATTAAATATTGTTTAATTGGTACACTTCATTAAATCTAAATAAAAAGATTTAATCTTTTCTCAGCTGGGTTCAAAAACAGTGTTAATGAAGACACCATTCACGACAAACCCAAATCACATTTGATATTCAATACAAGGCTCTGAATAGAAAATATATCGTCTTATATTCAATATCAAATTCTACGATTAACAAATGTCGTATTGGAAATAACGATATAAATATATATCTTTCAAATTTCCATAACAACATCCATATAATCACGAATTCCAACATCGAAATATTCCGATGACAATTTCGATTCAAATCCACTCCAATGCAATCATTGGAAATTCTGGTTATTTTTAAAACCCTTTTCAAATTCAATTTATTTATTTAAAAATAAATAGAATTATAATTCTAGTTCAAAACTAGTTCATTTCGATAAAAATCTATTTTTATCTTTTCAAATATGGAGTTTTTCATCCCAATTCTTTATAAATCATTTCTTATGATTTTACATAAATTATTACTATTTTTAATAATTTTATCAAGGCCTGTATAGTCGATTTCCATCAATGGCCATCGAACTGCACTTACAGCGGCCTTTTTCAAATTTGATTTGGACATAATTCCAAATCCAACCGTTAGATTTCTAATTTCTAATATTCGTTAGAAAGCTCTTTTCGATACGAACCCAACGTTCCGGTTTTAGGAGAATCCGACGGTCGGATCTCCCGTAATATCCATTCGAAATAAATGGTCGAAATTCACGAACTGCCGCGGCGCGGCGCGTTCTATTCAGGCCATTATATTATATATATATAATATAATATATAATATATATTTCGTCGATTCCTATTTAAAACGAATTTTATAAATCGTTTTAAATTCGTTTCAAAAACATTTTCAACTTCCATTACAAATTCAAATCAAGGTTGAATCTTTCCTTATAAATTCGGTTTAAAATTCATTTCTATTCAACTCAAGTTTCAATTCAATTTGAATTCATTTCACTTCGTTTTAAATTCAATTCAAATTCGTTTTCAATTCGATTCAATTCAAAGTGGTTTTCTATTCAAATCAAATTCGTTATAAATGCAATTGAAATCAAATTCGTTTTCTATTCAAATCAAATTTCAATTCAATTTGATTTCACTTCAATTCGTTTTCAATTCGAATTCGTTTTCAATTCAATTCGAATTGGTTTTATATTCAATTCATTTCGAAATCGTTTTATATTCAATTCATTTCGAAATCGTTTTATATTCAATTCATTTCGAAATCGTTTTATATTCAATTTCAATTCGAATTCATTTCAATGTGATTTCAATTTCAAATCTATTCAACTTAATTCGAATTTCAAATCTATTTCAATATTCGTTGAAAAATGAATAAAATCGATATAAATATCGTTCACGTCAAAATGGCGTCAATCTAATCAACACGGCTTCATATATTTCTATTTTCAAATATTCTATTTCAAATATTTCTTTTTCAAATATTCCTTTTCAAATATTTCTATTTCAAATATTTCTTTTATTAAAATATTTCGTTCAACACATGACTAATCTCAACGGATGAGTACTGTCAACACATGAACCTTTATTTTATAATATTCTTTATTTTCTAAATTGGAATGAGGCCCAATCAATTACCATATAAAGTTAATCATATGGATTTTCACACATCACACGTACATAATAGCATTGAAAAATAATCAACCATCAACCCAAGTGCACTACACTGCATAAGCATCAAATATAGATATCTAACGCTTATAACAGCCTGTCAATCAATCGATCGACACATTTAATCAATCAGGATGAGTGAACTTCAAATTTCATCCCAACACCCGTGTGGGGTTTCAAACAATCAAACACAGATTTTATTTGTGCAGTTGGGCGATGTGTAAAATTTATCGTCCCAATCAATGTCCTTCAAATAGGTGTACATAAACAAACCGTCTGGGTTGTAAATGAATATTTATTTATTCACATTTACGTTAAAGATTATATTTTTAACGATCAAACTATTTTATTCAACCTATGAATATTCTATTCGGTTCATTTATAAAATAAAATGTTATCTTTATTTTTCTAACTTATTTTTAGAAAATTTCGGCGGCATAACGACACGATACTAAAAACGGGACGAGGCCTAGCCTTATCCCCGGTCTAGTGAAGGCCCACGCCATTCACACATCAATCAAATCAATTTCATTTCACCAAACAATTCAATTCAAACCAAAGCATCTAACTAATTTATGCAACCAAACAAACAAGTCCATGGTCTGTGGACGATTGTGTCGGGTGCTACTAAGCACCGTCTGCATCCTAGTATATATATATATATATAACTAGAATAAGAAATTTAGAGTGAGAAGTTCTCACCGATAGCTATCCAACCTCCACGGCACTTCCAATGCAGGAAATCTTCACTGTTCTCGTCTCTTATCACTTTTGTTGCCCGTAGCCACTACATATATAAAAATCACATTTTTATATTGTTGCTATATATATATAAATCACATTTTTATACTACTACTATATAGATAAAAATTCTATTTTTCTCTCGCCATTCTCTATGTAAAGATTTCGCTTTTTCAAATGTAAAGAATTCGCCTTTTCAAATATAAAGATCTTATTTTTAACATTATAAAGACTTCATTTTTACAACGCTTCATATATTGTAAAGATCATATTTTTAATCTCTTACATTAATAAAAATCATATTTTTACTGTGCCACTAGTATAAAAATTATATTTTTAAACTTCACGTATGATAAAAATTATATTTTTACATTGTTATCATACACCTAAAATCCAATTTTTTTACCATGATATTATGTACGTAGAAATCAAATTTTTATCACTATTCCTATAAAGAAAAATTGAATCTTTATTCGCTACTACATATATAAAAATCATATATTTCCTATTCTAACTTCTAATCTTGTCTTTTTTAAAAATTCGTTCTTTACTTGTTTAAAAATCCAAAATTCATTGTAGTCAAAAAATCTATAATTTATTGAAGAATAAACCATAAAAACTGATTTCATAAATATATAAATAAATCTGAACCTTCAAAATCAATGTAAATAAAAAAAAATAAGCTAACTTACAGAAAATTGCTCGGAGGAGGGGGAAACATCGCGCCGGGGTGCTGGAGTGGCGGCCGGAGGTTGCTCAGGCGGACGGTGGGCCAGTGGTGGTGGAACAAGGGGTGGCGGCTTCCTTTCTCTCGATTTGGGGGGTTGGTCTTCGATTTGGTGCAGGGAACGGAGATGAACGGAGATGGAGTTCGAGAGGGGCGCGGTGGCTTGGAGCAGGGTCCGGCGACGTTGATCGGTCGGCGGTGGTGGCGGCAAGGCCTGGCGACGAGGTCTTCGTTCGAGCGTTTTGTTTTTTTTTTTTCTTTTTTTTCCTTCTGAATAAAAAGGGAGATAAGGGGGAGGGAGGGTCATATAAAGAAATATATATATATTTAATTATTATTAAATTCCATAGGGTTGACTTTTAATTCGAATCCCAAATCGAGACCAACAACTGTCGCCCCTAGCGTAAGACCCCCATTCCGAACACAATGGGATATGTTTCGTAAGCCGATTCAACCGTTTCAATCAGTTTTCGTTAAAATCAACATATAACTCTATATATTGAATTTGAGCGCATATTTCAATTTACCGGGGTCACATACGAACTTGAAAAATTCCAGAAAAATATTTTCTAGCTTCGTATTGACGATACGGTCCTACTAGTTTCGTCGAATTCTGAGACCATTGGAAAAATGGCCATTTTCCAGTCGATTAAAATCAACTGAAACTGGCCAAACGCGTATTCCTTTGCCACGCTCACATATTGATTCGAAAAATTATGAAATTTGGAATCTAGCAATAACTTTACATTGCGGATCCAACAAAAGTGGTTTCGTCGAAATCTGAGGTCGTTTGCAAAATGTCTATTTTTAAGGGCCTGTGTAAACGACCCGCTACTTCCCCGTAAAGGAAAGCTTCGGATAGTTCGAGAACAAACCACAACAGAACTCATATAAAAGAACGTTTCACTATATATAACAACAGTGCATCAGATTACAAGAATATACAGAGTAGAAATGAATATTACACAGAAATATCAGAGATTTAAATTACATTTAAATACATAGCAGCGGAAAATAATACAATACACAACTAGAAGAGATATACGGATACAAAGCTTTCCGGATATCGTTCCAGCTGTAAACCAGGATCCTGTGAATAAAAATCTGCAAAACCAAAACTACTAGCTGCCCGTGTCAAAATAAGGGCACCCAGAGTTTAGGTTAAAACAATAAACTCCAGGTCAGTCATGTGACTGGTGTGAGAACTAAAACAGTTATTAATCTTTATTTTAAATCATTAGGTAAAATCAAGGGACCACGCCGTATAACACGGAACGGGTTTCCTCCCAAGGATACCAGTGCCTAAAACAAACAGCGTAATGCTAAATAAAGAAAAATGAAGCTGTTATAAGACCCAGGTCCTATCACACAATGCAAACGCAAGCCGGGGGATAGGGTTTTCCCTTATAACAGCCAAAGAATGCTTGATACGTTTAAAACAAATCATTTGATACTATTATAAGTGCATAGAGTATAAAACAACTTCAAATCATAAGTATCAATCATAGGCGGCATGGGTACCATATATCATGTCGCCATATGTAGGTTTACAAATAAAACCGCAAATGTCACGTATTTGGAAATTGGATTTCCATCTATGAACCGAGGCAAAAGATAGTCCTCAACCGATTCGAGACGCTCTAGCCCGCCCCTCAGGCAAGCGCGCAGGCAAGCCTTGGATCGTCAGGGCCGGTCCACACGGAGTGGATTATTATGCCTGAACAATACGTCTCCCTACCCTATGGGGTGTAAGTCTGGTCCGTCAGCCGACCAGAATGCATTCGGCCGAAACCGATATAACCGAGGCGCCTCGCAACCGCAACAACCACATAAGTCAAACTCGTCAGGGCGTGTAAAACCACTGACGCCACTTCTAGCTAGAAAGAAACGCAAGTCCTCCCTGATGTCCTCTCCCGTTTTTGGTTCATACCGGGTGCGAAACTCGCGAAGTAAACGTTACACAAAGCTACGCCACAAAGGCCGTGCTTTGATCATCACCACAAGACTTTGCTTTTCAACAGAAGCCTTGATCATTTGCATCTTAGCATGCCACACAGGCAAACCACTCTATGCAACCGATATCAGTCACACAGAATGAAATCCAGTGTCAGACACACAGTCCATTTACAAGTCCGTTCTGGGCCTGAACGAAACCGGAGGCACCTAGTACCCCGCATATCCATCGATCTCCAAGTACGTCTGGACGATCACTAACTGTTTCCATCTTCTTGGGTGTACAGCCCAATCAAGATCATCAGCTATCACCCAAACGACGTGAAGACCTCCGGTCTTCGACCATCGTCTTCATCTTCGACTTATCGTCGTATCAGTTATTCAGAATGGGATAAACCCGGTCTTTCCGAATAACTCGCGTATATTTTAAATAAGTGTTACACAAACACAACATACGCCTCATTCCAATTCATTAGTCACTAACCATAAATTAATCAAGAGAATAATTCCCCAAATATTAACCCCGAAGGCCGAAACCAACATCAGATCAATATTCAGAAAACCATTCTGCTTGGCTAACCGACAGTTAGTTTCTAAATTTCACGTTCAAATCTAATTAAAGATTTAACTATCGCCTGGAGCAAAACTGGTGATACTCCATTCTCGATCTTTTCAATCTAATTAAAGATTCATTAAAACTCCACTTAGTTTTAATCATTATCTGGGTTAAAGAATCAGTGTCATTTAAAACACGGTTCACGATAAACCCAAAATCACATTCATTAATTATCGGGTTAAAGAACGAGTGTTATTTAAAACACTGTTCACGATAAACCCAAAAATCAATATCAATTCAATTCCAATTAAATATCATTTAATTGGTACACTTCATTAAATCTAAATAAAAAGATTTAATCTTTTCTCAACTGGGTCCAAGAACAGTGTTAGTGAAGACACCATTCACGACAAACCCAAATCACATTCATTAATTATCGGGTTAAAGAACAAGTGTTATTTAAAACACTGTTCACGATAAACCCAAAAATCAATATCAATTCAATTCCAATTAAATATTATTTAATTGGTAAACTTCATTAAATCTAAATAAAAAGATTTAATCTTTTCTCAACTGGGTTCAAGAACGGTGTTAGTGAAGACACCATTCACGACAAACCCAAATCACATTCATTAATTATCGGGTTAAAGAACAAGTGTTATTTAAAACACTGTTCACGATAAACCCAAAAATCAATATCAATTCAATTCCAATTAAATATTATTTAATTGGTACACTTCATTAAATCTAAATAAAAAGATTTAATCTTTTCTCAACTGGGTTCAAGAACGGTGTTAGTGAAGACACCATTCACGACAAACCCAAATCACATTCATTAATTATCGGGTTAAAGAACAAGTGTTATTTAAAACACTGTTCACGATAAACCCAAAAATCAATATCAATTCAATTCCAATTAAATATTATTTAATTGGTAAACTTCATTAAATCTAAATAAAAAGATTTAATCTTTTCTCAACTGGGTTCAAGAACGGTGTTAGTGAAGACACCATTCACGACAAACCCAAATCACATTCGATATTCAATACTAGGCTCTGAATAGAAAATATATCGGCTTATATTCAATATCGAATTCTACGACTAACAGATGTCGTATGGGAAATAACGATTTAAATATATATATCTTTCAAATTTCCATAACAACACCTGTATAATCACGAATCCCAACATCGAAATATTCCGAAGACAATTTCGATTCAATTCCACTCCAATGCAATCATTGGAATTTTGGTTATTTTTAAAACCCTTTTCGAATTCAATTTATTTATTTAAAAATAAATAGAATTATAATCCTAGTTCAAAACTAGTTCATTTCGATAAAAATCTATTTTTATCTTTTCAAATATGGAGTTTTTCATCCCAATTCTTCACAAATCATTTCTTATGATTTTACACAAATTATTACTATTTTTAATAATTTTATCAAGGCCCGTACAGTCGATTTCCATCAATGGCCATCGAACTGCACTTACAGCGACCTTTTTCGAATTTGATTTGGACGTATCTCCAAATCCAACCGTTAGATTTCAAATTTCTAATATTCATTAGAAAGCTCTTTTCGATACGAACCCAACGGTTCCGGTTTTAGGAGAATCCGACGGTCGGATCTCCCGTAATGTCCGTTTGAAATAAATGGTCGAAATTCGCGAACTGCCGCGACGCGGCGCGTTCTATTCAGGCCATTATATTATATATAATATATATAATATTTATATTTCGTCGATTTCTATTTAAAACGAATTATATAAATAGTTTTGAATTCGTTTCAAAAACATTTTCAACTTCCATTTCAATTCAAATCAAAATTGAATTCTTCTTTATAAAATCGTTTCAAAATTCATTTCTATTCAATTCAAATTTCAATTCAATTTGAATTCATTTCAATTCGTTTTCAATTCAATTTGAATTCGTTTTCAATTCAATTCATTTCGAAATCGTTTTCAATTCAATTCATTTCGAAATCGTTTTCAATTCAATTCATTTCGAAATCGTTTTCAATTCAATTCATTTCGAAATCGTTTTCATTTCAATTTATTTCGAAATCGTTTTCAATTCAATTTATTTCGAAATCGTTTTCAATTCAATTTGAATTCGTTTTCAATTCATTCATTTCGAAATATTCGATTTCGAAATTACTTTTCAATATTCATTTTAAAATGAATAAAATCGATATAAATATCGTTCACGTCAAAATGGCGTCAATCTAATCAACACGGCTTCATATATTTCTATTTTCAAATATTCCTTATTTTCACGATTGGAATGAGGCCCAATCAATTACCATATAAAGTTAATTATATGGATTTTCCTACAACACATGTATATAATAGCAACGATAAATAATCAACCATCAACCAAAGTGCACTACACTGTATAAGCATCAAATAAAGATATTTAACGCTTATAACAGCATGTCAATCAATCGATCGACATATTTAATCAATCAGGATGAGTGAACTTCATATTTCATCCCAACACCCGTGTGGGGTTTCAAACAATCAAACAAATATTTTATTCGTGCAGTTGGGCGATGTGTGAATTTTATCGACCCAATCAATGTCATTCAAATAAGTGTACATAAACAAACCGTCTGGTTTGTAAATGAATATTTATTTATTCACATTCACGTTAAAAATTATATTTTTAACGATAAAACATTTTATTCCAACATATGAATTTCTATTCAATTCATTTATTCAATAAAAATGATATTTTTATTTTTCTAACATATTTTAGAAAATTTCGGCGGCATAACGGCACGATACTAGAAACGGGACAAGGCCTAGCCTTATCCCCGGTCTAGTGAAGGCCCACGCCATTCACATATCAATTTTAATCAATTTCCAATTCAACCAATCAATCAAATCCAAATCAAATAATCTAACCAACTACACAACCAAACAAACAAGTCCATGGTATGTGGACGGGTGTCGGGTGCTTCTAATAAGCACCGTCTGCATCCTAGTATATATATATATAACTAGAAAAATAGAATTTGAGTGAGAAGTTCTCACATATAGCTATCCTAGCTCCACGGCTCTTCATTTGCAGAAGTCTTCGTCGTTTCGCCTTTTTGTCAGCTTCGTCGCCCGTTTTCACTACATATACAAAAATCCCATTTTTACTTCGCTATTCAATATATAAAAATCGAATTTTTATTTCAAAGTTCAATATATAAAAATCGAATTTTTATTTCAAAGTTCAATATATAAAAATCGAATTTTTATTACTATGTCATATAGATAAAAATTATATTTTTATCACGCTATTTTCCATATAAAGATTTCGCCTTTATAAAAATAAAGTTTTCTCCTTATAAAAATCACCACTTTATCTCAACGTATATAAAATAAAAATCAGATTTTTATTTCGTTACATACACAAAGATGATATCTTTATATTCTCTATCCTATAAAGATTATATTTTTAATACTTTAAAAATATAAAAATCATATTTTTAATACTTTAAAAATATAAAGATCATATTTTTACAAAAATATAGATCCCGCCTTTTTCATTTTAAAGATCAAATCTTTTCTTTTACTTTTTCAAGTTTAAATCTTTTCTCCTTTTAAAATCTAAATCTTTAATCAGTTTTTTTTTTTTTTGAAATGCTAATTAAAATTCAGTTTTTAAATGCTAATTAAAATTCAGTTTTTAAATTACTTAAAAAAATCAGTTTTCAAATTTTAAAATAATCAGTTTTTAAAGCTTAAATAAAAAAAAAAAAAAAACAGTCACTTACAGGGGGGGCTGATGTCGGGTCGGCTGAGGAAGGGCGCGTCGGACCTCCAGCGAGGTGACAGTGGACTCGAAGGGGAAGGGAGCGCACAGGGTGGCGCGGGGCCCCACGGCGGTGCAGGCGGCGGCCAAATCGAATTGGGACTTCACGGTTTCGTGGTGGTTTAATTAGAGGAGGAGGGAGGCAATGGGAGGATCGAGCGTCGGGGGAGGGCTTCGCCGGAGGTGGGCGCCTCCTGGTGGCTGGCGGCGCGTCGAACAGAGGAGCGGCGGCGATTAGTTTTTAGGTTTTCTTCCCTTTTTTTTTTTTTTTTTGCTTTCTGGTAAGTGATTCGGGGGGGGGGGGGGCAATGAAGGAGAAAAGGGGAAAAAGCTATTATTTTTTTTTCTTTTTAATTAATTAATTAATTAATTTTATCCTAAAGAGTTGACTTTCACATACGACCTCGAAACGAGGCCCACCGCCTGTCGTCCATAGCGTTTTACCCCCATTCCGAACACAATGGGATATGTATCGTAAGCTGGTTTGATCGTTACAATCAGTTTCCGTTGAAATTACATTTTAAATCCTTATATTGAATTTTAAACGTACTTTTCAAATTACCGGGGTCACATACTAACTAGAAAAATTCCAGAAAAATATTTTCTGGTTTCGTATGGACGATACGGTCCTAACAAAACTAGTTTCGTCGAATTCTGAGACCGTTAGAAAAATGGCCAATTTCCAGTCGATTAAAATCAACTAAAACTGGTCAAACGCATTTTCCTTTGCCACGCTCACATATTGATTCGAAAAATTATGAAATTTGAAACCTAGCAATAATTTGACATCACGGACCCAACAAAACTGGTTTCGTCGAAATCCGAGGTCATTTGCAAAATGTCCATTTTTAAGGGCCTGAATTCCATAGCGACTATTCAGAATTTTCAACTGGACATATCTTTTGATTCTCGCTACTAAATTTTGATTTGTCGGATTCGTTGGAAAGATATTATCAATTAGATCCTAATGTTTTTGGTTTCACAAAAATCCGGATTGTTTTGCACCCGGTACATTCATTTGAAGTTTGAAATCGAATTATCGAACTACCGCGCCATTTTCAATTCTATTTATAATTATATATAAATATCTATATTCTAACGACGACGCGTATAATATATACGTTCGAATTCTATTCAAAATAAATTTCTCGTCGATATTATTTAAAATAATCCATTTTAAATAATCAAAATTCGCCAAAATTGCAAAAATAAAAATTTCAAACTGGCTCGCATTTTACGGGTTGTTACAATCTCCCCCACTTAAAACTTTTCGTCCCCGAAAAGGAACAAAGTCGAAAGTGGTTTGATTATTCAGCTCTACGTTCGATCTGGCTTCCATTCTCCAACTTTTCTGTTTCTGAGAATTTTCAAAAATTTCAAAAATTTGGCTAACACCCTAAATTTTCGAAAAATTTCGCCATAACCTCCCCTGCAATGGGAGCATCGGGGAATTTCAAATAGCTTCCCCGGTCCTTCAGATCTCAAAAAGAAAAAAGAAAAAGCCAAGCGGCTAGCCAATAGGCTCATAAAATCATCATCACCCAAACAAAACAGGAAATTATGTAGTAAACATGTACCTATTTGTCGGGCAAACAAATTTTATTCTCTGCTCTAGCCTCCTTGCTATGACCTGTTCAATGATATATATGTATATGCAAGCAAATGCGACCAATTTTCAATACAGTTCAATATTTGGTTCAATTAGACATAATGGTTCAAAATTATGAAACAATTAAACAAACAACACAAACATCAATCAATTAGTGAATTAGATTATCAAATTCATAATTTTGATACATATACAAAAATCAGATTTTTGATGCCAAATCACAACAATAAGCCCTATCTAATTTTGGTTCTCACACCAGTCCAATGGAAATATATAGAAAATCACACTTTCGAAACACGAACATAAATACTGATGATGCACGTGCTATCATCAGTACCTTCTCCGGGCGACTAGAGTGTGATTCTATATCTATCCAATATATTAAAACTTCGAATACACGCGGATCAGACGTATACGCAAAATCTATATATACTGGATTGTCCAACTCAATATAAATAGATAATCAGATACGAATAATTGATTTAAATTTTCAAAACAAAAATTGTTTTCATTTGAAAAATATACTCTTCACACTCGTTCTAGGATACTACTGATCCTATCTCTAACGAGTCATTCCCATTGGATATTACTAATCCAATATTTGATGAATTCTTTCGTATGGTTCTAATGCGTCTTGTTCTCTGAGCTTTGTAAACCAAAGCTCTGATACCAAATGTAAACGACCCGCTACTTCCCCGTAAAGGAAAGCTTCGGATAGTTCGAGAACAAACCACAACAGAACTCATATAAAAGAACGTTTCACTATATATAACAACAGTGCATCAGATTACAAGAATATACAGAGTAGAAATGAATATTACACAGAAATATCAGAGATTTAAATTACATTTAAATACATAGCAGCGGAAAATAATACAATACACAACTAGAAGAGATATACGGATACAAAGCTTTCCGGATATCGTTCCAGCTGTAAACCAGGATCCTGTGAATAAAAATCTGCAAAACCAAAACTACTAGCTGCCCGTGTCAAAATAAGGGCACCCAGAGTTTAGGTTAAAACAATAAACTCCAGGTCAGTCATGTGACTGGTGTGAGAACTAAAACAGTTATTAATCTTTATTTTAAATCATTAGGTAAAATCAAGGGACCACGCCGTATAACACGGAACGGGTTTCCTCCCAAGTATACCAGTGCCTAAAACAAACAGCGCAATGCTAAATAAAGAAAAATGAAGCTGTTATAAGACCCAGGTCCTATCACACAATGCAAACGCAAGCCGGGGGATAGGGTTTTCCCTTATAACAGCCAAAGAATGCTTGATACGTTTAAAACAAATCATTTGATACTATTATAAGTGCATAGAGTATAAAACAACTTCAAATCATAAGTATCAATCATAGGCGGCATGGGTACCATATATCATGTCGCCATATGTAGGTTTACAAATAAAACCGCAAATGTCACGTATTTGGAAATTGGATTTCCATCTATGAACCGAGGCAAAAGATAGTCCTCAACCGATTCGAGACGCTCTAGCCCGCCCCTCAGGCAAGCGCGCAGGCAAGCCTTGGATCGTCAGGGCCGGTCCACACGGAGTGGATTATTATGCCTGAACAATACGTCTCCCCACCCTATGGGGTGTAAGTCTGGTCCGTCAGCCGACCAGAATGCATTCGGCCGAAACCGATATAACCGAGGCGCCTCGCAACCGCAACAACCACATAAGTCAAACTCGTCAGGGCGTGTAAAACCACTGACGCCACTTCTAGCTAGAAAGAAACGCAAGTCCTCCCTGATGTCCTCTCCCGTTTTTGGTTCATACCGGGTGCGAAACTCGCGAAGTAAACGTTACACAAAGCTACGCCACAAAGGCCGTGCTTTGATCATCACCACAAGACTTTGCTTTTCAACAGAAGCCTTGATCATTTGCATCTTAGCATGCCACACAGGCAAACCACTCTATGCAACCGATATCAGTCACACAGAATGAAATCCAGTGTCAGACACACAGTCCATTTACAAGTCCGTTCTGGGCCTGAACGAAACCGGAGGCACCTAGTACCCCGCATATCCATCGATCTCCAAGTACGTCTGGACGATCACTAACTGTTTCCATCTTCTTGGGTGTACAGCCCAATCAAGATCATCAGCTATCACCCAAACGACGTGAAGACCTCCGGTCTTCGACCATCGTCTTCATCTTCGACTTATCGTCGTATCAGTTATTCAGAATGGGATAAACCCGGTCTTTCCGAATAACTCGCGTATATTTTAAATAAGTGTTACACAAACACAACATACGCCTCATTCCAATTCATTAGTCACTAACCATAAATTAATCAAGAGAATAATTCCCCAAATATTAACCCCGAAGGCCGAAACCAACATCAGATCAATATTCAGAAAACCATTCTGCTTGGCTAACCGACAGTTAGTTTCTAAATTTCACGTTCAAATCTAATTAAAGATTTAACTATCGCCTGGAGCAAAACTGGTGATACTCCATTCTCGATCTTTTCAATCTAATTAAAGATTCATTAAAACTCCACTTAGTTTTAATCATTATCTGGGTTAAAGAATCAGTGTCATTTAAAACACGGTTCACGATAAACCCAAAATCACATTCATTAATTATCGGGTTAAAGAACGAGTGTTATTTAAAACACTGTTCACGATAAACCCAAAAATCAATATCAATTCAATTCCAATTAAATATCATTTAATTGGTACACTTCATTAAATCTAAATAAAAAGATTTAATCTTTTCTCAACTGGGTCCAAGAACAGTGTTAGTGAAGACACCATTCACGACAAACCCAAATCACATTCATTAATTATCGGGTTAAAGAACAAGTGTTATTTAAAACACTGTTCACGATAAACCCAAAAATCAATATCAATTCAATTCCAATTAAATATTATTTAATTGGTAAACTTCATTAAATCTAAATAAAAAGATTTAATCTTTTCTCAACTGGGTTCAAGAACGGTGTTAGTGAAGACACCATTCACGACAAACCCAAATCACATTCATTAATTATCGGGTTAAAGAACAAGTGTTATTTAAAACACTGTTCACGATAAACCCAAAAATCAATATCAATTCAATTCCAATTAAATATTATTTAATTGGTACACTTCATTAAATCTAAATAAAAAGATTTAATCTTTTCTCAACTGGGTTCAAGAACGGTGTTAGTGAAGACACCATTCACGACAAACCCAAATCACATTCATTAATTATCGGGTTAAAGAACAAGTGTTATTTAAAACACTGTTCACGATAAACCCAAAAATCAATATCAATTCAATTCCAATTAAATATTATTTAATTGGTAAACTTCATTAAATCTAAATAAAAAGATTTAATCTTTTCTCAACTGGGTTCAAGAACGGTGTTAGTGAAGACACCATTCACGACAAACCCAAATCACATTCGATATTCAATACTAGGCTCTGAATAGAAAATATATCGGCTTATATTCAATATCGAATTCTACGACTAACAGATGTCGTATGGGAAATAACGATTTAAATATATATATCTTTCAAATTTCCATAACAACACCTGTATAATCACGAATCCCAACATCGAAATATTCCGAAGACAATTTCGATTCAATTCCACTCCAATGCAATCATTGGAATTTTGGTTATTTTTAAAACCCTTTTCGAATTCAATTTATTTATTTAAAAATAAATAGAATTATAATCCTAGTTCAAAACTAGTTCATTTCGATAAAAATCTATTTTTATCTTTTCAAATATGGAGTTTTTCATCCCAATTCTTCACAAATCATTTCTTATGATTTTACACAAATTATTACTATTTTTAATAATTTTATCAAGGCCCGTACAGTCGATTTCCATCAATGGCCATCGAACTGCACTTACAGCGACCTTTTTCGAATTTGATTTGGACGTATCTCCAAATCCAACCGTTAGATTTCAAATTTCTAATATTCATTAGAAAGCTCTTTTCGATACGAACCCAACGGTTCCGGTTTTAGGAGAATCCGACGGTCGGATCTCCCGTAATGTCCGTTTGAAATAAATGGTCGAAATTCGCGAACTGCCGCGACGCGGCGCGTTCTATTCAGGCCATTATATTATATATAATATATATAATATATATATTTCGTCGATTTCTATTTAAAACGAATTATATAAATAGTTTTGAATTCGTTTCAAAAACATTTTCAACTTCCATTTCAATTCAAATCAAAATTGAATTCTTCTTTATAAAATCGTTTCAAAATTCATTTCTATTCAATTCAAATTTCAATTCAATTTGAATTCATTTCAATTCGTTTTCAATTCAATTTGAATTCGTTTTCAATTCAATTCATTTCGAAATCGTTTTCAATTCAATTCATTTCGAAATCGTTTTCAATTCAATTCATTTCGAAATCGTTTTCAATTCAATTCATTTCGAAATCGTTTTCAATTCAATTTATTTCGAAATCGTTTTCAATTCAATTTATTTCGAAATCGTTTTCAATTCAATTTGAATTCGTTTTCAATTCATTCATTTCGAAATATTCGATTTCGAAATTACTTTTCAATATTCATTTTAAAATGAATAAAATCGATATAAATATCGTTCACGTCAAAATGGCGTCAATCTAATCAACACGGCTTCATATATTTCTATTTTCAAATATTCCTTATTTTCACGATTGGAATGAGGCCCAATCAATTACCATATAAAGTTAATTATATGGATTTTCCTACAACACATGTATATAATAGCAACGATAAATAATCAACCATCAACCAAAGTGCACTACACTGTATAAGCATCAAATAAAGATATTTAACGCTTATAACAGCATGTCAATCAATCGATCGACATATTTAATCAATCAGGATGAGTGAACTTCATATTTCATCCCAACACCCGTGTGGGGTTTCAAACAATCAAACAAATATTTTATTCGTGCAGTTGGGCGATGTGTGAATTTTATCGACCCAATCAATGTCATTCAAATAAGTGTACATAAACAAACCGTCTGGTTTGTAAATGAATATTTATTTATTCACATTCACGTTAAAAATTATATTTTTAACGATAAAACATTTTATTCCAACATATGAATTTCTATTCAATTCATTTATTCAATAAAAATGATATTTTTATTTTTCTAACATATTTTAGAAAATTTCGGCGGCATAACGGCACGATACTAGAAACGGGACAAGGCCTAGCCTTATCCCCGGTCTAGTGAAGGCCCACGCCATTCACATATCAATTTTAATCAATTTCCAATTCAACCAATCAATCAAATCCAAATCAAATAATCTAACCAACTACACAACCAAACAAACAAGTCCATGGTATGTGGACGGGTGTCGGGTGCTTCTAATAAGCACCGTCTGCATCCTAGTATATATATATAACTAGAAAAATAGAATTTGAGTGAGAAGTTCTCACATATAGCTATCCTAGCTCCACGGCTCTTCATTTGCAGAAGTCTTCGTCGTTTCGCCTTTTTGTCAGCTTCGTCGCCCGTTTTCACTACATATACAAAAATCCCATTTTTACTTCGCTATTCAATATATAAAAATCGAATTTTTATTTCAAAGTTCAATATATAAAAATCGAATTTTTATTTCAAAGTTCAATATATAAAAATCGAATTTTTATTACTATGTCATATAGATAAAAATTATATTTTTATCACGCTATTTTCCATATAAAGATTTCGCCTTTATAAAAATAAAGTTTTCTCCTTATAAAAATCACCACTTTATCTCAACGTATATAAAATAAAAATCAGATTTTTATTTCGTTACATACACAAAGATGATATCTTTATATTCTCTATCCTATAAAGATTATATTTTTAATACTTTAAAAATATAAAAATCATATTTTTAATACTTTAAAAATATAAAGATCATATTTTTACAAAAATATAGATCCCGCCTTTTTCATTTTAAAGATCAAATCTTTTCTTTTACTTTTTCAAGTATAAATCTTTTCTCCTTTTAAAATCTAAATCTTTAATCAGTTTTTTTTTTTTGAAATGCTAATTAAAATTCAGTTTTTAAATGCTAATTAAAATTCAGTTTTTAAATTACTTAAAAAAAATCAGTTTTCAAATTTTAAAATAATCAGTTTTTAAAGCTTAAATAAAAAAAAAAAAAAAAAACAGTCACTTACAGGGGGGGGCTGATGTCGGGTCGGCTGAGGAAGGGCGCGTCGGACCTCCAGCGAGGTGACAGTGGACTCGAAGGGGAAGGGAGCGCACAGGGTGGCGCGGGGCCCCACGGCGGTGCAGGCGGCGGCCAAATCGAATTGGGACTTCACGGTTTCGTGGTGGTTTAATTAGAGGAGGAGGGAGGCAATGGGAGGATCGAGCGTCGGGGGAGGGCTTCGCCGGAGGTGGGCGCCTCCTGGTGGCTGGCGGCGCGTCGAACAGAGGAGCGGCGGCGATTAGTTTTTAGGTTTTCTTCCCTTTTTTTTTTTTTTTTTTTGCTTTCTGGTAAGTGATTCGGGGGGGGGGGGGGGCAATGAAGGAGAAAAGGGGAAAAAGCTATTATTTTTTTTTTCTTTTTAATTAATTAATTAATTAATTTTATCCTAAAGAGTTGACTTTCACATACGACCTCGAAACGAGGCCCACCGCCTGTCGTCCATAGCGTTTTACCCCCATTCCGAACACAATGGGATATGTATCGTAAGCTGGTTTGATCGTTACAATCAGTTTCCGTTGAAATTACATTTTAAATCCTTATATTGAATTTTAAACGTACTTTTCAAATTACCGGGGTCACATACTAACTAGAAAAATTCCAGAAAAATATTTTCTGGTTTCGTATGGACGATACGGTCCTAACAAAACTAGTTTCGTCGAATTCTGAGACCGTTAGAAAAATGGCCAATTTCCAGTCGATTAAAATCAACTAAAACTGGTCAAACGCATTTTCCTTTGCCACGCTCACATATTGATTCGAAAAATTATGAAATTTGAAACCTAGCAATAATTTGACATCACGGACCCAACAAAACTGGTTTCGTCGAAATCCGAGGTCATTTGCAAAATGTCCATTTTTAAGGGCCTGAATTCCATAGCGACTATTCAGAATTTTCAACTGGACATATCTTTTGATTCTCGCTACTAAATTTTGATTTGTCGGATTCGTTGGAAAGATATTATCAATTAGATCCTAATGTTTTTGGTTTCACAAAAATCCGGATTGTTTTGCACCCGGTACATTCATTTGAAGTTTGAAATCGAATTATCGAACTACCGCGCCATTTTCAATTCTATTTATAATTATATATAAATATCTATATTCTAACGACGACGCGTATAATATATACGTTCGAATTCTATTCAAAATAAATTTCTCGTCGATATTATTTAAAATAATCCATTTTAAATAATCAAAATTCGCCAAAATTGCAAAAATAAAAATTTCAAACTGGCTCGCATTTTACGGGTTGTTACAGCCTGAATCCCATAGCGACTATTCAGAATTTTCAACTGGACATATCTTCTGATTCCCGCTATGAAATTTCGATTATTCGAATTCGTTGGAAAGATATTCGCAAAGAGATCCTAATGTTTTTGGTTTCACTAAAATCCGGTTTATTTTGCACCCGGTACATTCAATTGAAGTTTGAAATCAAATTATCGAACTACCGCGCCATTTTCAATTCTCTTTTATAATTATGTATAATTATTTATATTCTAACGACGATCTATATAAATATATTCGTTTGAATTCTATTCAAAAAAAAATTTCTCGTCGATATTATTTAAAATAATTCATTTTAAATAATCAAAATTCGCTAAAATTGCCAAAACAAAAATTTTAAACTGGCCCAGATTTTCGGGTTGTTACATCTGGTCCATAGCCAGAAAACAGTCGACCGCCCAAAAAAGGACCGATCGACCGGTTTTACTGTGTTTGCACGTAACGGCTATTTTTTTGATTCTTTATATTTCCAGAAACTTAACCAGTCGACCGGTGATTTTCAACCAGTCGACCGGTTCCGAACAGCAAGCTTTTTTATGAAGGGTTGCTTCTATTCATCAAAAGTTTTCTCTTCAATTTTCAATGGAAACGGATGCAATCTTTTGTAGAAACTCTTCATGAAGGAATACAACTATTCTACACTATAAATAGACTTGAAATCATACTTTCAAATCACCGATTCTTGGTCTAAATTATGATCTTACTTTCTAAATATTCTTGCATTCTAAAAGCTCTCAAATATTTCAATTTCTTATTGAATCATTGAAATTATTTCATATCTCTTGATTCAATAAGTAATATACTTCCTTAAATCTATGCATTCAAAGTATATACTTGAGGATCAGATTATAAGAAGGGTGTACTACAAGTGACTAGTCCGTGTATTTAAGACACAATATATAGTCAACCATCAACTACTTTGTATTGAAATTCCAGTAAGCCTGTAGTCATTCAAATCAGGTGGGTAAGCTTGTGGCCCGTGAAATCAAGTGGGTAAGCTTTTGGCCCGTGAAAACAAGTGGGTAAGCTTGTGGCCCGTGAAATCAAGTGGGTTAGCTTATAGCCCGTGAAATCAAGTGGTGTGTTCTGAACCTGTTCCTCCAGGTGAAGCGAGGTTGTTGATTAGTGAAAATCCAGAGAGAGGTCTGGGACTGGACGTAGGACGGTGCTCCGAGCCAGTATAAAAATCCCTGGTGTAATTTTCCATTTTTACTGCATTTACTGTTATATATATATATATGTGATTTGTTTTTATTGCATACTTGTGTGTTATACACCATATTACACGATCCTTGTGTGTGTATTATACTCGGCAATTACACGCACGCACTTTCAATTGGTATCAGAGCCTGGTGTTTTGGAGATCGTAACAACATCTTAGAACAAATGGCAATAAAGAAGTCTAGTCAAGGGATTAGAAAGTGGAAGAGCAACAAAGCCGAATTAAGAGAGCAAGGAAACAAATGTCTCATGGCTAAACTCAGATCACAATCGGTATGTACAAATTCTTTATATAAAGATCTTTTGTTAAACCATGAAAAATTGTTGAAAGATTTTAAAAGTTTGAGTAAACTTAATGTAATCATTGTAGCCAGGGCTAAAAATAGTGAGCAAGAAAATTCCAAATTAAAAGAAGAAAACAATTTTTTGGTAAAACAAGCCAAATGTTTTGAAAATATCTTAGAAAAGCTTGTTTCTCAAAAAGATTCCCTTCAAAAAGAAAATGAGCGACTAGAAGATAAAAACAATGTTCTTTTAAAGGAAATCGATCTTTTGCAAAATAGAAATAAATCATTAGAAGATTTTTTAAATAATTCTAGTTCTTTAATTTCGTCTCTTGGAAAAGGGAATGGAGCTCTAACTGAAAAGAATTTGGAATTATCTAAAGAATGTGAAACTTTAAAAGTTAATAATAATATTTTGCAAAATGAAATTTCTGACTCAAAAGAAAAATTACAATCATCTTTATATAATTCAGAATCTCAAACTAGTTATCTCGAAAATGAGAATAGAACTTTAAAAAGGAAGAATTCTGAATTTAATAAGGGTATTAAAGTTTCTTTTGAAAATATCAATCGCGACTATGGAATCAAATGTACAAATAAGTTTGTGAAATTTAATAAAGGTCAAAATGATTTAAACATGATTTTATCTAGATCTCGACCTTTACATGACAAAAGTGGTATAGGATATAATGAAACCAATCATAGAAATAGTAGTAGATATGCTTTTATGTACAATAAGAATATCATTGCTAGTACTAATGCACATCCAAGACCCAATTATTATTGAAATTCGAATACTTCTATGACTAACGGTATTTATAATAAATATAGAAGTACGAAAAGGAATATCGCTAGAGATTACTTAAGTGTTTGGGTTCCTGTAAGTTGGAAAAACCGAGAAAAATATATCGATGATTATTTTGATTCGGTAGTTAATAATGAAAATTTTATCTTTAAAGGTTCCATTAAACCCTCTTGGGTATGGTTACCTTCCATCTAACCGATGGACCCAAACAAAGCAAGTGGGAACCAAAACTATATATGTGTATATTTTGCAGGTACACCACAACAAAGAGAAGGTTATTCGGTATCTCTAAATATCTTTGAAAACTCAGCTTATCAAAGGTGCTATAATTAGTTGTATTCTCTACTACTCTCGATTACTGTGCTTATTATGGTATTTATTCTTTTTAATCGATGACAAAGGGGGAGAATATTCTCTCTTATAATTATTCATATCATTCATGTTACATATACTATCATTTAAAATTATGTGCTTAACATAGTAATAATATATGTGTGCTAACATTTGTAAATGCAGGAATCAGAAGGTAAGATTATTTATATTATGAACTAACAAATGTTGCAGAAATTCGGGGGGAGCTTTATATTTAAAGGGAGAAAATCCAAGGTGTTGTCATCAATCAAAAAGGGGGAGAATGTTGAGACAAGATTTTGATCGATGCCAACATATAAAGGTGCAATGAAGATCATTTCATAGAGATAAAGTTTTTACTTTGAGTCGTGTTAGAAATATGTTAAAATCTATCCTCGAAGTATAACACGAATGCACAAAACAATATCATATCTTTGTTGCTGAAATATGTATATTTGAGGAATTGAAAAGTCACAAAAAAAGCCCAAATGGTCCAGGATCCGACCAGGAAAGAGTGCAGAGTGATATGGACTATGAACCGAGGTTCTCCGGTCCATAGCCAGAAACTGGTCGACCGCCCAAAAAAGGACCGGTCGACCGGTTTTACTGTGTTTGCACATAACGGCTATTTTTTCGATTCTTTATATTTCCTGAAACTTAACCAGTCGACCGGTGATTTTCAACCAGTCGACCGGTTCCGAACAGCAAGCTTTTTTTATGAAGGGTTGCTTCTATTCATCAAAAGTTTTATCTTCAATTTTCAATGGAAACGGATGCAATCCTTTGTAGAAACTCTTCATGAAGGAATGCAACTATTCTACACTATAAATAGACTTGAAATCATACTTTCAAATCACCGATTCTTGCTCTAAATTCTGATCTTACTTTCTAAATATTCTTGCATTCTAAAAGCTCTCAAATATTTCAATTTCTTATTGAATCATTGAAATTATTTCATATCTCTTGATTCATTAAGTAATATACTTCCTTAAATCTACGCATTCAAAGTATATACTTGAGGATCAGATTATAGGAAGGGTGTACTACAAGTCACTAGTCCGTGTATTGAAGACACAATATATAGTCAACCATCAACTACTTTGTATTGAAATTCCGGTAAGCCTGTAGCCGTTCAAATCAGGTGGGTAAGCTTGTGGCCCGTGAAATCAAGTGGGTAAGCTTGTGGCCCGTGAAATAAAGTGGGTAAGTTTATGGCCCGTGAAATCAAATGGGTAAGCTTGTAGCCCGTGAAATCAAGTGGTGTGTTCTGAACCTGTTCCTCCAGGTGAAGCGAGGTTGTTGATTAGTGAAAATCCAGAGAGAGGTCTGGGACTGGACGTAGGGCATTGCTCCGAACCAGTATAAAAATCCCTGGTTTGATTTTCCATTTTTACTACATTTACTATTATATATATGTGATTTGTTTTTATTGCATACTTGTGTGTTATACACCATATTACACGATCCTTGTGTGTGTATTATACTCGGCAAGTACACGCACGCACTTTCAATTGGTATCAAAGCCTGGTGTTCTAGAGATCGTAACAACCTCTTAGAACAAAAGGAAATAAAGAAGTCTAGTCAAGGGATTAGAAAGTGGAAGAGTAACAAAGCCGAATCAAGAGAGCAAGGAAACAAATGTCTCATGGCTAAAATCTGATCACACTCGGTATGTACAAATTCTTTATATAAAGATCTTTTGTTAAACCATGGAAAATTGTTGAAAGATTTTAAAAGTTTGAGTAAACTTAATGTAATCATTGTAGCCAAGGCTAAAAATTTTGAGCAAGAAAATTCCAAATTAAAAGTAGAAAACAATTTTTTGGTAAAACAATCCAAATGTTTTGAAAATACCTTAGAAAAGCTTGTTTCTCAAAAAGATTCCCTTCAAAAAGAAAATGAGCGACTAGAAGATAAAAACAATGTTCTTTAAAAGGAAATCGATCTTTTGCAAAATAGAAACAAATCCTTAGAAGATTCTTTAAATAATTCTAGTTCTTTAATTTTGTCTCTTGAAAAAGAGAATGGAGCTCTAACTGAAAAGAATTTGGAATTATCTAAAGAATGTGAGACTTTAAAAGTTAATAATAATATTTTGCAAAACGAAATTTCTAACTCAAAAGAAAAATTACAATCATCTTTATACAATTCAGAATCTCAAACTAGTTGTCTCGAAAATGAGAATAGAACTTTAAAAAGAAAGAATTCTGAATTAAATAAGGGTATTAAAGTTTCTTTTAAAAATATCAATCGCGACTATGGAATCAAATGTACAAATAAGTTCGCAAAATTTAATTAAGGTCAAAATGAATTAAACATGATTTTATCTAGATCTCGACCTTTACATGACAAAAGTGGTATATGATATAATAAAACCAATCATTGAAATAGTACTAGATATGCTTTTATGTACAATAAGAATATTACTACTAGTACTAATGCTCATCCAAGACCCAATTATTATAGAAATTCGAATACTTCTATGACTAACGGTATTTATAATAAATATAGAAGTACGAAAAGGAATATCGCTAGAGATTACTTAAGTGTTTGGGTTCCTGTAAGTTGGAAAAACCGAGAAAAATATATCGATGATTATTTTGATTCGGTAGTTAATAATGAAAATTTTATCTTTAAAGGTTCCATTAAACCCTCTTGGGTATGGTTACCTTCCATCTAACCGATGGACCCAAACAAAGCAAGTGGGAACCAAAACTATATATGTGTATATTTTGCAGGTACACCACAACAAAGAGAAGGTTATTCGGTATCTCTAAATATCTTTGAAAACTCAGCTTATCAAAGGTGCTATAATTAGTTGTATTCTCTACTACTCTCGATTACTGTGCTTATTATGGTATTTATTCTTCTTAATCGATGACAAAGAGGGAGAATATTCTATCTTATAATTATTCATATCATTCATGTTACATATACTATCATAAATTATGTGCTTAACATAGTAATAATATATGTGTGCTAACATTTGTTAATGCAGGAATCAAAAGGTAATATTATTTATATTATGAACTAACAAATGTTGCAGAAATTCAGGGGGAGCTTTATATTTAGAGGGAGAAAATCCAAGGTGTTGTCATCAATTAAAAAGGGGGAGAATGTTGAGACAAGATTTTGATCGATGCCAACATATAAAGGTGCAATGAAGATCATTTCATAGAGATAAGATTTTTTTCTTTGAGTCGTGTTAGAAATATGTTAAAATCTATCCTCAAAGTATAACACGAATGCACAAAACAATATCATATCTTCGTTGCTGAAATCTGTATATTTGAGGAATTGAAAAGTCACAAAAAAAGCCCAAATGGTCCAGGATCCGACCGGGAAAGAGTGCAGAGTGATATGGACTATGGACCGAGGTTCTCTGGTCCATAGCCAGAAAACGGTCGACCGCCCAAAAAAGGACTGGTCGACCGGTTTTACTGTGTTTGCACATAACGACTATTTTTTTGATTCTTTATATTTCCAGAAACTTAACCAGATGACCGGTGATTTTCAACCAGTCGACCGGTTACGAACAGCAAGCTTTTTAATGAAGGGTTACTTCTATTCATCTAAAGTTTTTTCTTCAATTTTCAATGGAAACGGATGCAATCTTTTGTAGAAACTATTCATGAGGCAATGCAACTATTCTACACTATAAATAGACTTGAAATCAAACATTCAAATCATCAATTCTTGCTCTAAATTTTTATCTTACTTTCTAAATATTCTTGCATTCTAAAACTCTCAAATATTTCAATTGCTTATTGAATCATTGAAATTATTTCATATCTCTTGATTCAATAAGTAATATACTTCCTTAAATCTATGCATTCAAATTATATACTTGAGGATCAGATTATAGGAAGGGTGTACTACAAGTGACTAGTCCGTTTATTGAAAACATAATATATAGTCAACCATCAACTACTTTGTATTGAAATTCCGGTAAGCCTGTAGCCGTTCAAATTAGGTAGGTAAGCTTGTGGCCCGTGAAATCAAGTGGGTAAGCTTGTAGCCCGTGAAATCAAGTGGGTAAGCTTGTGGCCCGTGAAATCTAGTGGGTAAGCTTGTGGCCCGTGAAATCAAGTGGGTAAGCTTGTAGCCCGTGAAATCAAGTGGTGTGTTCTGAACCTGTTCCTCCAGGTGAAGCGAGGTTTTTGATTAGTGAAAATCCAGAGAGAGGTCTGGGACAGGGCGTAGGACGGTGCTCCGAACCAGTATAAAAATCTCTGGTGTGATTTTCCATTTTTACTGCATTTACTATTATATATCTGTGATTTGTTTTTATTGCATACTTGTGTGTTATACACCATATTACACGATCCTTGTGTGTGTATTATACTCGACAAGTACATGCACGCACTTTCACTTAGTGAATTTTTCTCTTTCTAATTTAAGGTTAGGGACTAATGACCGAAATGAGGAATATGTTCTTAAAAGTATTTTAAGATGATAGAGTTTTGAATACTCTTATATGTTAAAATAAGAAGAAGAAATGAGTATTTCAAACATTGGAAATTAGAGAAGGTTTGAATTAATGAATGGCTAATCAAAAGAGTCTAAAATGGTAAAGGATATTAAAATAGTGAATTCAATTTTCTTTGATGGATGAATGGTTATTTTATTTGATAGTTAAATAACCGACTATCAAATCTGGCCTATATGCTTGTTGGGATGGAAAGACCAGGATCGAATATATTCGAAAATCATTCTGAACCAATATATATGTAACGCAGAATATACTGATTGAAGATGGAGTAGTGAAGACCGTGGATCTTCATAAGTGAGAGGACTAATTGTCGAATTCTCTGGAGTTGTGCCTGGAGATATTTTGATGGTGATCCGATCGTGGTTGAAATCGACGGATTACAAGGATTACTCACTACTGATCCATTGGGTGATTCCTAGGATGTGGTAGGAGGGTGCCTTTGGTTCATCCTATTCCTAGATGACTCGTATGGACGATGTGAATGTGGACAGATGTTCAAAAGCGAATTGACCTCAAGCCTCATCAGTTGGGAAATGACAGAAATCAGGCAGGCAACATGGCTTAATGGGTCGCCCCCATTAGGGTGTATAATGACCTATCTAGATAAAAATTAATTTCCTTCTTTATTCTATTTGATGTTATCCCTTTCGGGAAACGGTGGTTTGAGCCCAACCGTTGGTGATATACATTCGATACACTCAAGCAAAATGAGTAGACGGTCATGTGTGGCTGAGTTGCAAGATGTTCTTGTTGAACTCCAGCGTATCCCATCTAGAGTACATAGATCGGAAGCTGGTTCCATACCTTTTCATAGTAGGAAATTCAATCTCCATTAAGAGGCCAGAGTTTTCAATTTTATATCATATATGTAGAGCGTGAGATGCAAACGTTCTACTAGATGATTATTTATTTGATCTAGACATTATCATAATATCAGAATAATTATGATTTCAAATAAATGGTTTGGGTAGTCGTAAGGTAAAAACCGTCCGTGTTTATGTGTGGATTGGTCTTACGATTATCCTTTTCTTTCGAAATTGTTTTTAGCATTAAAATCAAGTTGGATGATACCAATAATTTAATGAGTTTTTCTCACGCTGGTTCACCAGACTGACATGTTGTGTTTGTAATTCTCGTGCCAGTCTGAGTTATAGGTTCAGGATAAGATGTTATGAATTCTAGGAGATGAGCTGGAGGAAACCAGACGTGTGATATATATAGTTATTATCCCGTTGTTTGCTGTAAATATGGACAGACTATTATAACTATCCAGATGACATAAATATCCGCTGTACTCTGATAACTGTATGTATTATTTCAAGTTTTTCAATAAAAAATTGTTTATGTATTATATTTTATTCCGCTGCAATGTGAGACTCTGATATTGTGGTTAGTTGTTCTACTTTCTTTTCTTCTACTCTAATCTTTTTTTCTTATCTTTTTCTCATCCTTTAATTTCTTTCTATTAGTTTTCTTGGTTTTTGATACTTGAATCTGGACACGGGATTTATTAGTTTCTGAATTCAGGAGTCAAAATTTCGGAGACGTTACAGTTGATATCAGAGCAATGGTTTAGGAATAATTTTGGCTCTGTGGTTTAACTTGATAGAGATGGGGTTAGTAATACCCTAGATTGAGCTGAGTGTATATATTGGACAGCGTATTTGTATATTTTATAAAACTGTTTTGTATTGTGTCACTTGATCGGTTCAATTTTGAACTGGAAACTGATACAATATTGTTTTGAAAAGTGGGTAAATGAAATAATTTTGCCCAAATTATATTTTTATAGAAATGAAATATTTTTTTATCAAATTATTGTTGGTATTTGATTGATTGATTCAACTAGTATTATGAAACTGAAATGGTTAAGTATAACCAGAAGATGAAATAAATAATTATTGAAATAAAAATCCAAATGTGAAGTTAAGAAAAAAATCCAACATAATGAATTATATGGATTGTAATTTGATTAAGTTAAAATAGATTGGATTGAAATTGAAACCATATTGAACTAAAATGAAGTATTAAACAAATATGGAATAAGGATTTCTTGGATTCAAGTTGAAATATATTGAATGTTGACAATATAAAAAGAGCTCGACACATACAGTTGGAATGTATCGAGTGGAATAAGAAGTGAATTAAAATAAATCAAATTCAAGTAAGAATAATTGAATATGACTTAAAATATTATACAAATGAGTTGGATTATGAAATCAAATTTCGAAGTGTGTGTATATATTGAATAGTGAATACAGACTTGAATTGTATAAAATCGAGTTGAATAGAAAATGAATGAAGAATTAATTGAATTAAGAACTCAAGTGTAAATTTAAATGAACTTGTAAATTAGAAACTAAAACTGGAACTTGGGCTATAATTAAAAGTTGACTTGTTGTAAACAAATATGTATATATATTTGAACATGGTTGTTTAAATTGTCACAAGTTAAGCAAGAGAACCAAGTAACGGATAAATTAGCGAATTGAAAAAAAAAAGTTAAATTGATTGTGATCGAATAGAAATGGAAGTGTATGTGATTGAACAGGTTTATTGGATAGAAGCAAGTGTAGAGAATAAATATGAGATGCCCGACCAAAAAGGTACATGTTTTATTCAATATGGGATTTTCTGAGCCTATTTGGCAAGGCGCTTGGCTTTTTAATTTTCTTTTTGATTGGGGAAGGCCCAAAGAGGCACTTTGTAGTTGTACCGATCAGCCCGTACAAAGGAGGTGCTGGCGAAATATTTCGAAAATTTAGGGAGTTAGAAAAACTTTCAACATTTTGGGAAAAAAAAATTAACAAAAAGTTAATCGAAGTTAAGGATTAATGAGTGAGATTGGAAACTAGTAGGATGGTTGAGTAGTAACCATGTTGAAGTGAGCGTTAAGTTGTATGAGTGGATTGGGAGAAGTTAATAAGCTATAGCTATTTTTCCTACATAGTAATTTCGGGGACGAAATTCTTTTAAGGGGGAAAGAATGTAACATCCCGCATTTCTATCGATTTTTATTTGAATATTTAAATTAGTTTAAATACTGAATTAGCAATATAAATGAATTTTTATATTAATTAAAATGAATTTGGAAATGTATATATAAATATATATATATTTAATAAATATATATATATATATATATTAAATACAAACGAGCTCGAAATGGCACGGTAGTTCGTAATATTTAATTAGAACTTCAATTGAGCGTACAAAATCCGTTATAAGTTGGAATTCGCTAAACCAAGAAATATTTGGATCTATTGAATTAAAATTTTGTAGCGGAAAAGAAAAATCAAGATTTCGTATTCTATACTGAGAGTTATGGCCAAATCAAATTTTCGAATAGTCGCTGTGAAATCATTTATAAACCATAATGATTTATTTAATCAATTAAATTGATTTTAAACCAATTTAATATTATTTTAACTTGAAAATATAATATCGAGATTTAAATTCATATTAGTTGTGATGACCCCAAACCTCATACGACGGTGGCAAGGGTAATCTTTGGAATATAACACATAAACGGATAATAGCAGAATAGAAATAAATAAATACACCAAATAATGTACAATAGAATACACTGGGTAAACGTAATCATCAGAATTACATAGTATACAGGATCATACTTAGTACAAATAGAGTTCAGCAATACACAAATGTCTACAGCAGAAAATAAACATAATATGTACAATAGGAGCTGAATAGAATAAAAAGAGTTAAATGATAAAATCCATCTTCAGCTCCAGCTATCCAGAAAGAGCCTGCTAAAACCTAAACAAAAGGCTGCCCATGTAGAAAAGGGGCACCCGAGTTTGCAAGTGAAACAAACTACAAGTCAGTCATGGGACTGGTATGAGAAATCTACTTAACACATTTTATAATATGGCTAATCACAAAACCACGCCACTTTCGCGGAACGGGTTTACTCCATTGGATTGTCAGTGCTTTAAAATAAGTAAATCTTTTATACATCGCAATGCTTTTTATAAAAATGAAGCCATTATAAGACTCAGTTCCCATCACACAATGCAACGCAAAACGGAGGATAGAGTTTTACCTTATAATGACCAAAATATGCTTGATACGAATAAAACAAAAGAATTTGATATTATTACTAGTGTTTATAGGTCTCAAAAACAATTTCAATCATAACTATCAATCATATACGGCATGGGTACCATATATCATGTCGTCATATATATATATATATATATACAATCAAAACCGCATGGTGTCGTATTTGGAAATTGGATTTCCATCATGAACAAAGGCAGAAGATAGTCCTTACCGAATTCGAGGCTGTCTAGCCCGAGTCCCAGGGCTAGTACTCAATCAAATCCTTGGATCGTCAGGGCCGGTCCACCGATGTGGATTAAAATGCCTGAACACTAAATTTCCCCACCCTTTGGGGCGTAAATGAGCCAACGAATGACTCCATCGACTTCACATAGTCACCGATATATCCGAGGCGCCTCGCAACAGCAACAACCACACAGGTGAAAATAATATATATGTCATCCAGTTTAAGCACTGACACCACCTCTAGCTAGAAAGAAACGCATGTCCTCCCTGAGGTCCTCTCCCGTTTCTGGCTCATACCGGGATGTGAGGCTCGCGAATTTGCGTTATACACAAAGCTATGCCACACAGGTCGTGCTTTGATCATCAACCACAAGACTTTGCTTTTCAACAGAAGCCTTGGTCATTTGCCACTTGGGCGTGCCACATAGGCAATTCACGCTATGCGACTGATTTCTATCGATATATACCCTCTGAGCTCGTACTTCTCAGAGAAGGACGTTAAGTAAGAGAATAAATTATCCGCTGCCAAACAGATATATATTTAATAGAGATCAATCATCACAGAACAAAATCAATGTCGGACACACAGTCCATTTGCAAGTTCGTTCTGGGTCTGAACGAAACCGGAGGCACTATATACCTCGCATACCCATCGATCTCCAAGCACATCTGGACGATCACCACTTATTATTTATATTTCGGGATGCCTCCCAATCAAGACATCGGTTACCATCCAACCGAGGTGAAGATCTCCGATCTTCAACCACCGTCTTCATCATCGACTTCTTATCGTCGATCAATTATTTGATATGAGATTTAACTTGGCCGTTTCAAATAATTCACGTATATTTAGAATTTAAATCAATTCATTTCAATGGTTAAATTATTCGACAACAACTCACGCCAAAACACATTCAACCATCAAATATCCACTAAACCGGGTCAATTTGGTTTATTTCCATTCCATATCGTTAATAATATTTTATAACGATTTACCGCTATTTTTATTTATTTAAAAATAGCCAATTTATTCAAACGACGATTCAGGCCATAACGCGGCCGTGGCGCTGTTTTTCTTCAGATTTGATTTACACATATCTGAAAATCTAACTGTTAGATCTTCACAAATTTTATATCATTAGAAAGATCTTTTCAAAATGAATCCAACGGTTTCAGTTTTGGGAAAATCCGACGGCCGGATCTCCCGGTACACTCGTTTGAAGTTTCGATTTCAAAATACAAACTGCAGCGTCGTTATTCGATTTAATTTAATTATATATATATAATCGATTCTGGCGCTGTTTTTCTTCAGATTTGAATTAAACATTCCAGACAATCCAACCGTTGGATTTTCACAAAGTGGGTATCGTTGGAAAGATATTTCCAAAACGAACCCAACGGTTTTGGTTTCGGGAAAATCCAATGGTCGAATCTCCACACTAATCATTTGGAATCACGGTTTCAAAACACGAACTACAGCTTCGTTATTTGATATATTTTAATTATATTAATATCTATATATAAATATAATCGATTCTTCGACCTCAAAACCATTTTCACTTCACATATTCGATTAAAATTATATTTTTATCCAACGGATATTTATTTCAACGCATGAATTTTGTTTATTTTATTTCCACACAGGAATTTCTATTCAACACATGAATTTTATTTATTTTATTTCCACACAAGAATTTCTATTCAACACAAGAATTTTATTTCAACATTCAACACATGAACAGTTTCTATAGTTTATATATATATAATAAAAATGTGATTTTTATTGCAAAACAATTTATTACCGAACAATTTATTTCAAAATACGATTGTTTTGTATAGTTTATATATATAATAAAAATGTGATTTTTATTGCAGAACAATTTATTTCAAAACACGGTTATTTTATATAGTTTATATATATAATAAAAATGTGA
This sequence comes from Allium sativum, assembly GCA_030737875.1. Classification (NCBI taxonomy): domain Eukaryota; kingdom Viridiplantae; phylum Streptophyta; class Magnoliopsida; order Asparagales; family Amaryllidaceae; genus Allium; species Allium sativum. Next base: position 275,789,735 of record CM060926.1, on the reverse strand, counting down.
TTTTTATTGCAAAACAATTTATTTCAAAACACGATTATTTTATATAGTATATATACAGAAGGTAAAAATGTTATTTTTATCTTTCAAAGAATTTATTCAATAACGAACTCCATTCAACACATGAATTTCTATTCAACACATGAATTTCTATTCCAACATTCAACACATGACTTAATTTCAACATTCAACACATGAATATAAATCAAACACAGAAATATTTCATAAAATTTCAGCAGCATAACGACAGGGTAGTTAAAACCGGGACCGTCCATAGTACGGCTCCTCGCTCTACCTTAAAACCTTGCGGTTTTTGACAATGGGGATTTCATGCATCTAGTTCGCACGCAGGCGGCATGTTTATTTTTTTCTTTTCCACAAACTAATCCTATGTGGTTTCAACCAAATAATTCTCAACCACAAACGGGTATTTTTCAACCATAATCAATCAATTTCAACCATAAACAATTCTAATGTCGTGCCACACAGGCAATTCACGCTATGTGACTGATTTCTATCGATATATAACCTCTGAGCTCGTATGTCTCAGAGAAGGGCGCTAAGCAAGAGAATAAATTCACTACCGCCAAACAGTTATATATTTAATAGATATCAATAAGCACAGAACAAAATCCAATGTCGGACGCACAGTCCATTTGCAAGTTCGTTCTGGATCTGAACGAAACCAGAGGCACTATATTCCTCGCATACCCATCGATCTCCAAGCACGTCTGGATGATCACCACTTACTATCTATATTTCGGGATGCCTCCCAATCAAGATGTAACAACCCGTATTTTCAATAACCTGTTATAACGTAAATCGAGGCAGAATTTAATTTATAAATCTGAATCAAGGGAAACGGGCTATGCCATTGCGTTCGTCTCGGAAAAATACGCGAAATAGAGTCCGAGTTTTCGAAAATCGGAGTCCGTATGACCCGATTAAGGCCCAATGAAGTTTTCAGAAAATTTCAAGTTCAAAACAGATTTGAATTTCAAGTTCAAATTTCGGATTTCGGGCCTGGAAGGCTAGGCGGGAAATTTCCCGCCAAGCCAATCAAGTCGACAGGCCTTTCGACTTGGCAGTCGACTTGGTTGTACCCAAGTCGACAGCCCTGTCGACTTGGCTGTGGACTTGGTTCAGCCGGGCAGTTTTGCCTGGTGCACCATTTTGGGGTTTTGGTTAGGTTTTGGGGCCAGATTCGGTTTTAAGGGCTGAGATTAGAATTAGGGTTTAATCCTAAGGTTGAAACTAATCCTAATCTCTATAAATAAGCCCCTAACCTAACCCTAAATCATCATTATTCATTCAAGTAACTAAACTATGGCAAAATCATTCCTCTCATGGCCTCCACTCTCTTCATAAAATTCTAAGTTATTTCTATGAGAGATTTTCCATGCTTACAAGTGTTTTCAAGCTTGTATGAGTGTCATTAGCTTGCATTCAAGTCAAGTTTCCATATTTACATCATAAAGCAAGGGTTTTGATCATTTTGGCTCAAGAGTTTTTCTATTGGAGCTTGCATTTTGGGTTTATTTGATTGCATAAGGGCTTTGTCTCAATCTATATATATTTTTGTGTCTTCATAAGCATTGTAAGCCCTTTTTTACTTTCATATTTAAACTCTAAAGTTAATGAATGATGCAAGTTGTGTTTGATCATTATGATATGCAAGTTTATCATGTTATGTTATGCAAGTATGCCATGTTATGATATGCAAGTTTACCATGTTATGCTATGCAAGTATGCCATGTTATGATATGCAAGTTTACCATGTTATGCTATGCAAGTTTGCCATGTTATGATATGCAAGTTTACCATGTTATGCTATGCAAGTTTGCCATGTTATGATATGCAAGTTTACCATGTTATGCTATGCAAGTTTGCCATGTTATGATATGCAAGTTTATCATGTTATGTTATGCAAGTTTGCCATATTATGATATGAAAGTTTATCATGTTATGTTATGCAAGTTTGCTATGTTATGATATGCAAGTTTGCCATATGATATGCAAGTTATGTTATGGTTGATCATTTTGCTCATGTTATCATGTTATGCAAGCTTATCTTGGGTTTATGAGTTTAAAGCTTCAAGCTTTATGCTAAAGGTTGCATTTTGGCAACATGTAAGTTATCATATCCCTTATGATAACTTGCATGTGAGGCTAAATACGAACTTATGGCAACTTCTACATGTCATTTATCACCATGTATCACTTATATGCTAAGTTTGGTTTTATGCATACTTTTGAGGCCTAATGATGCAATATGCAAGTATATGAACATATGTACATTTCATATGCCACCATGTTAAACTTGTGGCTTCAACACCATTTGTCATCTTTATGCCAAGTTCCCTCTTTCTATCCTTTATGCGCTATTGCGATTATGTAAGCGATGGGATTGCGTTTGGGGTTGGGTAAACTTAAAAGACATGAAAACATAAAATTGGGAATTTACCTATTAAGTTAGGTCTACCCATTGGGAATTTACCTATTAAGTTAGGTCTACCCAAATTCTTGAAAACTTGTAATGTGTTTTGGAAACATGATGGACATGACACTTAGAAAATATAAGTGCGACCAACTCGAGGTTGGGTTGAGTTTGTAGCGTAAAACTATCCGGAACCGACCGGCTTAACTAGTTGCTACAAACAATAGGACCCAATGTGAGAAGTTGGTCATGTTGTACCTTGAACCCGAGGTTAGACCAAGTTGTGGTGTAAAGCTACCCGGACCCGCCCGGCTTAACTAGTAACCACAACAAGGTCTAATGTGAGAGGTTAAGGCACATTAAATTAATTAATGCCTCATGATTAGGGTTAAGTCATGGTCCACTTAATACTTAACCAATTTGGGCTTGGTGGATTAATCAGGGTTAAGTCGTGAACCCATCGTTACACTTAACCAAGTTAATCCATGATTAGTAAAAGGGTTAAACCGTACTTAACCCACTAGAAAATCCTAGCAATGGGGGTCCACTCCAGCAGTAATCCCAAGTTTGTATCATTAAGACCCTAGGGACTAGGCTAGGGTGGGGGCACGATTACTGGACTTGAGGTAAGTGACCAAAAACGACGGCAGAGTGGTACGCCGATGTAGTTCCTGACGGACTATGGTCGTGCACGTAGTCCGTATTTGGAGAAGTCAAGTATGGGTACCAGTAGATCTAAGACTGTGCACTTATGTTTATGGTGTCCAGGGGTTGACACCCTAGGGCTTGATGCACCCGACGGGAGACCCGGCACAGTCCGACTACAATTATGTTTGGGCCGTATTGACACCAACACGTGACGAGTTAGGCTTAGGGAGCCGATCGATTAGACCGTTTGGTTGGACCTCGTATTAGGGTCATTTCATGTTATTGGGTAAAAGCTTGGGCCAAGGGATCAATACTTGTTTATTCAAGTCATGTTAGTTTGCTAGTACACCTGTGGTGCAAAACCTTAATCGTGATTATGCGATGACACCTTTTTATCTATCATGTCAGTATGTAGTTATCCTTATGTTCATCCCTGCTTCTCATGTTAGTTAACTTTATCAGTTTACATTGATTGTAGTAGGGCTTACTCAGTCTTTTTGACTGACCTGTTTTCTTTCGCCTCTTTTCTTCCGTTCCCCCCCCCCCCCAGGTTCCCAGGGTGGGAATATTGGAGCTTAGCTTGGATTTCTGATCGCTTGCTTGTGGGATTTAGCTCATGTACGATTTGACATGAAGCTAGCTATGGTTATCACTTATTTTGGGGATAGTACTTATGTATTTCAGTTTTTCAGTGGTGTTGTTTTTATCTAGACTTGTTTATTTGGAAAGTTGACATTATGCTGTACGAGACTTGTTTTGAAATAGTTTGAAATCTTCCGCTGTTTTACTTATCTTATTTACTCTGTTTACATATATACATACGTTCTTGTTCTGCCTTGATATATCATTATGCATGTTTACCCGATTCAAACGCCCTTCCAAAGTCAGAGTGCTTGCAAGAGCCACCCTGGTGGAGGTGGGGTGTTACACAAGACATCAGTTACCATCCAACCGAGGTGAAGATCTTCGGTATTCAACCACCGTCTTCATCATCGACTTCTTATCGCCGATCAATTATTTGAAATGAGATTTAACTCGGCCTTTTCAAATAATTCACGTATATTTAGAATTTAAATCAATTCATTTCAATGGTTAAATTATTCGACAACTCATGCCAAAACACATTCAACCATCAAATATCCACTAAACCAGGTAAATTCGGATTATTTCCATTCCATATTGTTTATAATATTTTATAATGATTTATCGCTATTTTTATTTATTTAAAAATAGCCAATTTATTCAAACGACGCTTCAGGCCATAACGCGACTGTGTCGCTGTTTTTCTTTAAATTTCATTTACACATATCTTAAAATCTAAACGTTGGATCTTCACAAATTTTATATCATTAGAAAGATCTTTTCAAAACGTATCCAACGGTTTCAGTTTTGGGAAAATCTGACGGTTGGATCTCCCGGTACACTCGTTTGAAGTTTCGATTTCAAAATATGAACTACAGCGTCGTTATTCGATTTAATTTAATTGTATATATATATATATAATCGATTCTGGCGCTATTTTTCTTCAGATTTGAATTAAACATTCTAGACAATCCAACCGTTGGATTTTCACAAAGTGGGTATCATTGGAAAGATATTTCCAAAGCGAACCCAACAGTTTCGGTTTCGGGGAAATCCAATGGTCGGATCTCCCGCACTAATCATTTGAAATCACGGTTTCAAAATACGAACTGCAGCTTCGTTATTTGATATATTTTAATAATATTTATATCTATATATAAATATAATCGATTCTTCGACCTCAAAACCATTTTCATTTCACATATTCGATAAAAATTATATTTTTATCCAACAGATATTTATTTCAACTCATGAATTTTGTTTATTTTATTTCCACACAGGAATTTCTATTCAACACATGAATTTCTATTTAACACATGAATTTTATATATTTTATTTCCACACAGGAATTTCTATTCAACACATGAATTTCTATTCAACACATGAAGTTTATTACAACATTAAACACATGAACAGTTTCTATAGTTTATATATATATATAATAAAAATGTGATTTTTATTGCAAAATAATTTAGTTCAAAATACGATTGTTTTATATAGTTTATATATAATAAAAATGTGATTTTTATTGCAAAACAATTTATTTCAAAATACGATTATTTTATATTGTTTATATATATAATGAAAATATGATTTTTATTGCAAAACAATTTGTTTCAAAACACGATTATTTTATATAGTTTATATATATAAGGTAAAAATGTTATTTTCATCTTTCAAAGAATTTATTCAATACACGAACTCCATTCAACACATGAATTTCTAATCAACACATGAATTTCTATTCCAACATTCAACACATGACTTTAATTTCAACATTCAACACATGAAATTAAATCAAACACAGAAATATTTCAGAAAATTTCGGCAGCATAATGGCAGGGTAGTTAAAACCGGGACCGTCCCTAGTACGGCTCCTCGCTCTACCTTAAAACCTTGCGTTTTTGACAATAGGGATTTCATGCATCTAGTTCGCACGCAGGCGGCATGTTAATTTTTTCTTTTCCATAAACTAATCCTATATGGTTTCAACCAAATAATTCTCAACCACAAACGGGTATTTTTCAACCATAATCAATCAATTTCAACCACAAACAATTCTAATCAACCATTCGCTATCAACCAATTTTCACACCAATCACAACCAATAAATATCGTCCATGGTTTGTAGACGAGGGCCGTGTATATATATATATATATATATATATATATATATATATATATAAGTATATTTCACTTCTATTTCAACACACATATAATTTTTACAACGCATATATAACTTATACATCGCACATACAACTTATACAACGCTTATACATGAGGTTTACAACGCTTATATAACTCATACTTCGAATATATAATTTATACATCGTCATTTCCATATCGTTTATAATTTAGAAATCTCACATTGGGTTCCACTCCACCAAAAATTGCAGAAGGCTCAGAAAAATATCCGGTCTCTTCTAGAATGTAGAAGGCGTCCACATGAGTCCACTGTCTCTAGTTTTACTAAATTTTGTCAACAAATGAAAAAGATATGATTTTTACAGTGAAATCATAAACTGTAGCACTTTAAAGTGCTATAGAATAGTTTAAAATAAAATAGGCCGTTACCTCTCAGAAATCGTTCAAAACTAGGTCTAGCTTTATCAATTAATCCACGAAGCTATAGCACGATCGGACCATCAGCGTTGAAGAGGCAGGAGAGGGCTTCCCACGCCTACCTGAAACGTCGAGCTCGGATCTCTGATGGTGGCGCAAGGAGGTGCAACGCGGCGGCTATTCCCTGGCCCGATTCTCGAGACACGCAGCGCGATGGCAATCGAAACTAGGATGAATTTAAAGAGCTCGGGAAGATCTACAAAAACTTCCACTAGAGAGGGGTCTGAAGATGGACAGAGCGGTTGTAAATCGACTGGGAAGATTGGAAGTGGCTTTCGCCGTTTAACATGAGCAGGGAGAGAGAATATCGGGGGAGAGAGAGAGTGAGCTGGACCATAGATTTTTTTATATTTTTATATTTTAAAATCCAAAAATACCCCTTATCTCATACGAACTCTAATCCAAACCCAACGACTGTCGTCCTTAGCTAAATACCCCCATTTTGAACATAATGGTATTTGTTTCAAAGGCCCATTCGACTGTTTCAGTCATTTTTCCTTCAAATTAAAATATAAAACATTCAATATTTAATTTGAACGTACGTTTCAATTTTTCGGGGCCACACACTGATTCTAAAAATTCTCGAAAAATAAATCTAGCTATGTTTTGACGATACGGTCCAACAAAACTAGTTTCGTAGAATTCTAAGACCGTTTGAAAAATGGCCATTTCTGGTCGATCCCTTTTAACTGTAATTAACCAAACACATTTTCCTTTTCCACGCTCACATACTAACTTCAAAAATTATGAAATTTGAAACCTAGCAATAATTTGACATCTCAGATCCAACAAAAGTGGTTTCGTAGAATTCTGAGGTCGTTTACAAAATGGCCATTTTCACGGGCTATATAAATTCTACAACGACCTTTCTGAAAGTTTATTCGGCGATAACTTTTGCTTCCCGCTACGAAACTTCGATTTTTCAGATTCATTAGAAAGATATTCACTAACAGATTTAAATATTTTTTGTTTCACTAAAATCCGTTTTGTTTTGCTCCCTGTACAGTCAGTAAAAGTTTGAATTCAAATTTTGAAACTACCACGCCATTTCAGGCCTTATTTATATTTGGAAATAATTATATTCATTTTCAAACATCGATTCAAACTTACTTTTCGTTGTTATAATTCAAAATATTTATTTTAAATATTTTAAATTCACTAAAATAGCCAAAATAAAAATTTTTAATTGGCTCAGATTTTCCGGGTTGTTACATTAGTTCATTCTGGAGTTGTATAAATTCGGTTTGTAAGAATATATGATAATAATAGTTTATTTATTATTATTGGGTCAATTTATATTAATTGAATTTAATGTTAAAATCATCATTTAAATTAATATCTTCTGTATGTGGTCGAACAGGACCGTGGAAAATGTTCCAGTGTGTTCAGAATAGAGGTAGAACCCTAGGAACGTCTTTTGTTGTGTTCAAATAGGGGTTCAGAATCGTAATATCCCTTAAGTTGAAGACATCGTATCATGTATGATCAAAATAAAATTAAATAAAAACAAAAATATAGGGGACGACTTTGTTTACGCAGGCTACTCTGTTAAGTTTAGCATCCTCTCTTTTCAACTCTCACATCTCTATTTTCCTTCGCCGTGAAGTCTTGAACAAGGACATTGTAACCTATTCTACATCTATAAGCTACGTGAGTCAATGTTGATTCAATCCTACATCATCCGTCTATATAACGAGCCTTAAAATCAGACCAATGAAGGAAACCCAATTCCATTTCCACTAGTTCATTTACTTTCTTTAGAAACTCACGAATTTTTTTCTTTGATCTAACTAAAATATCAATAAAAAGCTATAAAAACCAAATTGCAATTCGCGATTGAAAGCCACTGATTCTAGAGCTCAAAGCAGCGTTGGAACTCGCGAATTAAGTCAGAGATGGATGGGAAGTCGCTGCGAGGTGGAGGAGTTCAAACATGGTGAAGTCGATCTGGAATAGTTTGACAGAGTAGTTCGAACGATTGGACGCATGTGCGGTCTATTGATTTTGGGGTTCAACAGTATGGAATTCGAACTATTATTTTTGGTTGTGAATGAAGAAGGAGATTTGATTTGTTTTTTGGAGTATGGTACGATACTGGGTTGCTAAGTGTACGTGTTGTAGGGAAGAGGACCGAGGGATATCCTAAATTGCATTTTCTGATAATGATTTGAGGGTGACTGTAGGCGTTAGGATGTGGGGATTTGGGGACTGCGAATTTGTGGAGGATGAAGTAGCTTTCTAGATGAGTTTGATGCGATTGTAGATAATGGAGAAGTCTGACCTTTTGTTTTTGGAGATGGTGTTAGAATTTGATACTGTAAAGGATGAACAATGATGATGGGTTAAAGTTTGAAGTTTGGGCGAGGTGAAATGGGATGTTGAATTGCGATTTGGCAGTGGGAATTAGAAGTTTGGTTTGTATTCTTTTTCTAGTAATGAACTTGTTGCAATAGTGAGGATGAGCCGATGGGTTTAGGGCCTTATGGTATTGAAGTCATTTGGTAGTGTGGCAGTAGTTCAACAACAGGCAAAGGGGATGAATGTTGAATGGAAGAAAGGCGGTTGTCAACAACATATAAGTTTTTAAATAGATTTAAAATGCATAGATTAAAGATAATTATTCATTTTAGTAGTTAGTTAAATTTATAATAACTTAATCGATTTATAAAATAAAATAAATCGTAGGCGATAAATTTATTCAAGACAAGGAAGTAGCTGAGTAGCTGAGACGATATGGAAATTAAATGGAATATTCAGAAATGGAAAAAATCGAGGTTAAACTCATTCAGTAATTTATTGGGAGCTATTTTTAATAGTTCAAAAATTTATTTTATTGCTTATTGGCTGATAATTGAATGATAAAAAGTGATAGTATATATAATAGTATGGTGATGGGTGATTGGATTCCCGGAGTACCGTTAGCGGATGCCCGCAGTACCATTAGCGGATGATTTCCCTATGCGCCCCACAATATATATAGTGGATGACCTTCTATACCATGATATCCTGCCTCGAAGCAGGATGAGAATTATTATTGTTGACGAATGTCTGTTGATGCAGGAAAAACAGGTTGGAGGAATCCAGCTGGATTCCTTACATTCAAATTGTTTGTTTTCACATATATACTGATATATGCTCTGTTTATAACCTGTGATAGTTTAAAATATACTTGGATGTGTTGGTAACACTAGTTGTTGATTTTGGATATTTTAAATATCTTAAATAATGATATACAGATTTCAAAATAGAAACTGAAATATAAAGAGGTCTAAAAAGAAAATATTTTAAGTAGAAATGTTTATCTAGAACCTGAATTAAACAGAATTTAAAAATAAAATATTTGTTTAAAACAAATAGTTTAAAAGGGCGATTTTATAAGAGACGTTATAAGAAGTGGAATAATTATTATTATTTGGGAAAAAGGTAAATTATGTGTATTTGGAAATAAATGGAAAATGAATATAAAATTCAATATTTAAAAAGATTGGAATTTCCCATTTGCAAGGAAAATATAAAAGAGATTTTATAACTCTACAATTAGAAGTTATAAGTGGATTGAAACTCAATGTTCAACTATAAACATCGAATTTAACTAATTAAGTCAAGTAAGTTGTATTAAGTAATATTATTCACAATTCAAGTGAATAAGTGTTTAAAGTAAATTATTTATGAAAATAAGGATTTATTTGAAGTAAGTCGGGAAGGGTTTTAAATTATAAATTCTAATTAGATTTAGTTCGCACTAATTTGAACAATATAATATAGATTATATTAAAGAGTTTTATATAAGATTTATAGATAATATTTTTGAATAGTAAGAATTGACATATGATATTTATATATGGATATTTTTATAGAATGAAGTTATTAAGATAAACCGAGATAAGTTGTAAAATTATAAATGTGTTTATAAAGAATATTTTTGGGAATATTCAATAATGGTTTTGTAAATCATATTTAAGTAAAATATTTGAATTGGAGATAAAAATCTCGTTTGAAGCGATAATGAATAATTGGAAATTTTTATTCATTAGAAGACAAGAAATGAAATTCAAGAAATTAGAAATTGACTGGAGATTAGTGAGCTGAACAGTTTTCTAAGTAACAATCTGATGTTGGTTTCGACCTTCGGGGTTGGTATTTAGGGAAATTTTCTTTTTCTAGGTTAAGGTTAGGGACTATTGACCGAAATGAGGAATTTGTTCTTAAAAGTATTTTGAGATGATAGAGTTTTGAATATTCTTATATATTAAAATAAGAAGAAGAAATGAGTATTTCAAATATTGGAAATTAGAGAAGTTTTGAATTAACGAATGGTTAATCAAAAGAGTGTAAAATGGTAATGGATATTAAAACAGTGAATTCAATTTTCTTTGATGGATGAATTTTTGTTTTATTTGATAGTTAAATAATCGACTATTAAATCTGGCCCATACGTTTGTTGGGACGGAAAGACGGGGATCGAATATATTCGAAAACCATTCCGAACCAATAAATACGTAACGTAGAATATACTGATTGAAGATGGAGCAGTGAAGACCGTGGATCTTCATAAGTGAGAGGACTACTTGTTTAATTCTCTGGAGTCACGCCTGGAGATATTTTGATGGTGATCCGATCATGGTTGAAATCGACGGATTGCAAGGATTGCTTACTACTGATCAATAGGGTGATTCCCAGGATGTGGTAGGAGGGTGCCTTCGGTTCATCCTGATCCTGGATGACTCGTATGGACAATGCGAATGTGGCTAGATGTTCAAAAGCGAATTAACCTCATGCCCCATCAGTTGGGAAATGACAGAAATCGGGCAGGCAGCATTGCTAAGCGGGTCACCCCCATTAGGGTGTATGATCACCTATCTGGATAAAAAATAATTTCCTTCTTTATTCTATTCGATGTTGTCCCTTTCGGGAAACGGTGGTTTGAGCCCAACCGTTGGTGATATACATTTGATACACTCAAGCAAAATGAGTGGTCGGTCATGTGTGGCTGAGTTGCAAGATGTTCTTATTGAACTCCAGTGTATCCCATCTAGAATACGCTGATCGGAAGGTGGTTCCATACCTTGTCATAGTTGGAAATTCAATCTCCAATAAGAGCCCGCGGTTTCAGTTTTATATCACATATGTAGAGCGTGAGATGCAAACGTTTTACTAGTTGATTATTTATTTGATCTAGACATTATCTTAATATCTGAATAATTATTATTTCAAATAAATGGTTTGGGTTATCATAAGGTAGAAACCATTCATGTTTATGTGTGGATTGGTCTTACGATTATCCTTTTCTTTCGAAATGGTTTTTAACATTGAAATTAAGTTGGATGATACTAATAATTTAATGAGTTTTTATCACGCTGGTTCGCCAGACTGACCAGTGGTGTTTGTAATACTCGGACCAGTCCGAGTTACAGGTTCAGCATAAGATGTTATGAATTCCAGGAGATGAGCTGGAGAAAATCAGACGTGTGATATATATAGTTATTATCCTGCCGTGTGCTGTAAATATGGACAGACTGTTATAACTGTCCAGACGAATTAAGTGTCCGTTGTACTCCGATAACTGTAAGTATTATTTTAAGTTTTTCAATAAAGATTTGTTTCTGTATTATATTTTATTCCGCTGCGATGTGAGATTCTGATACTTAGGTTAGTTGTTCTTCTTCCTTTTCTTCTACTCTAATCTTTCTTTCTTATCTTTTTCTCATCCTCTGATTTCTTTCTATTAGTTTTCTGGATTTTCAATACTTGAATGTGGACACGGGATGTATTAGTGTCTGAATTCAGGAGTCGAAATTTCCGGGACACTACACACTCACTCAACTCATTCCATGTTACTGCTGACCCTGTCTCTAATGAGTAAACCCCCACCAAAGTATAGATGTTCACTCAACCTAAGCTCTGATACCAACTGCAAAAGCCCACAAATTAGTACCCCTTGAGTTGACTAAATACACCATATGTCCAACCCAAATTGAACAGAAATACGAATCATTACAAGTAAAGAAGATAAAGAACATAAATAAAAACACAGAATCTCATATCCTAATATATATATATATATATATATATATATATATATATATATATATATATATATATATATATAACAGCTTAAATATAAAATTCTGTACCATACATGTATGCCATCATTAGATTACAACATGACACATTACAGTAAAAATAAACAGTAGATATATAACATTGAAGCCTCTTGCTCTAAGCTCCTCCAATGGTACGGTAAACACCTAAACTATTTGACTGCCTATACAATTTGGACACCAAAGAGTTTAGGGTAAAACAAAACAAATAATCTGGGTCAATCATGGGAGTAGTGTGAGTAAACTCTAATCAGTTAATTTACTATGGAATCCTTTCTAAAGAAAGATAATTGTAAGATCGATCCACACATAAACATTGATGGTTTTTACCTTACGATAACCTGAAAATACTTTGTATCAACACTATTCTGATATTATAGTAATGTCTAATCAAATCAATAGCAATCTAGTAGAATGCTTGCATTTCATTCTCCATATACATTGTTTACAATCATTACCTACGGGTGCTTATTAGAGAATGAATTTCCAACTATAACAAGGTATAGAACTGTCTTCCTATAGTGAATCTCTAGAGAAGAATACACTGGGGTCAATAAGAATGTCTTGCAACCAGGCCACGCATAACCGACCATTTATTCTGCTTGAGTGTACCGAATGTATTATCACTAAGGTTGTAATCAACAATTGTTACCGAAAGCATACAACAACGATAGAAGAAGAAACAAATGAATTCTCTATAAATCAAGTGATAATACACCCTAATTGGTGCGAAACATATATTCATGTTGCCTGCTCAATTTTTATCATTTCTCAGTTGATAACGCTTGAGGCTACAATTACCTTTTTTCCATCACATTTAAACTTTGAATGCCATGTTGTCAGATCCATTAATTACTAATTGCTTTGCGTGAATATTGTAATGACTCGCGGATCGCTCAGTTTGAACTGACCATAAACCACAACAAGTCAAGTCCAAAAGATACAAATCCCCGAATCTTTAAGGGTGAGTTTGTGTTCCAACCCTTGGAAGTTGATACATAACACCTACCAGGTGTTTTGTACCATGACTAAAAGTGAAGCAACTCGAAAGTATTTGAGTAGAACAATAAAACAGAATAATAGACGAGAATAGAAATCTAACAGCGGACCAGAATAAAAACAATATTCAGTATAACTTTACAACAGAAAAACATTTAAATAATCAAAGTAAACATACCATGGATAGTCGTAAACTCCATCCTTGCATAATACAATTACAACATCTAAGTGTAGATAATAGAATACGCCCTGCCTTCTGATGAGGAATGATAGCTCCTCTAGAATCATTAGGAAACTCCTCGAATCCTGCCTAAGCCTGAAATACACTCAAATCTGACCCTAGTCTCAAACAATCGAGTCAGGCTTGGGTTAACCAGTTAGAAAACTAGATAACATACCATACACATATAAAACAACCATAAAGCGGTTTTTATAGAAATTCGTATGTGCATTTTAGAAAATGATGCTACGATAAGACTTGCATCCCATCACACAATGCAAGAGCACACCATTAGGAGCAAGTTTTACCTTATGATATCAAAAAACGCTTTCATTCATAAATCATTTGGATGTTAATTAATGTCTATCATTGAAAATTTTCAAAATAAATGTATAGATCTTAGCAAACGTAGGTACCATATATTACGTCTACATACATAGAACATAACTAAAACTGTAAAGGCTTGTACTGGGAGTTGGATTTCCAACAATAACCAGGCAAAGGATTTTCCTTTCCATGGGTGGGCACACCTCTAGAGGGATGTCCCTAGGAGTTAAACTGCCCCCATGATAACAAAGCTGGTCCACCTCTTAACTGGGCAAAGTTCGCCTATATTGCTCCTAAAGATAACGTCCACGATTGTGACCGACTTTAGGGCTGGCAACTAGAACCAAAAACTCGAACCGAATCGACCCGAAAAACACAAACTCGATCCGAACCCGATGGATCTTGGGTCGGGTCTAGTTCATGAAAAGTACAATTAAGACCCAATCAAACCCGTATCGAATTGAACAACCCGCAAGAACCACCAAAAAGCATTGAAATACATGTATTTTTAGTGTTATAATCTAATCGAACCCGAACCGACACGACCCGTACCAAAGCTCGGTTCCGGTTGGGTCCAGATTTTTGAGATATATAGTTCAGACCCGACGAAACCCAACCCGTCTAGAAACGAGACCCATCGGGTTGGGTCCGGGTCTATCGGGTCGGGTTCAGTTGTCAACCATAACCGACCTTTATCCGAGGTGCCGAGATCTATTATACACATAAGTAAAATGCCAGGATACATATCATCGCATCACTTTCTATCTAGAAGAAATGTTAGGGTCATAACTTTGCCGCATACATCCAATTTCGGTCATTCCCAAGTTGTGAGGCTTCCAGTCACGTTTCCGCATAAAGCTACGCTATATTAGCCATGCTTAAATCATCAATAGCTCGACACTTAGCAAGCCATATTGTCAATCCACAATGTAAATTAGTATCTATTAATATAAAACCCTCTGAATACATATTTCTCAAAGAACAGTGTTAAGCTAAGAGGATAAATCCTCTACCATCAGCTGATATATCGTCAATTGAAACCAATTTATTATGTTGTAAAGTACAATGGCATACATACATGTATACAAGTCCGTTCTAGGTCTGAATGAAATTGAAGGCACCTTATTCCTTGTCTAATAAAAGAGAAGGGTCCTTGCAATCTGGAAATTCTCCAAATACGTTTGGACTTGAAAACACGATAAACATCTCAATACTGGAACAACCCAGTGAAGTGAAAATCAGCAGGTCAATCCTTTCTATGTGAAGATTTTCAGACTTCAACATCGTTTTCTAATATCTTCAATGCTCATCGTATAGTTATTCAGAATGGGTTACACCCAGTCTTTTTGACATAACTACCGCATCTTTAAAACTAATATAGACATATAAGGATATCATGAGTCTCATTCCACTTTGGAATATTCTTTTACTCAAATCATTATCTCATTCCCATACTATCCATCCCATGGAGAAAAACCGACAATACTCCATATCTAATTTCCCTCGTATTTTATAAGTTTAATTACCTTTATTAATCCCAAACTTTAGTCCAAACCTTAATAAAGATTAAATCTTATCTTTACACTAAAATACGCTTACTCAAATCCAAAACATTCTATAACCATAATTATGGTAAATTACTTTTAACTTTCCCTGATCATATCTTTGGTGTAAAATTGTACTAGCAATTTCTTAATCTTATTGTTAGGGCAAAACTCGCTTGTCTTTTAAACGATCTTTAAACTTTGTTACTATTATCGTTTGCTAGGAAAATTCTTTCATTAAATCTTTATATTAAAATTAAATAAAGACTTCTCTTCCATTTAACTTGGAAAATCATCTTTTACTTTAAATGGGTTAAAGAACAAATGTTATTTTAGACATCATTCATGATAAACCCAAAATCATACTTTCATTCCAAACAAAATCTTCAGGAAAATCATGTCAACTCATAATCGATATGTTCGGACTAATACTACAATCTAAATAATGGAAAATCTTTCTAAGTTCCTTAAATAGTAAAGGTTTTCATCCATAGAGACTCATCTCAATTATTACCAAATCGATTCCCATTCAATTCCAATGTAATTCCTTATTTGGAAAATCAAACTTTGTTACATACTTTTCAAATCCCAAATATCTTAAAATTCCCATATTAATCCTTTAGACATGTTTGCAAAACATTTGGATAACATTTGTTGTATCAAAAACTTTTTATTTCAACACGTTTCATAAACCCTTTGCAAACAACATTGTTAAAGCAACTCATCTTCATTACAAAGCTTTTTATCTTCTCAAAACTTAGTATATTAAATCAAAATCACTTTTAAAACATTTATTATCTTTTATCACAATTTGTCCCTATTTCTAATTGTTACTACCAAAAACTCAGCATCGAAACAGGCTATTGGTGAAGGGGTATTTAACCACCACTAGCATAGAAGAATGATTCAAAAGCATGGACCCGACACCAGGCTAAGACCAAAAGAACAAGAGAAACATTTGGGACAATAAGCAATCGGCACCCTCATAAAAGGAGAAAGCTTGGGATCAATGTGAGGGAAGGAAATTGGTAGGGTAGTTTCGAAATGAAAGGAAGCTAATGTAAGCTCAATTCTGAAAGGCACATCACCTATAGCCCGAAACTAATGAAATGATGAAAGGCACCAAAATTTGAAACATAAGAGGAACCTTTCGAATGCCATCCATCGAGACCAAAGCTTGATGATCACCGAGAGGCTACTTCAGAAATAACCAAGTAATGCACCAAAAGAATCCTTCTAGAAGACCAAAAACCACTCCAAAGATCTATCAAAAGAAAATCAAAGCTTCTATGAAAAAGATCTAACCGCACTAACTTTCTTAGTGTTGATACCAAAAGGGGTGACGACTCCTAGAACATAAGTAATCGAAGCATGAAATAAGCACTATGAACACACAAAAGCAGGATCCGAAGCTTATTGTAGAAAGCTATTCTCAAAGCTATCTATACTAATAGGCTTGGTGTCGAGACGAAAGGTAGAAACAACATCAAAGAAAGGCTCCAATGTCTGAGACCTACTGCCCAAGAGCCAAAACTGATATGCCAAAGGCTCTATTATTTCCATTAACAACGCCAAAAGAGCGTCCGAGAGCGAGGACAATAGGAACTGAAAGGTGAACAGAGGATGACACACAGCTACCGCACCCGAAAGAGGCTTTTACCGACCCAAGGGCAAAAAGGGTCTCGATTTGTCTATAAATAAGACCCCTGGGGTCACATTTTGGGAGCCGAATTCTCATTTTTCAATCTTATACTCTTTTCTTCAAGAGCAAACTCTAATTTCTCCATCGAATTGGGTATTCTAAAATGTTTGTAATATATTTAAATAAATAAGATGGAGAAGTCCAACACTTAAATATTTCTTGTTTCGATAATCATATTGTGTTTGTCATGGTTAAACAGGGAGTTAACGCTAATCATTCTCATGGAAGGGTTAATCATATCCATTTCGGGAGAGGAAAAGCTTTGGGTAAACCCAAAACAATCTCCCTTTACGATCCCTCAATATATGCCTTAACCCTTTCATAGTGAGCCTAATGAAACACAACCCCAGAAGGAAGCTTATTGTAAGCTTACAACTTGATAACTAACACAACCAAGGTCTTCTTTAAACCGATGTGGAAGTATCGCCTAAGTCGTCGAGTGTTATGTCATGTTGACAACCCAGTTATTGTGAAGCATTAGCCTGTTTTCTTCTCAACATGGTGTATATTATTTAATCCTAGATCTAAGGTATTTGTTGCATAAAGATATCAACCTCCTGTAACCTGAAACACCCTACTCCCAAGGCTGTTATCGACTCTATAGTCCCATTAGTGCGATACTCACCCCTTGAGGGAAGAGTAACTAATCTTCGAACTCAAGGTCTTAATACCTAGGAAACAACAGAGCCTTTTTAGTGTGATGAGATGAAGTTGCACTTCAACGTCCTTTAGACCCATCAATTATTAGGCTTTAATATACATGCATTGCCAAACCTAGTTCGGGTGTTGACGAAAACTATCATTAACATTTTAGCGCTAGAAAGAGGGCATGAACCACCTATCATGTTAATTTTTTATGAGCTAATTTGGTAAACCTATCGCTTCATGGCAGGAAATGATGAAGTCAAAAAGGTTAAAGGATCGAAATAAGGAATTAGCTCCAAATTCTACTATCGAAGAGTAAGTGAACCCAACATTCAACCCGAACAATAAAGAAGCGGGAACACCTTCTAATCTGGTGCAACAACTAAATCCAAATTCCATGACATAAAATGCAATCAAGATTATAACCCTAGAGAAACAAATCTAGGAAATGCAAGCCCAAATGAATGTTGTTCAAGCACAAAAGTCTTTAAGGAACACCAAGTCCAGCCAAAGATAAGTGGATGGGTCTCTAAAGAGAAAAGCTCCCATACAACATTCTGAAATGAAGGAAAACTCAAAAAAGATTCCTCCAAGAAGAAAAGATCCCACTTGACGGGGGTAGATAATCAAGGGAATCAATGTAGCCTAGAGCAGTCTGGAAGCTCTACTTCTAAAGGCTATGATCCTAAGAGGATGGATTATGATTACACGGAGACTTATCTGAAGGACATCACCAGGAAAACTGTCAAAGACTTGTTTGAAAGCAAGGGAAAGAGAACCCAAGATGATATGGTTAATGAAAATGAAAACGTAGCCCCTTTCACCAACGAGATCATGAACACTATGATTCCATCTATGGTAAAGGTTCCTACCATAAAGTGTCTTGGAACTACTAACCCTAATGACCATCTAATGGCTTTCGATAGCTAAATGGATCTCTCTAATGCTTCGGGGGCTGTCAAATGCCGTCTTTTTCCAATGACTCTCCACGGAGCAACAGCCAAATGGTATCTTCAATATAAGGAGAATACCATCTATTCATGGAAACATTTTGCTTATGAGTTTTCTACACAATTTTGCAGCTGTAAAGATCCAGCAGTCAATTAAATGGTTATTGCCAATATCAAGCAGAGGCAAGGGGAATCTCTCGGATTTTATTTGAAAAGATTCAATATAGAGCCTTAAAGGCAAAAGATATGAAAGATCGTGACAAGCTGATCGCTGTTCACTCAGGGTTAATTGAAAATACCCCTTTCTGGAAAGAATTATATATTCATGGGTATAAGGATCTATAAGAATTCCACTTCCAGGCTGACAACTTCATCCGTATGGTTGAATTATACTTTACAAAAAAGAATTTCGGACCACGAGGGGAAGAAGCAAGGTCGGGCTTCGGTCGAAAGCCTCAAGGTGGAAGGTTGGTCTGGATGGAAATCAGAAAAGGCCAAGTTGGGAGGACTCCAATTCCAACTAAGTTGCCTTAAGCAAAACCATCTCCTTTATGTATGTTATGGCCAAACAAAGGGAAAATAACTTCCCCGTCTTATATAAGGCCATGACTTTCCCTGATCCCTATGGTGGAGAAAAATACTATGAATATCACAAGACGAATGGACACAAAACTGATGAATACAAGGTGGAAGGAATCATTTAAAAGCTCATCCGTGAAGGACATCTGAAGGAGTTTGTCCTAAATAAGCCACCATCCGCCCAACATCCAAATGTGAAACAAAGGTCTTCGGCTAATGTGGTGGAAACTCCGGTTGAAGAAGGTCACCTAGATTTGGGCCCTCTAATAAATCGAACCAATGTGATTCATGGTAGGCTACATCCCATTGGAAACTACCCAACAGCCCGGAACCAATATCTACGCGAGGCCCATGAAGAAATATTCTCCATCAGGGAGGAGCCATCATTAAAGAATGCCTGCTTTAACCTCAAGATGCACAATCTAGTAATTGCTCTAAAAGAGATGAAGAAATGGGTCCGTCATCCACTCAATGACCCCCTCATGATAATAGCACAGATTGGACCTTCTGTTGTGGTCAAGATTCTTATTGATACAGGGAGTGCAGTCAATGTCATCTTTAATCATGCTTTTGATCAAATGGGGATTTCTGAAGAAAAGTTGGAACCTATCCATGAACCAATCTTCGGTTTCAACACTAAGGGATCAACTCCGTTAGGAGAAATCAATCTCCTGGTCTAAGTCAGATTGTCTCTGCTCTACCGGACTTTCAAGACTCGTTTCATCATTATCAACCAACCATCCTACTACAATGCCTTCTTCGGTCAAACTGCTCTTGAGGAAATGGATGATTTTGTCTCTTCCAAATACCTTATGCTGAAGTTCTTGACAAAACAAAGATGGGGAACCATCAGAGGAGAACATTTCTGTTCTCACGAGTTGTATTTCAGAACAGCTGACAAATACAAAAGGGAGTATTCTGCTTATTTTGATTTCTTTACTTACAAACATATGAATGGTAGGTACACTTTTTTGAGGGGAAAAAGAAAGAGAGTCGATGAAATAAATTTGGCAGAGGAAGAGGAAATTATGAAAGATTTAGATTCTCGATGGGGTACCGAAAGAATCAGACTGATAGAAAACTTGGAAGAAATCAGCATTGATCCCACGGACAACAGTAAAACCATCAAGATAGGAAAAAGGTTGAGGAACCCTTGAGAAGTGACTTGGTTCAGTTCCTACAACACAACAAGGTTGCATTTGCCTGGACTCATTCATACATGGTAGGAATTAATCCCTCTGTTATGAGCCATGCCTTAAACGTCAACCCCTCCGTAATCCCTGTTCGACAAAAGAAGAGGAAATACAATAGAGACTGGTTGAAGGCTTAAAAAGAGGAAGTTAGAAACAAATGGGTTCATCCGGGAAGTCTTTTGTCCTAAATGGTTAACTAACCCTGTATTGGTAAAGAAATCCAACGGAAAGTGGAGAACGTGTGTTGATTATATAGACTTAAACAAAGCTTCCCCAAAGGATTGTTATCCCCTTCTGGGGATAAACCAATTGGTTGATGTAACAAGCGGACATATGTTGCTATCCCTTATGGGTGCCTACTCGAGATACAACCAAATTCTCATGCACAAACCCAATGAGGAACATACAAGTTTCATTACCGATTGGGGAACGTTTTATTACAAAGTTATGCCCTTTGGGTTGAAGAATGCAGGAACAACATACCAGAGAGTGGTTAACAAAATGTTCTATAGGATTAAATGGGGTGAAACATGGAAGTGTATGTGGATGACGTGCTAGTAAAATTCACTAAAATGGAAGCCATATGGAAGACCTAGAGAAACTTTCAACATCTTGAGAGGTTACCAAATGAAGCTAAACCCACAAAAGTGTTCTTTTGGAGTTCAATCCGGAAAGTTCCTAGGGTACGTGGTTAGCGAACATGGTATTGAATCCAGTCCTGATCAAATCCAAGCTATAAAAGATACGGAGGAACCCAAAACAAGCAAATAAGTCATGAGCTTGAATAGAAAAGTAGCAGCACTCAGTCGGTTCATTTCTAAAGCCACTGACAAGTGTGTCCATTTCTTTGATGTCATAAAGAAAAATAATATCGCTAATAGAATGAAGAATGCAAAAAAGATTTTCAGGAGTTGAAAGATTATATGGGGATAAGCCCGGTATTATCTAGTCTGAGAAAGGGGACGATTTATACCTTTATATGGCTATTTCAGAATATATAGTAAGATCAGTCCTTATAAGGGAAAAGGAGGGAACTCAACATCCGATTTACTATGTTAGCAGAAGGCTAAAGGACGTGAAAACCCGGTATCCTATGGTGCAAAAATTAGCCTGTTGCTTATTACTTAAAGCACGGAAACTGGGGGTTATTTCCAACCACATCCTATTAAGATTTTAACTAATTTCCCACTTAGGCAAGTTTTTAGTAAGCTGGAAACCTCGGGAAGGTTGGTAAAATGGGGAATTAAGCTTAGTTAAGGTGAAATCGAATTCCAGCCTTGGCAGCCATCAAGCGGCAAGCCCTGGCGGATCTTGTGAATGAATGCGCTAGCTTTATTATAGAACAATCCATAAAGGAAAACGACCAAAAGGCTAAGTGGGAGCTATTCGTGGATAGAGCTTCGAATGAACAAAGAGTAGGGATAGGATATATATATTAATTACACCTAATGGACATCACTTACATCAAGCAATGAAACTTGGTTTTGCAGCAACAAATAATGTATCAGAATATGAGTCAATGGTGGCAGGGATAAACCTAGCGCCACAGATAAAAATACCTCGGAATGAGATCTTTAGCATGTCACAATTAATCGTAAATCAAACCAAGTAAACCTACCAAACCAAAGATGCTCGGTTAACCCTATATGTGAAATGAACACTAAAGATACCTTTTCGGTTTGTGGATTTTTCCATACATCAAATACAAAAAGGGGAGAACTCCCATGCTGGCTCATTAGCAAAATTTGCTAGCTCTCGAGGAGCACCTGAAACACGGATAATCCCTGTGGGATATTAGGAAAAATCTAGAATTGAGCAAGAGGAGCCTGAAATGGGAAAGAAATTTTTGGTCTTAAATAGATCCCAAGCCTTGGAAAAGGAAAAGGAAATAGGTAAGGGGATTTCCCTTGATGAGGAACCTCTTCCAGCTTAAACGTGATACCATTACGAAAATATTTGGATGGCTCCTATTTTGGATTATCCTCTAAAGGGGGTCCTACCTAACAATAGACAAGATCATGAAAAATATGATATTAATCCCCTACATTCATAATTATGAATAAGGTACTTTATATGAAAGGACATTCACTCCCCTACCTAAGGTGCATAATCCTTGAATATGGGTCAAATTATTGGAAGGAGCACATGAAGGTCTATGTGGAGATCATTCTGTCGGAATTAAGTTAGCTTAGAAAGCCATTCGACAAGGCTTCTACTGGCCACAGATGGTTAACCAAGCCATCGAGTATGCCAAGAAATGCGAGAAATGCCAAAGGTATTCTAAAATACCCAGACTACCTCTAAGTGTCTTAACCACTATCTGAAGTCCATGTCCATTCGATGTATGGGAGATAGACTTAATTGGACATCTTCCAATCTCCAAAGGAGGAGCTAAGTATGTTGTAGTAGGTATCGATTACTTTTCCAAATAGGTAGAGGCAGAACCCCTTCCGACCATCACATCAAAGAAGATGTTGCGATTTGTAATAAATAATATTGTCACACACTTTGGAATGCCTTACAAGATCATATCAGACAACAAAACACAATTCAAAAGCGAGGAATTCACATGCTTTAGTGATAAGAACGAAAACATTAAGAGTTTTCCTCTGTAGCACATCCAAAGGAAAACGGGGTCACTGAAGCTGTACACAAAACCATAAAGACAATTCTCAACAAATAATTAAACCAAGCTAAAGGAAGTTGGGTACCCTTAGTGCTTTGGTCATATAGAACTTCTGCCAAAACGGCAACATGACATACTCCATATTCTCTAATGTACGGATGTGAGGCCATGCTTCCAATCGAGGTTGAGATTCCTTCACACAAAAGGATAGCCTATGCATTTGACCCTAATCAGGAGTTGAAGAAGTAATCCTTAGACCTGATACAAGGATTAACAGATGAGGCCACGATTAGAATGGTTGAGTACCAAAAGAAGATCACTAAGTACTACAACTCAAGGGTTAAAACTAGAACCTTCACAAAAGGATATTTGGGCTTATGAAGGGTAATGACCAACATAAAAAATATGTCGGATGGTCCGCTTGGCCCATACTGGAAAGGATCCTTAATCAATCATCAAGATGTCGTACCTGGAACATATCGACTTTGCAAATCAAATGGTAATCTCATACCGAGCACGTGGAACTCAGAATACTTAAGACCACATTTTTCAACGATAAATGAATACAGAAGGGTCTTCTCCAAGAATAATCACACAAACAAAGGTATGGAAACCCTCTCAAAGTTTGAAATAACCAAAGAAGGAATGAATTACAAATGGATAAAAACCCTTGTCGTTGCCAAGTTGGCCGAGGCAAGGCAGCCCTCAGAGAGGGGTGGTATGTAAGCCTTCAACATCATCTAAATCAGAAAGCACCAGGTTAAAGCATCAAAAGCATAAGCCTTTGATCCACGCCAGAAATGGTCAGGACAGAGCATCTAATTAGCACTCCCTTCCTCTGATCGTAGAAGAGTACGCTCTGCCTCTGCTACGAACTAAACATGTCATACCTCTGCTTATGTTCCTCGTTACCCGCCGAAGGGAATGAAAACCCTTATCATTCGCCTACGATGGTTGGGGTAAGTCAGTCCTCGAAGGGGGCGGAGTGTAAGCCTCTATAATTGCCTACGATGGCCGGGGTAAAGTATCAAAAGAGTAAGACTTAAGCTTGCATCTACGATGACCCAATTTAAGCATCTAAGCCCTTATTATCGCCTACGATGACTGGGGTAAGGTGCCTCTTGGAGGGAGGTCGGGTAATTCTTTGGGCTCTGCTTGAGAATAAGCTAGCCAAGCGCAACGAACGCACAGACCTAGAGAGTAGCCAACAAAGAACGTATATACTCTGCTTTGACAATCAAAAGCCTGTAGAGTGGCTCACAAATCACGTACATCCTCCGCCTCATAAATCAAACCCGAAGGGGGTAACAAAGTTAATTGCCAGAAGTGGATTTCTGGTCTTTTATCTTAATACCTGAATCTCGGTTGGTTCGGGACTTCTATTATTACCGGAAGTGGATTTCTGGTCTTCTATCCTAATAACTAAATTTGGGTTGGTTTAGGATTTCTATTATTGTCGAAAGTAGATTTCTGTCCTCCTGCTAATTACTTCTATTATTGCTAGAGACGGATTCCCGGTCTTTTATCAAATACCCAAAGCTGGGTTGGTTTGGGACTTCCATCATTAACAGAAGCGATTTCTTAACTCCTACCAAGTACTTGAATTTATGTTATGATTTGAGATTTCTAGTCATTGCCAAGGGGAGTAACCCGGATTCATCGTATTAATACCTGAATCTGGGTTGGTTCAGGACTTATTAATACCAGAAGTATATTTCTGGTCTTCGATCTTTGGTACCTGGATGTGGGTTGGTTTGGGACTTCCCCTATCTCCAAAAATTGAAGTTATGATTTTCCATTATGAACTCCTAAATATGGGTTTTTCTGGTCTTCCATTCTATATCCAATGACAAGTTTCAAAATCCACCACCAGGATGGTATCATGAACATCTCATTACGAAATTCGGTATTACGGATGAATTTCATACACGTTCAACAACCAGGAAGTTTTTAAACTTTACTCCTTACTTTCCCAATAGAATACAAAGTATTAATGATTGTAAAATCGTAGGCACAAATATAAGATACCATTAATGCTCAATCCCGAACAACATCTAACCTAACATGGGAAAAAGTAACTATAGAAATTATGTAAAGACTAAAAGACTAACGCAAAGTATTTGTTGTAAGAATTTGTGCTGGAAAGTGCAGGTAAGAATTTAGGCAATGATAAATAAGATGAAAAAGGAAGGACTGACATGAAAAGTCAGAGACACCCCTTCACTAGGGGAGAAAATGTTACTACCATAAATTCAGCATCGAAACAGGCTATCAGTTAAGGGGTATTGAACCGCCACTAGCATAGAAGAATGATTCGAGAGCATAGACCCTACACCAAGCTAAGACCGAAAGCATAAGAGAAACATTTGGGACAATAAGCAATCGACACCCTCATAAAATGAGAAAGCTTGGGATCAGTGAGAGGGAAGGGAACCGACAGGGTAGTTCCGACACGAAAGGAAGCAAATGTAAGCTAAATTCCGGAAGGCAAACCACCTGTAGCCCGAAACCAAAGAAATGATGAAAGGGGTATCGGAATTAACTTGCTTAATGCCGATACATAAGGAGATGAAGGCGTCGAAGGCACCAGAAGCCAAAACATTAGAGGAACCTTCTGAAACCCAACCGTCGAGGCTAAATCTTGATTATCACCGAAAGGCAACTTCAACAATCAAAAAGTAATGCATTGAAAGCATCCTTGTGGAAGACCGAAACCCACTCCAAAGATCTACCGAAAGCAAATCAAAGCTTCTAGGAAAAAGAGCTATCCACACTAACTTATTTAGTGTCGATACCAAAAAGGGGTGATGGTTCCCGGAACGTAAGTAATCAAAGCATGAAAATAGGCACTATGAAGACTCAAAAGCAGGACCAGAAGCTTATTGCCGAAAACTATTCTCAAAGCTATCTATATCAACAGGCTTGGTGTCGATACGAAAGGTTGAAACAACATCAAAGAAAGGCTCTAAGGTCCGAGACCTACGGGCCAAGAGCGAAAACCAATACGCCAAAGGCTCTATTATTTCCATTAACAATGCCAAAAGAGGCCGAGATCCAGGACAACCAGAATCAAAAGGTAAAGGGTGGCTGACACATAGCTACCACACCCGAAAGAGGCTTCTGTTGACCCCAGGAAAAAAGGGTCCTCGATTTGTCTATAAATAAGACCCTCAGGGTCACATTTTAGGGGCCGAATTCTCATTCCTCAATCTTGTACTCTTTTCTTCAAGAGCAAACCCAAATTTCTCAATCAAAGTGGGGATTTCAACAATCTTTATAATATACTTGAAATAAATAAGAAGGAGAAGTCCAGGACATAAATTTTTCTAGATTCGATAATTATATTGTGTTTGTCATGGTTAAACAAGGAGTTAACGCAAATCCTTCTCATGGAAGGGTTAATATATCCATTTCGGGAGAGGAAAAAATTTGGGTAAAATAAAAGAATCTCCCCTTCTGATCCATCAGTATATGCCTTAACCCTTTCATAGTGAGCCTAATGAAACACAATACCGGAAGGAAACTTGTTGTAAGCTTACGTCTTGATAACTAACACAACCAAGGTCTTCTCTAGACCGGTTCGATGTGGAAGTATCACCTAAGTCGTCGAGTGTTATAACATGTTGACAACCCAGCTGTCGTGAAGCATTAGCCTATTTTCTTCTCAACACTGTGTATATTATTTTATCCTGGATCTAAGGGTAGTTATTGCATAAAGGTATCAGGCTCATGTAACCTGAAACACCCTTCCCAAGGCTATTATGGACTCTGCAGTCTCGTAAGCATGATACTCACCCCTTGAGGGAAGAGTAACTAATCTTCAGACTCAAGGACTTAATAACTAGGAAACAGTGGAGCCATTTAGGGTGCTGAGATCAAGTTGCTCTTCAATATCTTTTAGACCCATCAACTATTAGGTTTCAATATACATGGATTTTCAAACTTAGTTCGGGCATTGACGAAAAATATCTTTAAAACTAATAATTTAAAAATAGCTTATTTCATAAAAATCCAATTTCGAGTCCCAAACTGCACTGACGCAATTTTTATTCAAATTTGATCTGCACTTATTTCAAGATCTAACCATTGGATTATAAAACTTTCTTTTGCCTTTGAAAACACTTTTCATTCTGAACTAATTTTTTTTTATTTTGGGAAAATCTGGTGGTCGGATCTCTCGATACATCAATTTGAAGTCAACGGTCTAAATTCACGAACTATCGTTGCACGACTAGTTCTATTCAGACCAAACATCAACTTATATTTAAAATCAAGTCGGGTTGGCTTGAAAATAGTTTATTAATTATATAAAACATATGTATTAACTTCTGAAAACTATATATCCAACGTTTAATTTTAAATTTGAATATCCCATTATTTAAATATTATAATATTATTTAAATCATTAAATAGTATTATTTTTTGAACATTGTCTTTTTAAACCCAACCGTTCCTAAAACCCATAAAAAAAGTAAGTTCGAATAATAAAATTGAGTTAAAACACTTTCTATATATTTAAATCAAACTTCACTTTTTAAAGTTACCATCCATTTTCAATTTAAAATTTAAACTTGCTATAACTTGACTTTAACTTTGTCAAATCAATTTCTTTCTTTTACTAAAGTTTATCATAATAACTTTAATTTCATTTTTATAAAAAAATCAGATATCAAATTCAAACTTTTATTTTTCACTTATTATTTAATTAATAAAATATTCAGTTTAATTTCCGATTTGGAATAAGACTCAATCAATCATCATATAATCCAACTTATAAGGGTTTAATACATCATTAACAACCATTAACATCCAATTATCGCATAATAACATCATTAGTATAAATGTTAAGGTCATTAACACTTAATCATTCAATCACATCACATCAAGTTGACATCATTATTACTTTTTAACTTTATTAGCCATCACATAAGTTTGTCATCATTATTACTTTTCAACTTTATTACCATCACATCAAGTTATCAATCAATGTCACGTCAATATTGACCAGTGTCTATTAATTAGTGTCACTATTCATCCATTTTCCATTTACATGATAATCAAGTAAACATTTCAAATTACTTTATCACTACGAATTGAATATTTTGGACTTTTTTAAAATTATCCTAACCAAAATGTGACACTCCATGTCCATTAATGTCACTCACTAAGGGAATGAATTAAGTTTCATAAGCGCTATAAGTAAACAGACACAGTATATTTACAAGACAGAGATAAATAAGGCAGTAGCGGAAAATTTAAACTTTTATTTCAAACATAAGTCATAATACCGTGGTCCACAATTTCATCACTACAACAAAATGACCATATTACAATGGTGGAAACAAGTTGTAATATACATTTTACAATGGTGGGCCAACCGTCGTGTATTAAGAAGTTGTAATAAACTAAAATCTTTCATAACTTTTTTGCACTGTTGCCACACCGTTGTAATATGTATATTTAACAACTTTTTTCCACCGTTGTAATAAACTTTTTTACAACAGTTATGCACAGTTGTTGTTGTGATTTTTACCGTTATTTATAACCATTGTGATATATTTTATTACAACTTTTATTTTACAGTTGTAATATATCCTCAAATTAAATGCATAAGAATCTATATACATTATATATATACAGCAACAAATAGATAAATAACATAAGAAATAGATGTAAGTTTAAAAGCATTATAATCTATTCATTGATAAAAATCACAACTTTATATTCGGAATACAAATTATAAATCATATACCGCACAAAAAATGTAAAAAAATTACAAGTATCCTCATTTTCCTCTAAATGCCTTTAATCTAATTACAAAGCTCATTTGCCTATGAAATCTACAAAGATCATTTGCCTCTGAAATGTAATTGGCCTCCACTTAATTCTATCCTCATATCTTCTATTCACATCAGGGATTGCCTCTAAAATCTGTAGAGCTCATTTTCCTCTAAAAGTTATGTAACCTACAAAGCGGAATTATACATACAAATAAATATTTTGATATTTTTATTCAACAAGACTAAAAACAAAAACAAAAGAGGAAAACTATGGTATACTCACCAAAAGTTCTTAATAATCAGTACAATGTTTGCGAAAAATGTGTCTACTACTATGGTTAATTTATCTCAAAATTTTCCATCCTAATCAACACAAGAATATAGGAAAATCATCGATGAACGTAGAAGTATTGTAAGTTGTCTCTAAAATATGCTTTTACTTACCAAATGGGAAGGCATCACTACCCAGCGCAACGCCCTTAGCTTCTTCTCTAGCTTTCCTAAATGTTGTCCTTAAGCTCTCAACCTAAACAATTATTTTTATATATTGATTTCAGAAATTCCAACAATATTTCAAACTAAACTGGTGCACTATGTTTAGACATAAAATCATCTATCTCATTACTCAGCTTTACACGAGGAAAAAAAATAATCTAAACAGCGGAAAAAAACATTACACATTACACCTGAAGTGTCATATATCAATAATCAAGCTACCGACCTCAAACTGGTTTTCTTTTCATATGCACGGGCTTGAGCCAAAAATGAACTTAAAAATGTAAGCAGACCCAAAACTTCATTTAACAAGAACTATGTAAACTCCTATATTTGCAACTGATATTACTGAAATTCCAACAGGATATTTTGCACAAGTGCTCCACAGTTATAATATCAACCCAACGATCATCTTACAAGTGTCATGATCCATGATACAATACGACCATGTATAATCAATGTCATAATACAATTGAAATCAGCAAAAAAACTATGAATTTTTTGCTTGTTTATATTATTACTGTTTATTTGTATATCTTCTAAATGTTTAATTTGGTGTACATGTGAAAAACAAAATTCATGATTTAGCTTCGAAAAAATAGCCTATAGCTTAAAGTAACAACAAACATATATCAATCATCCTAAACAACAATAATTAGGGGTTAACCAACTAATATTGCAATGAGATAGCAAAGTGCAAACTCGAGCTTGCCTATGATATGTTGTCTCCATCCTGCATTTTTTCTCTACAAGCTACAACTATTGCATCATCAGAATCCACCTTTACCTTTTGTGCATCATGAATGTTGCACTAGATCATATAATAGAACTTATTAATGTTGCATTTGATTGCACAAAAGCTGCAGTGATCAAATGCAACATACATGTTGTAACGAACTAAATAATAGATGATGTATTTTTTGAATGGTGAAATCTCACACTCCACATAAAAGAGTGAATCGATATTTTCTCAGCAGACATTATATGAATTAATCATTTTAGAATCAAACATTTCTGAAATCAATATATAAAAATTAGTGTTTAAGTTGTGATTAGTTTCAGAATTACCCAATGAATTGACTTCCCATTCCTAGCATGCAATTATTATGGAAAAAAAAATTGATTTCTATGTGAAATGAAGTAGTCAACACAGCCATAGTTTAAACTGAAATTATTTCACAATACCGAGTCTCCTCTTCTATTCTCTAGGAGGAACTGACTGTAACCAGAAAATTCCAACAAGGCCTCTAAATACACAAAACTGGTTGACGTCATTGAAATAAATTAAATCAAACCCGAACCCAAAATAGACAAAAATCTGGTAGCCAAATACCCAAAAACCAGAAACTTACAAAACCCAAAGTCGACTTTGATCTCAATGAAACCATTCATGCTTCCTTTGATCTAAAACACGGTTAGTTGATCGACTTGGATCCGCCACCAATCTACGTAGAATAGGTGAAGCGAATTCGGTTTGAAGAGGAGATGCAAATTCAACGTCTTTGATCTGATGTGAGGAAGTCGGATTGTAAAAAGGAATTGAATAAGAGCTATAAATCTAGTTCTGATGTGATTCTGTTTTGAAGCAGTTAGCAGAGGAGTCGGATTTGAAGAGAGGCCATGGATACGGTTAGAGGAAAAAGAAGAAATACGTGGTTGGAATTGGTAATGGATACGGTAAGAAGTACGTGGTTGGTGACGTAATCTATGGAATAGGGTTTATTTATTGCAGAGCGTATGGAGGAAGTTTCAAATTTCGGGTTAGTGGGCGGACTTTTTAAGGCAATAGAGCCAAAATTTTCAACACAGCAGGAACTATTAACGTGAAAAGTTAATTAATGTTGTTTTAAAAATATACATGGAGAGAGTATATTACTAAACCCGTGTGCTGATTATTGTTTTGAAAGTTATCTAATGTGGTAAGTTAAATTATAAATTATTTCTTCTTAATTATTGTTTATTAGTATTTTATTTAGAATTAATCCTCATTTATTAATTATTAAAATTTTAATAGTAATAAAAAGTAATTATTACTTATTAATTATTATTAGTTATTATATAGTGATTGTAGTTATTGATATTAATATTAATTAATCTGAATAGTAAGTTAAATATTAATTATTACTTCGTAATTATTGATTATTAATATTATATTAAAAATTAATTCTTATATATTGGTTATTAATTTTCAATAATAATCATAACTAATTATTACTAATTGATTATTATTAGTTGCACAACCGTTGCATTCTAAATAATTATTCTTATTAGTTATTACATAGTGAATGTAAATATTAGTTATCGCATATTTTCGCATTAACTACTAATTATTATTATTAAATAGTAATTAGTGATTCTAAATTTTTATTTATTGATTACTAAAATTAATTATTCATTACTAAAAACTAATTTTTATTTATTTTTAATTTTTGACAATAATACATAATTATTATTTATTAATTATTATATACCTAAAAGAAATTATTCATATTAGTCATTACATATTTTCAAATAAACTATTTATTATAATTATTAAATAATAGTTATTAAGTATTAGTATTTTTATTAATTATCAAATTATTATTATTTATTAATATGGTATTTTTGTTGTAGTGTAGTCATATATTGCAACAGTCAAAAAATAAAAGTTGTGATAGGCTTTTATTACAACAGTCAAAATAACACTGTTGTCAAAAATAAGTTTATTACAACTTTTATGCAAAAAAGTTGTAAAAAAACATTTATTACAATGGTGATTTTACCACCATTGTAAAATTAAAGTTGTAATATGGTGTTTCTGTTGTAGTGCAGAAGTCACAAAAACCATTACGATAAAAATACTTTTGTCTTGCATCGTCAGAGTACATAAGTAAATAAAAAGCATCATTCCTCCAATAAAAAGAGTTAAGCCATAGTAGAGTCAAGAACTTGAGCTATACTTCAAAAGTAGCTCCTAGCAAGATGAAATCTGATTCCTGATTAAGTATGAATGTTTCCTCGCTGAGAACCTAGGGGGAACGGAAGAAAGAAGGAGAAACAATAGGGCCAGACATAAAGTCTGGCGAGTCTAGTTACTTCTAGCTAGTAGATAATTAAAAGCAACATGATAGGCATATAAAGTGGATAAGATAGAGATCACTACATAAATGGAAGGTGTGACAAGGTAAGCAAGTTAAGGTATATGTGCCTCACAATAATTACTTTGCATTATTACAAGTATAACTGAAATGAAATGATCCCTTCCGCTATAAGCCGGTAGGGTTAGGTCAAACGTCCAAGTATACCCTAACCACTACCCTAATCGATCGGCTCCCTACCTTGTAGATATCCTGTGCTGACTGCACAATAGGAGGTATCACTTCCTAAAGTGGAAACCTATGGTGTGCACAATCATATCTACTGGTTTCACAGTCGTCTTAGCACCCTCTGCCCGGCCCATGCACACACATGTCCCCAGTCGGTTTGCGCTACCCACACCATCCGCCTTGTTTGGATCTCTTACAATCAATCTGTAAGCGTGCCCCTTCTCCGCCTAGTACAGAGGTCTTTACTTGATACCAACTTCGGGTTACTGACTGAAATGGGTCCCTCCCAATATGATACAAGCTCTCCCCCTTGTCTTGTATCCCCACTAGGTTTTGTACTGACTATGTATACCCATAGGTGTCTTTAGTTACATAGCCCTATACTAGTTATGCTTACCCTAAAGGGTGTCTTTAATTACATAACTTTATTACATCATCTACCGGTTATGTATACGCTAAGTGTCCTTCATTACATAACCCTGTTACACTATCTATTGGTTATGTATACCACTACGCGTCTTTAATTACATAAACTTATTGGATTAAGTACATGAGCATATATATATATATATATATATATATATATATATATATATATATTACCCATCCCCTCTAATTTACTTAACCAACCACTACCCATCCAATTTTACTTAACCCTAACTTAAGACAATAGTCATATTAAATTAGGTTAAGTATACCATTTCTTTACCATGTCCAATTATGGTTATAATGGGCTAGACCCCCCACATTAGGCCTACAACGTGTGGATGCTAGATATGCCAGTCGGGTCCAGGTTGTCTTATTCCAATGTTGGGCCTAAACTTGTGTCTTAGCCCAATTCGTATTTGCGTACTTAGACCCCCCACATTAGGTTCAACATTAGTGGCTGTTGGATATGCCGGTCGGGTACGGGCAGACTTCCACCACTAATGTAACCTAACCTCGTGTCATAAGTACAATTTACAATTCCTAAATGTAAATTACTAAACTTTCCAAATTAATCCAAATCTACCTATGTCATTATAGGTACCTATCTCTATGTTTTCCCCATTTGAATTACATGTCTCTTTCATATTAAACATTACATAAATCATGTTACTTATAATCCCTTTTTCCCCGTTCTCTCTCTAACGTATTCATACATAATTTTGGTGGATTCTAGGCTATAAAGTTGCCTAGCTATAATAATAAAAAGGGAATATGATGAGTGTGGTAGTTTCAGCATGTCTTGGCATAAACATGAACGTAAATTGGCATAGTAACAAAGTGAATGGACATGTGATTAACATCTTAATAAAGTGGACATCAAACAAGTAACTTGTGGCAATCACTATGATGTTTAAGCAAGCATAATGAGATCTTGATTTAACATTAGGTGTCAAATTACCTAGATCTAGCATAGTTAAGGTGACATAGCAAGATGTTTAGATCAAAAGGTAGATTCACATGTCAAGTTTATAACATATATCAATGTACCACAATATGACAGGTGAAAGGTGATTAACATAAAGGTTAGATCCAAGTAATGTCACAATTATCAAAATTAATAGATGTACTTCCATCATAACATGGTTACAATTCAAGATCAATATAAACATCATAATCGAATCACCAGAATTATATTAGATCAAGGAAATTAGATCTGTCATGACATAGGAGAAAATTTCATATTAACACAAAATCATACTTTACAACATATCCAGTTCATTGTCTATAAAAGCATACTTTTATTTATCTAAACCTAAAAGTAACCTAGAAACTCACAGCGTTAGGTTTAGAGAATTTAGGAAGAATGGATCTAGAATTTCTGAATTGGATTTGTAGAGTATGTTGTTGTAGAAATGGTTTAGTTCGCACTCCGGTAGCATATGGCCTCCATGACTCTGAATGAAGAGAATATAAGAAATATGACATATATATATATATATATATCTGCCAGACCCCCTGAAACCAAGTGCCACTTCAGCACTAGGGGTGTCGACATCCCTATGGGTGATTCGATCCCTAGGTCGACACCCCTCTAGAGGGCCGACCCCCTAGAGTGGGAATTTTGCCGCTAAGAGGAATATTTCGAATTTGAAATCTCTGGATAGGATTCTGACTCATCTCTGACTCACCTTTGACTTATGCGTATATGTAAAATATCTCTATGCCACTACAAACTTAAAACTCTCATAACTTCTTCGTACGATGTCCGTTTTACGCAAACCAAATGTCTATTTTGACCAGAATTTTGAGATGGACACAATGGAGCAGTCCATTTCCTCTAGTTTTGAACATTAAATTAATTGTTATTTCATTTATTCTCATTAATGTCGTTTGGAAATTTGGGGTGTTACATTGTAACACCCCATATTTTCTGAGAATATTAAAAAAAACGAATTAAAGAATACTTAAATTTTAAAAGTGAGAACTAAGGAAAATAAATTAATCCATTGCGTTCATCTTAGAATTCTTCTTGGAATAGAGTCCAAATTTTCGTAAATCGGACTTCGTATGAAGAAGTTATGGCCTTCGGAAGATTCAAGAGAAATTCAGAAAATTAAATAGTAAAATAACCCAGACAGGTTGACCTAGAGGTCGACCTATACCAAGGAAGATCGATCTGGGGGTTGACCTACCCCAGGCCAGGTCGACCAAGGGGTCAAGTTGGGGTCGACCAAGGGGTCAAGTTGGGGTCGACCTAGGGACTCGCCTCGCCCAGATCCAAATCTGAGACGATTCTGACTCATTGCTGAGTCCTTTTTCACCTATTGCTGAGTCACTAGGGCTTAGGTGGCAATTCTGGATAACTCTATCTAGTCTGGACGGTTTTTATTGCTCCTAAAACGATCTAACGGCTCACATAAGATTTAACTTCTGTAAAAGCAACCCTAATCCTCAAACCCTAAATCTCACAAATTCATTCCATGGAGCCACCATGTTGTCCATGCTCATTCTAGCCTAGCCACTTTTCCTTATTCAATTAGAAAACGAGTCAAAATCTACGAATCAAAGCTAACTTAGAGAATTGATAGTCTTCTTCAAGGGATTGCTTTTCAAATTCAGAAAACAGATCCCAAAAAACAAGACTTTCTTTTCTTTGTAAGTCCTATTATTATTTAGATGTGCACGATTAAAAGTTGTGATTTGTAATAAAATGAAATCTAGAGTAATTCCTAGTTTTAAGATAATTACGATGCTGATTTACGCCTACTCTTGTAATGATTCTATCGTATATGCTTGTGAGATTATTGTGGTTATTATGTTGATGTTAAACCAATCGTATATTAAGTAAATTTGGTGACTTTTTCATGTTATGTAACATGCAAGTTGTTTAGATCTACATTTAGATCTATGTTTATTGAATCATGCAAGTTGTTTAGATCTACATTTAGATCTATGTTTATTGAATCATGCAAGTTGTTAGGCTAAGACATGTATTATGTTTAGATCTACATTTAGATCTATGATTCCAAGTTGTTAGGCTAAGACATGTATTATGTTTAGATTCACATTTAGATTTATGAAAATTGGACCCAAAATTAAAGCTCATATTTACATGCCTTGTTAAACTTTTGTAAAACCATATGCTTAAGATTCATGTTTGTTGGATCCAAGATAAAAGTTCATATTTACATGCCTTGTTAAACCTGTGTAATTCCATATGTTTAAAATTCATGATTATTGGATCCAAAATTAAGTTCGCATTCACATGTCTAGTTGAACTTATGTAATTCTATATGCTTAAGGTTTATGTTTATTGGAACCAAAATAAAAGTTTGCATTTACATGCCTAGTTGGATTTGGGTAATTTCATATGCTTAAGACTTATGTTGACTGGATCCAAAAATGCAAGTTCATTGTTTTATGACAAAATTTATATGACACATGTTTAGTTAGATCCTTATTATGTTGTATGAATGGCACATGTCCCCTTCTTTCCCTTTTGTATATAAGTTAGGCTAAGTTACGAGCCTAACATTCTATGTGAATTTTGCGAACATATGATGGGGGTAACGTTGAGAAAAATCTTTAATTTATATTATTGGCATAATTTGGTCCATAAATATATGAATGATTAGTGGCATAAAAATGGTATAATTTATATACCAAAAGTATTGAATATGATTTAGAGGAAAAATCGGGCGTGGCTTGAATGGCAATAATTGTGGAAAATTTACATATAAATATGAAAAGTAAATATGTAAATTAAGTAAAAGACGAACGTGCCTAACCCGAGTTTAGATTGAATTGTAGTGTAAAACTGTTCAGAACCACCCGGCACATCCAGTAACCACAGAAACTCCTATCTAATGTGAGAGGTTAGTTCATCATGCCCAAGAAAAACCCGAGGTTAGATTGAGTTGTGGTGTAAAACTGCCTGGAACCGCCCGGCACATCCAATAATCGCAACAACACATATCTAATGTGAGAGATTGGTGCATTAATAAATCATTTAATGCTAATATAACAAGATGAATGACTTGGGTTATGTTCATAGGAACACTTGACCGATATATAACATAAATGACTAGGGTTATGTTAATGAGAAACACTTAACCAATGTAACAAGATGAATGACTAGGGTTAAGTTAATGAGAAACACTTGACCAATATAACAAGATGAATGACTAGGGTTAAGTTAAAACTTAACCAGTATAGCATGATGAATGGGTAGGGTTAAGTAATAAGAAACACTTAACCAATATGACTTGATTTGTGGTAAGGTTAAGTCAAAACAAGAGGGCAACACTTAACCAATATGACTTGATTTGTGGTAAGGTTAAGTTAAATCAAGAGGGCAACACTTAACCAATGTAACTTGATTTGCGGTAAGGTTAAGTTAAATCAGGAGGGCAACACTTAACCAATATAACTTGATTTGTGTTAGAGTTAAGTTGACACAAGAAGGCAACATTTAACATGACAAGTGGGTTGGTTAAGTAACTTGAATTGATTGATGACACTTAACCAATACAACATGATGAACATGTGGGGTAAAGTTAACAAGAAACACTTGACCGATAAAATTTGATGGACGAATGATGTTAAGTTAATAGGATGTAACAACCCTGAATTTTGGGGGCAATTTAAAATTTTTATTTTAGAAATTTTAATGGATTTAGAATATTTAGAAATAAAATCTTAGATGTGTTAGTAGGAAAATATCATTTTGTTTGATCATGCTGTATTAACATGAAATGTCACCTTGCTTGATCATGTGGTATTAATATAAAAAAATGTCATTATCATATGAAATGTCATATTAGTGTAAATGCCATTATAGTTAGAAAGGTATGTTAGTATAAAAATGCCATTTTAATTAGATAATGTTATATCAAAATAAAAATAAAATAAATAGTAAATTGTTTATAAATTTCATTTATGTGGCATTAGCATTCATAGGAAATTTATTACAAATAAATAGCCATTTATTTGTCATTTGAATTTGGTTAGGGTGATTTGCTGAATTATATCGTTGTATGATAGAAATAAAGGGTGTAATTTAATATTGGAAATAAACTACAATAGATTGCTAAAGTCGATTAAAGTGAATTAATAAGGTAACGGTAGAAGATTGATTACAATAGAATAATTGATTTACTTATGCAACCATTTGCTTCTGTCCATATACATTTAACATATAACCATGTTTGGATTGCTATTTTTTTTAAATTGTGTAACTCA
Source organism: Allium sativum (assembly GCA_030737875.1). Classification (NCBI taxonomy): domain Eukaryota; kingdom Viridiplantae; phylum Streptophyta; class Magnoliopsida; order Asparagales; family Amaryllidaceae; genus Allium; species Allium sativum. The sequence continues at coordinate 275,751,313 of CM060926.1, read as the reverse complement.
TTGACATAATTAAGTCAAACCAAATTTAGTGGAATAATATATATATATACACTTAGTGAAATTTAATTACAATTGAAACCAAGCACTATAAACCGGTGTAATAACTAACTTGAATTTTGGTAATTAAATTTGTTTTAAAAATATTGTAAATTATTTAAGCAATCAAAACGATATATATATATATATATATAGAATGTACAATTTTGAAATAAACTTATATGGTTAAGATGATTACTGCGAATTATGAATGTAACATGTGTAAATAAATACTAACTGGTCATATGGTAATTATGATGTTATATATTTTGAAATTTTAAATTCACAAACTTTGTCACAATTAGCATTAAACTAGCATTAATTATTTTCATTTTATCCTCTCTCTCTTTCGTTGTTATCTATTTTTGAAATTTGAAAAATGTGTCATTATAGCATGTCATAAAAGGGGATGTCAGGAAACATAAATGGGAAGTAAATAAGCCAGCCTTAGTCAGCAATTCATTTTTCTTTGTCACATATAACATACAATATGTGAATGGGCCTTGAGGCATAAAAGAACAAATAGCAATGATATATATATACCTTAAAAATTTACAAAGCCAAAATCCTAATAGTAATATGACCAATCGCCACCAATTCTTTGAACGGCCATTGTATTCTCTCCTTCCCCTCTCACTCTAATTCGATTCTTTCATCAATTCTAAGAATTTCCAAATGGGAAAAATCTTTAGCTAAGAGAGTTCTACAGTTTCAACGGTCACGATCTCCTCGGGCTCATGTTGGTGGTGCAAGTGGAGGAGGTTGGGAGCGACTTGGTGGTGCATTCAAATCTGGCATCGGTCGACTCTGGTGATGTGCGTTTTGAAGAAGGAGCGGTTTACAGAAAGGATTAAGGGTAACGATTTAATTAGGATAATATAATTCAAATATGTAATTAAAGTATTGAGTGATTAAAAGGCCATATCTTATCCAAATCAGAACGAAATTGAGCGATTTTCAAAGCGTTGAAATTGTGAAGAAAAGATCTACGAGATTGAGTTGAATAGATCTAAAACAGAGCATTTTGGAAATTCAGGAAATTTCAAATCTGAATTATTCTGTGAGAAATTCTATTCTTTCATTTTATAATTAAAATTTGTTAATGATAATTGTAGTATTCTTCATATGCCGTAATACTCTGTTATTTTCTATACGTGATTTGATCTGTGTATTATTAGAATGTTGAAATTAACGTTTATGTTAATTAGAGAATTGAATCAAACAAAATTATCATTGTGTTATTAGAATGTTGAAATTAACGTTTATGTTAATTAGAGAATTGAATCAAAAAAAATTATCATTGTGTTATCAGAATGTTGAAATTAACGTTTATGTTAATTAGAGAATTAAATCAAACAAAATTATTATTGTGTTATTAGAATGTTGAAATTAACGTTTATGTTAATTAGATAATTGAATCAAACAAAATTATCATTTTTTATTAGAATATCGAAATGAATGTTTATGATAATTAGAGAATTGAGTTGAGAAAAAATTATCATCTTTGTCAAATATAAGAGTTGCGACAAAAAATATATCATCTTTGTCAAATATAAGAGTTGCGACAAAAAACATTTGTGGTGGAAGTCTGCCCGGACCCGACCGGCACATCCAGCAGCCACAAATGTTGGGCCAAATGTGAGAGGTCCAAGTGCGCAAATGCAAATTGGGCCAAGACACGAGGTTAAGTCCAACTTGTGGGATAAGTCTGCCCAGAACCGACCGGCCTATCCAGCATCCACAAGTTTCAGGCCTAATCTGAGAGGTCTGGCCCATATTAAAAAATATAAACGGTTAAATAGAGAATTGGACATTAGAATCAAATTTACCTTTTTAACGTAATTATGAAATATAGAAATTTGCACTGTTATGAAAATTACATTTTTAATGTAATTTAAAAGAGAGGGATTTTACATTATATTGAAAATTACATTTTTAACGTAATTTAGAAGAAGAATTGGATGATGTAATCAAATTTTCCTTTCTTTAATGTAATTTAAAAAATTAGAATTTTTCACTACAATGTTATCTACATTTACAACGTAATTAAAGAAGGAAATTTTACAATGCAATTGAAAGATAGGATTTTTAAGTATAATGTCAATTACAATTTTCTTAATGTAATCAAAAGAAGAAATATTACATTTTTTTGGTAACAAAAGAAGTTAGAAGAATTGCATTCTTTATAATGTAATAAAAGAGAATATAGTGTAAAGAATAAAAATAAATAAAAAAGAAAATTCAAATTTTCTATAGTGTAAAGAATAAGAAGTAAATTCTACATTTCCAATAAAATGAGAGAAAGAGTGTAAATAAAATATGAAATAGAAATTTACATTTTCATATGTAATAAAAAGAAATATTTTGGATGACACTTTCATTTACATTTTCATGTAAATAGGATAAGAAAAGAAAAGGAAAACATTTATTCACATGTAGTGTAAATAAATAAGAAAAAGAGATGTTTTAATGACATTTTCTATGCAGTAAACAAACGAATTGAAAGTTACCTTCTACTTGTTATTTATTAATCAATAAATGTGGGAATGGAATTGAAATGTTCATTGAACATGATACCTTGATATGATACATGAACATGATTATGCGCTGTTTGTTTGGTTGATTCATTGCCCTTATATGTTAATGACTACATGGAACGATTTATATCTACTTTTATGAAAATAAAAATAGTGATAAAAAATAACGTTATGAAATAATTTAAATGATAATTATGCGAAGATTATTTGAAAAGATCGAGTTATACTCACTTCAAATAATCATACGATGTTTTAAATGGAAGAATTGAAGACGGCGATTTAAGACCGACGATCTACACATCGAATGGGTAACTAGTGTTGAGGCCCTTGATTTATTTGCACCCAAGATGGGGCTAAGATGGTAGTTATCCAGACATAGTGTTTATTTGTATGGATTTGGCTTTCACTCAGACCCAGAGCATAAGCTTATAAATGGATGTGTGTCTGACGTTGAATTTTGTTCTATGTAAATTGATTTCTATTAATATACGACCGTTGGTGGCGGAGAATTTATTCTCTTGCTTAACACCCTTAGAGGTTGTGTATTAATAGTTACCAATCACATGGTGTTAATTGTCAACGTGGCACGCTAAGATGAAGATGATCAAGGCTTTGTTGGAAAAGTAGGTCTTGTGGTTATAACGTTACTTCGCGAGCGTCACAACTCGGTTGAGTCTAAAATGGGAGAAGGGAACGCAGGGAGAGAAGCACGTTTCTTTCTAGCTAGAAGCGGTGTCAGTGCTTAAACTGGCTGATATTTACTTATGTGGATGATGGAATGTGGCGCGCCTCGGATGATAGGTCTTATAGGAGCAGGAAATGTATGTTCAGGAATAACTAATCCACGAAGCTGTATGTGTGGACCGGCCCTGCAGCTATCCAAGGGTTCTCTGCGGGGAATCCTGAGACATTAGCTAGAGTGTCTCGAATCGGTTAGGAGATCCTCCCTAGCCTTGACTCATGATGGAAACCCAATTTCCAATACTACACCATGCGGTTTTGATTTTATTACTAGTATAGCGACATAGTAGGATGGGGTACTATGCCGTCTATGATTGATACATTATGATTGAAATGTTTTTGAAACATATATACACTAATAATAATATCAAATTCATTTTTAACGTATCAAGCATTTTTAACCATTATAAGGTAAAACTCTATCCTCCGGTTTGCATTGCATTGTGTGATGGGACTTGAGCCTTATAATGGATTCATTTTTCTAAAAGGCATTGCGTTGTTTAACGATTTACTAGAATTATGCACGACAATCCATTCGAGTAAACCCGTTCCGTGTTAGCGGCGTGGTCCTTGGATTTGCCTTATTACTATTAGTTAAGTTAGTTAAGAATTCTCACACCAGTCCCATGACTGACCCGTTGTTTGTTTCCACCTTTGCAAACTCTGGTGCCCTCTTCTCCACACGGGAAGTCGAGTAGTTTGTGTACAGGTTCTTATCTCAAGCATGACTCTGAATTGAAGCCTAAAGCTGTGTCCAGAGCATCGAAGTCTTCCGCTGTGTATTGTATATAATTTATTGTAATTTATCTTGCGTTGTAATTTTATTCAACATACTCTGATATGTTCTGTACTCTAATGTAACATTATTGTAATGTTTATAAAAGTCTGATGTTATCGTTCTGATGTTGTTGTATTCCCAAAGTTAACGTGTTCGGGTTTTGAACGGTCTTGGTCGATTTTGCGATTGATCGGGTCGGGCGGAACCTGGGCTGTTACAGTTGGTATCAGAGCTTTGGTTAGCTCAAATCTTTGGGGTACTACTCATTAGAACGGAACAAAAGACTCATCAGAGATTGGATTAGTTATATCCAGTAAGAATACTCATTAGAGATAGGATCATCAGTATCCTAGAATGAGAAAACTCATTAGAGATGGGGTTTGTAATGCCCTAGAATGAGTTGAGAGTAGCAAGCCTATAATATACGTATTTGTAATTATAATCATATTTTTGGAAAATATGATTTTTGAATATATAAAAGTTATATAAATTAAAAAGCTAATCAACCAATTGATTGAGGATTGTGTAGTGTAATTATTAGTTCAACTATAAAATTATTTAAACCAATGAATGAATAATGAAGAATAAAAAAATTGAGTAGGATAATTAAACACTTTTAGCTTCGTTCCTTTTCGAGGACGAAAAGATTTTAAGTGGGGGAGACCGTAACAACCCTGAATTTTGGGGCCAATTTAAAATTTTTATTCTAGAAATTTTTATGGATTTAGAATATTTAGAATTAAAATCTTAGATGTGTTAGCAGGAAAATATCATTTTATTTGATCATGTTGTATTAACATGAAATGTCACCTTGCTTGATCATGTGGTATTAATATAAAAAAAATGTCATTATCATATGAAATGTCATATTAGTGTAAATGCCATTATAGTTAGAAAGGAATGTTAGTATAAAAATGCCATTTTAATTAGATAATGTTATATCAAAATAAAAATAACATAAATAGGAAATTGTTTATAAATCTCATTTATGTGGCATTAACATTCATAGGAAATTTAATACAAATAAATAGCCATTTATTTGTCATTTGAATTTGGTTAGGGTGATTTGCTGAATTATATCGTTGTATGATAGAAATAAAGGGTGTAATTTAATATTGGAAATAAACTACAATAGATTGCTAAAGTCCATTAAAGTGAATTAATAAGGTAACGGTAGAATATTGATTACAATAGAATAATTGATTACAATAGAATAATTGATTTACTTATGCAACCATTTGCTTTTGTCCATATACATTTGACATATAACCATATTTGGATTGCTAATTTATTTTATTTTATTTTATTTAAATCATGTAACTCATTGACATAATTAAGTCAAAACAAATTTAGTGGAATAATATATATATATATATATACTTAATGAAATTTATTTACAATTGAAACCAAACACTATAAACCGGTGTAATAACTAACTTAAATTTTGGTATGTAAATTTGTTTTAAAAATATCGTAAATTATTTAAGCAATCAAAATGATATATATATATATAATGTAGCATTTTGAAATAAACTTATATGGTTAAGATAATGACTGCGAATTATGAATGTAACATGTGTAAATAAATACAAATTGGTCATATGGTAATTATGATGTTATATATTTTGAAATTTTAAATTCACAAACTTTGTCACAATTAGCATTAAACTAGCATTAATTATTTTCATTTTATCCTCTCTCTCTTTCATTGTTATCTATTTTTGAAATTTGAAAATTGTGTCATTATAGCGTGTCATAAAAGTGGATGTCAGGAAACATAAATGGGAAGTAAATAAGCCAGCCTTAGTCAGTAATTCATTTATCTTTATCACATATAACATACAAAATGTGAATGGGACTTGAGGAATAAAAGAACAAATAGCAATGATATATATACCTTAAAAATTTACAAAGCCAAAATCCTAATAGTAATATGACCAGCCGCCACCAATTCTTTGAACAACCATTGTATTCTCTCCTTCCTCCCTCACTCTAATTCGATTCTTTAATCAATTCTAAGAATTTCCAAATGGGAAAAATCTTTAGCTAAGAGAATTCTACAGTTTCAACGGTTACGATCTCCTCAGGCTCATGTTGGCGGCGCAAGTGGAGGAGGTTGGCAGCGACTTGGTGGTGCATTCAAATCTGGCATCGGTCGACTCTGGTGATGTGCGTTTTGAAGAAGAAGCAGTTTACAGAAAGGATTAAGGGTAACGATTTAATTAGGATAATATAATTCAAATATGTAATTAAAGTATTGAATGATTAAAAGGCCATATCTTATCCAAATCAGAACGGAATTGAGCGATTTTCAAAGCGTTGAAATTGTGAAGAAAAGATCTACGAGATGGAGTTGAATAGATCTAAAACAGAGCATTTTGGAAATTCAGGAAATTTCAAATCTGAATTATTCGGTGAGAAATTCTATTCTTTCATTTTATAATTAAAATTTGTTAATGGTAATTGTAGTATTCTTCATATGCGGTAATACTCTATTGTTTTCTATACGTGATTTGATCTGTGTATTATTAGAATGTTGAAATTGACGTTTATGTTAATTAGAGAATTGAATCAACCAAAATTATCATTGTGTTATTAGAATATTGAAATTAACGTTTATGTTAATTAGAGAATTGAATCAAACAAAATTATCATTGTGTTATTAGAATGTTAAAATTAACGTTTATGTTAATTAGATAATTGAATCAAACAAAATTATCATTTTTTTATTAGAATATCGAAATGAATGTTTATGATAATTAGAGATTTGAGTTGTGAAAAAAATTATCATCTTTGTCAAATATAAGAGTTGCGACAAAAAAATTATCATCTTTGTTAAATATAAGAGTTGGGACAAAAAACATTTGTGGTGGATGTAACAACCCGTATTTTTATAACGTGTTATAACCATAAATCAAGATAGAATTAATTTTTAAGATAAGAATCAAGGGCAACGGGTTACTGCACTACGTCCGTCTCGAAATTCTACTTGGAAACGAGCCTGAGTTTTCGAAAATCGGAGTCCGTATGACCAAGTTATGACGCTTTGAAGTTTTCAGAAATTTTCAAGTTCAGAACAGCTCAGAATTCGAATTCAAACCCCAGAACGGACTGGGCGGGAAATTTCCCGCCCAGGACCAGGTCGACCTGGGGGTCAACCATAGTGTCGACCTGCCCAGGACCAGGTCGACCTGGGTGTCAACCTGGGTGTCGACCTGGTTGCCGAGCCCATTTTTGAGTCAGAGTTCACTCTGATGTTTCTAGTCCGATTTCTGTCTAAATTTGTTGGCCAGAACCTATATAAACAACTCCTAACTCTAGTCTCTCTACACAAATTCTCTCTGACCTTATGTGGCTAAAACTCTGGTTGAAAAGTTAAAGAAAATGGATTGCTTCTTCTCCAACAAGGCTACGTGTAGAGTATTGTTGTTTGGGGGATTTCTGTTGGACTTGAGATTCAACATCGCCTCTTTGTTTTCTAATTCTCTAACTACGATCTTTAAGCCCCAGTTACTTTTAGATCTAAACTTTAAACTTAATATGGACATGTTGTAAATCGAGATTGAACCTAAGTATGATAATTATCTTGGATCTACAATTGTATATCTTGGATCTATCATTGTTCATTTTGGATCTATTATTTTGGATCTACTATTTGTTCACCTTGGATCTATTCATCTTGAATCTTGACTTAAAGGAATATTTGCATGAAATTTATTTGGGGCCTATACATGTTGTAGATCTAAAACCCTTAATGTCCATAATATTCATGCCTGTGATGTTGAAACAGTTGTTATTCACAAGTTTGAGGTTATTATCTTATGTCAACTGTTACTATGACTATCACCCTATTTTGCTAGATTTGATATTTGAGACCACTATTCCATATGCCAGTATTGTTGTAATCATTTATCTCAAGTTATACCATGCTTGACATGTAATCACTTTTGACACCTTATGCCAGTTCTTTCTATGTTATTCCCTAATTAGATTTGTTTGAATCGATTCGAGTTTACGTGCGATGGGAATGCGATTGGGTAGATTAGGCAAAACCTGAATTTACTATGAACTTGAAACATGAACATTGTTATAACTTGAACCTGGATATGGACATGAACTTGACATGAAAACATGAATATGGACATGACGCTAGAATGAATTTGAAAATGGCTAACTCGAGGTTGGGTTGAGTTTGCAGTGTAAATCTGCCCGGAACCACCCAACGAATCCAGTGACTGCAAACAATAGGATCCAATGTAGGTAGTTGGTCATATCGCACGTAAAACCTGAGGTTAGACTATGTTGTGGGGTAAATCTGCCCGGAACCGCCTGGCAAATCCAGTGACCACAACAACTAGTCTAATGTGAGAGGTTGGGGTGCATTAATGAATTAATGCCACATGATAGGGTTAAGTCATGAACCACTTGAATATACTTAACCAATTTGACACGATGATTTGATAGGGTTAAGATATGAAATGCTTGAACACACTTAACCAACTTGATACATGATTTGGTAGGGTTAAGTCACGAATTTGAATGACAACACTTAACCCATTAAAAACCCTAGTTACGCGGTCCTTTTCAGCAGTAACCCACTTAGATGTATCACGATACCCTGGGACTAGGAAGGATGGGGAACGATTACTGGGCTGATTGTAAGCAACCAGAACGACGAATGAGTAGGTGCGCCATTGTAGGTTAAGGCGGATTATGGCGTGCACGTAGTCCGGAGTTGAAAAAGCAGGCATTGGGCACCCGTAGGTTTACACTGTGCGTGCTTGATTCGTGTCGGTGGTTGGCACCATAGGACTTGATACACCCTATGGTTGACCTAGCACAGGTGACTACATTTCGTGATTGGGCCGTATGACATAGACACATGACGAGCTAGAACTTGTAGGAGACGATCGATTAGTAGATCGTACTGTAGGACCCCGTAAGGGGTCATTTCATGATATTGGGCCAAGGGATCATTTCATGGTTAATACTTGACATGGGTTAGAATACTAGTACAGTTGGTGCAGCGAATCTTGAATATGCGATGCTAGACTTGATTTATCTTGTTATCTTAGTTATCATGCCCGACTTATCATCATCCTTATGTTTATTCTCTGTTTATTCATGTCTTGTTAACTTTACTAGTTTTTATACTGAAAGACACCAGGGCTTACCAGTCTTTAGGACAGACCCTTTTTCTTTCGCCCCTTTTTCATTCGTTTTCCCCCCAGGTTCTCAAGGAGGAAACGCTAGCTCTTAGCTTGGATTTATCTTGCTTTATGTCAGCTCATGTACGGTTTGGCCTTGAGCTATGCTATGGCTGCACTTCTTCTATCTTTGGGGAATAATTTACTCTTGTTATATTAAGATTATGCTTCTTTATTTAGAACTTGATGTAATTACAATTTGTACTTTGGATATATAAGGTTTTGACTCTTTTCTTGAAAGTAATGAGATTTGGTTTTTAATTTCTACCACTGCTTTATTTATGTTATGTCTTGTGATATCTCTGTGCATGTTTACCTAGATAATGCTCCACCAAAACTAGTGCATTCCGTTTGTGAGTGACCCTAGCGGAGGTGGGGTGTTACATTTGGTATCAGAGCAGAAGGTTACCAGGCTGGGCAAAAGTTTCAAAAACCTTCTGAAACAATTTTCAAAACCATTTATAAAGAAGCATTTTTCAAGAAAATTTTTATTTTTAAGAAAAGGCTATTCCCCAAAAGCCATTATCACTTTCCTTTGTTTCCTCATTTGAATCTTTTTCTTTTCATTTTTCAGCATGTCTGACCTTAACCTTCCTGAGGGAGTACCCGTACCTGGATGGTTCCGAAGGTACTTAGAAGCTAGGGCCAACGGCGTGGGCCCGGCAGATATCCCTCCTCCTCCTCCCACAGTGGCCGCGGTTCCTCCTCTTCTTGGTAACACCTTTGCCAAAATATGCAAAGACTTTAAAGCAATGGGCGGCAAGAACTTCATTGGAACTGAAACCTTCGTTGAGGCACGAAACTGGCTAAAGGAGACTGAATACTTGTTTGTTATCTTCGATGTGGAGGATCATAGGAAAGTTCAGTTGGCAACATGGTTGTTGAAAGAGGAAGCTGCATTTTGGTGGGAAGTCACCAACGCTACCAGGCCAGTTGAGACTTGGGCAGACTTTAGAGAGAGTTTTGGTCTTAAATTCTTATCGTCGGTAGAAGAGAACCTTCAGATGGAGAGGTTCCTAGCATTCAAGCAAGGGGACATGTCTGTTAGGGAGTATGTGAATAGGTTTAATCAGCTTGCTCGGTTCAGTTTGGACTTGGTCAATACGGCCCAGAAGAAGGCTGTACGGTTTGCTCGAGGATTAAACGAGCCACTACACAGTTTGGATATAACTCATATACCCATGGGGGCGACCTTTGAAAGCTTGGTGAATATGGCCCTACTTCATGAGGAAGACAAGAATAGCAAGAAGGAGGTTAAGCCTAATGAGACTCAAAATAAGAAGGTTGACTTCAAGAAGGGAGGCAACAAGAATAACAAGAACAACAACAACAATGCTAACAGACCATGTGAGACAAGGAAGTGCAACTTTTGTGGTATTATGGGACATCTGGCTAAAGACTTTAGAAGGAAGAAGAGAAAGTTGGGTGAATGCTTTCATTGTGGAGATACTGGACACTTCCGTAAGGATTGCCATAAGAAGCAAGGACAACAGCAAGGGCAGACCCAGCGAGCAGGACCTTCTGGAGGGCAGTTACATGCTCTCAACACCACTCCATCTCTTGACCAAGGTAGTAATATTTCTGTAGAAAGCCTTGTTTACATTTCTGAATTTCCTGTTCGAACCTTATTTGACTCTGGCGCATCGCATACTTTTATTTCTTCTGATATTATTGAAAATCTGCACCTAAGTACTAGTCTTGTTGAGGGTCCCGTTAATGTTTCAAATCCAATTGGGGGCTCCGCTCATTTATCTATGATTTGTGTGGATTTGAGGATTTCTATCTTAAGCGTAGAATTCACATGTAATGCTTATGTTCTCCGATTTATGGGATACGGTTTGATCCTAGGTATGGATTGGCTGTCCAATTATGGAGCCATTCTTGATTGTGAACGAAGGGTAGAGAGGCTCATGACTTGCCTTGGTAATACCCTTGAAATTTCATGTAACCCGAAGGGTCCGGTCATGTTGTGTTATCTAGAATCCCTTGAATCGTCCATCGACAATTTGCAATCTGTAAGAGTGGTCCGAGAATATCCAGATGTCTTTGATGAGGTGAGGGGGTTACCCCCTAAACGCGAGATAGACTTCCGAATTTATCTTGTTGATAATGCCAAGCCAGTTTCATTGCCCATTAGACACATGGCCCCGCGAGAAAGAAGAGAGCTCAGTAAACAAGTTAAGGAGTTACTTGAGAAAAATTTCATAAGACGAAGCATTTCTGAATGGGGTGCTCCGGTGGTATTCGATACTAAGGCGGATAGTTCGCTTCGTCTGTGTGTTGATAATCGTGAGTTAAACAAGAAGATGAAGAAGAATAGGCACCCACTTCCAAGAATCGACAATTTGTTTGACCAGCTTGTGGGAGCATCTGTTTTCTCTCAACTCTATCTAGCCACAGGATTCCATCAGCTTAGAGTGGATGAGGATAGCATTGACAAAACTGCGTTTAGGACTCTAGATGGGTTCTTCGAATGGCTCGTCATGCCGTTTGGGTTAATGAATGCACCCGCGTACTTTGTAGATTTGATGAGTAGGGTGTTTCGGGAGTTCCTTAACAAGTTTGTGGTGGTTTTTGTGGACGATATTTTGATCTTCTCAAAATATGAAGAAGTGCATGCTAGGCATCTCAAGGAAGTCATGGATACGCTTAGAGCACACCAGTTAAAGGCTAAGTTCTCCAAATGCCATTTTTGGAGAAAGGAAGTTCGGTTTTTTGGACATGTAGTTTCTAAGCAAGGTATAGCTATGGACCCCACGAAGGTAGTTGTGGTGCAAGACCGGAAAATTCCTAAGAATGCAACGGAGGTGAGAATCTTTCTCAGTTTGGCGGGCTACTATAGGAAGTTCATTAAGGACTTCGCTAAGATTTCAGCCCCTCTTACTAAGTTAACAAAGAAGAACCTATTGCATAGGACATAGAGTGTGACGTTGCTTTTCAAAGGCTTAAGAGAGCCCTCACTACAGCTCTAGTTTTGGCATTACCCGACGGAGGCAAGACGTTTATGGTGTACACAGATGCGTGCGGCACGGGATTAGGTGTTGTCCTAATGCAAGATGGAAGAGTGATATGCTACGGGGGAAGACAACTTAAAGTTCATGAGAAAAACTATCCCACACATGACTTGGAGTTGGCCGCAATTGTTTTTGCACTTAAATCTTGGTGCCATTATCTTCTAAGGGAGAGGTTCGAGCTGTATACCGACCACAAATCGCTTAAGTACCTCTTCTCACTGAAAGATTTGAATCTAAGACAACAGCGGTGGATGGAATTCTTGGCATCATATGACTTCGATATAGCTTATACCCCTGGCAAGGGTAACGTGGTGGCAGACGCGCTAAGTAGAAAAAGGTTGACCTTGAGCCCCTTGTTTGTTGAAAGGAAAACCCTTGAGTTTATAGCAACCTTTGATTTTACACCTGCTGTTGAGTCATTGGCTGCTACGCTAGCATCTCTTGAGTTAAGACCTACACTCCTAGATCAAGTAGGGACTTCACAGAAGGAAGACCCGCAGATAGTCGAAATCATGGACAAGCTGATTAGTGGTGAGATGTCAAGTCACCTCGGTAGGTATGCCATAGATGACAAGGGATGGCTAAGGCGTGATGGAAGGATATGTGTCCCACAAGTGGGAGACTTAGTAAGGAAAGTCCTCGAGGAGGTGCACCACTCGAAGATGACTATACATCCCGGAGGGGATAAGATGTACAGGGATATGAAACGCAATTTCTTTTGGCCTGGAATGAAAAAGGACGTGGCAGAGTTTGTTTCGAAGTGCATGGTGTGCCAACAAGAAAGGCCGAGTCGAAGAAGCCCGGTGGGCTATTACATCCTTTGGAGGTTCCTTAATGGAAATGGGAGAGTATCTCGATGGATTTCATGGATGGACTGCCTAGGTCAAGGAAGGGAAATACTAGCATATGGGTCACAGTTGATAGACTCACGAAAAGTGCTCACTTCATTCCGGTGAAAAGCAAGTGGACCACATCATGGCTAGCCTCTATTTACCTTCGAGAGGTAGTACGGTTGCACGGGGTTCCTTCTTGTATAGTCAGTGATCGTGACCCCAATTTCACTAGACAGTTTTGGAATAGTCTGCAAGAAGCAATGGGTACACGACTGAGTTTAAGCACGGCCTATCACCCACAGACGGATGGTCAAACCAAAAGGGTAAATAGGGTACTAGAGGATCTCTTGAGACTATGCATTCTAGATTTTGGTGGTACTTGGGAAGACCATCTCCCTCTCTTGGAGTTTGCATACAATAATAGCTACCAAGCTAGCATAGGAATGGCACCATTCGAAGCCTTGTATGGAAGACCATGCAAGTCACCAACTTGTTGGTGGGAGACGACAGACAGGCTTATACTTGGCCCCGACATGATAAGGGACACTTCTGAGAAGATTGAGTTGATACGAATACGGATGAAAATGGCCCAAGATAGACAGAAATCTTATGCGGACAAGAGAAGGACAGACCTAGAGTTCGAAGTCGGAGATATGGTCTTTATAAAAGTTTCTCCTTTACGCAATGTGGTTCATTTTGGAGCGGTTGGAAAGGTAGCACCAAGGTTCGTAGGACCGTTCCCTATCACTGAGAGGATTGGGCAGATGGCCTATAAGGTAGACTTACCCAAGAAGCTGACCGGAGTACACAATGTCTTTTACGTCTCACATCTCCGAAAGTGCTTACATGAGTCGGCCGAAGTGGTTGAGCCAAGCATCCTTAAATGCGTAGAAGTGGAAAAAGAAGCAACATTGAGGCGAGTTCCGATTCGTATCTTAGGAACAGAGATCAAGAAGCTTAGGAATCGAGAAGTCAAGTTAGTTAAAGTACAGTGGAGTGAAGCCCAAGAAGACGCAACTTGGGAAACCGAAGAGAAGACATGCGCGCTTTACCCATTTCTTTTTGAGGGTACATTCTCGATCTCTTTTCATATAAACTTGAAAACCTTTCGTATCATGCTTCTACTACCTATGTTTTCCTTGTTATCTTCTCGATCTTATCTTGAGAACCTTAGGTAGAACCATATTGATGTAAAATGTGATTGAAACATGTTATGTTTGATGTTTGCAAGTGGTTGCAAGTGGTTGCTAGTGGATGCATGACACACATTAGGCACTTGATCGGCTCAGTCACATTTTCATGTTGCATATGCATGAGTGCTTATAATTGTACATGGATGAAACTTGTTATGCTATCACTTGAATGTTGCATATGAATGAATGTTATGTGCACTCATGTAGATATTATAAATTATGTTAGGAATTTGCGTACATGTTGGACTCATTACACTAACATATTTTGCATTAAGGAGGTTTACTGAATCAGTAACCGCCTGATCTTTTGCATTAGATAAGTACATATACACACACTTTCTGCATATGTTCATACAGCACTAGAAATCTTTTAAGGGCAATGGTTGCTTGTGGATGATGTTTTGAGTAGATGCATGATGGATGGTAGGATACGTTCTTCCTAACTTAGAGATTTCGGGGACGAAATCCTTTAAGGAGGGGAGAATGTAAAACCCGTATTTTTATAACGTGTTATAACCATAAATCAAGACAGAATCAATTTTTAAGACAAGAATCAAGGGCAACGGGTTATGCCATTACATCTGTCTCGAAATTTTGCTTGGAAATGAGTCCGAGTTTTCAAAAATCGGAGTCTGTATGACTAAGTTATGACCCTTCGAAGTTTTCAGAAATTTTCAAGTTCAGAACAGCTCAGAATTCGAATTCAAATTTCGAATTCAAACCCCAGAACGGACCGGGCGGGAAATTTCCCACCCAGGACCAGTTCAACCTGGAGGTCAACCATAGTGTCGACCTGCCCAGGACCAGGTCGACCATAGAGTTGACCTGGGTGTCGACCTGGTTGCCGAGCCCATTTTTGAGTCAGAGTTCACTCTGATGTCTCTAGTCCGATTTCTGTCTAAATTCATTGGCCAGACCCTATATAAACAGCCCCTAACTCTAGTCTCTCTACACAAATTCTCTCTGACCTTATGCTGCTAAAACTCTGGTTGAAAAGTTAGAGAAAAGGGATTGGTTCTTCTCCAATAAGGCTATGTGTAGAATATTGCTGTTTGGGGGATTTCTATTAGACTCGAGATTCAACATCGCCTCTTTGTTTTCTAATTCTCTAACCACGATCTGTAAGCCCCTGTTACTTTTAGATCTAAACTTTAAACTTAATATGGACATGTTGTAAATCAAGATTGAACCTAAGTATGATAATTATCTTGGATCTATCATTGTATATCTTGGATCTATCATTGTTCATTTTGGATCTATTATTTTGGATCTACTATTTGTTCACCTTGGATCTATTCATCTTGAATCTTGACTTAAAGGAATATTTGCATGAAATTGATTTGGGGCTTATACATGTTGTAGATCTAAAACCCTTAATGTCCATAATATTCATGCCTGTGATGTTGAAACAGTTGTTATTCACAAGTTTGGGATTATTATCTTATGTCAGCTGTTACCATGACTATCACCCTGTTATGCTAGATTTGATATTTGAGACCACTATTCCATATGCCAGTATTGTTGTAATCATTTATCTCAAGTTATACCATGCTTGACTTGTAATCACTTTTTCCACCTTATGCCAGTTCTTTCTATGTTATTCCCTAATTAGATTTGTTTGTACCGATTCGAGTTTACATGCGATGGGAATGCGATTGGGTAGATTAGGGAAAACATGAATTTACTATGAACTTGAAACATGAACATTGTTATAACTTGAACCTGGATATGGACATGAACTTGACATGAAAACTTGAACATGGACATGACGCTAGAATGAATTTGAAAATGGCCAACTCGAGGTTGGGTTGAGTTTGCATTGTAAATCTGCCCAGAACCGCCCGACGAATCCAGTGACTGCAAACAATAGGATCCAATGTGGGTAGTTGGTCATATCGCATGTAAAACCCGAGGTTAGACTATGTTGTGGTATAAATCTGCCTGGAACCGCCCGGCAAATCCGGTGACTACAACAACTAGTCTGTGCATTAATGAATTAATGCCACATGATAGGATTAAGTCATGAACCACTTGAATCTACTTAACCAATTTGACACGATGATTTGATAGGGTTAAGTCATAAACCGCTTGAACACACTTAACCAACTTGATACATGATTTGGTAGGTTTAAGTCACGAATTTGAATGGCAACACTTAACCCATTAGAAACCCTAGTTACGCGGTCCTTTTCAGCAGTAACCCACTTAGATGTATCACGATACCCTGGGATCAGGCAAGGTGGGGCACGATTACTGGGCTGATTGTAAGCGACCAGAACGATGGCTGATTTGGTGCGCCATTGTAGGTTCAGGCGGACTATGGTCGTGCACGTAGTCCGGAGTTGAAAAAGCAGGCATTGGGCACCCATAGGTTTACACTATGCGTGCTTGATTCGTGTCGGTGTTTGGCACCATAGGACTTGATACACCATATGGTGGACCTAGCACAGGTGACTACATTTCGTGATTAGGCCGTATGACACAGACACATGACGAGCTAGAATTTGAAGGGAGCCGATCGATTAGTAGATCGTACTGTAGGGCCATGTAATGGGTCATTTCATGATATTGGGCCAAGGGATCATTTCATGGTTAGTACTTGACATGGGTTAGAATACTAGTACAGTTGGTGCAGCGAATCTTGAATATGCGATGCTAGACTTGATTTATCTTGTTATCTTAGTTATCATGCCAGACTTATCATCATCCTTATGTTTATTCTCTGTTTATTCATGTCTTGTTAACTTTACTAGTTTTTATACTGAAAGTCACTAGGGCTTACCAGTCTTTATGACTGACCCTTTTTCTTTCGTTCTCCTCCCCCAAGGATCTCAGGGAGGAAACGCTAGCTCTTAGCTTGGATTTAGCTTGGTTTCTGTCACCTCATGTACGGTTTGGCTTTGAGCTATGCTATGGCTGCACTTTTGCTATCTTTGGGGAATAATTTACTCTTGTTATCTTAAGTTTATGCTTCTTTATTTAGAACTTGATGTAATGACAATTTGTACTTTGGATATATAAGGTTTTGACTCTTTTCTTGAAAGTAATAAGATTTGGTTTTTTAATTTCTACCGCTGCTTTATTTATGTTCCGTCTTGTGATATCTCTGTGCATGTTTACCTAAATAATGCTCCACCAAAACTAGTGCATTCCCTATGTGAGTGACCCTAGCGGAGGTAGGGTGTTACAGTGGAAGTCTGCCTGGACCCGACCGGCATATCCAGCAGCCACAAATGTTGGGCCTAATGTGAGAGGTCCAAGTGCGCAAATGCAAATTGGGCCAAGATACGAGGTTAAGTGTAACACCCCACGCCCGCTATGGTCACTCACTAAGGGAATGCCATAACATCGGTGGAGTATTTTAGTGAATATAGAGTAGAAAAATTACAACAAGACAGATATAAATAGTACTTGAAATTTTAAACATCATCTCATAACAGCGGAAGTAAACATGTCTGGTTACATCATAAAACCATAATAAAATTCAAGTACAATATCCATCAAAATAAAGAAGTACATAATCCCACTCTCTCATACAATAGCCTAGACAAAAGAAAAGATAACTGGGTAACTGGAGCTTTACATCTATCCAAGCTCCTAAAGACTGGAACAGCAATCCGATCAAGCTCCACTACTGCTAGGATCCACCGTAGGACCTAAGGGTTGGGAAAAAGATAAAAACAACGGGGTCAGACATAAGTCTGAGCGAGTCCTATAACTTTAACAATACAATCATTAAAGTAACCAGAGAAGACATAAACTTGACCTACGGTAATATCTGGGGATGAATGGCTACACTAAGCAGCTTGGTATACTTAGGATGAACTAAGATAACCGTAAAGACGCATCTACCCACCCAAGGATAATTACTACACTGCACCACACCAGTCATTCCTACTCAAAGATTGATCCCACCCAAGGACTTAAAGAAAGATATAACTAGTAGTTTCATGTACCCCTAGCTGACCACATAGGTTCCGTCTGCCCCTATCTCCACTAGGTGTACCCCACTACTCCCCAAGCGATCGGCTCCCTACCGTAGATACCCGTGCTGGTCCCACAGTGGGGTGTATCACTCCCCTAAAGTGGCCACCTGATAATATCAACGGTGCACGACTTTATATCTACACGATGCAACAACGGCTTATCTACCAGCCCGGGCCCACACACGCATATGAAACCCGTTGGACTTGCGTTGCCACCGCTAACCCGTTTTGGCCTCTTATAATCAAGCCCAATATGCGTGTCCCGTCACTCGACATGGGTCGAGCCCACAAAGATACGTTTGGGATATTGGTTGAAATGGGCCCCCACAAGCTACCCACCTAAGCTTGTCACTTATCTAGTGAATCCCACTTAACCCTTTAATCATGTTTAATTACATGTTTCACTTGGTTAAGTATTCTTATCGTATTTTCTATTGCCACCCAAGGCAACCCACTAGATTCCACATGCCACCCAAGGCAACCACTAAATTTCCACATGCCGCCCAAGGCACCCACTTAACCCCTCATGTCCCACTACATGCTAATATGGTTAAGTGTTTCTTAATTAATTAAGACCGTGATCTCCCACAAAGACCTCCCACATTAGACTGGCTGTTATGACCGCCTGGTTAAGCCGGTAGAGTCCGGGCAGTCTTACGTCATAACAGAGTCTAACCTCGTGTCTTTATTTTAATCACGTATTTAATTTATGGCTAAGACCTCTCACATTGGGCTGACATTTGTAGCAACTGGTTAAGCCGGTCGGGTCCGGGCAGTTTTACACTACAAATGAGTCCAACCTCGTGTCTTAGTCGATTAATTACACCTAATTAATCACCCCCATATTAATTATCCCTAATTAATATCAAGTTTTTCATAACATGGGTAGACCTAACTCAATAGGTAAATTCCCATGGGGTAGACCTAACTCAATAGGTAAATTCCCACTTATGTTAATTT